>JAHLJT010002630.1:71400845-72000845 GCA_031308135.1 Acheta domesticus
GGCATTTTTTGAGAAAATGTTTTCTTATAAAGTACTTAAATTTTAAGCATAAATTACGCAAAAACTACTCTTTTTCTCAAACAATTTTCCGTTTTTAAAGAAAAAACAAATGGCCGTTTTTAAAGAGCTGAATTTTTAGAACGGATTCTGTTTAAGGTAAGAATTCTACCTTCACATTTGTAGTTTTGAAATGTTAAGATTAAACAATTTTCGAAAATACAGAGTTCGCCGGAATGGGACTTTTTTTTCTGTCGAGGAGAAAATTTAAAGAGAAACTAGTGGTGCTACAAAATGGTACAGACATTCCCTTATTAGTTTATTTCCTTTGGTCTCGGCTAGCTATTCGAACTTGGTATATACTTTTGCCAGCTACCATCTATCGCCAACCAAAATTACTTTTTTTAAACATTTTTTTAAAATTTTCCAGTTTCTTAATAGTAAAACGGAAATATTATTTTGAGAATATTAAAGAACAGTGAAAACTCCTCTTATATGGCAATTTTCCTTAAAAAATTTGGAGCCATTTTAAGAGAATGGCGTTTTACCGCTACTGTAAATGCGAAATTTGAAGCTCTTTTTCATAGGAATCTTTTATGTTTTCGAAAAACTTTATTTGAAGTCATTTAACCCTTCTGCTACTGAGGGAGGTATCTGAGTTACCCCAACGCATATTTTATTATTTCTTCTCATCTTATAATTTTCTTACATTTTTGATATCTTGTGTAGTTTTTTACATATTTATTTGAACTATCATTTTGGAAAAACATGCGTTTCTTTTGCTCTTAGTCAAGCTGGAGTTACTACCTTAGACCCGTTGGTATTGGACGTTCGGGATTTAATAACGTGGTTTGAGGTTATATTATGAGTGGGAGAAGGGAGATGGTTTTGTGGACATTCCTACGAAGTGTTATTGAAGAACTGGTGCATTATACGTGTATGTGAACATGTCGAAGAATTACAGTCTTGAAAATTTTGAAAAGTTATTAATGATTCACAATCCAGGCAATTTGTGTGAAGAAGATCGTGAAGTATAGATTGTTTTGTGAGCGTGGTGAAGAAAATGTATAGGTTATAGATGAAGTGGACGATATTATTTGTGCTGAAGACGAGGAAAACATGAATGATGACGTATTCATCAGTTCAGGAGAGTATTAAGTGAAAGAGACAATACAAATAGTGCAATGTGCTCTAAAAGGACATCATTTGGCATTCGAGACCTCTTCGTTGTGGACGAGGTCCTGCATGTAAAATATATATCGTTAAAATCTCTAAATACTTTATTAATGTATCAAAATAATGTTTAATCTGCAAAACCAAAACAATATTACAGCATTTACGGTAAAAATATTAAAACTCAATTGAATTTTCCCTGGGGTAACTCTGTTACCCCCTTTGGTATTCGACGTATGCAAAATACCTCGTTAGTCGAAGGATTAAATCACTTTAACTCAAAAATACAATAGGGTCATTCTTTTTATATTCGACCAAAAAATTCCCGACAATTTTCAAATTACCTAAAAACACTTCTTTAACTTTTGTTTTGTGGTAAAATTATGAACAAATACAATCTTAAAATTTTTCTTTTCGGTATTTTGCATGTAATCATTACAAAACCGTTTTTCATGAAAATAAGATCTTCCTCTGCAGACGACATGAACTAGATAAAACGTAATGTTAAGATTATTTACATAAATTTTGTTTGCATATTTTCAGATTCCTTGAAGTTCTTTTAAGTGCAAAAGAATAGAATTACACATTTTATTGCGTTTCAGGTACATTTGTAACGTCATGATTGTAAAAATTATGAAACATTTTCAAAATTTATTTTCCAAAATACACCATCTTCGATTTTCAAACTTCAATTCCTCATTTTCCGGAAATGAGGAATTTTGAGCTAGTTTTCACAGAAAACGGTTGAGTTTTCTAGAAAATTTATACGACACTATTTAAATCACATATACTCATAAACATGATAATGTGAACAAATTGTCGCTAATGTAAATATTAACGACGTGATAGACAAGTCAACAAAATTACATTTTTGTAATTTTTGAAAAAACAAAAGAATAGAGTAATATGACATTTGTGTCCTCTCATGGAGTACATTTAGCACTATCCTATTTGCACAAAATGACAAAATGGCACATTTTGAGCCCAATATTACGCAAAAACTACTTAACGGTTAAGACAAATGTACCTGACTTTAAAGAAAGAACTCACTTTGGAGAACGAATTTTATTTGAAGGGAAAATCTCTGTCTTCAATTTTGTAGTTGGAGGAAGATGCCGAAAAAAATCCAAACTTGTGCAATCTTCGCAAATTCAGAGTTAACCGTGGAAATCGGACCTAAGCCACCTTAATAACTGTATTTTACTCTATTCTTACAAGACATTTAAAGCAAAAATTAGGAGCCTTTTTTGAGAAAAGTTTGAAATTGTCCGGAGGGCTTCATGTAAAGTATACTCAAATTGTTTTAGAAAGCTTTTCAAAATCTAAAAGCTTCGACTAGAGCCAGATGAACAGGGGTTTCTTCAATCTGGAAGAAATGGTACGCATGGTTTAGGCTTCCGGACGGACCGACAGACGGACGTTTTGCTTTCAGTTGCTTTCTTGATATCAAAGACCTACAAAACCGGTATTTAGATATTTAGATATTATTTGTCAAAAACAGTAAAAACTGTATATGACGTGTGGGGAAAGAAATTTATCTGCGCACATTTTCTTGAGGGCCAGAATTTTATTAAAAAAAAAACGAAAAAATGAATTTAGAAACTAATTATTTTAGAAAATAAAGATATTTGAAAAAATGTTTTTTCCCGAGTTATAGAAAATCAATTTCAACTGTAAATGAACTACAAGCAAAAGGAGTGCTCAACAAAACGTGCGCACAGTGAAGCTACATTTACGTCCAGAAGCAAAACAAGGGGCCATCTCAGCATTTGCTCAATGGATCAGGGAAACTGGACAAAAACCTGATCGAGATGACCTGATGAAAACCTGATCGTATTCTGAGTACACCGCGTGTTAGGGGATTTTAGCAACTGGTTTCATACACTTTTTCTTTATCAATGAGAGCAATGAATATTTCTGCCGAAAATTCGCAATTTTTTTCGTAGCATTACATAAATTTCCCTATACTACGTATATTACTCCGTATGTAGGTATGGATGCGGAAAAGTAAAAATTGGAACAGCTTTTTCAAGGAAAAAATGTAAAAACTGTCTATATTTTGCACAAATTACGCAAAAACGCTCATATTATTGATAAATTGTAGTACATGACCTTAATTTCAAATGTATCTTTAAAGAACACTGTTCATAAAAAAATCTCTATCTTCAATATTGTAGTTGTAGGAAGGCGCCGAAAACATTTTTGGACGTCTTATTTTTCGAAAAATTAGTTATTTCAACGAAAATGTGACCTTCACCATTCCCGTAAGCGTTCTTTACGCTATCCGAGGCCAAACTTAATCAAAATTTTTGAAGCCATTTTTGAGAAAATCATGAAAATGTTGAGGCTCATGAAAAAAGCACCCACAAAATCAAAATGTCCATTTAAAACTCAGAGGGCCTTGACTTCTTTTAAATCGATCGAGGAATATTAATTCGGAAAAAATCGGCAGAACGGTTTAGGCGCTAGCGTTGACCGTAAATGGAGGAACGGAGGAACAGACAAAGAGATGTTTTGCCGTCAATCCATTTTTCTGTATCAAGATCCCAAAAAACATGGATTCTTATTTGACATCGTTTGAGAGGAAGTAATTTGCTATATTCTTGTATACGTACACGATTTACCCACTTATTCTTTACCAGGACCTGGCAATAAGAGTTGTTCTGTCGAAAATTCTCCAGTACACGATACAACACTTTCTCTTGTCACGAAATAAGTATGAGAAAGTAAAAATGTATTACAGGCGCCTATAGATAGTTGCTGTAAAGAGGATGGGAAAAATCGAAAAGCTAACTCAGACCAAACGTATCAAGAGACTAACGAATACGAGAATAGCGAGTTGCTGTTTTAATCTGAGGGTGGTTTCTACTTGTAAAATGCAGTATTTTACGCCTCTGAAAGAGACAGGTCTCACATCCACTAGTGAGATAGCTAGTTCTTGCGTGGCTTAGTTATTCTGAGGTATGTGAAAGAATTAATAGGAAGTTGTTCAATTTTCTTAGCCGTGAGTGAAAATATTGATTTTTTTTGGCAACGCTGCGTAGCCCCTTATCTCATTTCACCTGGAGTCGAAAGTTCTTCCAAGCGGAATTGGCAAGACGGTAGTAGCTTGAGGTGTGTGAGAGAAAATCGATAATCTCTCTCAACAAAAGAGATGCATTTATTCAACTCGTTTATGAACTATAATATTCGTAGTAAACACGAAGACATCACTAATATTGTCTCCAGAATCAGTCATTTTTTGCGTTAACGTTTGCCAGGAATAGTGTTTTGGAATGAAAAAAATACTATTAATTTTTTTACTCAAAATCTGTATTATCTCTGTTGTGTGTTAAAGACAGAAAATATAAAATATATTTCTACATACATCTGAAATTGTTAAATAATAATATAACATTGTAATTAACTCCAATAGCATAATCAATATCCAGGAAAATTTCCACCTTCAATACTCTTTTTCGAGAAATTTAATTTTGTAATGAATTTAGTTTGAATAAATAGTTTAGTAAGTTGGTGGAATTTTTGGTAATAATGGATAAAAATATCTACGCAGACTGGGATTTGAACCCGCTAATCTCTGGAATAGTATCTCTGTGACACTGAGCCATCCATTCCGTGTTTTAAAGCGTTTCTTGTAACAATACATTTCTTATCCACGAAACTGGAAAGCAATATTACCTATACAAAAAATTAATGTCAATTAAATTTCAATGGGCAGGAATCACAGAAGTTTTTCAACTATTTACCTCATTGGACGTGAAAATATATACGATCTCCGATAAAATAAATGTAATCTAAATAGTTGGGTCTAGAGAACGTAGCTTTGAAAAATCTAGCGCAATCTGTAGGGTTGTGCGTCCATCGCCATTAACCCCTCATGCCAAGATATTTTCAACAGGAAATATTACATTTTCTTGTCGACACACGAATGAATATTTTTTTTCCTTTCTATAAAGAATATTAGAACTTTGAATCATTTCAGAGAAGAAAAACGCTACATAGAAGAAATACATTTATAAAGATATAAATATGAATTTCACTGTTTACTCTGAATTTCGAAAAATTACAAAGAATTGAATATTTTTCGGCATCTTATTAAAACTTGAATATTCAAGATTGAGATTTTTCCTTCAAATGAAATTTCTTCTCCGTATTTAGTTTCTAAAAATTTATCCTGTTAATTGTTTGAAAATGTTGCTTGTTTTCCCTTATTTACTTGGAATGTGGACAATATTAGAAAATATTAAAAGCAAGATTGGATGGAACGGGTTCCAAACATTTTCAGTAAAATTTTTGTGCGGATAATTGGCCTACTTAATACACTGTGTAAGAAGACACAAATGTCATTTTGCCAAATATCTAGAAAAGTATTTTTTTATCTTGTGATTAATATTTACATTGTTATACAATACTGCATTTGTAAATAGATGTGCTTCAAATGATTTTTAATGAATTTTCATGAAAACTCAAAAAGTGTCTGTGAAAACTAGATCAAAAGTGCAGAGTTGCAGAAAGCCTCAAACGATATTTCCCCCAAAACGGCTCCAAATATTTTATCGAAAATATTCGTATTGGATTAGGTTTAACTTCTGTAATGTTGTTAATGTCACATTTCAGTTATATTTTAAAGGGACTGAAAAAGTGAGAAAATATGAATTAAAAAAATAGACAGCAACTCTAGTTTCTTTTCATATAACTACGAAAATGATCTAAAACTTGCGAAGTTTGGCATACAGGGCGTCCCGCCAACTATGGGCCACCCCCATAACGTCTAAACGGTTCCCGAGATAGAAATGCAGTTTTCGTTCAATAATGCGGAATCATGATGCAAATACTGTGACGTAGAGATATTGTTCAAAATATTTTTAGTTTTCGATAAATTAAATTATCTTTGATTTTTTAAATAGTAGCATGTATTTTTCTCACTAGCAATAGATAGATCATAAATAGACGAATGCAATGAAGTAACATATGTTAATGTTTTGTTAGTATTGACGTACAAAATTATACTTTCTGGCATGTGGTTTTAAATTAAGTGTACATGATTTCCTGTAGTAACCCTTGCAACTGTCCCCTTTGGGGAAAGTTTCCTTCGTGACGCCAGCACTTAAGGGGGAGAGGGGAGAGGCCGCGAAGGTCAACTTCCCTACAAGCGACAGCTCTGATTGCTGCAGCAGGAAAAATTGCAAGTCTAATTTAAAATCTCATGACAGATAGTACACATTTATGCACAAAGTACTATCGTAATATTAATATGTATTACATCACTGCATTACTCTTTTTATGATCGATCTATTTCTAGTGAGAAAAACATAGGCTCAATTTCAATAATCAAAGATGATTAAATTTCTCGAAAACTAAAAATAGTTCAAACAATATTTCTACACCACATCCCTTGCCCCATGATTACGCATTGTTGAGCGAAAACTATTGCGATATCGGGAACCGTTTGGAAGTTATAGGGGTGTCCCATAGTTAGAGGGACATCTTGAATATCACCAGCTAGACTGTATACTAATGGAATCTCAAAACCTATGCTCCCAAGCTCAAATCACAGTCCGAAGAGTTTCGCGGATTTCAAAACACTCCCAAAAGTAAGCTTTGGATTAATGTAGCGATTGTTAATTAAGAGGTGATACGTCATTGTTGCGACAACGTGCAATCCAGTTAGAATAAGCGAAATTTTCGTTCGGATTTAACTTGAATTTTATATTGCCTAATTCGTAAAAAGAACTCGAGAAAGTATGCCCACCGCTAGTTTTTCAATATAGAGGGGACAATATTTCGACACACAATTACAAGCACAGAGTCGAACAGAGTTCCAATAAAACCTCGGCTTGCTCGAAATTTTCATATTACGGAAAGTAAGGCTGAATTATCCAAGGATTTGAGAGTTAAAGTGTTTACAAAATTGTATTATAGTAACCACAAGGCAAAATATAAAGTGTTTATATAATGCATTTGTTCTTGTTCTTTCAATATTTGTGTTAAAAATTTTGGTAATTTTATGAGGGTTGTATAACTCACTTCAATATTTGATATGAAATAACAATTACTGATTGAAATGGAAATGAAATATAAGAGTGGATCAAATAGGTGCATTTCATTTCCATGTAATTACATTCATTAGACTTTTAGATATCTAAATATAATACTACATGGATAATGTTAAGATTATCATTGCTATTTGATTTTTTGCAAGTATGTTTTTTTTCGAAATAAGTTTAAGTGAAATAGTTGCAAACTTTTCTCTTTAAGTATAGTTGGGAACATTAATTGCCTGAATGTAAATCTTAAATAGAAACAACCATTTTTCATTAAAGAATTTGATTAAACATAAATAAGAGCAAGCGATTTGAAGCCGCTGGCCATACATGAATACAAATCGTCTTCCTCGATCAAAAATGTTTTAAACCAAACTTATGTATTTTTTTGTGTAGAATCCGAATCTGCAATATAAAGGGAGGGGGTCCTCATGTAAAATTCCAAAGTTGGCTCCCGCCTCACACTCAGGAGACGAGTGGAGAAGTTTGATTTTGGGTCTGACAGATGTCCCCCTTATAGATATTAATTTTTTACCTTTGACATTTTTTTGAACGTTGCATATTTTTCGAATTATTTGGATTTCTCAAGTTAAATGGGCCACTCTGTATACTTGGTAGATGTAGGTATTACGAAGTTCACCGGGTCATCTAGTTAATAATAAATCTAATCTAATGTTGATGAGGAGTTGGTGCTCATCTGAATAGAAGTAATGTAGTGTCCGTGATGGATCCAGAAGTTAGTTGTGACATGTGAGTACCCTCCAGCCTACTCCAACCTCGCGATAATACAATAATATATAAAAATATTTGTTAGTTTTTGATCGAGTTACGAATGGGATGTATTAATCATCAGCAAGCACGTGAATGAAATTACTTCTGCTTCAGATACATCCGTTCATCCTTGACACACGTACCCGGTTTTCAAGAAGTAGAGGGGGAGTAAATTTGACAATTCATGAAGACGGTCCGGTAGTCACTGAAGCGCATTGGACTTCTTTCTGAGAAAGATGATTTGCCGTGATATTGCAAACTTACATCTGAAATATTCCGTTTCAAGGTATAAATGTATTAAATTGTTAGGAAATATGTAGTAATAGCTAAAATATGTAAAAACATGAAATTAGACCAAAGTTTTTAAAATTAAGTAAAATAAAAATTGTTCTAATTCACCCAAAATGTCTTATCTCTATAAAATATTACTGAATGCAGATATCTTGTTCCTGTGAAAATATGTATTTACATGAAAATCTGTTCCCTAATTATAAGATAATAAAAGGCTTTGTTGTTGAAATTTTAACGTTTGTGTAAATGAGTGCTTTTCAAGTGGCTTCGTTGTTGAAATGACTAACTCTGCTGAATATATTTAGAGGTTGTCTGTGTTTCCATAAGATGACCTTCTTGGCATTTACGTATTTGGGGAACATTTCTAAGAACTCAAGTTTTCATGATTTTAACTCGATAAGCTATGACCTCGAACAACGCTCTTGGGTTCCGAGGCATTGTGCAAAAGCATAGGAGTGTCATGGTTGAATGGAAAAAGAAAGATGCGAATGCTATGAGGATTATTAATATGCGAAAACTTAATTTTAAAAACGTAAGATTCAATTGCAAAACTGCACTTCATTGATATTTACTCATTTACCTACGTAAGTTCTTATTCGTTTAATTAGTAATTTATGTAAATTAGCACTTGCCAATACTGTACTCCAACGGTATTTTTACTGTTTCGCATACTACATACTTGTCTCTGCAAAATTTCTCTCTTGTTGAAATTAAAAGTCCACATATTTAATTTCCATTGCCATGATTAGAAAGTTTTATTAGCAAACATGTCAATATGATATTGTATCGGCATATGTATTGCATTGCGTCGGTACCGCCATGTAACATTTAAAATATGCTCTTTCTTGCTATTCAGTTATAACATTTCCAGAGCTACCGCAAATAATGAAGAATAATTTGCACTATGTTGTAAAAACACTTGCTGAAGAAAGCAATATACCTATTGATTGGAATGAAATTGTGAGCGATGTAACAAGAATGTATTAAATTCGGTTGATTTTCAGTAACTTATGTATTAAGACAAATTACTGACAGTAAGACAAAATACAACATACTAATTACTTATTAAATAACTCTACTGGTTCTCTTGAAACATAAGATACTGAACATCAACAGAATTTATTAACAGACGATCAACATAACTAGTAAATAATATAAGAATATATTAACATTTTCGGAACGGGAAAAAAAGAGAAGCTGTATGCCTTCATGTCTTCGGAAATTTATTGTTTGCTTCAATATTTAATTTAAATTATTGGTCACAATTTTATACGCGATTTTATATGTCAATAATTTGCCTCCCAAAATTGACGGAAAAAAGAATTCTACTGGAGGAAAGGAAAGGTATGATTGGCTTTTATATCAAGCCCCGCCAATTTCGCTTTAAAAGGAGTAGAGAGAGGGGACAGTTTTGAGGAAGAAGCAACTCTGGTAGGTTACCAAAACCAATGACGGACTCGCCTCTTACTCCAGAGTCCAGGATTGGTCGACAGTCGACCTGTATTACCTGAGTAGTATCTTTAAAATTAATTTCGTTGTAATATTTTCCACGCTAGCCAATAAAAATAACGGTATATATTTTGGTAAATAACGAATATAGAAAATACAAAAATACGCATTATATATTCTGTTCATATTCGCATGCAAAAGCTTCGACATTCAATTTGCAAAATAATTTGTTAACAAGACATTATTACGTACACCAACTCAAATCTACAAACAGAAGTTTCACTGCCGTATTTAGAATAAAATGGAATGTTAGAAAGTTAGCAATACCTAACCAGCAACCATTTCCACCACAATATATGAGAGCGTTAAGGCGGCCCATCCGCTCCCACCCCCTTCCTATATTTAGACGTATACAGCGGAGAAACTAAGTGAGTCATTGCAGCGAACTATTTTATAAACAATTGCATATCTCGAAAACGGAAGGCGATAGCACCGATCGGATTGCAGAATTTTGCATCTCGTTTAAAGGCAGTTTAGAAAAGACAATAAATTTTTTTGCAAATTTTGCAAATTTTGCAAATTATAAACAATTTCCAATTTTTGAAATTCTGATGTTAGAAGGGTCCCCTGATGTCCCAGAACTAAAAACTGCGAATTAACAATTTTGCAACAATTAACAATGTTATAAACAATTTCGAAATGTGTGCTATACGACCCAGGACGATCCTCTAATTGTTTCTGAAGTGAATAGTGCAAAAAACAAATTTAACGAGAAATGCAAAATTAACTAAACAGCTAAAAAAACTAAATAGCTAGTTTAATTATTGCTAAAATGTTGAATTTCGTAAACACTGATATTTGAACATTATTACTTCGCCAAAACTTCCCACTCACAAATATTTTATCGATCCTAGAGCCGCCTATGCACACTTCATTTCTTCGACTCGGTTTCGGAATATTCGTTTACATACGTAAGTTGTTTTGCATTAAAAGAGGGGATAATATTACTAAATTGATCCTGGAGCCGCCTTCATTTTTTCATCTCGGTTTCGTAATATTCGTTCTCATACTTCAATTGTTTTGCATTAAAAGATGGGATGATATTACCCATTTGAATTTTCGCAAGTAAATCTGGATTATGAGAAAAAAGCAATGCATAAACTTTTTCAAATCCACTAGTTCTATTGCATGCGCTGAATATTTTATGTTGTAATGTATGATATTAACTTTATTGATATATTTCGTGTATGCGATCGAATGGCTTCCTCTCGGACGCAACGCGAGTACCCCGCCCCCCTGTGCCTTCTGCGCCAATACTCTCAACCCTTAGGAAGAACACACCTATCCATAGGGAACGTTCATACTAGAGATGATGATTGGGTGAAACCTGGGGGAAATCTGCCCTACCAGCTTCTCAGGCGATGGCAGTTGGTAGAGAATGTTATTTTGTAATAGTTAACTATGAAAGAACCAGATGGCGTTATCCTCCGTACAGTGCTGCCAGAATGTGCAGAAGGATTGGGACTTCAGAATATGCCGTTGCCCATTCTATGTGGCGGCGAGGGTACTAATGAGTCTATCCATTGTTTCCATTGGATAATAACTAATAAAATATTGCCAACTTCAAACAACATTTCTCGAAAGAAATTGTTATACTGGAATGAATAAAACAAAATTTCCTCGAAATTATGGTGTATGAAAAAGTTTGTCCTTTCAGCACACAATCCCATCATATTCATTTTTGAGCTTCCTGTGCCTGGTTCCTGGCTCAGAGCGAAGTCGCTTACCTCTCACCAAGGAGGTCCGCGTTCGATTCCCGGAAAATCTGAAGTGAAATTTCGTCAAGCAAAACGAGTTTGCCCGCTTCAATAAGGCTAGTCCAACACCTGTGAAGTGCCCTAAACCACGGCCGACTCTAGTAGAAGGCCGGAATACGCGAACTGGCAACGCTGCAATGGCAGCTTCAGGCCTAGTTGAGTTGCTCAACTACGTCAGATGGGTTCAGAAACGCATTACTTTGACATACCGGAAACAACCGCCCTATATTAAGTGATTTTCTATTTTTTTCCCAGTACAATCTCAAAATTTAGTTGGAAGTATTATTGATATCTGCACGAAAACATTACACATGCAGTACTACACGTTAACTTCAGTATCATTATTGCAATTAAGAATTGGATTCAGAAAGAAGTATACTATGTTTATTATAAAACTGATAAAATTGCAAAAGAACTATTACGATTTAAACTATAGTTCACGGTATACACATCTATATAATAGATGTAACAATTAAACTTATCTTACAGTAATTTACCAATTTTTCTTCAGTTCTGAAATAAAAACTACATACAAAATTGGAGAAAGAAAATATAAAATGAATCAGTATTAAGTTTCTTTTATTTTTTAGCAAAAATTATTTTCAAAAAGTTCTAACTTTCCTTTTTTGGCAGAAGATACATTGTCATTTTTACTTTCCTGTATACGTACATATACACAGAGTGATATACGTAGTATAGGGAAAGTTATGTAATGCTGTGCGAAAAAATTGCCAATTTTCGGCGGAAAAAAAATTAATTGCCGGGCCGTGAAAACGAAAAAGTGGATAAAACCAGTTGCTAAATTAAGAAACAAAAATTCCCTAACACATGGTGTAGCTATAAACCCTGTTTTCTAGGTTCTTGATACCGAAAACCCAATTGAAAGGAAAACGTCCGTCCGTTCGTCCGTCCGTTCGTCCGTCCGTTCGTCCGTCCGTTCCTCCGTCCGTTTCTCCGTCCGTCCGTCTATCCGTCTGTGAACAGTGCTAACCCCTAAACCATACGTACGATTTCTTCCAAAATGGATATTCTCTGTTCGATCTGGTTCTAGTCGAAGCTTTGAGATTTTAACAAAGATTCTTTAAAATTTGGGGGTACTTTATATGAAGCTCCCCGGGGATTTTTGAAATTTTCTCAAAAACGGCTCCAAATTTTTTCTTTAAATTTCTTGTATGAATAGAGTAAAATACACTTATTAATACGGCATCAGTCCGATTTTCACGGATAACTCTGAATTTTCGAAAATTGTGAAAGTTTGAATTTTTTTCGGCGTCTTTCTCCAACTACAAAATTGGAGATAGAGATTTTTTCTTTAAATAGAATTTGTTCTGCATATTGAGTTCTTTCATAAAGGTCATGTAAATGTTTTTGAAAATTATAGTAGTTTTCGTGCAATATTGCGTGCAATATATGCAATTTTAAAAAATTACAAAAACAAGATTTTCTCAAAAAGGGCTCCAAATTTTGTCTTTAAACTTTTGATACGGATAGTGCTAAAAGTACTGTATGAGATGATATAAACTCCATATTGCTTTACTCTTTTGTTTTTTCGAAAATTCCAAAAATGTAACTTTATATGCTTGTTTCTCACGTCGTTAATATTGTCATTAGCGGCGATTTGTTGACATTATATTACTAAGTACATGTTCTTTAAATAATGTCAAGTAAAGTTTCTCAAAAACAATTGTTTTCTGTGAAAACTAGCTCAAAATTCCGCATTTTCAGAAACGCTCAAACGCCATTTTCTCGTAAATGGCAAAAAAACTTCCCCAACAAGATGTAAACACATTTTATACAAAAGCCGATGATGAAACTTTTCTTTTAATGAAGGTATAATAATGACAGTGGCAATAATAGTTAAGTTTTATTTATTAACTGGTGCAGTGGCGGCTCCTAAACTTCAGGCCAGGTAGGGCACAAAACAAAAAGCTAGAAAATAACTAATAAAAATTTTATTTTGAAGTGTAAGCGCTGTAAACTGAAAAAACACTTGAAATTCCTCATTGGTTTCTCACATATTAACTAAGCAGAGTGAGAAGAGAAAACAATTCAATTGAAACAACAAACGCTCACGATCAAGAAAAAAAAATCTCACAGAATCACAGCTGCTGATATTATGAAGATTACGCGGGCCCTGAGCTAATCAGCATTTCATTTCTCAGACACACTGAGCGTTGTTTGTACATCTGTAAAGTGGCGCTTGCAGTGGCAGTCACAAAAAACTTGTGACCGTGAAGGGCCTTAAGGGAGCATTACCCCCTCCCTTTTTTTCTCGCACTATGAGGAAAAGCTTTGCTGAACGGGAGGGAGCTGGTCACACGAAGCTTGCGGACTTCGCCCTGTTGCCACAACTACCTCGTTATGTGCGCTGTGAAATAGTATCGATATCGCCAGTGAAAACCTTAACGTAAATTCTCTAGAATTATTACTCGATAATATGACACGCATTTCAGTCCACTATTAATATTTTCCTTTACAAGTGGGAGGGCACGTGACCATGTGACCTTATGGTAGAGCCGCCACTGAACTGGTGTATTGTATTAATAACTGGTATGATTTTCAGGTTGTTGCTATTTTTGGCATATTTGGTGCTTGTAGACGTGTCGAATTGTACAATTGGTGCATCAACGATGTGAAAGAAGAAGGTTCTGTTTTGATAGTGGACATTAAAGCGACAAAAAAAAACAAGCCCGGAATATTTACTATCGTATCCAGTGAAGAATTTAATTATGTTGAAGTCTGTAAAAAATACATTTCCTTAAGACCCTTACATGTTAAACACAAAAAACGTTTTTGTTTTACAATCATGGCAAATGCAGCTGCAATCCAATTGGTATCAATACATTTGTGAAAACATCAAAAAATATTGCAAATTTTTTAAAATTACCAAATGCAGAAAAGTACTCTGGTCATTCGTTTAGGAGAACATCCGCGACGTTTCTCGCAGATAATGGTGGTGATTAGAGGTCCGCATTCTCCGCGATTTTTACCGACCAGCGTTTGCTCACCTCTGTTTCCTCGAGACTACGCGCTCGACTGTCTTTCGCAGCCGGTTGCGGACTCCCGGGAGCCGGCGGCCGACCGAGACTCGGCCGGTTGACAACCGGCGGACCCCGTTCAGGCGAACTGCGCCATGTAACAATCGGCCGACACGTGGGAGTAAATATGTAATGTCAAGATTCAGGAAAAGGAAGGAGTATTGAATGTTTTTTTAAAATAAATGACCAATAATTCCGTTTTTTTCAAAATTTAATATATAGACGAATTTTAATATTAATTGTCAAATAATAAATTTTAATATAAAAAAGTACTTTATGATTGGCCTAGTAAATTGATCGGTTCCCGCCGCCTGAACGAGTGCAACCGAACCTCCCATTCCTCCGGTTCTGAATTTTCCTCCGTCTTTTGAAACGGAGATAACCGAAGGAGCGCTGTAATCGCGAGCTCCAATTCAATCACTCGGAAACCAGGCTCCGCATGCCAGCACTAGCAACTTGCCACCCCTGAGTGTACTACGCCTACAGTAACAACGTAAGTTTTGTTTGAAGTGTGCCCGGCTTCTTTGGCCGTTAAATTTGCCAGTCTTGAATTTTATCAAGCCACTCCTGCGTGTATTACTCTAGAGTTTAATTCCCATGTCTTGTTGAGTGAGCCCAGCTTAATGTGGCAATAAATTATGGAATATTTTGTGCTTTTATAATGATTTTCTTTGTAATCTCTTTTGTAATTTTATAACGATTTTTCTTTGTTTCTTGGTGATCTTATGGATCTGTTATCTATTGTGTTGATTAATGTATGCGCACAACTTTTTGCTTTCCCGTATACGTACGTATATACGGAGTAATATACGTAGTATAGGGAAAGTTATGTAATACTTGCGCAAAAAAAATGGGGAATTATCGCCAGAAAAAAATTCGTTGATCCGGGCCATGACAACGAAAAAGTAAATAAATCCAGTTGCTAAATTAAGAAAAAAATCCCCTAAGATGTGGTGTAGCCAGAATCCATCTTTTGGGAGTCCTTGATACCGGAAAACCAATTGAAAGGAAAACGTCCGTCTGTCCGTCCATCTGTGAACACTGCTAGCGTCTAAACCATACGTACGATTTCTTCCAAAATGGATATTCCCCGGTCGATGTGGTTCTAGTCGAAGCTTTGATATTTTGAAAAAGATTCTATAAAATTTGAGGGTACTTTGCATGAAACTCCCCGGACATTTTAAAAATTTTCTCAAAAACGGCTCCATTTTGTTTTCTTTAAATTTCTTATAAGAACAGAGTAAAATGCACTTATTAAGGTGGCACAAGTCCGATTTTCACGGTTAAATTTGAATTTTCGAAAATTGCAAAAATTTGAATTTTATTCGGCGTCTCTTCCAACCACAAAATTGCAGATAGGGATTTTTTTTTCAAATAAAATTTGTTCGTCATACTGAATTTTTTCTTTAAGGTCATTAACATTTTTTTGAAAATTTTAGTAGTTTTGCGCAATATTGCATGTAATATGTACAATTTTACAAAAATACAAAAACAAGATTTTTTCAAAAATGGCTCCAAATTTTTTTCTTTAAACGTTTGATAGGGATATTGCTAAATGTACCCTATGAGATTACATGAACTCCATATCGCTCTATTCTTTTGTTTTTTAAAAAATTATAAAAACGTAAATTTTTTTTCCTGTCTCTCACGTCGGTGATATTTACATTAGCAGCGATTTGTTTACATTATTATATTTACGAGTTCAAGTGCTTTAAATAATGTCAAGTAACAATTCTCGAAAACTCAACAGTTTTCTGTTGAAAACTGGCTCAAAATTCCGTATTTTTAGAAACGCTCAAACTCCATTTTCTCCTAAATGGCTCCGAATTTTGTTTTCATAATTTTGGAATGGAATGCTAATTGCACTCTTTAATATGACGTAACGTTCATTTTAAGGTATTTTATTGTTTTTTTCAAAAATTACACAAATGTAATTTTTTTTAAAGATCTCTCACATCTTTAATATGCACTTTACCAGCAATTTGTAAACACTATTATATTTGTGAGTCAATGAGCTTCAAATTACTTCAAATTAAGTAGTTTGAAAAGTCAAAAAATTTCTTTGAAAATGAACTTGAAATTTCGCATTTTTAGTAGTACTTAAACGCCATTTTCTTAAAAACGGATACAAATTTTTGAAAGAAAATTGTCATAAAGTTCGAGGTTATTGTGATCTTTAATATTTTAACATTAATATTTTCATTCTACCATTAGGAAACCGAAAAATTAATAAAATGCCAAAAACATGTACTTTGGGCGGCGATAGATGGCTCGAGTATGAGGCAATCCCGGATAGCTAGCCGAAGAAAATAGAAAACTAATACGGGAAAGTCTGTGCCGTTCTGTAGCACCACTAGTTATTGTATTGTTTGGCCCTAATCGTCAAATTCAAGTGTAATTTTGGGTATGCTTATGAGATATTGTTATTTTGCTCACCTTGACTACCTATTCTTTTTGCTCCCTAGCAATTATTTAAGGCGCCCACCTATGTACGGAGGTTTCCTTTTATTCTTTGTAACTTTCTTAAGATTGTAGTTGGTTGTTGCAGATATTTTCCCCGATAGTTGTTTGATTGCTTATTTGTACCGCTCTGTTCACATTCGGTCAAAGGTGAACTACGCAATTCTGGTAAAGGGTCAGGTATTTTTGTAAAGAATATACCCTAATAATTGTTTTGGTAGTTGTGCGCAAAATAATTCCTAACAGATCCATAAGTGTAAAGTTATTGTTATATGTCGGCTTTTAAGTCTAACGAATTTTCTGTTTAAAGTTACGTGCAGTTTAGCGTTTAATTATTTATAATTATTTTTAAGTGATTGTACTGGGTACATATTTGTCAATTTTGTAATTTACATTTGTATACATTTATGATCTTACAGGTGTCCTAAAATGTAACAATATTCTGGAAGACTATTATACAAAATATTGTCATTCTGTGTAAATTGTTATAATTCACATGTAACTTTTCTGCAGATGTTGGTACCTATCAATATTGTAAATTATTTATTTCAGTAATTCTGTGTAAAGGGCGTCGACCCCATTTTTTGATGCAATAAATTGTAATATTGTGGTTTTGAAATCACTCTGGTTGTACGAAGACACTTTGAACGTCTTTTTATCTTTGAGCATCGATTTGCATTTCGATTTTGAGCATTAATTTGTAGACATTTTAAACGTCTTTTTATCTTTGAGCTTAAAATCAAGTGTAGGATATTAGGTTAGGGAAGTTAAATTGTCATATTCGATTGTGAATGGTGGCCGTGGTTTATTTAAATATATTTATTCAAAACTCGTCTATTGTAGAAACTGAGTTAATGTATTTTCATTCAGAGTTCATTCAAATCACTTCATATTAAAATACTGCTTTTCTGTGTATCTGAATTACTAAACGACGATAACTTTCAACTGAGAATCATTCGCACGTTCTCTCTACAGAGCAAAAATTACAAGTCCTAAACTTTCTGCCTAGATCAGCACAACCTTTCCGCGCCGAGATAAGGAGCTGCTGCGATGAGGAGTCGTACCAACTGTCCAGTGGTCATTCCTTCCTCTCCTACATTCTCCTCGCTGACGTAAGGGCTAATTCCCCTATCTCCCCGGTCAGTTAACAACATGATCTAGAACGCGTTCTACTTTGAGTGGCAACCAACTCATACATGTTCTTACGTGTGCAATGTGTTCTTCAAGATAGGTAGAAAAATTCACCCTTAACGGTTTACTTTTTTAATGAAATAAGTTAACATTATTACAGGCTCTTCAGGAAAAACTTTGGAGGGCATTTGTTGTTGTTTTTAGATACTGAAGAAGTTAATCACTCAATATACCTTTTCCTTTAATTCAACACACACCTCCTTAATTGTTTGATGAATCAGATATTAAATATAACTGGGGGGTGGATTTTAATGAAATGCTTTAAAATAATGCCTTTTACTATAGACCTTAATTTTATGTTAGAAGAAAATGACCCCTATTTGTATGAAATATTTACTTTCTCGCTACTGCTTACGCGGTATAAAGTCCTGAAATTCTGCTGGAAAAACGACAAATTTTCGGCAGAAAAACTCTTATTGCCGGACTGTGGTAACAAAGGAGTAGATAATCCAATAGATAAATATAGAAAAATATTCCTCTAACACGTGGTGTACAAAGAATTAATATTTTATGCATTCTTGAAACAGAAAATTGACGGCAAAACGTCTTTGACGGTAAAACGTCTGTCCGCTCTTCTGTCTGTGAACAACGGAGGCGGCTAAACTACTCAGCCGATTCTCTCCAAAATTGGTATTTCTCAATCAATCTGGCTCATGACGCTGCCCCTTGAATTTGAAACCGATGAAACCTATATTTTAATTTGGAGGATACTTTACATGTATCCCAGGAGATATTTTTTAAAACTAACACCAATATTTTTCTTAATGTTTTTTTCATGTATGTAACAAAGGTCGTTAAAGAAAATGGTGCTGGTCCCATGATCGGCGCATTTTCTGTATTTTCAAAAAGGGGAAAAAATTGGAAATGGTAAATTTGAATTTCTCGCGCTTCGTTTCAGGCGGTGTCAATATAACATAAGAGTTCGCATCAAGTTGCGTCAATATAATCAATACTATTATATATTAATACTATTTATTTTTACTATTTATACTAATACTACTATTTACTTATACTACTATTTTTACTATTTATACCAATACTATTTATTTAATACTATTATATAATACTTTATATTATATACCAAGTTTTATTTCCTAAAAACACTTCAAATATAATATGAAAGAATTTGATATTTCCATTAGTGCCTTGCGGCAGCGATGAATATTTGAAATGTTTATTATTAAAAGACGACATCATGGGATAGACAAGTTGAGGCGGATATTTTACCGTAATTTTAAAAACATTTTTCGCTGATTTCATCGATTTTAATATTAGTTTAACGGTACTTTCTTCAGATAATATTTACGAGATGCAACATGTTCTCCACAGAATTCCTAAGTTGCCTATTCGATTTCTTCGCTCAAAAATTACTGTCAGCCCTTATGAATATATAATCTAAGATTCTGTGACCCTGCCAGCTTCTGTAACAGATTTCCTGGTAAAGAACAATGCAAAACAATAGTTGGCAATCTGAGTTTACTTGAACGAAAGGAAGCAGCCTCGAATACATCAGAAACATCCAAAAGCTCCAGTTGCTCCGGTGTTGTTCAAATTATTGTGTCATTTTTCTTTGCATTTGGGGCATTTTAAAAATATTTTAAGAGCATTTTAGTGATCATTTTTAACGGTGTTTAAGTCATCCGCCCCTAAATATGACAAATATAAATATTATAAATATAACAAATATAAGTATAATTGTGTAAATAAATATATATGATATATACGAATTGAGCTTTGTGAGATGTAATTGATGTGCTGCATTATTCTAGCCAATCGGAAATGTTAGATTTCGCTCTAGAAGCTTTGCTATATAAAACTTGCTATTGCAAACACTGTTTCTCTTCGGGTAGGATCGAAAACATCGTCACTTTAAAATTTTGTGTCACACCCAATCATAATCCATTCGATGATAATTCATTTTTGACGCAACTAATGCAGACCTACTATCTAAGTCGGATTGCGATTTGCAGAGTTCCAGCAGAAAACCAGCCGATGCATTTCAGTGGTGATTTTTCGAGAGGCCATGAGTGAATTCCACCCATCTTTAGTGTTGCAGGGTATTTCTGAAAAAAAATTCAAAACAGATTTCCCTGATTTTCAATGAGCACAATTTTCAACTAATCTTTATATAAATGTGTTGTAAAAACAAACGAAAGGAACATTAGAAACGTTGTGCCAAGACAATTAATTGAATTTGATTGACAGATTAATTGAATAAATGCTTTACTTAAGCAAAACATTTCTTTTTCATGATGACGAAAAATTGCTAATTTGAAATCAAATAATTATTTTGAAATTTGGAATTTGGAAAATAGAAGAAGTTTCACAAGATGATCATGAGAAAAAAAATTTTGCATTTTGTTTCAATACACCTTAATTTACAGTTAGTGTCACTCATCCAAAGAGTCTTTTTGTTACCCTTTAAGATGGTTTTTGTTGCCCTTTTGTAACATGATTTGTCTTATATTGTTTCATTTGTCTACTCAAATGGTTTTCCTAAATATAGGAAAATATGTGATTCAGATATATACATTAGTGCATAAAATGATTCTTCAGTTTTATATCCCTTATTATATTTCTTCCAAAAATTTCTTACAAACAAAAAAACATATAATCAGAAAACGCATTCACCCATTACCTTTCCATTTTCAGCGTGACTGAAAACGTGTTAGTAAATTTTGCTGCCGGTAAGTATCACCGGGGTAGATCTATTTTAAGTGGATTGCTTAAAATATGACATTTTGTCTTCACCTACAGATGTTCGTTCTCCAAAACCGAAGAGAGAATGCAGACTAATCGCATCAGATGGCTCTGATATCGTTGATGTGGCAGGGTGGGCTTTGCCGGCAAAAAGCTCCTTGACCGCCTCCACGTCGCCCCTTTGGTCTTGGTGAAGGCTACTGCTCGTTGCACAGGAGGCGTAGGAGGCCGTGTTCTTGGCGGCTTCGCAGACCATCTTGCCCAACAGAAGCTCCTTGACCGCCTCCACGTTGCTCCTTGACCTTCCCCACGTTCTGGGGAAGGCTACTGCTCGTTGCGCAGGAGGCGTCGGACAGCCGTGTTCTTGGCGACGTCGCAGGGCGTCTTGCCCACCAGAAGCTCCTTACCGCCTCCACGTTGCCCCTTTGCTTCTGGAGAAGGCTACTGCTCGTTGCGCAGGAGGCGTCGGACAGCCGTGTTCTTGGCGACGTCGCAGGGCGTCTTGCCCACGTTGTTCTTGGCGAAGCGGGAGGCTCCGGCCGCCAGCAGCTCCTTGACCGCCTCCACGTTGCCGCTCTCCGCCGCCGAGTGCAGCGGGGTGCGGCCCGTCTCGTTGCGGCTTCCGAGGTTGGAGCCGGCGTCCAGCAGCAGCGTGACGCAGCGCGCGCTCAGGTCGTGGTAGGCCGCCATGTGCAACGCCGTGAAGCCGTAGTGCGTGCGCGCGTTCACGTTAGCGCCCTTCAGCAGCAGCTGCGCGATCACGTCGGCGTGCGCCTCGCGCGCCGCCCTGCGGCACGCCGGCGAGCTAGCGGTTAACAATTTCACATGGTAGGCGCAGCGCAGATCTAAAATTGAAGGAGAGACTGCATTGAGAAAAAATCTGGCTTTAATATTCGAGGGTGTGACAGATTCGAATACGAATGTCAACTTTTCAATTTTCACAATTTCTCTGATTTAAATGCGATTCGAGTCTGTACTATATTTATAAATGCACTTGATTTAGGAGCAGCAAAAAATTTAAAGAAAGGGTTGTAATATCTTTCCAGAAAAAAATGAAAATAGCACAGGGGCTTTAGGTAATGTACTCCTGAAAATTACAATATCATACGAATATCGGGAAATGCCCAACCAGGGATCTTATACCTGACGTAGTATTTACCACCTTTAAGCTCAAATGCCTCCAAACTGACAGTTACGCGTGACACATCTCTCCATCCCGTCATCCCAATTTTTAGGTACAAAATTGCATGTATTGCGCGAAAATTTCATCAATCTTAGCCGTCTTTGGAACAGCAACGTAATCCTGTGACACTAATGTGTTACAGCCCAAAAGCCCCACCTTAAACCTACATTTTACTCCAAAAAAGTGAGACCGTATTTATAATTCTTATTTAAATTATATTTATGTATTATAAATTCGCGATCGTATATTATAAGGAAAATTAATAAAAATTACGGACCTCAGGCAAACTACAATTGCAAAATGCAAAATGCCACTAATTGCAAACTAACAAACTTATTTGTATAATAAATTTTGGTTTGTACATTTCTCAAATTATTTATAATTTTACAAATTCTGACACTATATTGTGCACGAATCAGTGTTTCTGGATACGTCCCAAGTCTAGTATTGTCTAGATTGTCGTTGGTTCCTTGGGCACATTTTACCAAAATTGGTATATAACTTAAACATGTCACATTGATAGCTGTGTTCTTTTTCACAATATTGTACTGTCACATCGACTTAACGCAGCTAATCAGAGTAACGAAAAGTCACTGATAACTGTCCATGTCCATTAAAAACTGAAATGTTCCTTATCAAAAACAATACATATAAATGATTTGCAGTTAAAGACGGCATACGAGTAGCCCTATTTCATGCAAATGAAATACTTGTTTGTACGATTTTTTCACTCAGAAAAGTATTACACAACTTAAGACCGTTGTACTAATTTATTATATTACGCAAGTAATATAATATATATTAATATATTATACATATGTATATTAATTATTATAAAATAATATTAATTACTTGCGTAATATAATATAATTGTATAATATAATATGTTTTCTTTGCTGGGTATCAGCCCGAAGATGTTAATAACATTAGAAAACAATATTTTTACCTCCAGGAAGGTGTAGTGCGCAACGTACTCAATTTTATACTAATGTTACGAATATCATAATAAACGTCGTATCACGTCACAGTTGTTAAATATACCGTATCTCTATATCGAATTATACCACATTTTTCTGTTAATGCAAATATACACTAATCGTCATAAAAAAGCTGCACCCCAAAAAACCCTACTGATCCGCTGCAAACTCGGTGGGTATTTTGCAGAACATTTGCTAAGCCAATGATTTCGTTTTCACGGTCGGCCGCGCACTGGGGAGTTCGGGGATAGGGGCGTAACGTCGCGGCCACCGGTCGAGAAAGAGCCTCAAACGTCCGCGCCGGCCATTGCGACATCGGATAGCGTTGCCAGAGAGTAATCTGCACATACACTATGCATAGGCGACGTGTTCGACAGCCGGTTGTTCAATTAAAAGTGTTCGAGAGGGGTCGCATCGTGGGTCTGCAGGGAGCTGGTTGGTCGTCACCCCGTATTGCTCACCACACCGGTCGTACGCTGTTGTCGCAATCGACGTACCATCGCCCGCTGTTAGCAGCAATGGATTGAGGAAAGCCCGCACATACGAAATGGAGGATCTGGACGTCCGTCATTTACCATGAGGATTGTCCGCCACGCGTGAACAGATCCAACGGCAACGTTAGGTGCTATTCAGTGGGCAATGCATCCTGCACTACCACATCCTCTAAGTTCCAGTGCCGACCGTTACGCCTGCCACTCACACCCCAGCATTGTCGCTACAGACTCGCCCGGTGTAGGAAACGACGGACCTGGTGCCATGCAGATTGGCTGCGGGTCATCTTCAGCGACGGGTCCCGCTTCTGCCTGGATAGCGACGACCACCGGGTCCATGTCTGGAGACGCAGTGGGGAGCGCCACGACGAGTGGTTCGTGGTATTTCATCTCACGTTCCGCCAGCCTGGTGTGATGGTGTGGGGTGCGATATCCCATGCTGCCCGTTCACCGTCAGTATTCCTTAGGGGCATCGTGACAGCCGCATGCTACGTTTAGGAGATCCTGCAACCGGGGGCTCTGCCGTTTGTGAACGCCCACGCCAATGTCCTATTTCAACAGGACAACGCTCGTCCGCATACCGCAGATATCTACCGAGCAAGCCTTGCAGCCGTGGATACTCTGCGATGGTCAGCAGCATCGCCAGACCTTTCCCCGATCAAGAATGCTTGGGGTGATATGGAGTGTGCGATCAGGATCCAACCCCTACCCACCAAGCTACAAGAACTACGCGCTCAGGTGCAAGCTGCATGTGATGGACTAGCACAGGACTCCATTAGAGACCTGTATAACTCCATGCCGCGATGTCTGGGCGCGTGTGTTCGCCAACATGGCGGCACACGTGATACTAACATGTACCGTCTGTCAACGTGTAGCGCAATAAATGTTGGCCCTACAAATGTGAAAGTGTAATCACTTTGTATGCGTGGTACCCTCTACCTGCCTGCCAACATTGAACGCAATCCGCCTCGTCCATCTGGGTGTAGCTTTTTTTATGACGATGAGTGTATTTAAAATGCACCCATAAGATATGTAGAGTCAATACGCATTAAATCTATTTAAAAATAAAATATTTGTTCAGTTCATCTATGCCAGTTTCATATCAACAAAATTAGGCTTTGTTGGTCTTTTTACCGTATTCGAAGATTGCCGTCTTTATTCTCGCGTCTGGTCGTCGCGCTGAATTAAGAGTAGGTCTGAGTGGATGTTTTGAAAACAAGTCACGTGCAGCCTCATACTTCCTACTGTGCATCAGTCACCCGTAGGAATTATTTTAGCCCCTTACCTTATCACATGTATCGAACTGTTCGGGTGCAGATTCTGAGTCAGTCGGTGTCATGCAGCACTTTGCCCTTAGTGCTCGTAAAGTTCGGGTCTGGTTTGCATGTGCCTCAAATATATTACAGCTCTCTGGGTTTTATAATGTGAAATTAGCCACAAGATAAAATATTTGTTCAGTTCATCTATGCCACTCACATGAGATATCAACAAAAATAGGATTTCTTGTTCTTTTTACCGTATTCGAAGATTGCCGTCTTTATTCTCGCGTCTGGTAGTCGCGCTCAATTACGAGTAGGTCTTTGTGGTTTTAATAGGTCTTGGTGGAAGTTTTGAAAACAAGTCACGTGCACCCTTATATTTCCTACTACGCATCAGTCACCGAAAGGATTTATTTTAGCCCTTTATTTTATCGCGAATATACACGTATCCAAGTATTAGGGTGGCAGATTCTGAGTCAGTCGGTGACATGTGGAACTGTCCTCGCAGTGCGCGTGCAGTTTGTGTCTGGTTTGCGTGTGCCTCAAATACATTAATACATCATAATTATTTTATTACAAAGTGAGATCATGACACAGGATCTGTAGAATTGAATCGGTTCCAAAAAATGGAAATCTTCATTTCACATTGAAAGTGTGCGAATCAACCCGATATATTTCGCTTTACCAATGTTGTAGAGAATACCAACAAACCATTTTAATGCCTGCATATTATTGCACGAATATGCGTATTCCATTTTTAACTTGTTCTTACCTCATGCATGTTCATAAATTTTTGTAGTAATATAACCGGAGTGACAATGTGGAAATAAATATAGTTTTCGTAAAATTGTTTACTCCACCATCTAGAAGGAATGCTGTGTGCATTCATTTGCTGTATGCCCTCCTCACGTGTTTTATAGTAGGATTGGGGTCTCTCAAGCTAATGCAGGACTGTGGTGGTGAACTGTGGTGGACTTCCCAGTGCTTGTTGCTGAAAGAAGTGAGTGGGAGACGGACGGTACCTAGCTCGAGCATCGCCATGCGCCCGGCCCGAATAAATGTTAGCACATTTTGGTCGGCGCGGACAAGTTCCTGCGACTTCCACCCACCTGGGCACTCTTTGCGGTACTCCCGCCAAATTATGGGAGTTCCATGCTATACCAGTGTGTTATGGAGGCGCCAACTCCAAAGTTCGCGCGTCCCACTTTAAAAAAAATTATTAATTAATGAATGAATTAAGACATTAATTAATCATTGTTCCCCCGCGCCTCTACGCATTGGGGCGCTGTCTTTCGGCGCACGGCTTCGCCTTCGCTGCCGACACCGCTGACGTCACGTCGACATCACCACCGTCACCGCCGCTACCACCACCACCGCCGTCGCCGCCCGTATCTCCCCCCGCCTCCGTCCGCCCCTCCTCCGGCTGGCCGGCTGCCCGCCCTCTGCGACCCGCCCGGTGTCAAACTCGGAGCGGGCCAGAAGCTGGGCGGTTAGCGGGAGCGAACGCTGGAGGAGTTTTGGGCCAAGGCGGAAGGGGCTGTGGTGGACTTGGGCGTGAAGCATTCACGTCGGTGAAAGGCATTTCTTGCTATCTGCATTGAGACCCTCTACTAGACAGCTGTGTAATTAGGAGGAGCTGTGGTGCTGTGAGAGTGGTCTGGTTTGGAAAATCCAGCCATGTGTGCCTCGTAACCTTTCAATACATTCTGCAATGTTTACATTAATTTGGTTTTTCTTGCTGTGTTAGTCAGGTAGCATCGCTTAGTCAGTGTGGCCTTTCATTTTGTGTTTTCACAGCATTGCAAGAGTTTTGTGAAATTGTTAAAGTTTTTTTTTGTATTCTTTGACAGTTAGCATTTCTAAAAAATCAAATCTGCAGTTCGTTTATCGATGCACATAAATTTTCTATTACTCAGGGGGCGACAAAAATGTTGCTGTTATCCACGGACGTTTTCTTGACTCCTCTATCCGCAAGATTCGAGAGAAGTGTCAGGATTAGTTATTTCGGAGGCAGTAATATCATAGGGACCGTCCATAAATTACGTAATCCAAATTTCAAGTATTTTCAATACCTCCCCCCCTTGTAACGCACTTCCTTATCTCTATGTAACATAGCGTAACGCTGCCTCAGACCCCCTCTCTCTCTCTCTTTAGCGTTTATTATTAGTTCAATTAATGTTGATAAAAGAGTTGGGGTGAATATTCCGGGGGACAAGAAAACATGAGTATAATAAACCTTTCTTTGTTGGTACTTTAATTCATGGTGCAGCTGTGTAAAAGGGTGAGGAAATGATTCTGTAGGTTGGGAAAACGTGCGCAGATTTTCCCGCGTACTTCACATACAGCTTCTGTTGTCCTTTGAAGAAAATAAATGATTGGAAAAGATTAATTGATTAGTGATTCCGGGCGCGTCAACTGATAAGGTCATTAATTCCTAAGTGTAGTGCATGTTCTGCATTGCGTGAGGTGGCGGTGATCTTCCCACGCTGGATGGCAGGACCCAGCGCTGACCTACGTCGCCTTGCAGGGATTTTCCTCAACAAGGTATCTCTCACCACTGCCTCAGCCTGGACCAGCTATAAGCAGCAGGTTGGTTTTCCGACAAGTTTGGTAGTGGATGTAAGTAAGGGATGAGAATGTGATAACTAAGAAGAAAGAAATATCGCACTCTGGGTCCATAGACCCAGAGTGGGCTAATACCCCACAACGTGAACCTGTTCTATCTGAGGAACGAATCCCCGGGGTGAGCACCTGAGCTTTAGCTCCTATCCGCACCCCCCGCCTACGCACAAGTACGCCGACAGGGCAATAACCCGATCAGGCCAGTACCCAGTTTGCCCTCACAGCAACCTCCCCATACAATGCCTGGGTCGGGCCGCCCTGGTAACTCAGAGCACTTAGCTATCCAGGCTAGTACCGGAGTCTGTAGTGTCATACGACAACGCGTCACCCACGTGCGCAGGGGCAAGTCTCCTTCTTTCCCAGAGTATCGGGCCACTGCCAACACGAAGCCAAGTGCCCAACTCGGGGCCCTCAGGTCAAGACCCAGGGAGTTCGGGGCCCCCAACACGTCTGCTCACTCCTCCCCCTCGAGGCTATCGACTGAGTCGGCTGAAACTTACGCGTTCCCAAAAAGGATCCAGCAGGACGATTCGTGTTCCCCGTTAGACTTATCGCGCGCAGTCTGAGGCCCGTTTGTGAAGGTACTGCTCCGGTATTCGCCTGGTGTTGATCGGAGAAACCACGGAAAACTATCGATCAGAGCAGCCGGCCGCTAGAATTCTCTTGCAGACAGCGGCTGAATTCGACCTCGCTGTGTAGCTAGTGTGGCAAATTCGGGAGTGCACCTGTGCAGGGCCGTCCAGCCGCCGGCGGTGGGGTGGTCGGGGTCGGCGCCGGCGGCCAGCAGGCGGCGCACGTCGCCCTCGCGCCCGTCCTCGGCGGCGCGCAGCAGCTCCTCGCCCAGGGCGGCCCTGCGCTGCGCGCTGCGCCCGCGCGGCGACGACGACGGCGGTGTGCTCAGCAGCACCCCGCCGCGGTGCACGGCCAGGTGGCGCGGGCGCGAGGGCGAGGGCGGGCGCGCGAGGGCGCGCGCGCGGGCCACGGCGGCGGGCGTGGGCGTGGCCGGGGCCGGGGGCGCGGCCGCCGCGCTGCGGTGTCGCGCGCGCGCCCCGCCCCCCTGCCACACAGGCACCGCGCCTTCAGTTAACACGTAACAACAGAACCAATTATTTCTAACTGCTCCGCTGTATTATACTTCTACATAAACAGGATGCCGTTTTCCGATTTTCGGTATCAAGGATTCTGACGACACATCGTCTTATATACATGTATAAGAAGTAAACTCTGTATGACCGATTAGAATGAAAATTGGCACTTTGTGTTTTTTCACCCAGAAGGTGAATATGTTATTAATTCTGTTGCAACTCCACTACATAGCGCTGAAGAACAAAACTAAATATTTCACGACAAATGCAACCTGCAACACTCTGCAGCATTTTGAATCTATATTGTAACGTCCAAACGAAACGTTCTAGGGCATTAAAAACTAAAATTTTCAGACCAAAGGCCTCAAAGAAACGTTTATCACATTGTTTTCAACAGGATGAGACCTTCACAAACATTCTATTACAATTTTGCTGGTCCGGCGCTTTTCGATACTATCTCACCTGCATAGCATCTGCAACTGTACAGCTGTACAGAATCTGCAACTAGTAAGAGGGTCAGAAAGAGGTAGAGACAGAGACACAGTCAGACTGAGAAAGGGACAGAGAGAGACACCGAAAGAGAAAGAGTGTGAGAGAGACAAAGAGAAAGGGAGATGGAAGGGGAAAGAGGGAGATGAAAGGCAGAATAACGTCTGCCGGGTTTCGCTAGTTTATTATACTTGAATTATTAGTTCTGCACGTTTGTTACCAGAGCCCAGGAATTAAAGTTTTTCTACGAAAACTTCACTGTTTTCTGGCGCACAATTACAACTTCCTGCCATGTAAGTGCGAGAAAATAAAAGTTAAAGGACACGCAAGAGAACTATGGAGTGACTCGAAAATATTAACATGAGAAAATACAGAACCGGGTTGAGAACGATGTAGAAATAGAAAACAAAAAGCAGAAAGAAAAAAATTACTTGGTACATCGTGAAAATCTTGTGTGGTCTTAATTACCCTTAAAATATTTAATTAAAGGTGTTTTTAAAGTGAACAATAGAAAAAAATGACCAAAGACATTAACAAACAGAAGTGTTTAAAGTAGGTCAGAAATTAAAGACTTGCGTGGATGAGTAGAAATGGGTCTGCGCGGCGTGTGAACACAAGTGAAAGTATTGTTACTATTACAGTAGGTGGCCGCAAGGCAGCGGCAGCAAAGCAGAAGCGAGCCAGCACAGAAGTATTACCATGAGGTACGTGCGATTTTGATTATTTTAAATTTTAGTAATTTTAAATTTAATGTAAGACGACGACTCAATTCAATGGTAGCATTTCCGGATAAAGAAGTAATATTCAGTAACTTTTAAATTATGAATTCGGTATTTTCGAGTGTGAATGAAAAAAGAGATCATGTCGCAGCCGGCGGACAAATAGATTTTCCTGGACCGTCGACAATCGTTGACCTAGAGGGCAGCGAAAGGAAAATGAGATTCTCAAAATAGACTGAATAGTAACATACAAGACCCAATTCGGCATCAGTTTAAATATTAAAGTAATATAAAAATCATGGCCATTAATTGTCAACCAGTTGGTAAAATGCACAGATCTGCACGGATGAATGGATGTGAATGTATATTAATTTGATGTGAATATGATATTTAATTTATTTTTAGAATGGTTACTGTTATTGTTTCATTTTCATTTTCTCACCTTTCATTTATTTATTTATTTATTTGGTCAAAAAACAGTAAAAACTGTATATGACGTGTGGGGAAAGAGATTATCTGCGCACATTTTCTTGAGGCCCAGAATTTAAAAAAAACACCTTTGTGAAGGTGCTTCGTAAGAAGAGAAAGTTATGTAATCGTGCGCCGGAAAACGGCTACTTTTCGCCAGAAAAACTTTTATAGCTCGAGTCTGGTGAGGAGAAATCGTCGATAAAACCTGTTGCTAAATTTAGGAAAAAAAGTCCTCTACCTCGTGGTGTAGTCAAAATCCATTTTTTGTTGCTTCTTGATACTGTAAAATCGACTCACGGCAAAACGTCCGTCCGTCTGTCCGTCTGTGGTCAACGCTATAACCTAAACCATTCAGCCGATTTTCTTCAAAATTGATATTCCCCAATCATTTTACTGATGTCAAGGCTCCTGGAATTTGAAACATATATTTTAATTTTTGGGGATACTTTACATGAAGCCCGTCGGAGATTTTCAAAGTTAAAAGAAAATGGCTCTAAATTATTAGATTAAATTTTGTTGTTTAATTTTATTGAAACGCGCAATGTTGTTGAAACGTACAAAGGACGTTTAAGGGAATGATGTAGGTATCATTTTCGTTGATATACCCAATTTTTCGAAAATAGCAAAAAACTATTTAAAAACTGCAAAACTGAAGATAGATATTTTTGCCTCAAAGTCAGTTGTACAAAATTAGCCCTTTAAATAAGGTTGTGTACCGGTTTTTTGAAAAACTAATAGTTTTTTCGAAAATTGCGATTCAAATTTACAAAAAAAGTTTGTAAAAACCGCTCTAAATTTTTTCTTTAAATTTTCTTCACTTATGTAATGAGGGACGATAAAAAATATGATCTTAGTCCTACTTCTGAGAAATACTTGGTTTTTTGAAAATTTCAAAAAAAAATTTAAAACTACAAAATTGTAGATAGCGATTTTTACTCAGACAAAGTCACTTGTACAAAATTAGCTCTTAAAAAGGTTATGTAGAATTTTCTGAAAAAATAGTCGTTTTTGCGTAATCTTTGCTTCAAATTTACAAAAAACATTTTTTCTCAAAAACTGCTCCAAATTTTTTCTTTAAATTTTCTCCACGTGTGCAGTAAGGGACGGTAAATAAATAAATAAATAAACTAGTGGTGCTATAGAATGGCATAGACTTTCTCGCAGTAGTTATTGTCCTGATGTTCGTCGAAAATAGAATTTGGAGTAAGCCCTCCCCCGTTACCTTTCTTGTAGCCCAAAAGTCATGTTTTTCGCATGTTGACAATTACCGGCTTCTTAATGATAGAGCTGATACAATTTCGTTTTGACTGATATGTCTTTACCCCGTAACTCGCTCCATTGGTCACTCAATTGGCTCCTTAGAGCTGTGGGTCTGCGCGCTTCGCTTCGAAAGACGTAAGGTTCGAATCCCAGTCATGGATTTTAATTTGATGAATGTGTTGTTGCAGAAAAACATTGAAGAGTGTAGAAACTTTATTGAAAATCATTTGAAGAACTTTTACTCACGAATAGAATCTATGCAGATAAATTTACAGGACTTGTCTGTGTTTTCCCAAATTGCATCTTTTAACCAATTTTTTAAATTCTGTTATTCGATTTCTGAAACGTATGTCATGTCATATCAATCGTTGTCTTGTGTATAACTGTATGAACCAATTCAAGTATTTCAACGTTAAATTGAAATACAATATAACCAGAACGCATGCGATCAACTTACATAATCCTAACGGTTCCAAAATTATTACTTTTTCGCCTTACATATACTTCGTAAGATGAGAAAGTTATGTAATCGTGCGCCGAAAAACGGGGAATTTTCGCCAGAATAACTCTTATTCCTGGGGTCTAGTAACGTCAAAGTTGCTAAAGCCTTTTGCTAAATTTAGAAAACCTAGTGATGCAATAGAATGGCACAGGCTTTCTCGCAGTTTTCTAATCTCTAAATCGAAGCAGTTTTTCTGTTATGAATGATGATTTTCCCAGATATCTTCTTCGAGCGCCCAAAGGACATTATTTTACATTCTCTGGATTTTTCGGCTTCCTATTGCGAGAAATGAAACCACCATACACTTATTACTATTATACAAGTGTCTTGCATAGCAATTGTTGTCGCAGTCATTAGTCAGGGAGCATTGGCACAGTTCTTCCGAGAGAGCTGCGCCGGTTCGAGTCCTGGCCGGGGAATACGATATTTGTCAAATTTCTCTGTTGTCACAGGAACTAATTGAGAATTATAGAAACTTTATTGAAAACCGTGAGAAGCTATTTGATTCACAAATATAGTACGTTAAATGAATGGAAGTGTCTGTATATATTTTTTCGAATTTTTAACTTTTAACCATTTTTCACGTCTCTTCTTGGATTTGTAAATCGTATTGACCATCGTATGAATTGATTCTCTATCATGCATTTACTATTTTATAGCTCGGTTCGATGGTTTTTATGGCTCTGTTTGACCCATACGATGCTAGTTTGGCGTAGAGGTATAAGTGCCGGTTCGTTTACTTTGAGGATCGGATTTCGGGTCTCGGAACGGAAAACGTTTGCTGGTTGAAAACACTTTTGTTGGTTTATGAAGTAGTGGAATAGCATTTAGGTCAACAAAGAAGCAGTGCGAGAAATTATGTGCGTTGGAAGCACCACTAGTTTAGCTTTACAATAATCTTCGCAAGCAGTATGCAAGAAAGTACAATAATTAAAAGTTAATAAATAATGCGATAGTGATAGTACAATAAACAAATGCAAATAGGTCTAAAAATATAGAATAGTAATTATTCAACTCTGGTATTGTAATATTCTACAAACTAGTTGAATGTGGCGTTGCCGACGCCACATTCGAACTGTAAACTATTTTAGAAGTATTTTCATGTGTTGAAAATTTATTTCATTCTTAATTTCTTTCATGCCTAGCTTTGTTCAAATATGTTTTTACAGTACCTGGCATTGCACTTACCAATGAATCGTAGTAGTTATTAATGTTATACTCCTGTTCAAAAATTCCAAACACCCTTGTATATTAGCTTCAAACGGGATGAAAAATTTTGCAATTTCAAAATTATAATCTTCGTAAAAAATACTTGCCAATGAGGCAAATAGTTAGAATTTAGTACAGCTACATATTTTACGTTTTGTTTTCTAATATGAACATGCCTCAGTACCTGTAAGCTGTTGTTCTGGGCTGTTCTCTAATGCTAATATAAAATCATTCTCAATTAGTTCGGAAAATTCTGACACAAAATCTACAACTACATTTGATGCCGCTGATTTACATAACAATTTCCTATTTTTGTCCCCGATTTTAAGGTTTTAAAACTTCAAAACAAACTCTGTCTCATTTGTGTTCTAAAGGGCATATAAGCATTAAAGTGTTAATATTTTGTTTGTTTATGGAATATGTTGTAAGTCACATGAAAACAGATATTTGCACGCTTAAGAAATGTATTGTTTAGTATTATTTACAGTTCTTATTTCTTTTGCATTCTCTTCATGTTCTTCAAATTTAATGTTCCAAGGCAATTTGCAAATTCATTATAAAAATATTCATGAAATACTTCACACTTCACAACAACTGAAATAATTCAGAATTCGCAAGAAAGTCTGTCGGGTAATATTCATTTAATATTTGCTCGTATGTCAAAAATCAGTGTCGCCGTCCTCATGGAAACAATTATGAGTCGTGGATTGAAAATAACCACGGAGCAATAGGGTTTAATTAATTTTCGGACTTCCAGGACGGACTTCTAGGAATGTTTCCAAAATTGGGAACAACGGTGGGATCGTTGGATACATGCCAAAGATGACTACTTTGATGATGACGGAGGACATTAAGACGTAAGTACAGTTTTCTGATTTTTACAATGAAATTCTCGAATATTTTGAGTAGCGCCTCGTTGATTTTGTCCAGGTTGAGCTAGTGGGAGATACCTTGTTGGGGAAAACCTTGCTAGCTGACGGATAGGTCGGCGCCAGAACTCAATATCCAGCGGGGAAGATAACTGCCACCTCTCGAGCAAAAACACGCACTACACTTATGGAACTAATGGCCGTAGCAGTTGTTGCGCCCGGAATCACTAATCACTCAAACCCGTAATAATCAGTTTCGTCCATTTTCTCCGGGCCGACATTAGTTACCTTGATGGCGAGCAGGCGGCGCTGCAGTCGCTGAAGCAGCATCTCCTGGTCGTCGATGCATTCGGCCACGTCGCGCACAGTGTCCCCAGTGCGGTCCGCCTTGTACTTCACCTCGCGCACGCCGGCCTGTTGCATGCAACATCTAGCATCCGTATCTTTGGTATCGAAATGTCTCGAAAGTTCGAGTATTCATACTTTCTACATCGAAAACAATATTAAAACCACGAAATTATTGAAATAATTTTAAAAATGAAATTTCATACTATTAAAACTGAAATGTCTATGTTGGAAAACGAGGGACGTTTTGCAGAGAGCAGCATGTACAGCAATCTATCAATAACAGGGGAGCGTTGAGAATATTGTAGAATAACGAGATGTTTGCAAAACGTTTAGGTCGAAATCAAGGAGGAAATTGAGGTTTCAGACATATAATTATATATACACTGCCTGAAGTACCCGGTGTTACACAGGCATTTATTACAATAATTTCGACAGGTATAATTCCAACTATTCCTGGCCTGCGGCGGGGCCTACCTCTATCTATTCAATTGCGTTCCTGCTCCGCGCAGTCCCGCCTCACCTGGCTTGCCTTACCCCCACCTGGAAATTTCTGGTCCACCTCGCCCCTTTTTCCACTAAAACATGTTTGCATTTTTCTTACTGAGAGCCCTAATTTTTACTTTATAACTAAAAACTGTAAACAAAGTTAAAGTACAAAATAAAATTCATGAACAATATATTATATTCTTTTATGGATTTTGTGGAGAGTTATATATTGTTGAATAAATTGCCACATAGCAAACCTTACGCTTTTTCATATTTTTTTCTTCTCACGAATTCATAATGAAAGGTTTCAAATTTATCTTTAACGCCATACAGAGAATTGACGCTTAATTACACTTTAAGTGCTTATTTCCACTTTAAGGGCTTTATTTGTCTAGTATGCGTTTTATAGTCCTTTAAACGTCTAAAGAAGCGTCTTTTAGACAAATATATTTCGTATCTCCTACATACCGAGATCACAGGTTTCACAAAGATTTTTCTACTATACACAATATCCTCTTTGTTTTTGCTCTCAACAACATTCAAAAACAGCGTTGACGCACGCTCAGATTCTCCGAATACACACTCATCGTCATAAAAGGAGCTGCACTCCGAAAGCTGATCTTCTGCAAACTCGGTGGGTATTTTGCACACCATTCGCTAAGCTTCAAACGGCCGCGCCAGCCATTGCGACATCGGGTAGCGTCGCTAGAGCGTCATCTGTACGTACACTATGCCTCGGCGTCGCTTTCGACAGCCGGTTGTCCAGTTAGACGCGTTCGAGATGGGCTGCATTGTGGGAGGCTGGTTAGTCCTGTCGCCATATTGCGCACCACACCGGTCGTACGGATACCACCATTGCCCGCTGTTGGCGACAATGCATTGAGAAAGGCATGCACACACGAAATACAGGATGTGGACGTCCACCACGCACCATGAGGAGGGAGGACCGAAAGATTGTCCGCCGAGCGCGAACAGATCCAACGGCCAACGATTGGTGCTTTTCAGCGGGCTGTGTAGCCTGCCCTGTCACATCCTGTAAGTGCCAGTGTCATTGGCAGGTGGTTTCACAACGCAAGGCTCGCCGCATGCCGACCGTTACGACGCCTGCCACTCACACCCCAGCCTCGTCGTTACAGACTCTCCTTGTGTCGGGAACGATGGACTTCGGGCCATGCAGACTGGCAGCAGGTCATCTTCAGCGATGAGTCCCGCTTCTGCCTTGATGACGACGATCACCGGGTCCATGTCTGGAAGCGCAGTTGGTAGCGCCACGACGAGTGGTTTGTAATATCCCATCACACAGGTACGTTCAGGAGATCCTGCAACTGGTGGCTCTGCCGTTCTGGAACGCCCACGCTCAGGACCTATTTCACCAGAACAACGCGCGTCCGCATGCCGTGGCCATTTCCCGAGCATTCCTGGCAATGCTTCAGCCATGGACAGCGGCATTGCCAGACCTGTCCCCGATCGATGATGTTTGGGGTGCTATGGAGCGTGCAATCAGGATCCTACCCCTACCCACCAATCTGCAAGAACTGCGCGCTCAGGTGTAAGCTGCATGGGATGGACTAGCACAGGACTTCATTCGAAAGCTGTACAACTCCATGCTGCAACGTCTGAACGCGTGTGTTTGCCAACTTGGCGGTCCCACGCCATACTAACATGTATCGTCTATGGCCGTGTAGCGCAATAAACGTCCGTCCTACAAATGTGAAAGTGTAATCAATTTTAAAGGAGTGGCACCCTCTACCTGCCTTCCAACAATGATCGCAATCCGCTTTGTCCTTCTGGGTGCAGATTTTCTTATGACAATGAGTGTAATTTACTCAATTTGTACACTTGCTCTTGATTAACTTTCAACAATTTAAATTATCATTTCTTCATCCTCCAATCGTACGGTTTTAATCTCGAATATCATAAAACACTTCTTTACAGAAACTCAGCCAATCTGTTATACTTTTATCATCAACACACAAATCATTCATAATATGGTTCCGTTTCGCCATGCAATTCTTAAATTCGCCATAATCATGCTTAACGTACCACAACTCTACCCACAACTATTTCATATAGAATACGTGTATGCATTTATACCTTTTTACGGTCACACTAAGCACATCCATACGAAAAATTACTTCTCTAGATCTAGCTTAAAATCGACTATCATCTATGTAGCGTCGAGAATCCGCTACAACCGGGAATCAAAGTCAGTACTGTGGCGGCATATAGCGGTGCCTTAATAAATTTACAACAAACACTTCTTTTTCGTACTCTCAGGCAGGCGCACGTGCGCTTTCCTCGCTCGCCTCGGCCCAGCCGCGCTCCACCCCACCCGTTGTCCTGCTGTCAGAGTCTCACCCCTCCGCCGGCCTGGTAAGAATTTATGGCCACTTGTCGTCAAAGGCCACTTGACGAACCCACTCCACTGAATGCACCTTTTGTGACCCACCCCCGCCGATCTTTGGGCGCCCTCCTCGCTTCCACGCCTGTCGCGATAATTTAAGAAAGTCCGAACCCCTTTGCCATACAATAATTGCTCACTAGGGATGCCACCCCCCCCCGACGAACGCAGCTGCGTTTCGGTCAACAGAGATAGCGTTTCGGTAAAGAGAGACACTTTAGAAAATTTTCCACGAATCCTCGGACCGCGATTCGTCAAAATTATTTCTGCGACGCAGTAAGGTGCGGCCAATGAGAGGTTTCACAAAGTAGGTCAGCGAGCCTAGGATGAACTTAGGAGGGGGAAGATCCGGAGAGGGACAGATTCTCAAAATCTTAAAAAAAGTCAACACTGGGGAGGTAGTCGTGATAGCGAACACACGAGAGCATCGGCCGCGAAAGAAACGCTTAGAAGTGAGTTATGAACGGGTAAACGCGAGGGCAGCGGCCGCGAAACAGACACTTAGAAGCGAGTTGCGAGAGGGCGCTTCATGACCAAAACTCGTTGCCTAATTCGAGTGAACGAGCCGTGAGTACCAGGATCTAGTCTCCGGTCCGCAACAGCAATTAAATGCTGTCGTATCGCTCGTCCGAGCCGTAGTGAGAAACGAATCCGGACTCGTCCAGCATCTTGGTGGCGAAGCGCAAAGGAGACCTCGGGGCACGCAACGAGCCGCGAGAAGGCGTCCAGCCTCCCATGTCAACATTGCAGATCATAAGACAACGCCCGTTGAAGACGACAAGGCCATCGACCGCAACGTGGGCACCCCAGCCCACGCCCATTCAACAGATAAGACTTTTAACGCACGCCCGCGCTTTGGGGCGTCCCGCCTCGAGACGAGACGGAAAATGTCTCTGAAATTTTAAAGTGTTCTATCTTTCTGTTTTTTTTGTTTTTTTTTGTTTGTTTTTTTTTGTTTTTAGAGTTAAGCGGTGCCGCGCAATGGCATATTTTTCTTTAAGACTGTAACAGAAGTGTAATTAACTATCTTTTCTCTTAATTTTCTTTTACTGAGCTCAATAGGTAGGGAGTAATCCCACCTCATGGGATTTTCTTTGTGTAACTTCCCCGGCCGTAGGTCGGGAATAAATGTATAATTTATTTCACTGCCCAATTACGGCTCATCATTTACGAAGTAGTTTCCCGGCCCGCACCTCTCTTCCACCCGCTAGCCGATGGCGTTGCAATTTGGGCTCCCGCCGTGGGGCTCGAGCATGATGTTGCAGTACCTCCTGGTTAGAGTCACTGCAGAGGCAACGGTATTGCTGTCTCTGAGCTACCTTAGCTGGTCTGTCTGAAGTCGCTAAGGATTTCGCCACAAGCAGCGGGCGCGAGGACGTCTGCCCTTAGCCTCTCCCCCAGGCCTTTTCTACAGCCTGCTTCGAAATCACTTTTCCTATGAGATTGGGCATCAGTCCACGATAATGGTGTTTCAGCAAACAGTAATTTGTAAATCGCCATTGTATTGAAATTATAATATAATGTTTATTCTGGATATATGAAGAGTAGGAGCTAACGAAACATAATCTTACAATATAACTCTTATGTATGCTAAAATTTGTTGCAGCATGATAGTTGGATAAGGTACAATTTGTGATGTTTTGTTAGCCAATTGCACGATAATGCGGAAGGAATCACTAATCGTGTCAACGGTTATGGTCATTATTCCCGTGAGTGTAGTGCATGTTATCTCCGGGGACACCCGGCATACATTCGGGGCACCTTCCGCTATAAATGAGCTCCGTCACGCCTTACAGGTCAGCTTGCGGGATATGCCCTCCAGTGGGGCACCATCCGAGCCGGGATACGCTAAAAACGTTCGAATTGTATCCCGTCTTGCATGGTAATGTAATACATTAAAGTGCGTGTGTGTGTGTGTGTGTATGTGTGTGACAGTAAGAACATATGCAAAGAGAAAAGGTTGTATAAGGGAAGGTTGCGCGCGGTACCATGATCATTTTCATGTGTTTCATGCGGTGATCCGTTCCATTTGTTATGGTTCCGCTCCAGTATTCGCCTGGTTACGACCGGAGAAACCACGAAAAACTATCCATCAGAGACGTCATGAGAATTCTCCTCGAGACAGCGGCTTCATTCGATCTAGCTCTCTGTCGAGTTTCAAAAACTCCTCCACCAAGAAGATCCGGTGAATGGCGCCGCAGAGGCAACGCAGCCACTGAGAGGAGGCGGTTGGCGAGCGCTTTGGCACCTGCAGGCGCTCGAGCGAGTGGGCGACGGCCTGGAAGGCCACTTCCAACGACGCCTGGGCGCCGCCCTCCACGCCGTCCCCGTCGCCGGCTTCCGCCACGGCTGCCACCATTGCAACTGAAGCGCGCGCAAACACTGCGTCAAAGTAGTAGTATGTTGGGTTTTTTTCACTTAGAGGTAATACATTTTACTGGTGTCTCAAAATAAATTATACACATTTTTGGTACAGATTGAGTGGTCGAAAATGATAACATTTTGCGGATAAACATATAAATTTAACGAATTTTGTGCATTTGACGTTTGCTCCTCATTGTAGGCATTTCATGATACACTGATTTTGGCAGGTAAACGGAACATCTTTATCGTGACATGCCAGTCCCGAGTGTGATAAGTTGCATACTAAACAGAGGCGAACGTAAAAAGAGGGAGCTCGTAGTACGAAATTTCCCACCACATGTTCATTGACAATAAGTGATCTTCTAAACCCGACGGCAAAAGCGAAAAGCTAGCCCAAGAAAATAGAAAACTAACTTATATAAAAAAGTGTGTGCCATTCTGTAACCCCAATAGTTTATCATTGCTTTGAACCAAAATGTTCTAGTTGTGCTTCAAAAGAACATACTTTTTCATTTTTATTTGACATTTAATATTCCGTATACATACGTATATACGAAGTAATGTACGTAGTATAGTGATATATATGTAATTTCTGGTAGATTTGAGGTCCAGATTGTCTTCACATTTATGTGGCCAATCATATTTTTCAGGTCCTTGTTATTTTTTACTATCACCTCGCATAACTACACTCAACACTGCGATAGAAAAATCTACTTTACAAGAGTATATGACAATGTGTTAGTGAACTTCAAAAACATATCGTAAATTAGTCGTTACAACGTAGAACATAGGAAGCTACAATTTTAACTCAACAGAGTACACTACTGGCCCTACTACACCTTCAACTCATCTCCCCTCACACTACAATTTCAGTCATAGCTAGTCTGCTTATCGTTACGCTGAGGTCTGATGGGAGGGACTTGGTCACACAAAGAAGAAAATATCCCCGATAAATGTATGTGAGCCTGTTCTCTGCCTATCTGAAACTCGAATAGTAGTATGTGAATTGTGGCTTTGTTTATTATGATTTATATAATATAAAAGAAAGTAACATAATTTATTTTTAAACCTTATAGAACGTTGATAAGATTATAAGTTTATTGTCAAGATAATGCTCAATTATATAATTATCATTCTATGTTAATTAGTCGCAATAAGATTGTCTCCAATGCCGACCCTTAGGTTTATGCTTGACGACGAATTTATTTTGCAGCCATCAGCTGATAACTGGCATGGCCACCGGATAAGCAAGGCAACAATGATCTAACATCCATTAGCAAACAGGATAAAGTAGTAATTGTTTCAATGGTACATATTATTTATCGTAATTACAAAAATGCCCATTAAACTATGACAAATGTCTATAGTACACAAATTCATCTTTCTTGTTTGTTTTATGAATTATTTATATAATTGTAATTAAATATTTTATGTTTTCAACAACAGTGATTAAAAATTGAAAATTGATTATTGTGTATTGATCCAGTGTAATTTTGTGTTTTTATGTAGTACCTGCAGAATAATACAGATATATTGCTCCGATACGTCGTAAATGTGTTTCAATAAATTCAGAATGTTTTAAAAATTTTATGTAATCTTCCTGATTTATTGATAGAGTTAAAGTTATGGGAGGTGATTGTCAAAAATAACAAGAACGTGATGAAAATGATTAGCTAAAGTTATGTAATACTGCGCGAAAAAACGGCGGATTTTCGGCAGAAAAAAATTCATTGCCGGGCCCTGATAACGAAAAAGTGGATAAATCCAATTGCTAAATCAAGAAAAACTAGTGGTGCTACAGAATGGCACAGACTTTTCCGTATTAGCTTTCAATTTCCTTGGGTCTTCCCTAGCTATTCGGAATTGCCACAAACTCTTTCTTGCTAGCTGTCATCTATCACCGCCAAAACTACATTTTTTTGGCATTTTCTTAATTTTTCCGTTTCCTATTGGTAGAACGGAAACATTAATTTTAAAATATTAAAGAACACAAAAACCTAGTCATAAATGGCAATTTTCTTTTAAAAATTATGTGCCGTTTAAGAGAAAATGGCGTTTAACCGCTACTAAAAATGCGAAATTTGAAGCTCATTTTCACAGAAAATTTTTGAGTTTTCAAAATACTTTATTTGAAGTTATTTGAAGCATTTACACTCACAAATATAATAATGTTTACAAATGAATCGTAATGTGCATATTAAAGATGTGAGAAATCTTTTTAAAAAAATTGCATTTGTATAAATTTTGAAAAAACAAAAAAAATAAGTCAAAGTAAACTTTACGCCATGTTAAAGAGTGTAATTAGCACTATCCGTTACAAAAGTTTGAAGAAAAAATTTGCAGCCATATATGAGAAAATGGCGTTTGAGTGTTTCTGAAAATTTATATTATTTATAAGGTTGTGCAATAATTTGAAATAATGGTCCCTGAACATACCTGATAGCAAAATAATGAAATGCACATATAGAAAAATTGCATTACACACGTGTAGTACAAATGTGATTGACATGGTTTTACCTGTAAATGTTTTTATTTAGAGCAACGAAAGGTAATTTTATCAGTTTTGCAACACACTCCATTTTCCCCTTTTTCGAATAGAATCTAAAAAAACTTAATTTTGAAGACGGTGAATTTTGCATCGGATTTCTACTTTTCGGCTTCTACTGATGACGATGTTTGTGGCAGGTGTGTTCGGCATTCAATAACGACGTTACAAAAGATTCCCCAGGTTTTCGATAAAATGTGTTACATTTTTATAACATTTTTATTAGCAATCCGAATTTGCTTTTGTGAAAATAATGTTCGAATTGGTGTAAAATGTTTATTTTGTTAGAGAGAACCACAATAGGCCACAAAAATGTATTTTTTCTATGAATAAGAACTAATCGTATCAACAACTCCCTTTGTAAAATTTTAGGTTTTCATTATTTCTGGTTTCTTTTCTCCAGATTCGCAGCCTCTTGTATCATTGTAAAGGGTGCTTTGAAGGACAACACACTTGTTCATTCGTGGCACATATGATACAAATGTCGGGTAACTCGTGGAATCGAAAGTAGAATTTTAGTTTGTTGTGCCCTTTGTCTGGAGAAGTTTTGGCGATATAGAAGATTTGTTTTTGCGCATAGTTCTACAGAGAGTGATGTCTCGTTTGAGAAGCTCCTGACCCAACTGGTATGATGTAAAACTATTGTCAGGAGTTACATTGTTATCCTCAGAAGTGAGGATAATTGTAGCACAACTTTTATCCCCAAATTTTGTTCTCTAGGTTGCCCTTCTTGTGTGCCAGAGGTTTGCATTCCACATGTAATGTGTTTCATTCAAAATTTCCCTCCGTATTTGCCAAGTCTTTGGCATGTGCTGCCGAAATGGACAATTGACTCGGAAAACGCCTAATTATTCATTTATTGTTACATACAATTGAAGATTGCACAATATAGGAAGAGGAAGAAACACATCAGAATACTACGTTCAAGTTTTAGAAAAACCGTCTATCCGTAGTTTAGAGAGCTGAGATTGCTCCCAGCTGTTAGTAGTACTTCGCTAGTATTTTCGTATTTTGATAGTGTTATTCGACAAAATATTGTCATTGAATACCTTATGAGAAGATAAAGTCTCCCATGATAATACAATCCTTCCATAGTTGATTTCTACGAATTTACCGAGTTATTATATGAAATTTCTAACGAGAAATCAACATGAGAAATGTCACGGGTCCAAATGGACCCGAAGAACTTATGTGGAAATATATTTATAATTTCTCTCGTATTGAAAATAAATGAATGACATTTTATACGCGGGTAGAAAACAGTCAAAAAATAATTGTCATGGAGTATCAGAACGATCACACCTTTTTCTTAAGCGGTACAAGAAATTAAAATTTTATTTGGGTCGAAATGGACCCGACGACCACAGCAGGGTTAAAGCACATGTACTCGTAAATATGATAATGTGAAAAAATCGCCGCTAATGTAAATATTATCAACGTGAGAAATGTGTGAAAAAATTTACATTTTTGTAATATTTTGTAACCTATAGAGCATTATGGCTTTCGTGTCATCTGATAGAGTACATTTACCACTATCCCTACTTTTAATGAAAAATCGAGAGATGGCAACGGAAAAGTAATGCGGAGACGATATGATGAAAATCGGCGGTGATCGAGCCAAGGTGGACAATAGCAATGAAAAGTATTACGAGTTAGGTGAGGAAAGTGACTGATGATTATCATAAGTGTAATAGAAGAAACATAATAACAGAAATTAGTGAGGGAAGTGCAAAGCTACGTGGACACGTGGGTGATGCGGCGATCGCGGCATGGTGAAGTGGATATTAGAACATTGATGGTGATAAGAACGATTTCGGAGGGTCTAGTGCGGCGGAGGAGATACGAAGAAAGAATAATTTTGTCACGGAAAGGGATTAAGGCATTTGAGAAGAGAAAGCACTCATCTAGTAATCACCAACCAGTCGGTGCAGCTACGCGTGCGCGATACAGTGGTGTAGAGTTCTACGAGCAGAAACCGCAATTCCAATATTTGGAAAAAGGAGTTGGCGGCGAGACAGCGCCGGCGTGGGATTACGGACAGTTGAACATGTGCACGGACGCAGAGCGACGGCGGGTGCCAAGGTCATCTTACGGCAGCGGACATCGGAGAACGAGACGTCGCGTGTGGCGTCGAGCGGGAGGCAGCCACAACGGAGTACACCAGATAAGTTAACGAGAGTTACAAGTAAATATTGGGGGGAGATATGGTGTCCGCAGATTCAGGATGCTCATTAGAGGAATATAAGGAAAATTAACATTGTCTGTGATAAGAGTGTACGATATGTGGTTACAGAGAGAGGGAATGGAGACGTAATGTTGTTGAGTAATTTATCAGTGTATGATGTATTAAGTACGCTATATGATTAAATCGGTTGTGCCGGGAGCTCCCGTTGATTCATAACCCGGGTGATAGTATAAAAGGGAATCAGGAATGTATGATAATGAGAAACAACCAGATAAATATCATGTAAATTGGTTAATTAGCTGTTCATTGATGATCAGTAATAATTCAAGTGTAATGTCAAGTGTGTCATTTTTAATAAATCCTGTTTTTTGTGTTACTAATAGATGAATCAAATTCAAACATGCTCATCAATAGCACCCCCCTAAAAGAATTTCTTGACCCTAACAAACAAACAAAAAATTATGATATGTGTATCCCTGACAACCTATCAAGGTAAGTATGGTCACAGTACGTATACGGGAAAGTAAAAATATTCTAACACGTGGTGCAGCCAGAATACCTGTTTTGTGGGTCCTTAATACCGAAAAACCAATTGACGGCTAAATGATTGTCTATCTGTCCGTCTGTGAACACTATTACCGCCTAAATCAGGTTTTCCAATTAGTGCCCTGCGGGCCGCATCGGCCCGGCGGATCTTTTTGTGCGGCCCGCGACAGCTTGGAACAATTTTATTATACCAACCAAATACAATATACGTAATTGCACAATTCATGTTATTTTTATTTAATGATATAATTTTCTCGTCGTATGTACATTAATCATGTTCAATAAAATCGTATCTAATACATATTTGTTACAGTATAATCTCAGTAGTTAGAGCAAAAACCACCTTAAATTAAGGTGCGGCCCGCAGCTTAAATAGATAGCTTGATATCTGGTCTATAAGCACTTCTAAGTTGGAGAACCCTGGCCTAAACCATGCGTAGGATTTTTTCCAAATTGAAGAAACCCCTGTCCATCTACCTCGAGTCAAAGCGCTGCGATTTTGAAAAATATTCATTAATTTTGGGGGTACTTTACATGAAGTTCCCGGTCGTTTTCAAAATTTTCTCAAAAACGGCTCCAAATTTTTTCTTTAAATTTCTTGTAAGAATACAAGAAAATACATTTATGACGGGGGCATAGGTCCGATTTTCAGGATTAACTCTAAATTTTCGGAAATTGCAAAGTTTGAATTTTTTCGGCGTCATCCTACTACAGAATTAAAGATAGATATTTTTACTTCAAATAAAATTTGTTCTCTATAGTGAGTTCTTTCATTAAGGTCTTATGTTCTTTTTTAAACATTTGAGTAGTTCGCGCGAAATATTTGCAATTTAAAAAATTACAAAACAACAGTTCTGGAAAACGGCTACAATTTTTATCTTTAAACTTTTGGGATGGATAGTGCCTAACGGAGATGACATACATCAGTTTGTTCTATTCTTTTGTTTTTTTCAACAATTACAAAAATCTAATTCTTTTGACTTGTACAGGTCAGAACAGCATCTGGGACGACCACTCGACCAGTGCAGAAGTTATTTTACCAAAGAAGTCTTAACGTTGATTCTAGCGGTCCCTCAGGGGGCGTAGCTTCAGATAACGCCACGGCACTTGGCGTTCCCGGGGACCAAAAGCTACCGCAGCCACCAACAGTTTTTATTTTATTTTATTCAGTTGTCTTGCTCGTTTCTTAACGAAAACAGCCTATTAGTTAAAACACTGTTTCATACAGAGTCGATCTGATTTGTCACCAGGCCTTCTGCATGAGACGTCTACGAATCTTCTCTTGCGGAATTAAAATGAAATGCCCACTCATTTTAATGAGAATTTAGGCTTAGCGCTCTCTGAAGGTGAGGGTTCGTAAATTGAATGCCTAGAAAACGCCAGAAATGGGTAACCTTAGAGATACTAGTGACGGTACAGACTTTTCCGTATTCGTTTTCTATTTCCTTGGGTCTTCGCTAGCTATTCATACTTGCCACATACTCTTGCCACCTACCATCTATCGCCGCCCTCACTACATTTGTTTGACATTTTCTTAATTTTTCGCTTTCCTAGTGGTAGAACGAAATAGTAATTTTAAAATATTAAAGAACACTAAAACCTTGACCTAAATGGCAATTTTCTTTGACAAATTTGGAGCAGTTTTTAAGAAAATGGCGTTTAAGCCCTACTGTAAATGCGAAATTTGAAGCTCTTTTTCACAGAAAATTTATGAGCTTTCGAAAAACTTTATTTGAAGTAATTTTAAGCATTTTAACTTACAAATACAATAGTGTTTACCAATGGCTGGTAATGTGGATATCAAAGGTGTGAGAGATCATTCAAAATATTCAAATTGAAGAAAAAATATGGAGCAATTTATCAGAAAATGGGGTTTGAGCGTTTCAGAAAATGCAGAATTCTGAATTAGTTTTCACAGAAAATGGTTGACTTCTCGAAAAACGTTATGTCATTATTTGAAGCACATGCACTCATAAATATAATAATGTGAACAAATCGCCGCTAATGTAAATATTAACGATGTGGGAGAAGTCAAAAATTACATTTTTGTAATTTTTGAAAAAACAAAAGAATAGAGCAATATGGTGTTAATGTCATCTCATAGAGTACATTTTGCACTATCTCTACAAAAAGTTTAAAGAAAAAATTTAGAGCCGGTTTTGAGAAAATCTGTTTTTTGTATTTTTTAAAAATTGCCCATATTGCACGCAATATTGCGCAAAACTACTAAAATTTTCAAAAAAATATACATGACCTTAAAGAAAGAACTCACTTTAAAGAACAAATTTTATTTCAAGGAAAAATCTTTATCTTTAAGATTGTAGTTGGGGAAGACGCCGAATAAAATTCAAACTTTCGCAATTTTCGAAAATTCAGAGTTAACCGTGGAAAGCGGACCTATGCCACCTTAATAAGTGCGTTTTACTCTATTCTTACAAGAAATTTAAAGAAAAAATTTGGGGCCGTTTTTGAGAAAAGTTTAAATATGTCCGAAGGCTTCATGTGAAGTACCCCCAAATTTTGAAGAATATTTTTCAAAATCGCGGCGTCTCGAGTGGAACCAGATCGGCTGCCGAACATTCATTTTGGAAGGAATCGTACTTATGGTTTCGGCGCTACGGTTGTTCACAGACTGATGGACTGACGGACGTATTGAAATGAACCACATTTTCGGTATCAGGGGACCCCAAAACGAGTACTTCCGTTGAAATCTCGAAATCGATTTTTCGCACACCTTACATAACTTTCCCTATACTACGTATATTACTCAGTATATACGTACGTATACGGGAAAGTAATAACATGTTCTAGATGCCCCTTCTTGAGCAGCAGGAGTGGTGAAGATCAAATATCGAATGAAAAACCAAAATCTCTTATCTACCCGTACATCATACTCACCAGGCATCGAAAATTTCATTATTGTTTATCCGACCTCACAGCAAACCATTTAATTTGTCTTATCACCCAGCACTGACAAAAATGGTTAGCTGCGAAGTTTTTTTTATACTCAACAGGTACTCCGAATCACTTGCCCCTGTTCAGGTGGCAGTTCTGGCAAAACAAGGATTTTGTGGCGCCCGGCGACAGTCTGTGACTGGAGAAGGGGTATCCATACGTCCTGACTTTGAGTTTTTGATATCTGCACGCGAACGGCCGACAAGTCTCGCGTGTGCAGAGATTTTATCTTTCAGAGTTGGCTTTTACTTTCTTTATGGTACTAATTGTGTTGGTTTTTTGGTATTCCTTGTCGTTTTGCATTTTCGTCTTGTCTGTTGCCTTTAGAATTCTTTATTGCTTTGTTTATCGCGTATAGGTGCAAACAACACGCTTTGAGTTTTTGTTGCTTTGAGTTTTTCTCTCTCATTAGGATTGCCGAAGCGCATCGCCGAAAAAATCGTATTTACTATTCATAGGAGCATAAACAGTCTCTTAAGCACGTCTGTTCAACATGCATTCTTTATTGTCAAACCTTGTTTTCATGGTTTCTTTTAATGTTGTTTTTCTTCTCTTTCGCTATCCAACATATGGACAAGGATCCTGTCCTAGAGTTTTGAGGAGAAATCATGTATTTCGCCTCTCGTAAGGTATTTTGCCTCTCTTATTTAAGGCATTTATCGTTAGCTTTTCTCGGCCAACGCGCCGACACGGCAATGAAAATAAGATTATATCGAGTTCCTATCAAAAGTCGCCTCTGAAGTGATCTTTCGATGAAAACATCGCAATTGTTCATTTTAACCAGAGTTCGAAGTATGTCTGTTATAACTGCAATGCACCGTGCCTGTCAAGCTGGGCCCGGTTCGACTCCGTTCGCGGGCGGGAATTATGTTGCCACGAGCGGCCAAAAATTATTCAAATTTCCTAGTAAATCAAATATTATAACAATTCTTTGGCATTAATTACTAGCTCAGAACATACATTTTGAACGTCGCGACTTCGGAAAAATTTTCCCCAATTTCCGCGTGCTAATACTGAAGAAATGAGCAGAATCACTTCTTTCCCGATGTGCTTTGGGAGGCAAGCTTTTGGCGACAGATCTTCAACTGTTTGCTCATGCTTTCAAACATGACCGTCAGGCTGCAGCACTTACTGGTCTCCTGGCAAGGCACGACAGCGTAGTATTACGGTTCTAGAGGCTTCTATAATTCGTAGAAGATGTGGCTAAGGCATTGTTATAAAATTCAAAACTACACAACAGTGATTTCATAGCAGTCGTGTTCTGGCATATGAAAGCAAGCATGAGTGCATGTGTATTAGCGTGCCGTGCCAGTATTTAAACTCGAGACAGTTGGCAACGAGCGCCGATAGTCGGCCATTCAAAGAGGGCACAAGATTTCTCCCGCTTAAAAATGATGTTTAAGTGTTAACCACTAATTTGCTAGCCGTAATTAATGCCTAACTGTTTCCCCCCGCGCCCAATACAGGTAAAGCTTAAGTATTTATTTAATGATCATTGATTCTTTCATATGAATCTTCTAACAACTTCTAACAGGGATTCATTGTGTTTTTACAGAGATGCAGCGAGAAAATTAGAACCTGAATTTCTGTATCACATTCGCAGTTACCAGCTTTCCCATTTACACATTAGAAGTTCTATTTCGCTGCCTTTGCAGCGGTGATTTGTTCTCATTATTATATTGATGAGTACATGTGCTTTAAATAACAAAAACTCAACCGTTTTCTGTGAAAAAGAGGTCAAACTTTTGCATTGTGAGAAACGTTCAAGCGCCATTTTCTCATAAATTACTCCAAATCTTTTCTTCAAACTTTTGGAACGGATAGTGTTAATTGCACTCTTCAATATGACGTTAAGTTCATTTCGGGAGACTTTGTTTTCGAAATATACACAAATATAAATTTTTTGAAAGATCTCTCACGCCGTTAATATCACATTTCCAGCAATTTGTAAACACTATTGTATTTGTTAATTAAAGTGCTTTAAATGACTTCTAATACATATTTTCGGAAACTCAAAACTTTTCTGTAAAAAAAAATATTCAAATTTCGATTTTACAGTAGCGCTTAAACGCCTTTTTTTTAAAAAAGCGGCTCCAAATTTTGTAAAATAAAATTTTCATTTAGGACGAAGCTTTACTGTTCTTTAATATTTTTAAAATAATATTTCTGTTCTACTATTAGGAAACCGAAAAATTAAATAAATCAAAAAATGTATTTTTGACGGCGATAGATATGTGGCAAGTCCGAATAGCTAGCTGAGACCAAAGGAAATAGAAAACTAATACAGGAAAGTCTGTGCCATTGTGTAACACCACTAGTTTTATTATATTGCAACATTATCACTCAAAATTATTTCCGATCAACGTTGTTTTCTTGGCGTTGGAAGACGAACTCTTCCTCGAGGTTCTTAGAGTAAGCTTGTCATTCTAGATATCTTTACCCCTCACAGTTAGACTAAACAGTGCGTTACACCTAAAGTTTCATTTCAAGACTTTGAACAAAAGATTTCGTGTAAGAAAAAATCATAGTATGAAGTCGTAGGAAGATTCTGAATATAAAATAAACTTTTGCAATTTCCGAAAATTGAGAGATTTCACGCAAACAAAGACCTATTATTTTTTAAGATTCCTTTGCTTTATCCGAGAAAGAAAAATAATCAAAATATTTGGAGCCATTAAGAAACTTTTTTTAAATATTGCTAATGCTTCATGTAAAGTAGCCCAAAAATAAAAATATTCGTTTCAAATTTTCATGACATCAAGTTCGTCCAGAATGAATGGGGAATGTAAATTTTTAATAAAATCGTTTGAACAGTTGATCAGATACGCGAACAGAGGTTTTGCCGTCCATCAATTGTCGTTATCAAGAACTCACAAAACACGAAATCGGACTACACAACGTTTTAGAAAAAGTTATTTTCGGCAAGTAAAAACTTTTTTGATACCATTGCCCTACAATAAGAGTTTTTCTATCGAAAAGTGCGTAGTAAGGCGATACAGTACAAATTTGTAAATGTTGCAAAATGTTAACATTTATCGCCAAAAAACTCTATTCATATTAGAAGTATAGCATGAGACGAAGTTAATTCATAAAACATGAACAATAAACAAATGCGTAGTACATCAATATTCCCTGAAAATAAATGTTGTGAGAGCTACTTATTACACAATCACAGAGTCCAATGATGTTAAGTTGATCAACAATGTTTTATACTTATTGGTAGCCTAAATTAACGTACCTATGTTACTTACCTTTAAAATAGAGGTTGTCATGAATTATTACCCCAAAAAATACATTATCTGAACGGGTAAATTCTTGAATCCTCCGACTTCATCTTCAGTAATTAATAGTTGATAAAAAGGAAACTTCGCACTATATTTTTATAAGGAATAATGTAAAGGAACCATACTTAAATAATAAATAGATCAATTCACGAACACTTTGTGTAGTTGTTAACATAACTACTGATCAGAACACGTTGCGTCTAATGTGTGCTCTCCTCAACGAGGTGCGAACTCGTCCAGTCTGCTGCCACGACGTGGCCACTTTCGGATCACAAATAATTTCATAACAAAATGCTCACCTACCAACCCTCATCGGCGTCCGCCAAATAACATCGCGATTGGTACTGCCGGATGTATAACAATGGAAATATTTATTTAAATACAAGACGGCTTTGGGAGAAAGCCAATGTAGGTTATCCTTGATAGCACAATTAAATTAGACAAATCGAGTAAAAAAATCCCAGAGATTTGAAACTTGGCTTGATTGTTTTTTGGTTCTCGTTCATTATACTAAAACTCCTGGAGTGTGGAGATTGATCTGGGAATAGAAGGAGCAGTTTAAAAGTGTTTCTTCGTTTTTACTTTCCCGTATACATACGTATATACGGAGTCTACGTAGAATAGGGAAAGTTATGTAATGTTGATGGCAAAAAACGGGAAATATTCGGCAGCAAAAAATTCATTGCCGGGCCCTGATAGCGAAAAAGTGGATAAAACCAGTTGCTAAATTAAGAAAAAAATCCCTTAACACGTGGCAAAGCCTGAATCCCTGTTTTGTGGGACATTCATACCGACCAATTGAAAGCAAAACGTCCGTACGTCTGTCCGTCTGTGAACGCTACTAGCGCCTGAATCATATATACAATTTCTTTTAAATTGAAGAAATCCCTGTCGTTCTGGCTCGAGTCGAAGCTTTAAGATTTTGTAAGATTCTATGAAACTTGGGGGTACATTTTCAAAATTTCCTCAAAAACGGCCCCAAATTTTTTCTTCAAATTGCTTGTAAGAATAGAGTAAATCACACTTATTAACGGTGGCGGATGTCCGATTTTCACGGTTAACTCTGAATTTTCGAAAATTACGAAAGTTTGAATTTTATTCGGCGTCTTCCTCCAACTACAGAATTATAGAAAAAGATTTTTCCTTCAAACACAATTTGTTCTTCATAGTGAGTTATTTCTTTAGGATCATGTACATTTTTTTTTAATTTTTAGTAGTTTTCGCGCAATATTGCGTGCAATATGTTTAATTTAAAAAAGTACAAAAACCAACATTTCTCAAAAACGGCTCCATATGTTTTCTTTAAACTTTTGTTGGGTATAGTGCTAAATGTACTCTATGAGATGACATAAACATATTGCTCTATTCATTTGTTTTTTTCAAAAATTGCAAAAATGTAATTTTTTTGACCTGTCTCTCACGTCGTTAATATTTACATGAGCGGTGATTTGTTGACTTTATTATACTAATGAGTACATGTGCTTTAAATTATGTCAAGTAAAGGTTCCCAATCGTTTTTTCTTAAAACAATCTCCAAATTCCGCATTTTCAGAAACACTCAAACCCATTTTCTCATAAATGGATCCAAATTTCTTTTTCAAACCTTTCGAACGGATGCACTAATTGCACTCTTTAATATGACGTAAAATTTTATTGTTAATTTTTAAAATTCAGTTAAAATTTAAATACATAATTTTTATTTAGGCGCGAAGTAACATTCTGTTAATTGAATTTTTTAAATTGTATTTTATAAAATAAAAATCAAAAACTTCGTAGACGATTTGACCCATGAATTAAATTTAATAGCTTAATTAAATTTATAACATTTCAGTTTTTAGGATTTGATCAATTGTGATTTATTTTTTCTCGTTTATTAAAGAAAGTATTATTTATTACTCTAAATTAATACATTTTAATTGAAATATTTTTAATCTACTTAAAAAATAATGAATAACTTAAAAATTAATGTAGAAAATGTTTCTGTAAAAATAATTATTAGGTTCAATTTCAAAAGTTGATGTTAGAATAAAACTGTACAAAACGTTTACATTACATATGAGGTTTACCTGCTTATAAGATACTGATGAAACATTTGACTTCTTGCTCGACATTGAGACTCTGTGCTTGAATGCGGATATCAAAGTTATCAAATGTATGTTAAGTATCAATCGTATGCATCTCTATTCAAATTACATTAACTGTTGCTATTTTTACTTCAAACTGTGAGAGATATTTCAGTAAGTTAAAATTCTGGTCTACACAAAAATTGTAATGTTATCGCATTTATGAGTTTCACAGTTTTATATGCATAAATAATTATGAATTCTTATTGATAGTTGTCATTTTAGTTTACATTCTTAACACGAATGTAAATAAATATTGATAACATGAATTGTTGTTCTTTCTTTGTTATCTCAATTCCTAAAATTAAAATAAATTAAAATCTGCCACTTTCTTTCGAGATAAATTGTTTGTGAAACTTTTTGAAGTTAATTACAATCTTATTCATACTAGTGTAACATGCTGAAACTAGTGTAACACATGCTGAAACAATTAACAACAACCCTGATTATTGTGGTCTTTAATATATTTCTGTTTGCTAATGAAGTTTGTTATTATGTTGGTACATTTTCCTCTTAACATTTCTTGTGTCTGTTTATCAGTACATTCTAAGATTATGGTGTCTATATCAGCAATTAATTGTTCAACTGGTGTAAGAAGGGAGGTGAGCAATGGACCGTGATGGAATTCCTCTCTTCAAACAAAACCTGCAATAGCTCGTGAAGGACCACCTTCCAATTTAGATTTCTCAAGGTAGGAAAGGTTGCCTGAGTTGTGAGTGTCACCAAATGGTTTAATGAAACACAACACATGAATTTAATAAGATATAATTAACCTAAATATCTTACAACTACATTACATGAAAGCATGGAAAGGTATGCTTTGACTGCATTTGTGCAGAGCACTTTAATGCATGCACTGAAAAGAAAGAAAACAAATACAGATTGTATAATCTTGAAAGAAGGCACCAGTAGCTGGACTGGTGGCCGTTGGAGTGGTCACTGCTATCCTATGATGCAAAACAAAGCACCAATGTTGGCACGTCGATGTCCGCAACATAAGTAACTTGAAAATAACTCGCTCACAGAGCAGAGAGCAAAACAGACATGATTGTCTGACAGTATAAAGAACACGCATTTAACTAGCGTGGAGCTTGTCGCGTGAAACACCTCACATGTCAACACGACGAGGTCTACAACATAAGTAACTTGAAAATAACTCACTCACAGAGCAGAGAGCAAAACAGACATGATTGTCTCACAGTATAAAGAACACGCATTTAACTAGCGTGGAGCTTGTCGCGTGAAACACCTCACATGTCGGCACGTCGATGTCCGCGACATAAGTAACTTGAAAATAACTCGCTCACAGAGCAGAGAGCAAAACAGACATGATTGTCTCACAGTATAAAGAACACGCATTTGAGTAGCGTGGAGTCTGTCGCGTGAAACACTTCACATGGCGACTGCATACCGACTAACTAGAATACTGAATTCGCTCGCAGAGCAGAGCGATGTTTGGCGCGCATAAATGGCGCTGTCCAATGAGAATTAAGATAACAAAATGATTTACTTGTAATTGTTGTAAAGTAAAGGAAATTTAAGATAAAATATATAAAACGGGCATGAATTTTGATTGTAATAATTATGCCATTAAATATGACTGACAGTAAAGTCTTAAAATGTTTTATATTATATAACGGACTGTGCCTGGCAATTTGAGGCGCGCATACTGGCGCTGCCCAATCAGAAATAACGTAACAAAATTATATATTTGTGATTATTGTAAAATAAGAAGGAATTTAAGATAAAACATAAGAGACAGGCATGAATTTTGATTATAATAATTATGCCATCAAATATGACTTGACAATAAAGTCTTAGAATGTTTTATATTACGTAATGGATATAACCAGCTGGCGCCTGGCAGTTAAGAGGCGCGGTTCGTAGAATTTCAGCGTTTCCTTGTGGTGCGTTGAGAGAAACAGTGTTGTTTAAATTAACATATATTTTACAATATTAAAGAACACAAAAACCTCGTCCTAAATGGCAATTTTAAAAAATTGTAGTCGTTTTTAAGGAAATAGTGTTTAAGCGCTACTGAAAATGCACAATTTGAAGCTCTTTTTCACAGAAAAGTTTTGAGTTTTCGAAGCACTTCATTTGAAGGCATTTGAAGCACTTCCATTCACAAATATAATATTGTTTACAAATTGCTGGTAATGTGCATATTAAAGATTTGAGAAACCTTTGAAAACAAGTCGAACAAAATAATATTTGTAATTTTTGAAGAAACAAAAGAATAGAGTATTATGGTCTTTATGTCATCTCATAGAGTACTACATTTAGTACAATCCCTACCAAAAGTTTCAAGAAAAACGTTTGAGCCGTTTATGAGAAAATCATGTTTTGTGCAAAACTACTAATATTTTCAAAAAAATGTACATGACATTAATGAAAGAACTCACTTTGGAGAAGAAATTTTATTTGGAGGACAAATCTTTATATGCAATTTTATAGTTGGATCAAGACGCCGACAAAAATTCAAATTTTTGCAATTTTCGAAAATTCAGAGTTTTCAACCGACATGAGACCTACGCCATTCTCTTAAATGACCATCCAACAACGTTACGCTCGAATGACTATCCAACAACAAAATTTAGTCAAAATTGTTAGAGCTATTTTTTTGAAAATGTGCCAGGGGCTTCATATAAAATACCCTCCAAAATTAAAATATCGGTTTCAAATTCAAGGAGCCGCGAGATCATTCAGATCGATCGGGGAATATCAATTTCGGAGAAAATCGGTTGAACGGTTTAGTCGCTAGCGTTGTTCACAGACGGACGGACGGACAGATGTTCATTTGGTTTTTTCGGTATCAAGAACCCCCAAAATAGGGATTTTGGATGCACCACTTGTTAGGAGATTTTTTTTTCTTAATTTAGCAACTCGATTTATCCACTTTTTCGTTACCAGGGCCCTGTAATGAGAATTTTCTGCCGAAAATCCGCCGTTTTTTCGCACAGCATTACATAACTTTTCCTATAAGTAAAAATATACGGAAGGAGTCACTTCTCCTCCAATAGCATAGGAGCCAGGATTTTTTTTACTATTTATTTGGTCAAAAAACTGTATATGACGTGCGGGGAAATAAATTATCGGCCCACATTTTCTTGGGGCCCAGAATAAAAAAATAGCAACATTTGAAAAATTGTTAACAAGAATTTAGAAAATAATTATTATTTTAGAAAAATAAAAATTTGAAAAATGTTTGTTCCCGAGTTATAGAAAATCAATTTCAACGGTAAATGAACTGCTGATTTGATTTTTTTGCATTGTTAACAAAATAGTTCTACTCCTACCACTACAAGCAAAAGGAGTGCTCAACAAAACGTGCGCACAGTGAAGCTACATTTACGTTTAGAAACAAAACAAGGGGCCTGATCGAGATGGGGTCATCGACCCGGAAGCTGAAGTACATTTCTTGTTACAGGCGTATTAAATATTTTTTTAATGTATACAATCCAAACGTAAACTAATTCATTATATACCATTGTTTTGTTACAATAAACATTATTTTTCTTTTTGACGATCAGTATAGTCTCTAATTGTATAGAAACAGTTTTGCAGCAGAAAAGATTTTACTTTTAACTTAAATTTGTGTGCCGATTTTAATTGTTTAATGTCATCTGGCAATGCGTTGTAAAGTAACGTACATATATGACATGTAACGTACATGCTGATACTGACACTTGATGAACGTGATTTCTACGGCGTGTGTTGTAATTATAAATATCAATATTGCATGAAAATATGTTCCCTCCGTTAAGTAGGTCATTTTTGACAAATATTACAGATTCTTAAATAAATAGGCAAGGAAATGATAAGATTCCAAGCTCAATGAAAAGAGGCTTGCAGGGATCACGTGGAAGGCATTTTTTCATTATTCGAATAATTTTCTTTTGCAATCTGAAGGTCTGAGAACTACAGGATGAGCTTCCCCAGAATATTATACCATATCTCAGGAGGGAATGTACATTTGCAAAATAAACGCAACGAGCTGCATGAAGGCTGACGGAATTTGAAAGAATTCTGAATGCGTAACATAATGAATTTAATTTAGTGTTTAATTCTGTTATATGTACATTCCATTTGAGGTTTGATTGAATTGAGAGACCTAAAAATTTTGTTACCTCAACATCAGCTAATTGCATATTGTTTATTTTCAATGGAACATGGGATTGCCGATTTGAAATGCAAAAATGCATTGAAACAGTTTTTCTTTCGTTAAAAATTAATTTGTTATTATTAAACCAATATGAAACTTCTGAAATCGTACTATTTACTGCTTGTTTTCTGCAAAGAACATTCGTGTCATCGGCAAAAAGAACCGTTCTTCCATTTTTAATAAACGAGGGCTTATCGTTTACATGTAACAGAAAGAGGATATGACTTATGATCGAACCTTGCGGGACCCCATGCACAATTGGCAAAGAATTGGAAACATAAGTATGTAATGTCCTTTCGGGCCAGTGTGGTATTTATACTCTTTGAGTCCGATGTTTAAGGTACGAAGTTATCCAATATAGGGCAATATCACGAATTCCATACGAAGGTAATTTTGAGACCAAGATGTTATGATCAATAACGTCAAAAGCTTTCGAAATATCTAAGAATATTCCAATGGGTGCTTCATTTTGGTCTATTGATGAAGCAACATCTTTGAGAAAAGAAAAAATGGCAGTTTCCCTAGATTTTGATTTTTTAAAACCGTGTTGTGAGTCTGAAAACGCTTTGTTTTTCCTGAGAAAAGTTTCCATTCGTGAGTTGAAAAGCTTCTCTAATATTTTTGAAACAACTGACAAAAGAGAAATTGGCCGGTAATTTTGAATATCATTTTTGTTCCCTTCTTTAAATAGTGGCTTAATTTTTGCTGTTTTGAAAATATGTGGAAATATTCCTGTACATAAAGAAGCATTGAAAATGTGAGTTAACGGATGTATAAGTAAGTGCACAAGTTTTTGATATACAATCCGGAAATTCATCTAAACCAAATGAATATTTATTTTTTAGTTTACTGACTATTCTGAGGATTTCGTTAGAAGAAGTTTCGAAAATAAATATCGTATCGGAAGTTTTTTGGGAAGTGTAAGATGTTGAATTTTGTGGTTTTAGTCCCTTCGTGATACCAGACGCAATTATAGAAAAGTGTTTGTTGAAGAGATTAGCAACTTTTTCCGGATTACTCGTTTCTCTTTCATTTCGTTTAAAATAGCATTCTCTACGAGGTATCGAGATGATGTGGTTGTATATTTTATGATATCCCACATTGCTTTAGTTTTGTTAGTAGCGCTCAAAATGTACTGACTACTTTTCATTATTTTTGCCTGAACTATTACTTTTCTTAAAATACTTACTTCTTTCTTAAAATACTTTTGTATTCTCGGAAGTATATTTGGAAACCGGGTGATACGTTATGATGTCTAGAAATAAAGTAAAACGTACGTTTGTTTTTACACGATGTTCTAATTCCTTGTGTGATCCAAGTATTACTTTTGCTTGAAATGTTTAACTTTCTCTGTTTAAGAGGAAAGCACGCTTTAAAATAAATTGAAAGCTTGGAGAAAAATTATATTTTTCAATTGTGTCAGCAACGTTTTTTTAACATTTGACGCGCCTTTCTTGAGACGCGTTCCCAACCCCTTGTGGGGCGTTGAGCGCTTGGAGTAATCCTCCGTTAAATCGATTCTTTTCTTTTTTAATTCTGGAGTAATCCTCCATTAGAACAATGTCAGTATATCGTTTTGTCTAGAGGACAGCCAGCTAGCATCTCCGCGCACGCGTTTCTCTCTTGCGCGTCCCTGCGTCATTACCCAGCGGACAGAATTGGGAAGGAATTAAGATTGAGGTAGGGTTTAGGACACTTCACAGGAGTTGTACTAGCCCTTGTGAAGCAGTCCCACTGGTTTTGTTGGGACAAATTTCACATGAGATCAATGGGAATCGAATCCGGACCTCCTTGGTGAAAGGCTTATAAACTGCATCCCATGATTCCTTCACCAAGTAGTCTGTAAATAATTTTATATTACCTTTAATGAATGCTCTTCACATGCGTGAATTATTTATTGTGTCAGTGTTTATGTTCTTAGTAATTGTAAGAAATTGTGCATCGTGATCACTGTAAACTAGATTATTCGTTATTATTTCTTATGTATATGTGGTTTTGTTAATTATAATTTGATCTAATGCTTTTTGTGATTTAAATGTATTCCGTGTTGGTACATTCACTGTAATATCTAAATTAAAAGAATGAAGTAAATTGAGAAACTGCTCTTTTTAAGAGATTCGCTCAGAAAATCAATATTGAAATCTCCACATACAACAATGGATTTAAAAGAGAGTTTACTAATTTTGTTCAGAATTATCTCTAGATTTTCCAAGAAAGGGAAATCTGAAGCTCGCTTTGTTGGAGGTCTGTAGATGCAAAGTAAGATAATTTTGAGCGTAGAAAGATGTACTACTGTTGTTTCAAAAACTTTTTCAACTGCTTATAAATTAAATTCTGACAAGAAGGTAGAATCAGTATCATTTCATAACATACGTAGATACACGAACCTCCGTGAGCAGGGCCTTTATTTGATTCCCTCGCTCTACAATACGATCCTTCAAGGTAAAAGCTAGGAATTTGGAGTGTTCATATGATTGAGACAACCAATGTTCTGTAAAGCAAAAAACGTTTATTTGTCTTAGATCACATTGTAATGCTGCCTCGATAAATTCAATTTTGTTTGAAAGAGATTGCACATTATGATGCATTATTCGAATATTTTGCATGTACCTACACGGATGTTTTTCTGTTGCATCTATTTATTTATTTATTTGTTTGTTTATTTATTTGTTTGTTTGTTTGTTTGTTTGTTTGTTCGTTCTTTATTTATTTTGTATTTATTTATTTTTTATTTATTTATTTTTTATTTATTTATTTATTTATTTATTTATTTATTTATTTATTTATTTATTTATTTATTTATTTATTTATTTATTTATTTATTTATTTATTTATTTATTTATTTATTATTTCATTTTTACCTCGAGTGCGTGGTCGAAGGAAGTATCGTGTCTCAGCTGTGACAAGAGGTGAGGAAGGAGCGGTGAGAGATGAAGAGGAAATTCGTTGGCACATTTCATAACCGATGAAAGGGCACGTGGATCTAAATGTTTCATACATTTCATTTTATTACAAATTAACACCTTAGCATCATCATTAAGGTCATGATAATATTTACTTTGAGTTATTTTCAAAATGGAAAGATAATGACTTGATAAACGAATGTCGTAAGTCTGATGTGCTTCTTTATATTAAATTTGCGAACGAGATGCGCAGCCAGAACCTAAACATACAGAAAGAATAAAACATTATTGTAAATAAAAAATGTTATATGAAGCACAAACATCAGCAGCCTCATAATATAGGCAAAAACGTACTAATTTTGTAAAAATCGCTTAAGCGCCCGGCAGAAGTTGCCAACTAACACTTTCCCGCCAAACGTTGTGACGTCATTCTCGACATCTCGATTGCAATAACATTGCTTCGTCGCCAATCGTATGAGGGCAGCACTTCGGGTAAACGTTACCCCGTATGAGACTTTTCACCACTTTTCATTATGTCATAGCCTGTGGGTCTTGCTTTATTATGTTTTATTACAAAATATGTTCAATTGAATTTTTATATGTATGTGTTGTGTGTGTTTTCATATCTGGGAGCGCCTAAGTCGCAGGAAAACGACTTCAAGACAAGGAGTTAACTTACAATCGAGTAAGTCTTCTTTGCACAATTCTGCTCATAACATTCCTAACCTTTGAAGCTAATCAATGTGTGAAACATGGTTTTCACTATAACGATAAAATTCGGAAATCTTGTACATAATCATTCTCTTAGAAGAATTGTAACAGTGTGTGTGAATGTGCGTGCTTATTTTTTTAATCATTATTCTGTTAAGAAAATGTCAGTAGAAATGTTTTTTTTAAGTAGCTCCTATTACTGAAATTGGTATTTTTTGTAGCATCTATAAACGTAGTTTAAAGCAATAAGCTATAAATATAGTGAAGACTGATACAAAATTTTAGCAATTCTAGGGCGGTTGATGTGATGGCATGAATACCCTAGCTGTATAAATATTTGAATGAGGTTTGGTCTATGAATCTAAGGAATGACATCTGGATGTATCCTGTTCTTTTTAACAATAAAATGAGTATTATATCTCCTAACACACATTATTACATTCAAACATACAATGTACAATACATAAAAAAAGACATACATGCAAGAAATTAAAAAATATTAATGTTACAATAATAGGTATAGAAGTTCTTTAATATCTTTTTCTCTTACAAATAAACATTAAACACATTCAAAATTACAAATAATCTTTAAACACGTTTAAAAATTACCAAAAATTGTAATGGAACAAACGTTTTCCCAATAAAAAACAAAAAGCTACTTTTCATCACAAATTTCATAATAAAAATGCTCAGTTCTGAATCCTTTCAATAACCAAGGATGAAATTTGGTAGCCGCAAAGTACAAGTATCTAGGAATAATTTGGTTTTTGATAGTAGAAAAAAGACTATGTATGTTCATAATCGATTTTTAAAAATTTTTACCCATTTATGCCCTCTGTGACCTTGCAGTGATCTTGAAAAATTTTTGTTATGCAATTTTTCTGTTGCTTGACATCAATAGATAATGTTAAGAAAATATTAGATGAAACTTTATGTATACGGTCTTAGTTTTGAATATTTTAATGTAATAATAAAGGAAAAATTATTAAAATTGTTAAAAATTGATTTTTTTATTAGAAAATAATGTTCTATAAAATAAAAAAATAATAAGAAAAAATTAATATTATGCTGAATTTGAAAATATATTTATTTGCATGATTTCCAATTTTTTTTTCTTTTTTTAGTCAACAAGCAAAATAATATCAATTTACAAACTATTATGTTAATATTTGTCTAGATATTCTATCATTTATTTACATAAATACCTATTTCATTAGTAATAATAATTTACTAAATGTGATTTGTGTGTTTTTTCTTTGACATTTTTAGGTTCCTCACATATCAGTTTTAGGATCCAATAGTAATCAACCTGTCAGGTTTAGGTGACTTAGCACAAGGCTAGTTTCTCTTTAAAATAAAAAAGTATTGAAAAATTAAAATTACTTAATAACAAATGAGGTATACAAACCCACCAAGAATCCAACTAAGCTTAGTCAGACAGAGTTAGCTTTTGGTGCTGTTAGCTTACAACCAGCTGAATATGACGACGCTGATGCTTTAAACTTTCTTCAGTTATTTGACTTTTCTTTTTTTCTTTGGTTCAGAGCCCTCTTTGTTCAGTTCAAATGTTTTGTCAGCATTGCGAACTAACTACTTAAATTTTACCACTTACTTTTTTTCTAATTATTCTTAAAATTCAATGTTTCAAGGCAATTTACAAATTTACTATAAAAAATACCCATGAAATACTTAGAATCTCACAAATTTACAACCCACACAATTTTCATGTCCCAATTTTCATTTGTTTGTCAACAATCTGGGTGCCATGTTTATGGAAGAAAATTATGGTGCCATAGATTGAAAATAACCACAGGATGTAGTGCTGGGCAGCTAACATAAGTACTTTTGAAAAATGTCACTTACTTCCGTATTATACGGAATTACACCATCATAATACTTCCATGGATTGTGCCACTTATGTTGGATTGTGCTGTGCTAGTTTGGTATTGTTGCTAGCGATTCGCTTTTTGCGGTTTGCTCTTTTCCATAAATTGGCATTAAGTGATTTCGTTTACTTTGTTAATTTAGTACTACATGTTTGTTATTTTTATTTATTATCTTCCAATTGTTTTCATCACTAATTACAGTGAAATTAGTTGTGATAGTTTTAGTAGTAAAGGTTAGTTTTCTTATTTAGTATTTTTTGTTTAAAATTAATTTAATTATATTTATTGGGTTTTTTTTCTGAATGCAATTTATTAATAATTGAAAATTAATGGATAGCCCAACCACATGTGGGCCTATTCTTAGTATTTTGTCTTTAAGGTTAAAGCAAATTCAATGTTGTCATGGAAAGGGAATTGTAAATTTATTTTGTGGATCGTGGAAGGAATGTGTGGAAAAAGGGGTCCTTGCCACACTTACTTGTTTGACAAACCTAATGACCAAATTAGTACAGGTAAGATTATTGTTTTTCTGTTTCTAAATCTTATCTTTTAAAGCCGACATGTGTAATTTTCATAATTAAAATAGTTATTGGTATAGTTATTATCTACAACTATTAATTATCATTTGGTATGCATTAATAGTAATAAATCCAATTTTCTTTTTTCAAATTTCTGTACAGGTGGGTGTGAAGTCTATTGAAATAATAATTATTATTTAAAAAAACAACAAAAAGAACAAAATATGAAGCTCTGACCACAACCATAAAGACCCCTAAAAAAGACACATCCAATTACTGACATTGACAATTTTACAAAGGATACACTTTCTAATTTCCAATAAAATAAATTGTAGTTGGGTTCAGATAATCATTTCGAATTTTTAATTGGTTTCTAATTTTAGAATTTTATCAATCGACATATTAATCAATTTGTTTTGTAGTGTTTTGTGCGAGGTAACAATGAATTATTTTTTATATAGGTCTTGGTAATTCTATACGACACTTTTTTTTTCCAGAGATTCCTGGTGGTGAAGCATTAAATTTTTAAGGCATCCAGACATAGCGTGCGTAGGAAAAGCACATTGGTTTTACTTGTTTTGGGGGAAGGAAGACAGATAAGCCCATGTGAGTGAGTGGAAACAATTTTTAAAAGAGAGTGCTTCCAAAGAATTTATGTTAGGAACCCAAGCAAACTCCAGAACAACAAATATTGATGTTTTTTTAATGAAGCATGGCTATATAGATGGATAATAATTTCTAATTTTTGTAATAATAATCTCTCTCTCTCTCTCTCTCTTTTTTTTTTTTTTTTTTTTTTTTTTTTTAACCTGTTAATAACAGTTGATTGGTGACATTAGCCACATTGCTTGTAATTTGGTTTTGGGCAAATGGCACCACATCTCTCTCCCCAAATTCCATGTGCATTTCAAAATTCTCTCTGACATAACACACTCATTTTAATAGTGTAAATAAGCATTGTCTTACCATGAACTTTCTCACAGTCGCCATCAGCCACTACAGGAGCGTATGTTTAATTGGTGTAATAAATATATTAATTTTTTTGTTAATATTTTATTTTTGGCAGTGATATACATATTGAAAACCAAAAAAATGAATAGAAAGAACATCATTTAGATCAAAATTTTATTGAAATGATCTGTTAATTATTGAAACATTTTTCAATGCTTGTAGGAGCACTTATCCTCGTCGTCAGGAGTCTAATTTGAATGTAAACTGAAATTATTATAAACTAAATAAAATTTTCTAACTTTTAAGATTGTAGTAAAACAAATTGAAATATATTATAATAATGTGTCAGGTACAAATGAACTCACCTTAATAAATTCTGTCATTCTTTTTTGAAACGTAACTTAATTTATGTCAAATTACTTCATCTTACAAGAAGGCAAGCAAGCAAGCTTAACAATAACTTTGACTGTCAGAGACCATACTAATCAGGAGAAGGGAGGAGGAACAAATTGGTAATGGAAGAAAGTTAATAGATTTAAGATATTTGAATTTTGAATGTGAATAAGAAAGTAAAATCTTTCCAAAATTGAAATTTGTATACTTTGTCTCAAAATTTCTATGTTTTGTCTTTCATTTTATGGGGCACATTGTCATAAATACTGAAAATTTTATCACATTCAACTTTCGTATTCATTGTGTCAATTACCTTTATATGTAAATTTTCTGAACGCATTCTGAGATAAATCTATTGAAAACCAAAAATTAGGTTTTCAATCTGTATATGACTGTGTAAAATAAAATCTGGACAAAAAAAATCTAATAAAATTTTAATGACAGTCTAAAGAAAGTGAAATGTATTAATCTTGTACTGTTTGGAGGGCTGTTGGGAATAATTTGGCAAGCATTTGTAATGGAAACTGCATGATCAGGGAGTCATTTATAGTATTGTAATGCAATATCATTCTGCAACTTTACTATCCCATTTACATTAACAGTGTACATTCCTTTTTCAATAAATAACTTTTAAGAAATCAAAAAGTTATATTTATTACCATATGTATGTATGGCATGTGTCACATATTGTTTAAATGGACGAGAAATAGGTACAAAGAGAACACTGGTAAGAACAGGCAAGTTACTGAAGACTACTTATATTAATTATGAATTTCTTATTTTTTAAACAATTACTTAATTTTGAAAGGTCATGAATAATTAAACAGCTAAATAAAATTGTTGCATCTGCATTAATATCACTGGACTCTTAGAAACAATAATTCATTAGGTAACATAAAAATTACCATGCATACAAAAGAATAATTTGAAATAATTGTGGTATTTATTTTTTTCAGTATAAATCATTAACAGATGACACCATGAATAAATTGATAATATTACCATCGTAAAAGCATTATTAACACAGAAGTCAGACTACAGATAACACTTAATTTATTGCTTTTCATTTGCTGTAGACGCACTTTAACATTTCACGCTCGCACTTGTTGATAATAAACTTGTTTTGTATATTATTATAACTTATCTATTAGCTTATTTGTTCACTGAGTTAATATTCATTTATAGATGAAAGTCTTGTTTAATGTCAACGAAAAACCATCCATACTTTATTTTACTGTGAAGTTTGAAATTGCGTGAGGAGTGAATGCAAACAAACAAGCGAGAGAATTGATCGGAATGATAATTTTATAAGTTGGCCATTCCAACACGAAATCCTTTTAATTGGCATTTCGCGATATTTAATGTGAGGCAAAATTCCTTTTCGATAATGCATCACAATATGCCTTTAACTGGCATATTCAGATCTATGCCAGGCATAATATACGGCCTGGACTACACTGAGGTTCAATCAACGCCACCTACATCGATCTAGTATTTATAATGCGATTTTTCGAGCTCTGCCCCTCAAGCCCCTATGGCCATAATGGAATATATATATTTATTTATTTTTGGCAGACATAAGTATACAGCCATATAACAAATTACAATCCAAAGTATATTCAAAACATATAACTATTTCACTCTAACTTTATAAAATCGTAACACAAAAATTAAATTTGTTTTTTTGTTTCTACAAAAAGTTCACTTATAATTGGGATAACATGTATATCTAATTTTTTTAAGATGTCCACTACATTTTGGAGTAAGGTAATATTAAAATGATAAAGTTTTTCCATCGTTATATTTCTTAAGTTGTTAAATAATGTACAATGCCATAATAAATGATCAGTGGTGTCATTCTCCTTACCACAGTCACACAAACCTGAATTGACAATTTTGAATCTTATTTAAACTATGATTTAGTGATGAATGATTTGATCTCAATCTATTAATGATAACAATTTCTTTTCTTGTTAATTTGAAGTTTTGAAACCACAGTATTGATGATGTTCTATAATAATGTAAGAAGTACTCTTTGCCTTTAGAGAGGCCAAGATTTTCAATATTTGCAGAGTTATTTTGAGTACAAACCTCCTTGTACAGCATCAGATACCTTGAGTACAGCATCAGATACCGAAATATTGAGTGGGTAAACCGTACCATCTATTATGGCTGATTTAGCTTCTCTATCGGCACTCTCATTTCCATTTATATCAACATGAGCTGGAATCCAAGTTACACAAATTTTGAGATTATTCTGTCTTGCATATTTACATAATTTCTTGATTTCTAAAATAACATATGATTGATTTGTAGTTTTATTGCTATTAGATAGAGAAACAAGACACTTTTTGAATCAGAAAAGATGATAGATGAAGTAATTTTGAAATCAATAATCAGTTTTACTGCTTCAAGAATAGCTAAAAGCTTCAGCAGTAAAAATGGAAATAATACTATTTACTTTAAATTTTCTATTTAGCCTGTTATCAGTGCTCCAAATAGTAAAACCAACTGGCCCCTTCAAGTCATTCTTTGAACCATCACTATACAGAAAAATACACTTCTGAACAACATCTGGAAGGCTGAAAAAGTGATCCATTAATAAGATATTTGGGCAGGGAAAAGTTGCAATCTCCTTACCAAAATCAAAATTCACATCCAATTTACTAAGCTGTACAAAATAATTACAGGAATAACACTGGGCACAATCAAATTTCTTAATGCTATTACAAGAATTCCTTAAAACATGTCACTAACAGAGATTTCTTATTATTTTTCTTATACAAGAATAGTTTTGAGACTCAGTTTATCTTGGATAGAACATCAGTCAAAAAATTGTTTTTAAATTGAAGACCTTTGGTAAAATAATTCGTATATAGAAGAGTTAGCTTTGTATTCAGTAAAGGTTCCCCCGATTCTGCAAGAAGTACATAGGTTGGTGTAGATTTTCTGTAGCCTAGTGCAATTCTTAGTGACTTAGACTGAAGTCTTTCTAAGTTTACCCAACTATTTTTTGCACAATTAACAAACAAGAAGCCTCCATATTCAATCCGTGAACGAATCAGTGCTCTGTATAATTGCAACAGAGTACAATGGTCTGCTCCAAACGATGTTCCACATAAACAACCCATAATTCAAAGGCCCATATCACATTTTTTTATGAGTCTAAATATGTGTTCTTTCCACTGTAATGAGTAATCCAGGGTCATGCCCAAGAAAACAGCTGAAGGAGAGCTATGAACAATTATGTCATTGACATAAATATAAAATTTATGAGCTTTTAAATAGCTCTTACTAAATACAACAAACTTACATTTTTTGGTGCTAGGAGAAGATTTCTCCTATTTAAATATTGACTCAATGATTCCACAGCATCCTCTAGAATATTGATGGCATCTTCCACTGGGTCTGTTACTGCATACAAAGTGACATCATTTGCATATTTCAGCATATACACATCACTTGGTAATAAATTTTCCAGTTTGTTGGTGTAAATAGAAAAGAGAAGAGGGCTCAGAATGCTGCCTTGAGGAAGACCCTGGTGAGCTATATTTATTCTTTGGAGAAAATGGATAATTTATAAAATCTAGGTGTCTTTCAGATATTATATTCAAAATAAAAATAATGAAGTTTTTTGAAATACATGTTTCTATCAGGTCCTGAATTAATACTGAAGGACGAACACAATCAAAAGCCCCTTCAATATCTAAAAACAATATAGGCAGATCTGTTTTTTATAAAATTGGTGGTCAATCTCAGAAACTAGTATAGACAAATTATCAATACACGATTTCATCTTTCGAAAACCAAATTGACACTTGCTAATTAATTGATTATGCTCAAGCCACCATACTAATCTATCATTAACCAATTTCTCTAAAAGTTTAAGCAGACATGATGACATGGATATAGGGTGTACACCTTTGTAATTTCCTTTTGGAATAAAAAGTAATTTGTATTTTCTCCAATCTGCTGGAAACTCATTTTCTAAAATAACATCATTATAGATGTCCAAAAGAACCTTCAAAATTTTTTCTGGTAATTGTTTTAAAACATCAGAAGGTATTTTGTCCATCCCTGGTGATGATTTAGTGTTTACATTGTCTAAAGCATTAGTTAATTCAAGATACGAAAATGGACTATCCAGGAATTCATTAGTTTCACACATCGAAAGGCAAGGGCAGTTATCCTTAGGTAAGTCTGGACAGATTTTACTGATTTCAACTTTCATGTCTTGAAATGTTTCCTCTGAATTAAAATCTGAAATGTTAGACGATCTGGAAAATTTATTTTTGAAACATTTTATTCTGTCCCAGACACATGATATGCCACTATCTCTATTAAATGAACTGCAGAATTTTTTGAAGTTCTTAGATGTCTCTTGTTGAATTAATCTAGCATTTGTGGCCTTTTTTTTTAAGTCTATGAAGTTTTGATTGTTGAAACATTTGCGAAGGATAGCAAGAGCTTGTTTTCTATCTTTGATGGCTTGCTCACAGTTTTTATTCCACCATGGACATGGATTGCATTTTGGGTGTTGTGATGTAGAGAAGTGATTGTACTCTGCATTTGGTGTGGAGGATATAATAGCTTCATGAATAATTTTAGTTAGTATTTCATATTTGTGAATTACATCAGAATTCAGAAATTTCAGGCTATATTAAAAACATGAAACTTATCAATCAAAACTCTATTAAATGCCTCCCAATCAGTCCTCTTTAAGTTATAAAAGTCTTAGTGGATGATTTCTCACTATCTAAGCCTATGTTAATGATAATAGGGAAATGGTCTGTAATAGGGAAAAACTTCCCTAATTGCCATCATTTACAGTCCATTAGAAATAGAAAGCTAGTTTGGGAGAAACGAATGTCAAGTCAATCATACATGATGTTCCATGAACTTGACATATACGTAGGAGAACCATCATTCAGTAAGAACATAGCCTCAGGATCATCATTGTCAAAGATAATTTTACCATTTGGGTAGTTTCTCATGCTACCTCAGGAAACATGATAGGAATTAAAATCGCCTCCTATGACAAAGTTCTCATGTTTGGAAACTTCATTAACGAAGTTTCCAAACATGAGAACTTTGTCATAAAGGAAACCCATACAGAGTTATTAAAATCAGATTATGGTGATCTGCAGCAAGCAACCACCAATAGAAATACATCACCGAGACAAACTTCTACTGCACCATCCTCACTCCCTACATTATCAATGTAGATTGCATCCGATGACTTTGTTTTTTCTGCTTGAACAAATCTATGTTGTTGTTGTTGCTGTTGAACTCCAAGAGTAGAGATCGATGTTGACTCTGGAATTATATTTTCACTAGTTAGGCCCGTCCTCACCGAGCCTCGTGAAGAATTCACCTCGCCACTTTGACTAATGCTGGGTGTCGGTTTTGTAATGGAAGCACAAATATTTTTAGAAATCTTAGTTGACATACTTGTTTACTTCTGCGAACTAAAAACACTTGAATTGCCCACTTGCTTTGATTTGGCGAGGACCGTTTTGTTGTAAGGCGAACATTTGGCCGTGACCTTACCTCCGAGAAAGTGACATCAGGCACTTCATCCTTCTTTAGCACTTCGCGCAAAGCTACTTGGATGTTTTGCGTAGCTGCCGAAAGTTTTGGAAAATTCTCCGGGGTCGCTTCTGGAATCTCAGTTTCGACGTTCTCTCGTGCGTAGGCACATGGAGATTTCGGCCTAACTTCCTTCAATTTTTGGCTAGCCTCTTTGAAGGAGATATTCTCTAGTGCCATAACACGGTTTACTTTGGTGTTGAAAATGTAGAAAGGGCAAGATCTATCAATAGATCTACGATTTTCAAGACAGTTTGCACATCTTGGGGTTTTACCTTTGCAACCATTTTCATGTTCTAACTCGCCGCAAATTGAGCATCCTTGCTTCCCATTACATGTAAAACTTAAATGTCCATGACGGCTTGTTGCAAATTGGACATTTGTGACAAAATTTTGGTTGGGGTACGTATACCTTGACTTTCTTTGGTGCGCCCATGGCCCTGACCATATCTGGAAGGGTTTGCCCCTCGAAGATCAGAACCACCGTCCTGGTAGGGAATTTCACTTTTTCACCTTCTACTGTTTGACGTTTTTCTATTCTCCACGCATTCACTACTATAATTTTGTTAACGTTATCGTTATTTATATCGTTGGCAATGTCTATTGGTTCTAGATCTAATGGCGCATCACTAATAGTACCTTTCCTAATAGTCTTATAGTAAGGGATACTACAAGAATACTTTCCATCTAAAATAGCTTCTTTAATTAACGTATTGGCCTCTTCTCTGTGAGCGAAGTTTACTTCGACCAAATTTTTGCCTTTCCTGATGATATGTTGTATTGAGCTGACTTTCTTCATCAGAGTATTTCCAATTTGGATTTATGCACAAACATTCTACTCTTTATCAGCTATTGCGTATTACTGAACACATAGAAAATTATTTTCATTTAAAACAACACTCACTTGCAATCTTTTTAGATATAGAAAAGGCATTTGACAAAGTTTGGCACAATGGTTTAATATATAAACTTCATCTTCTAGGTATTCCTATGTATCTTATAACTATTATTCAAAATTTCCTATCTAACAGAACTTTCATAGTTAAATATAATAACTCCTTCTCTCAAAAATTTAACATATCTGCCGGGGTCCCTCAAGGTTCTTGTCTTTCTTTCACTGCTATTCAATATCTATCTATCCGACATTCCAAAATTCGCTTCTCCTAAATTAGCCCTTTTTGCTGATGATACAGCACTTATTAACTCACACAATAATATTCTTCTTGCCAGAAATAAACTTCAAATAGATCTTAATCGTTTTTCGATGTGGTCCAACAATTGGAGAATCAAAATCAATATGGATAAATGCCAAGCCAAAATATTTACGTTATGTAAGCCAATAACCCCTCCTCCCCTTCTCATTCATAACACTCCTATTCCTTGGCTTTCTTCCTCTTCATCTATTAAATATTTAGGTCTCAATCTGGACACAAAACTGAACTGGAAAATTCACATTAAAAATGTTATACAAAAAACTACCATTAAAATACATAAACTTAATACTCTCATTAATAATAACTCAACTCTCCGTATTAAAACTGCTAAATTAATATACACTTCAATTATTAGACCTACTCTAACTTATGCTTGTCCAATATGGTCAAATGCAGCAAAACCAAATATACAAAAACTTCAAATCATTCAAAACAAATTCTTTAGAAAAATTCTACATGCACCTTGGTTTATTCCCAATACACAAATTCACAATGAACAAAATCTCCGTAAAATCCATGATTTGATTAAAAATTATAGCCTCAATTTGTTTAATACTCTTCCGTCATTACACCATGCACAATTCTTTAATCCTGGTAAAACTTATCCCTTTCCCCGTAGAATAAATACCAAATTTCCTAAAGATAAATTTCATCCTCCGTAATTTTATTTATTTTCTTTTCTTTTCCATATTTCTTAGTCTTATATATTTGTCTAATTCTTAAAAATTTACCTTCATGAATCCTCTTACAGAGGTAACTGTTAGTATCTAAAACGACTGTCCATATATTGTAAATTTCAATGCCCTGAAAGACAAATTGTCGAACAGGAAGTAATAAATTAATTTTTAAAAAAGAGTATTTCCAATAATCATAGGTTCTATGCGCTTGTCTGATTCGAGGAAATCTTTTAATTTCACATAAACTGTAAAAGGTCCCATGTTCTGGATTCCATATTCAATTATATTGCTTCGTGCATCATTGAAATTAGCTTCTTTTGTTTCTTTTTCCTTGGAACGTTGATCTAAAACTAAATTCTTCTCCTGTTTGTTTTGTGCTCTGGATCCACTGCTTTCCGGCGATCGCTTTCTCGTCGATATCCATCGGGTTTTGCACCTCTGTCATGCTAGTACTTAGATCCTTGAATAATGCCACATTGTCATTGGACGACGACTCGCCTTCACCCAAATCTAAGTTGGTCGAGGCTGAAAGACTATTTCCATTTATGCCGTTGGCAACGTTCATCTGTCCGCCCGAAAAATCGGGGGCGAAAAGTAGGATTGAAGTTCTTATAAAACGGAAACTGCTAGAACACAGTCACAAAGCAAAAAAATAAAATAAAAATAACGTGCACCTGCACCGGCACCACGCAACGCCACAAATAACCACTCGTAGGTAGGCACTCGATGTGCACTCGGCGGTGTCCACGATCCGAATCCCGTAATGGAATATCACAGGGCATTTCGCGTCTTTCTCCGTTGTTCCACTAGAAGTCGCATGATAGCAAGCATTGCTAGATAGGTCGCGATCACGCGTTACCTGGCGGTACGACTGAGAACGTCGCGAAATACCGTGACATATTCCATCCTGAAGACGGGCCTTCAGGGGCAAAGTTAGAAAACTCGCAGTATAGGTGGTACAGGTTTAATTCTCCATTTATCCGCTAAGATCGCAGCGCTAAATCACTCAAAAGCACGTTTTGGTAATTTCTGTCTGAATTCGAAAACAAATTGTCAGTTCCCCATCAGGAGACCGAGACGTGTCGAATGACATCGTACGTCTCGATTGGTGCACGAAAAGTGGTCTATCCGTGAGAAACGGAACCGTTTTTTCCAAACGCACGCGCACGAGGAGTTTACTCAAATACTATATAGGGTTATGCTTACCAAAACTGTGATTGAAGCAATTATTACCTCTCTGTTTGGCATAATGATGTTGCGGCATCTTTTAATGAGAAGCACGTCATTAAATACCATAGTCATGAGAATTTGAAATTGGATGTTAGATCACAGACACTATAGATCATGTTATGCAAAAACTCATAGGTGCTGAGAATGCGTTAAGATAATTAAAAATTAATGCAAGACAACAAAGAAGGGAAACCGAGAAAACAATGAAGGATGATTTTCAAGGGTAAATCTTCTGTGGTTAATAGTTATAATAATAATAATAATAAAACTAGGCAAGACACGTCGAATAACACAGATACTGAACTTCTGATGCTACTAAACATGAAATGTGAGACACAAAAAATATTAAAGAATGCGTGAAGAGAAAACCACTCCACGGACAATATCTAAAAAGAATGGACAAGGTGCAGATCAATAAAGATCAATCATTTATGTGGCTAGAATGGGGAAGAATGAAGCCAGAATCGGAAGCGGTTCTAGTAGCTGCTCAAGATCAGGCGTGGAGAACACGACATTATGATAAAGTGGTTCTCAAAATTACCCAAGATGACTAATGCCGCATTTGCCAGGAGCAAGTAGAAACTATTGATCATATTGTCTCAGCTTGTCCAATACTAGCAAAGACCGAATACCTGAAAGGACATGACAGGGTGTGTAGCTTCCTCCACTGGCAGATCTGTACCGCCCTCGAAGTTCCAAACACATGCCCCAAGTGGTACAAACACTCACCAAAACTGGTGACGTCTGTTGGATTGTGTAAGATATTGTACGACCAACAAAATTCAAACTGATCGCACGATAGCGGTAAACATCCGGGATTGGGAGAAAAAATCGTGTTTACTTGTCGATGTTGCTGTACCTTGCGATCGAAACGTCGTTACCAAGGAGACAGAGAAACGTCTTAAATACAAGAGTTTGGAAATCGAGATCAGCCGAATGTGGGGCGTAAAAGCACAGGTCGTACCGATAGTTATCGGAGCTCTGGGATTCGTTCCGCAAAATTTGAGTAAGAACTTGTCTAAATTCCCCGGTAATTCAAAAGACTGGGAAGTACAAGAAATTGCTTTATTTGGAACAGCCCTCATTTTGCGCAAAGTATTGTAGAGGCACTGACAATCACCGGATCTGCTCCTTAGGTAGCTGGTTGCAACCTGGAGTAGATTTTATATTCAGCCGACTCGTAACATCTTTAGTCGTGGTGTAGTGGAATAATAATAATAATAATAATAATAATAATAATAATAGTGATAGTTGGAAAAATCTTGAAAATACATCACTTCCAAACAGTACTAAAACCAGAATGTCTTTATGCAAGTGAATGCTTAGTACTGAATTACAAATTACATAAGTTGAAGTCCTAGAAAGAAGAATTATTCGCAAAATTCTCGGTCCGATAAGAAACACAGAGGTAGGTAAATTAAGAAGTAATGAAGAAGTTTATCGTACTATAGAGAATATAACCGAAACATTACGGAAGAGGCGACTGATATTTTTTAGACATTTATATAGAATGGACGACAACAGATTAACTAAGCAGATTTTTAACTACTTTTGGAACAAGAAGTCGACAATAGTCTGGATTAAAGAAGTTGGGAAAGATTTAGAAAGAAACAATATAAGTGAAAGGGAAGCAGCAGAAAGAGATGTTTAAGAAGAAAGTGTTAGAAATGGAGGGATTCCACGGCAGGATGAAAAAGAATACAGGATCAACTAGTGGTGCTACGGCACACTACACACGGAATGGCACAGACTTTCTCAATAATAAAACGTATCCAATTTTATTTATGACAATCCTTTATTGTTCATATTTACACACAGAACACAACGTTTCGTAACTTGTTTTAGTTACATCATCAGGCTCCTAAATTACAGGATACAGAAATCAATATTCACTAATTCAAATAATTTCACATTATCACTTAATTAAAGTTAATACACTGAGTTAAAATGCTTCGTGTCAATAGAATAAAAAATGAATCTTAATATCAAGTAAGTCGACTTCCTGAAAGTAAATAGTTCTTCATAACTTGTTGTAATATTAAAATATTAAAATGATAAAATTAGATTTTATAATAAAATATACAAAACACAAACAAAATAAACAATATATCTCAATGAGACACTCACCTTAATAAAGGGAACTGTTGTCCCATTTTTAACCGACAAACACTCGAGGACACATAGTTAATTCCACAGCAACCTCTCCAGTGGACTAAAGAATATAAACTGTCCCTAAGGGTGACTAACCTAACGTAGGTACGGCGCATGAATAAGCAGTGTGGCAACTTAACAAATTAATATTTAATCATTACTCTTGGTGTCTCTTAATTTTGTACAACACATTATTATATGCGTTGGTAAAAACATTCATTTCTACGTTGGTATTAAGGGTGTGATTTAATTTAATTTGAAGGGTTTCAGACATAAGTCTAGGGAATCTCTTGACCCCGGTATCCAAAATAATTGGTTTCTCAAAATCAAATTCATGTGACAAGTTCATTCTGTGTCTCGATAAAGAATTGAGTCGAGGAGAAGATTCTTTGATATTTCTCGAATGTTCTTTCATTCGTTGTTTAATCGGGCGTTTGTTTTGTCCTACATATGTAAGATTGCAATCAAGGCAAGGTAAACTGTATACCACATTCTCACGTTCAAGAAACGGTACCTGGTCTTTGACATTTTTTATTAGATTTTGTTTATTGATTAATCTATTGTAAATTCGAAGTTTAATGTTTGATCTGAGACATTCTTTCTTAAACTTATTTTGTATTTTGGGTACGTATGGCATTAGTATAGTTTGTTCTTTGGCTGCGTGTTGTGTATCTGCCACAACCATATCTGCTTGTGATGGAGCACTCAATACTCTCAATCTTTTGTTGATGTAGCGCGTCACCAAATAACTTAGGGTAATTGCCGAAGAAAACAATTACCCTAAGTTATTTGCGACGCGCTATATCAACTAAAATAAGTGCACAGAACCGTTGCAGTCATTTTCAAAGTATATTGAAAGTCCAGGTGTTTTAAAGGCGGGAAAATGTTTTTTTATTTTTTTAACTGCAGCCCAGTAATCAAAAAAGTCTGAAGAAAATGCACAACAATTTGTGTTTTAAGAGGAATCTTTGACATTTTTTTCGAGCCTGTTCCAGACTTCTAAGACACAGTAAAAATATTTCTTCATATTTTTTTTCAAAAATATTTTTTTGTGTTTGAATTTGGGCATGAGAAAATATTAAAAAATGTTTTTCTGATAGTACAAGTTATGTTCTTGTTTATCACATTTTTTCAGTCAGATAAAATTGTGTTAAGTTGTCAAAAAAATTGAAATTAAAAAACACTGTTTTTTGCTGTATAGGGGTGTGGGTGGTGGGACGGGGGCTAAGAAACCTTTCAAAAATATTATTTTTATGTTATAATTATAGTGTAACCACTCATATGTAATTTGGTTGAGGGGAACTTTTTATCATCTTATCCGGGAGTACCCTTTATTGCGATTCAGACAGCTGGATGCGTCGTAAATTAGAATTTGCAATTTTGTACATTTTTTCTTTGTTCGTTTCGACTCGGGTCGACTGCATTTTCACATTAATCGTTTTGAAGTTATTGATTGTGAAATATTTGATCGCGAATATCTGTGAATTACTGTCGTGGTTGTGGCTTGATGTAGCTGAATGAAATGGAGTTATAATTCTGTGGTCATGGGGTAAAAGTTCTTAAGTCAGAAATCTTAGTTTGGAGAAAACTAGGGTTAGAGTTTTGAGCTTGTTCCTACGCTAAACGCTATTTCTTAATGTTTTTTTCTCGTTAAGAAGGCAACATTTGAATTCGGTCGTTTTACTATTGTAAAATATAGATACTTAACTTGTCCTTTAGTACTTAAATCAATTTTGCCAAAACTTGACTTAAGAACTTTTACCCCGTGACAACAGAATTGTCAAATTAATGTTGATATTTGCGTGAAAATATTTATTTTTTGCACTAAATGCTGTACCATTTGTAGTGAGTTTAGTATTTTTGCTTAGTTTTACAATACTCTTCTCCAATCATGGCCCTATGAAATACATTTCTATATTGTCAGAGGTATCAGGCTTCTTTTTCCAATACAAGTTCACAAAACTTTTGTATTCTATTTTTATGCAATTGTAGAATTCACATAGTTCTGACAACACCGCGATGGAACAGTGAGTTCGCTTCTTGCTTGAATTGGACGTTTTCAAATAACAGTTAAGATGTTTGTAGCGCAGAAGGTGCAATATTTGAATACTTCGTAGCTGTTTCCAATAACGCGGGAAAGTATGTTCTGTTGTAGTACCACTAGTTATATATTATATTAATTTTCAGTATAATTTTTTTTCGTGAATTTTTCTCATATTTTAATAGTTATTCTGCTATTCGGGGCGGTGATGAATGCAACAAATCGGTGAAAATTAAAAGTGGTTTGAGTTGTTTTAATTAACCCGACTTTGTTTTATTTACTTAGATTCTGCACGTCTTTGAGCAGGTGAGGTAATTTTGAGAAGCTCCGAATCAGCAAAAATGTAATAAAATGTTCAAAAGGATCTCATCCTGTAGAATACGGTGTGAGAAATATTTCTTTGAGGCCTTTGGCCTCAATATATTAGTTTTTAAGGCACTAGAACGCTTCGTTTAGAAGTTATTTAACGATATAGATTCGAAAATCCTAAGTCTTCAATCCCAGTGTAGCGGGACGGGCTGCATTTACATGATTTTTTTATTCTTTAGCGCAATGTAGCGCCATTTTTCCGATATTTTATTAGTTATTCTGCTATTCGGGGCCGAGATGAATCCAACAAAACAGAGATAATTAAAATTGGTCGAGTCATTCTTGAGTTATAAATGATGTCACTTACACGACTTTGTTTTGTATAGAAATATATATCGCTGTTGAGTAAAACCAAATATAGGATGTATTATAATATATGATGATTTGTGTTGTAGCATAAACTTATAACTCATTACGTCAACGAACTTATAACTGCTTTAAAATGTGTTTTTTGCATTGTTTCAGAGCTAATTGAACATGGCAAAGTCAGTTGTTTCAGTGTGTTGGAAAGACCACAGCAGTGAACTTGCCACTGTATATAGAAGTTTATTGGAGAACAATTATTTGGTGGATTGCACTCTATCTGCCGAGGGTCAGACCCTAAAAGTACATCGACTGGTTTTATCTGCTTGCAGTCCTTACTTCCATGTAAGTTCAATTTTATTATATTGAAAATTAATATTTATGATCACTTTATATCAATGCCCCTATATCAGGCCTGCACAACGCCTGCTCCCGCTGGTATTCTGCACTTAAGAGCCGACCGTCTGCCTGCGACAGTGCCGAAAGTGCAAGTAGTGGGGAGTAGGAAGCTTTGCGGGGAGGGGAGAAGTGTGACGTTGCACTACACGGCGCGTAAATTGAATACCTGGGCGTCTAGTATTAATCCATGATGCAAACTTATATTTCCACTTGTCTACACAATGTCTAGTATTTCAAGTTACTAGGGCCATATTCATTCACTACTTTATAACATATAAAGCTTTTTTATTTTCAATAAAAAATAATATTCGATATATAATAGAGATTTCCAACAACACTAAAACATTTTACATAATTTATTAATTAATTTGACAATATTAAATATTTTATAAACATATTAAAACCAGGGAATGTAAAATGGGGACCGGAAGGGGAATAAGAGTTAAGCCTATATGTAAATTGAGGACCGACCCAGAAAAGGACATAAGTAAATTGAGGACCGACTACCTGGCATTCCAGGTAAACGTGAAAGGTGACCACTGGCGTAGCATAGTGGAGGCCGCGGGGGCGGCCGGCTCCAGGCAGCAAAATTTCACATTAAATAACAATAATAATAATAATAATAATAATAATAATAATTCATATTTAGCTGTGATTTAGGGGAATAATAATAATAATAATAATAATATTAATAACAACAATAATAATATTTTGTAAAAGTTTTAACATCTCATATTTTTGTCGCACCTACGATTCGGACCCATTGAAATGAGCAGGGAATCTTTCATTACTCACTCTGTGACGAATTCTTTAAATTAGTGTATTATAATGAAATACTGCTAATTGTAGCGACTGGCAACAGTCTGTACTGACTTGTTTGGATTCCTTGTATTTTATTTTGTGCGTAGATTGTTTATGGGTAATATTCAGCGAGAATGACTCCTTTAATATAAAGCATAGTGTTCAATATTGTATAATAACACCTGCAAATTAGATTACAGTACGGAAAAGACCCTTCAGGAAAGTCCGTGACTGAAGCTTCGACAATTCTAAGAAAGTTTCATTTATGAATCGTCAATCATTCAATTCACATTAACTTAAGCGAATATAGGCCTATGTATGCGTTTCCAAACTGGTTTTAGTGCTCATAAGTGCTTGTGATGATTGTTAAATTATTGAACTTTGTTGAAAAATTGTATTGTGCGTGTACGTGTGTATTCGACTATGTGAGTATTAAATATTTTATTTAATAGAATGATTAAAATGTAGACGAATAAAGTTGAAGTTAAAGGTAGAAGTTTTGTTTTTAATTCTAACAATTATATTATTTTCAATAAAAATATAAATGGTATCGGTATCGTTATAGTTCTAAATGGAAATTGGTGTTTTATTTTCAATTCGCTAATAACTGAATCTTGTCGTTCGTCAAGGTATAATCATGAGTAGGGAGCTGATTTTGATGACCTGAAGCATCGCCAAAAAATCAATAAAATTATTTTATAATGTTATAAGAATGCCCTAAAAGCAAAGAAAAATGACATAAAAGATGTGATCAAAACCAGTTCCCACGAACAAATCAAGCTCTCGGATACGTTACTGATGTAATCCAGACTTCTTCTGAAGTTCAAGTGAACTCAGTTTTTAAACTATTGGATTGCACTCTTCTTTACCAGGATATCTGTCCTTAGCTAATCCGAAATCAGCAGATCTGCCAATGGACTTGCCACACTCTCCTGCCAGCTGCCATCTATCGCCGCCCAAAGTACTTTTTTTTTATTTTCTTAAGTTTTCGATTTACTAATAGTAGAACGGAAATATTATTCTAAGTACATTAAAACACAGTAAAACTTCGTCCTAAACGGCAATTTTCTTTGAGTTTTCGAAAAACTGAAGCACTTTAACTCAATAAGTAGAACAGTGTTTACAATTGGTGGAAAAGTGCATTTAACTGTGTTAGAAATCTTAAAAAATACATTTGTCTAATTTTTGAAACACAAAAAAAAATACCATGAAATGAACTTTACGTCATATTAAAGAGTGCAATTTGCACTGTCCGTCTGAAATGTTTGAAGAAAACATTTAGAGCCATTTATGAGAAAATGCCGTTTGAGCGTTTCTGAAAATGCGGAATTTGAGCTAGTTTTCATAGAAAACGGTTGTTTTCGAGAAAAATTACTTGGCCTTATTTAAGCACATGTACTCATAAATGTAATTATGTGAACAAATTGCCACTAATGTAAATATACAAGGATACTAGTGGGATACAAGTAAAAAAAATCATCAAATGTCATCAAAAGATCCGTCTGTTACCAGTTCTTTCCCTTTCTGCGTAACACCAGAAACTTCCATCTTTGAAAAAACGTAAACGCTGTTGCTACTTCAAAGCTCGAAAAGCAAATGAGACTATTGTCATCACTGGACCTCTCGAAGTGTCTCTGCCGGGCAAGTGAAGGGAAAGGCACAAGGAAATGCTGGCCAGCAGCGCGGCGGCGGCGGCCCTCTTAACGCGCTTCCCTGCACTTCCTGCCTCCTCAGTCCGTTTCTTACCTGAGATGGTTTGGTCCTCATTTTACATATAGGATTAAGAAGTAAGCTTCACGAGATAAGATGAAGGGATTATTTGGTCCTCATTTTACATACGCCCATTAAAACATATTATATTACTGAAAACACGGAAATCTTAAAAACGCATGGTTACAAAATCGGCTCGCCAGGTCGTAAATCAAATCCTAGACATTTGCGGGTTGGATCGCTCAAAAGCATATGAAATTGTTTACATTTCATAAGTAGCATTATCTGAAACTCTTTCTGGAAGTTTATGAATTAGGTGAATTTTATAAAAAGCAATACATTTTGGGTTAACACTTTTATAAAAAAAATGATTTTAATCAATTTATTACTTTATTTATGAACTGAAAGGCATCACAAGTCAATGTTTTAACCAATTATTTCGGCAAAGTTCATATCAGAAGCAAAGAAATAAAATAAATGCCATAAAATTGTTATTTTCTTAATTTAAACACAAAAAACTGTTTTTTTCGCTGTAAGTACTTACCATGTGGATATTTTAGCCTCATATTTTGAAAATAATAATATTTTCTTCATTCCAATATGTGGAAAAAATCTGAGTCGAATTGCAAACTAAGGCCGGAACCCCCCCCCCCTTATCCGCCTAGAGCCTTCCTGAGTAGATCGTAGCAAAGCGAATTACCTTATCAGCCCTAAAAGCAATAATAATTCTTGATGTCCAAATCAAATATGTATAATTAGTTGTAGATTCATATTTCGCACTGTCATATATCGACAACAAACATTTACAATATAATTCAAAAGACAATATTACGTGAACTGTATGTGACAGTCATGTTCTCGCCGATTCCTCTTTCAATTTACGCGCTATGGTTCTAATTGCGCCTTCTAATTGGTAGTCCCCACTCCTGGAATGAATCTCATCCCCACCCTTCATCGATTTTCGCATTTGCCCCAGAAGCTGCTCGTCAGTGAAAGAGCAAAATGCTCTGCAGGTCTGCCTGTATTGTCTTGAGTTTAAGTAAACACCAGTGGTGTCTCCTAGCTAGTACACGTGGGGATGCGATCGTGATATTACAGGTTGAACGCATAATTGCAAATATTTAAAGTCTGCATTATTCTACGTTACTCTGAAGTGTTTTAGGAGTTTATGTTGAAAATTAGATTCCTTCTGAATCTTCCTTGGAAATCATAATTTTCTCATTGCATGCACTAACTTACATAAACAAAACAATAAAACTAAAAAAAAAATCACAAAAAAGTACAAACCTAATTCTTGAACTCGAGATCTATTCGCGTTGTCTTGGTTGTCCATTACTATTTACCTTAAGTTTTTCGGAATAGAAGAAAAAAACTACACGGAATTCCACGAATCCTGTCTATAGCACAATGAAACGTTCCACTACTGTTCCGTGCCACAAATCACTCATACACTACCACAAATGAACTGGATGATTTCGCCATGTCGCGTCCTTTCACACACATACACACACAAAAGTTTTAGTCTTTCGCGTTACAATTTCAAATTTACGATTCTCTTTAACGCATCACTAATTAGGCAAAGTAGTCTATTTAACGCACATTAAGCAGGAAACAGCATTTACACTAGAACGCAGGACACTCATGAACGAAATAACATCACACGAGTTCACGGATTGTCTCTATCAAATCATTTTCGTACATGAAGGGAGTGATCTTGTTTTGTCAGGCCTGCTAGCGCACATCGAGTTACCCAGCTGTACTGAATCAGGTTGAAATGTGTTTTAGAATAGTTGGCAAACTTGCTTGAGTTGTAAAGAAAGACAGTCCTGCCGTCTGGCCCCCGCTCCCCGCTCCCGGGTACCAATCGTGGCACGTGACTTCTAGAATTCCCAGGCGTGCTACCGAATTATGACTGCATCAGAGGAGGGGGTACGGAAGGTTATTGGGAGGGGATACACAAAAGCCAATGAGAAGCCTTTGATGTGATAAGCTATGTCACATCTCCGGCAGTCGAAACCACGCAGCTTGCACACAGTGTATGACCGTGAGTTCAATGACCTCGCGAACGAAGTTCAAGGGATGTTTCTCGGCCCGTCACATCCAGCGAGGGGACTAACTCCTATTGGACCGCGCACGTAAATGGCGAGAGGGAATAGATAAACAGAGGGAGATTCTTACAGAAGAAAATAAAATACTTTACTGAAAATATTGTTGTGATGGAAAACTAGGGGATCTAACACATCACTCGCATACATTGAGCCTCAGGGGCGGGATTAGGGGGGGGCAAGGGGTGGCAACTGCCCCTCCAATCTTGGGACAAATAAAAAAAAATACATTTAATTTTATTTCGCGGATCTTCAAATTATTATATATAAAAGATGAATTTGTTTCTGTATTTTGAGAAGAAAATATAAGAATAATTAAGCTAACAATAATTTTATTAACCTGAGCTAATAACATACATTAATAAAACGGTGAACTTTAGTTCAGTATTATAAAATGCGCGGGATAATGTTCAGCGTTATTTTGATTATCCCTTATTAATACATCCCCTTTCAATTATATTTTGCTTTGAAACGTTATTTATTTGGAAATTAAACAGTTTCATGCTTAAGGCTAAATGTACCGACACTAGTTCAATTAGTCGCCACCACTTGGCAGCACCAAAATTACTAAAATTTACTTTACCGTTAACGTCTGAACAAATGGTCCGATTTTCGATCTGTAAACGGTATTTGATTCCTTTTTAAAATAGAATTTACGCTACGAAGTCATTTTTCCAAAAAACTAGCAGAAACTTTTTTAATTTTTTTTCTCGTACTTCCAGGAACAATTTAAAAAAATGTGGGCTTATAGCGTGATGGCGACAAGCTTCCAGAATCCAACGCCGTATCAAACATGCAACTCGGATAAATAAGAGCGTCAGAAAGTCAAATTTCGAAAAACACCTCACCCCACTCCCCCTTTCACACCGCCGCGACATCCGCCCCTCGTGGGCGGCGAGCCGGCTCGGCGGCGCGCCGGCCGAAGGGGCCTAACTTTCGGGCGCAGCAAGCCAGGCACTCCACTTATGCTTCCGTCACTTCGCATCTCAATATTTTTTTTTCCCCACATATGAAACTAGTAATGCTGTCGTAACGGTCTCGTATCATCTTTCATAGTAGTATAAAACTATTATCTTATTCACATATTCCGTCTTCCTTTGAATACCATAATAAGAATGTCTGATGTATCACTCAAAATACCGATTCCGATTTGGAACTGCTTTCAAAAAGAAAATTGAACTAATTGTGTAAATATCACCCACATTCCATCTCCTCATATCGTATTTGAGATATATTTTAGTTCTAACACTAAGATCTTCCATTATCATTCCTCTGCCGGAAAGAACAAGCAGAGATAACGCAAGAGCTCTTTCATCCTACGACTCGATTTTTCATTTCAAAACGGTGTTTGTCACCTTGATAGAATTCACCTGGTTAATCCCTTTTTCCGAGTAAAATAGCCGAATCGAATTTTTAAAATGTTTTTGTACTTTCGGACAATGTTGAAAAAGTGGTAAAATAGCGCGCTGGCGAGATGCACCCTGAATATATCGCCATATCATACACTGAAAACGGATAAATAGACTTCTCTAGTCATGTAGAAAACAGATGTTCAGTAACGTAAAAATTCTCTTTCGCGTTACTGCTCGACGATCTCATGGCTAAAGTCCGGATAGTAATGTAATTACATACGTTTTGTCTACTGTTCTGATTTTGTGATCTTGGCAAACTGTAGCAATCCTAACAAAATATCTAAATTTTTTGTTACATATTTTGTAATGTTTTACGTATTTTACATATTTTGCTGATCATTTTATATTTGTTTACCATTATATTTATTATTAGCTAATCATTATAATATTTTTTATTTATTTGCTAATCATTATGATATTTTTTATTTTATTGAAATTATTTCCGAAAATATATTTAACTAGCGTACCCGCGCGAGAACTCTCGCATGGTAAATCCCTCCCTTTCCCTATCCATTTGTCTATCCTTTTCATTAAGAAGGAAAGTTGTTAATGAAACGTGTTTGTTTAAAAAAAAGTATAAATGTAATTTCGAATGTACTTTTCTACTAATACTAATATATTTACAGAATATTAAACAAAAACCACAATGCAATTGATGTTGGAAACATATTTTCAATAAAAGTTTATTCAGTTTTACAGAGAGATGTTCTTGGAACAATTCATACTTCTTTAAAAAAACATTTGAAGAACTTATTCAGTCTTTCTTGAGAGTTAGCTTTTCGCTTTCTTTCAAAGTCACAGGAACATTAGAAAAGGTTTTTCCTTTTGAGAAAATCTAGTAAAGTAGTGCGAAATACTGGATAGGGCTAGTTGGCTCATCAGATAACTGATGAGCCTTATAAAAAGTTGAGTAGTTTTTGCGAAATTTTGATTAAAGACATTTTAATGTTGGAGAATAGAAGGTGTAATATTATATTACACAATCATTGCCAATAATAAGAGAAAGTATGTAAATATTTGTAGCACCTCTAGTTTTATTTAGATATTTTGTACAGCGTTGATACCATCATTGTTTTCATCTCGCTTTCTTGCTTCTTCATCCTCACCAACATGTGCAGTGAAACATCAATGCAGAAATAGATTGGAGGGGGAATCAATGAAGTGCCCCAAAATAGAAGGGAAACAAAATAGATAAAAAGTTTGAAAACAGTTGTAGGTGTTCTACTATGAGAGAACTTATACACTTTTGTCACAAACATCAAATAAAGAGATTTCAGACATATTAAAAAATTGGGCTATGAATTTAAGAAATGAGCAGAAGTATAAAAAATACATGGTGAAAAATATATGGAACTTGATGGGAAAAATTCTTTACAATTCATTCTTGAAGTACCACATAGAGCGTAAACACATATTCCACCCATACCTGAATTTCAAGCTCACCAGAGAGGTAAGAAATTTGAAAAGACATCAGTGTCAGTCAGAAAGCTGTATAAGCTGCACACATATTAAAATTCATTAGTTGATATTTGTGATGAAACAGCGTCCAAATTATTTACAAATGAAAGTTCATTTTCTCAGTATAACTCTCATGACTTACATGAAATAATTCCAGGAGGCAGTGATATTAAGAAGTTTCATCAGAAACTGGTATGTGAAAAATACTCTTCCTATCTTTTTTGATTTATTTGTTGATTAATTAGTTTAATTTAGGCTTTTGCGAAGTAGTCATACTAAATAATAATTGTATGTAGGAAATTATTGATTAATCCCCATACACTAAGATTAATATTTTTTTAGCATGTGCAAAATTGAATGAAATCATTTTTATTTTGAATTGGTGTAGTTGTTCTCTAAAATGTTCTATTCGTTTTTCAAAACTTCAAGTTCTAGCTTTTAAGAAATGCTGTTGGTAATTTGCATTTATGTCTAAAGCATTTTGCGAAAGTCATTTGCAAGGGTCCGAGAAATAATTCGAATTATAGTGAATTGATATATTGAGGTTAATATGTAGAGGTCCGACTGTATTTCCATTTTAAACTTCAGAATATAAGAAACTTCCTTTTGTTGTTTATTAGATGACTATATAAATATACAGTCAAACCTGGATAAGCGAGAGTTCAAGGGAGCACAATCTCATTCTCGCTTATAGAGGTTTCTCACTAACCCGAGTTTCTCGCTAATGCAGGTACATGGGTAGCGTTTCTCTCTTATATGGGTACGCAGCAATAACAAGTCACAGCAAGTACGAATGTAGTAAATATTTATTATGATAAAATTATGTGCATGACATGCACAACATATATTATGTACATAAGTATATATTTTTAAATGCTTACGAAAACAAAACAAAAATTCATGTACTACTATGTAATTTTATTTTATTTAGAACTTATTTGCACTCAAAAAAATCCGTCAATTTCGTTTGGGTTTCTGTTTTTGTATTTTGAATGTTTTTCTCTAACTCATAAATTTTGTCAAATATTGCTTGATCAACAACCGCCGCGTATTCAAAGTACTGATGCACCGTCTCCAACGCATTCAAAGCTAGCTTCATTGGAATGATCTTTATTTCTGTTTCCGGAATCTGTGCCTCGTCTTCACTGTCATTTCCAGCAATACAGGTGTTCACACAATTCTTAACGATATCGTCGTCGGTTAGTTCTCCAGTGGTAGTTACGTCGTCGTCAATTTGAACGAAATCGTCGAAGCTCGGCATTAACATATTGGATTCGTGAGACACAAGCTTAGTCCATTCCTCGTTGCTAGGTCCAATTTCAGCATCATTTTCCTCTGGCAGGCCTTGTTCATCTGTACTTTTCCAAAACCCAGCTTTCTTGAAGCAGTTTTTGACAGTAACGTCACTGACTAAGTACCATGCTTTTCTAGCAAATTTCATAGCTAGAAGTACGTTAATGTCAGGGCTACTGTTTTCTTCCAGACTCGTAAGAATATGTTTAACGACTTCTCTGCGATAAAAGCGTTTAAAAGTGTGAATGATGCCTTGATCTAATGGTTGGAGTTTACTAGTGGTGTTAGCAGGTAAAAACATTACTTTTACGTTTGCAAGTGTTGGTAAGTCCGTATGGGCAGCACAGTTGTCAATGAATAGCAGAATTTTTTTTCGGTTTATCTTCATTTGTTTGTCAACTTTTTTCAACCAATCTTTAAATAATATCTTGGTCATCCAAGCCTTTGTATTATTGGCATAATCAACGGGTAGAGTCTTGACACCTTTAAAACATCTAGGTCGCTTTGATTTCCCGATGATGAGAAGTGGGAGTTTGTCCGTACCACTCATGTTTACACACTGGAGAAGTGTAAGGCGTTCCTTGCTTTGTTTTCCTCCATGGCATTTTTCGCCTTTAAACGTAAATGTTTTATCCGGAAGGCACTTAAAAAACAAAGCAGTTTCATCCGCGTTGTTTATATCGTCTGGTTCATACCCTTCTAAAAGATTTGGCAGATCTTCAGTCCACTGGTTGCACACACCTTGGTCCACAGATTTACTTTCTCCAGCTGCTTTTTTGAAAGCTATGTCATGACGCCTTTTAAAACCCTCTAACCAGCCGTTGCTAGCAGAAAAGTTCTGGATTCCCAGTTTTGTAGCAAACTCTTTTGATTTTTCTTTCAACAAAGGTCCATCTATGGGGATATTCTTATCGAGAGTTTGTTTTATCCATTCCAAAAGGCACTTTTCGATATTGGGAAATTCAGAAACTCTAGTCCTCTTAATATTTCCATGTCCATCAGAGCACTCAGACTTTATAGAGTCTTTTGATTTAATAATTTTATAATAGGTGGATTCTGGTAAATTAAACTCCCTCTGAATTTCATTTCGCGATTTTCCGGATTCAAACGCATTCACTATTTTAAGTTTATCACTTAATGACAGTACTTTAATTTTCGTTTTGATATGATGCAGAACAGAACTTTCCTTCGCAGTTGAAAACTATAAACTGAGTAAGTCTGACAAACAGGACGGTACACAGGCACACGTGTCCATTTGAAAAGAATGCGACAAAATAACAACAATAAAGTTATTTAGTTTCACGAAATAGAATAGGAACAATATTGACGAGAATACAAAAACAATGGTAGGAAGTTCCACGAAAGTTAAGAATGAGTCATAAAATAGCACATGTTAAATTTGTAAATAAAGCTCGACTGTCGCTTATAGAGGTATAGATAAGTAGCAGTCTCACTTACGGAGGTCTATGAGGGAAAAACGACTCTCTCTTACAGAGGTTTCTGTTTCTCGCTAATAGAGGTTTTGGGAGCTTAAAATGACGGGTCCTGGCTATTACTCTCACTTATAGAGTTTTCTCACTTATCCAGTTTTCACTTATCCAGGTTTGACTGTATATACATACATATTTATATATAACACAATGTTAGTTACACCACTTATAACTCAAGAACGGCTGGACCAATTTTATCTCTGTTTTGTTTGATTCATCTCCTCCCCGAATAGCAGAATAACTAATAAAATATCGAAAAAAATCACAAAAAATATACAGAAAATTAATCTAATATATAAAAATGAATGTTTGTTGGTCCGTACTTAATGCGCTGCCTTACCGTGCATCCGATTGCGATAAAACTTTGTCATCTTATTGCTTGCTCTTGCGGGGAGAACATAGGCATAGTACAATTATTGTAACTCCATTTGATGGCGCTTCAGTTAAATGCTATTCCCAATTCACGTGAGCTTCGTTGTTACCGGGCGTTGCCGTGTGCCGTGGGGCGAGGTCGAAGAGAACAGAAAGTGCGGCGGCGCAAGTTGATGAGAGGAGAGGGGAAAAGAGAAAGTGAAAAAGAGACAGAGGGACAAAGAGAGAGAGGAAAAGGAGAAAGGGAAAGACAGAGGGAAAACCAGAAAGAGGGAAAAACCAGAAAGAGGGAAAATAGAGAGAGAGGGAAAATAGAGAGAGAGGGAAAATAGAGCGAGAGAGGGAAAATAGAGCGAGAGAGGGAAAATAGAGCGAGAGAGGGAAAATAGAGAGAAGGGGGAAAATAGAGAAGGAAAACAGAGCAGGAAAAGAAAGTGGGATAAAGAGAGTCAGGGATTGGGGAAAAAGAGATACAGAGGGAAGAAGAAACACAGAGGGCAAAAAGAGACGCAAAGGGAAAGAAAAGACAGAGAAGAGAGAGGGGGAAAAGAGACAGAGAAGAAGAAGAGACACAGAGGGGGAAAGAGGGACATGTGGAAAAGGAGAGACAGAGAGTGGGGAAATGAGAGAGGGGGAAGAAAGAGATACGGAAAAGAGACAGGAAGAAAATAGTGAGGGGGAAAAGAGAGTGGGGAAAGAAAGAGGGTTGGAGAGAGGAATATTTCCTCAATTATTGCTTCTGCGGCAGCAAAGCGCCGGCTAGTAAATAAATAAATATGAGAGTACATTATAAAATAATTAATTCATTTTCTTTGTAACAGGTAAATTGTCAGGTTTTGTTTTGATTACTTTAAAGGAAGTGTCAGACTGCCCGGTGCTTCAGCTAGTTTTCAAGTACCAAAAATGTTCCAAATAAGATGGAGACGCCTTCATAGTACCATGAAGTGGTTCAGATCTCTCCCATCATGTCTATGCTCTGTATTGTGTGAAGTGAAAAGTGAGGAAATGTTTATCTTTTTGACACTTGTACTTCTGTATTGCTGAATATAGATGCTGTTTCGTGAGGAGCCGGAGAACCATCCACATATCATCCTCTTAGATGAATCCTTTGAAACCCTGAAGGCAGTGATTGATTTTGTGTACCAAGGGGAGATCCAAATTTCAGAAAGGGACCTGAAAGCATTTATGACTCTTGCTCAGTCCCTGCAGATCAAGGGCTTAAATGCTTTCCCTAAGGATTGTGTATGTAACACAGTGATACATTTTGAATTTTCGTGCTTGAAATTTTAATTTTTTTCTTATAATGTGTGTTCTGTTTCTTTCAGAAGAAAAATAATCTATACAGCAGTCGTATTGAACATGATCCAAGAGGTCCATCTTTAGATAACCAAGACACCTGTGAAGTTGAAAGCTTTAGTGTAAACCGCGATAACAATTCTGAAATTTATTCTCAGCAGCAGCATCTTTTGGATGGCCACCCAGATGTCATGCACACGAATACTTCAGTTTCAATTGAAGGATATAATGGCTCTTGTGTGGAAGTGCAGTGCCCACAAGAATATCAGAAAGATCAGGGATGTGATGAGGTGTCTGTAGAGGCAGAAATGACTGTGAAACGTGAATCTTTGTATGAAGGATTTTTGGAAAACAGAAACGTGATATTGGATAATATTAAAAGTGAAAAATCAATATTTGGAAATTTTATGTGTGATATTAATGAAAGAACTTCTGTATTTGGTGAGCATGATTTTAATGAATACTGAAATACTTAAAATTACTAATATTATAATTTCTTTAAAAGCTTGTAATATTTATAATTTCTTAAAATGTTTTGACATTAGAATGCTCAGTTGCATCATTTTTACGTAAAATACAATTTAACTGCTTTTAATTCGTTTCTATACATGTGTTATTATGCGTTTTTTTATCATTTTCTATTTTCTACAGTGTGTTAATCCTTTGAGGACCATAAAGTTTCCGCTTGTAGAAAATGTATAATCTACATATTAACAACTCAACACGTCTTTGAAAATCGTTCAATTTTTTTAGAGTATTGCATTTATAAAATATAGATTGGGACTTATATGTATCTGTAGACCAAAAAGGAAGGTTTTCAGAAGGAGAAAATGTAGTTAACTTTTAATGAAAACTATTTGCTTTATGTTTACGTATTCGCATTTACCATCGTAAGAAAAAGTATTGGAATCGTGCGCCCGAAAACGCCGAATTTTCGACACAAAAACTCTTCTTGCCGGACCCTGGTAACGAAAAAGTGGATAAATTCAGTTGCTAAATAAAGAAAATAATTCCTCTTAACATGTGATATAGCAAAAAATCCATGTTTTCTGCGTCCTTCCCGCCGAAAAATCGATTGACGGCAAAACGTTTGTTCACACCGCTAATGCATAAACCGTTCAGCCGATTTTCTCCAAAATTGATATTCCCTGAACAATCCATCCAACTGATGTCGTGGCTCCTGGAATTTGAAACCTATAATTTAATTTTGAGAGGTTTGCATGAAGCCCCTCCGACATTTTCAAAATTTTCAAGAAAACGGCTCCAAATTTTTTGATTAAATTTTGAAGTTGGATAGTGCGAAGGACGTTTTAAAAAAATGATGCAGGTCTCATTTTCGTTAAAATCCCTGATTTTTCGACAATTACAAAAATTCCAATCTTTTTCGGCGTCTCCTTATACTATATTGAAGATAGATATTAATTCCCTAAAAAAAGCTGCTACTTAAAGAAATATCATGCAATAAGGTCATGTTCAACTTTTCGAAAATATAAATAGTTTTCGTGTAATTTTGCCCAAAATATAGGCAATTTTTAATTTTTTTTCTCAAATACCGCTCCAAATTTTTCTTAAAAATTTCTCTACATCTGTAGTAAGCGACGATAAAAAAATACTTTGCTAATCCCATTTTAGGGTATCGCTCGGTTTATCGAAAATTGCAAACAAAAAAATTCAGAACTACAAAATTCTAGAGGATTTTGACTCAAAGTCTGTTGTACAAAATTAACTCTTAAAAAAGGCCATGTGCAAATTTTTGGAAAAACTTGTAGTTTTCGCTTAATTTGAGCTTGAAATTTATATTGCTCAAAAAGCGTTCCAAATGTTTTCTTTAAATTTCCTTCACGAATGTAATAAGGAGCGGTAAAAAATATGGGGCTAAGCTCTTCGACGAATATTGCTCGTTTTTTGCAAAAAATATAATAATAATAATAATATTTAGATATTATTATAATAATAATATCTAGATATTATATAATAATAATATCTAGATATTACTGAAATCAATCACATCGTGTATGCAACTGGATATCTAGTATCTCAGAAATCTTGGGGCCAGCCAAGAACACCGATGGCCGACAGCCAGACTGAGTAAAAAGCTCCGTACTTCCATGGATAAAAAGAATTATGAAACGGATAGCCGACACACGGCGTGAAATATCACTCCTAGCCGAGGCATCTTCTAAGTCAAACCACACGTAATAAAGTTCAACAAAAAATACTCCATGTTGAACAAAAATACCTAATTGACAATGACACAACAAGGCTAATGGTAGCTGAAAAGCTAAAAGAAAAAATCCAAGCATGGGCTCAACGAATAAGACGGTACAACCGTAGAGAAGATTTCCGTGTACAGAACCGGTTGTTTGAAACAGACGCGAAGAGATTCTATCGCAGTCTGACTCAAAAACCGAATGGCAATGCTGCCCCTCCTTCAAAAGATGACGTGGAAACATTTTGGTCAGGAATATGGGAGGAAACCAGATCCTACAACAAAGACGCATCGTGGCTCCAATCTGAAGTTGATGCTGCCAATGGACTCGTGGAAACAGTGGAACATGTTCAAGGATTCTCGAAAGAGGACCTATGCCAAACAATTAAGAATATGGGAAACTGGAAATCCCCTGGGGTTGATAAGATCCAGATTTACTGGATTAAGAAATTAACAGTACATTCTCATCTAGCAAAGGCTGTTAATAAAATTTTAGAAAACCCTAAGGAACTCCCCGAATGGCTCACTCGCGGCATCACGTATTTGCTACCCAAAGGAGGAGACAGCACTTTGGCGAAGAACTACAGGCCAATTACTTGCCTGCCAGTAATGTACAAACTTATAACTGCAGCCATACCTGACAAAATGTATAGGCATCTAGAGAAGAACCATCTGTTGCCAGTTGAACAGAAGGGATGTCGTAAAGGTTCCTATGGCTGTAAGGAAATCTTGCTTCTGAATAAAATAATTTTGAATGATGTAAAGAAACGAAAACGTAATTTAAGCTTGGCTTGGATTGACTACCAGAAGGTCTTTGACAGTGTACCACACGATTGGATTTTGAAGACCCTGGAGATCTACCGATTTCATCCTAGACTTGTTGAGTTTTGCAAGGCTAGTATGAACTTGTGGAGCACCAGGTTACTAATCCACAGCGGAAAGGAAGTAGTAGAAACAAGAAGTATTCAGATTAACAGGGGAATTTTTCAAGGAGATTCACTATCCCCTCTGCTGTTTTGCATTAGTTTGATTCCTCTATCGAGACAGCTGTCGCACACTGACTTTGGTTACAAGCTCCATGGTGACGAAAGACCTGTATCACATTTATTTTACATGGATGATCTTAAAGTGTTTGCTAAGAATGAAGCGATTCTCTCCCAAAATTCTGTCATCAATGATTTTAGCAATGACATCTGCATGAAGTTTGGTCTTGACAAGTGTGCAAAAGCCATCTTAAAAAGAGGCAAAATGACCACTTCAGAGAACATTGAAGTTGATAGACACACTGTGATTCAAGATCTTGAGCCAGGTAAAACTTACAAATATCTGGGCATCGAAGAATGTGAGACAATCTCGAACGACACAATGAAAGAGAGAATTCGCAAGAAGTATTACAGAAGAGTGAGACTTGTCCTGCAGTCTGCTCTGAATTCAAGGAATAAAATATCAGCAATAGGTAGTTTGGCGGTGCCTGTAGCCGAATACAGTTTCGGACTAGTAGACTGGACTGAGCAGGAAATTCGCATCATGGATCGAAAAACCAGAAAACTGCTTACAATGCATCACGTTGCCTACCCCCGAGCTGATGTTCATAGACTTTATGTGTCACGTAAAGAAGGAGGAAGAGGCCTGAGACAAATTGAAGCCTCCTTGCACAATGCAATAACCGGGATGGGAATATATGTAGTCAGCCATCAAGACGACCCACAAATGAGGCAGGTCATGAAATCTGACCGAAGAATGGGAAACAGAGGCATTGTAAGTGTAGCAAGAAGCATTGCGAACAAGACTATGCAAGACACCCAGAATGACAGAGACACTGGACTTCTTATGCTACTTAACATGAAATTTGAGACACAAAAAAGTTAAAGAAATCGTGGAGAGACAAACCACTCCACGGACAATACTTGAAACGAATGGACAAGGTGCAGATCAATAAAGATCAATCATTTATGTGGCATAAAAGGGGAAGAATGAAGCCAGAATCGGAAGCACTTGTAATAGCTGCCCAAGATCAGGCCTTGAGAACACGACATTATGATAAAGCGGTTCTCAAAATTTCCCAAGATGATAAATGCCGCATTTGCCAGGAGCAAGCAGAAACCATATTGTCTCAGCTTGTCCAATCCTAGCAAAGACCGAATACTTGAAAAGATACGACAGGGTGTGTAGTTACCTCCACTGGCAGATCTGTACCGCCCTCGAACACATGCCCCAAGTGGTACAAACACTCAACCGAAACCGGTGACGTCTGTTGGATTGTGTACGATATTGTACGACCAACAAATTCAAACTGATCGCACGATAGCAGCAAACAAACCGGATATAGTCATCCGGGATTTCGAGAACAAATCGTGTTTACTTGTCGATGTTGCTGTACCTTGCGATCAAAACGTCGTTACCAAGGAGGCAGAGAAACGTCTTAAATACAAAAGTTTGGAAATCGAGATCAGCCGAATGTGGGGCGTAAAAGCACAGGTCGTCCCGATAGTTGTCGGAGCTCTGGGATTTGTTCCGCAAAATTTGAGTAAGAACTTGTCTAAACTCCCAGGTAATTCAAAAGACTGGGAAGTACAAGAAATAGCTTTATTTGGAACAGCCCACATTTTGCGCAAAGTATTGTTGAAGCACCGACAGTCACCGGATCTGCTCCTTAGGTAGCTGGTTGCAACCTGGAGTAGATTTTATATTCAGCCGACTCATAGCATCTTAAGTCGTGATGTAATGGAATAATAATAATAATAATAATAATAATAATAATAATAATAATAATAATAATAATAATAATAATAATAATAATAATTGAAAACTACAAAATTAAAACTTCAAAATTCAAGATAAGACATTTTTGTCTCACAGTCTGTTCTAAAAAATCAGCTCCTTAAAAATGTCATGTACATTTGTTTGAAAAACAGAGTATTTCTGCTTGAAATTAATGAAATATATACAGGTATCCCACGAACTACAGTCCGCGAGAAAATCTCGGGGAACAGAAATGGATCAAAAGGATATGAAAAATAATTTAATTTTATTAACTCTAAACTATTTTAACACTACAATTTGTATTATCAACCTACAGATGTATTTCTTTCAAGCAAGGGGCAAAGCTTAATTGAAATTTGCGCGATGCCGCAATGAATATTTGAGAAGCTCATTGAATGTGGGCATGGTGGCAGTGATGAGATAAAGCTGTTTTATTTAGTCGAGCTTGTGTTTACAAGTTAGCCTTTTGGAAATGCTTTGAAACCATATCAGATTTGATTAAATAATATATTATACAATCATTTGAAACAAAAAAAATCCACATTTTTACTTTCTCGCCTTACGAATACTTAAGAATAAGTAAGAAGAGAAAGTTATGTAATCGTGCGCCGGAAAACGGGAATTTTCGCCAGAAAAACTCTTATAGCTGGGGTCTGGAATAGAAAGAGTGAATAAAACCTGTTGCTAAATTTAGAAAAAATCCTCTATCTCGTGGTGTAGTCAGAACCCATGTTTTGTTGCTTCTTGATACTGCAAAATCGATTGACGACAAAACGTCCGTCTGACCGTCTGTCCGTCTGTGGTCAACGCTAGCGCCTAAATTGTTCAGCGGATATCCTTCAAAATTGATATTCCCTGGAATTTGAAACCAATATTTTAATTTTACTGGGGATACTTTACATGAAGCCTGTCGGAGGTTTTCAAAGTTAAAAGAAAATGGCTCCAACTTTTTTGATTAAATTTTGTTGTTGAACAGTGCGAAGGACGTTCAAGGGAATGATGTAGGTATCATTTTCGTTGATATACCCAATTTTTCGAATATTTCAAAAAACCATTTAAAAACTGCGAAATTGAAGATAGAGATTTTTGCCTCAGACAAAGTCGTTTGTACAAAGGTAGCACTTTAAATAAGGTCATGTACCATTTTTGAAAAAAAACAAACAAAAAAACTGTAGTTTTTGCGTAAATTGCGCTTGAAATTTACAAGAAAATGTTTCTCAAAAACCAAACAAAGAAAAACGATTTTTTGTTTAAATTTCCTTCACTTATGTAATGAGAGGCGATAAAAAACATGGTCTTAGTCCTAGTTCTGGAAAATACTTGGTTTTTGAAAATTGCAAAAAAAATATTTTTAAACTACAAAATTGTAGATAGCGATTTTTATCTCAGACAAAGTCTCTTGTACAAAATTAAAAAATTCTTTAAAAACGGTTAGGTAGACGTTTCTGAAAAAACGAGTCGTTTTTGCGTAATCTCCGCTTCACAATTTATAAAAAGAAATTCACAAAAACCGCTCCAAATTTTTTCTTTAAATTTTCTTCACGTGTGGTAAATAAATAAATCAACTTGTGGTGCTAGAGAATGACACAGACTTTCTAGCAGTAGTTATTATTCTGATGTCGTTCGACGGATATAAGTTTTGGAGTAAGCCCTTCACCGCTGCCTTTCTTTGTCGCTCAAAAGACATTTTTTTTCGCATGTTCACAATAATTACGGGCTTCCTAATGATAGAGCTGATACAATTAAGTTTTGACTAATAAATAAGTCCCCGTCCGCATCTCACTCCAATAGCGAAGATGATTGAAGCGTGTTGGGGCTGAGCTCTACACTTCGGAAGATGCCGGGTTCGAATCCCAGATAGGGATTTTAATTTGATGAATATGGTGTTACAGAAAAAACCTTTAAGTGTTAGAAACGTTATAGAAAATCATTTGAAGTACTTCCACTCACGAATAGCATCACGGCAGATAAATAAACAGGGTTTGTGTGTTTTTTCCCAGGTTGCATCTTTTAAACAATTTTTCAACTGTTATCGATTTCTGAAATGTATGTCATGTCAAATCAATTATAGTCTTGTGTATATCTGTATGAAGCAATATAAGTAAAATTATGAGTATTTCAATGTTAAATTGAAATACAATATGACCAGAACGCATGCGATCATCTCACATATCCTAACAGTCCGAAATTATTATTACTTTCTCACCTTACGAATACTTCGTAAGAAGAGAAAGTTGTTATCGTGTGCCGGAAAACGGAATTTTCGCCGGAAAAACTCTTATAGTTGGTGTCTGGAAACGAAAAAGTGAATAAAATCTGTTGCTAAATTTTGGAAAACTAGTGGTGCTATAGAGTGACACAGACTCTCTCGCAGAACGTAGTTTTCCAATCCCTAAATTGAACTAGTTTTTCTGTTAAAAGTGATGATCTTCCCAAATACCTTCTTTGAGCGTCCAAAGGACATTTTTTTTCTACATTCTTTGGATTTTTCGGCTTCGTATTACGAGAAATGAAACCACCATACACTTGTTACTATTATATAAGTGCAGTTGCCATGCATAGCGAAGATGGTAGCAAACGTTAATCGGCGCTCATTGGCACAGCTCTTCCGAGGGAAGATTCGCCGGTCTGAGTCCTGTTTGGGGAATATTATTAGTCAAAATTCTCTTTTGTCACTGGAAATAATTGAGAATTTTAGAAACTTTATTGAAAACAATGTGAAGCCATTTGAATCACAAATATTGATAATTTATATAAATGAACTGGAAGTGTCTATAACTTTTATAATAATATATAAATTAGAAAATAATATATAAATTAAAATAAATAATTTATAAAATAACGATTTTTCCCGTCTCTTCTTGGATTTGTACCATCGTATCAATTGTTTCTTTATCATGCATTTATCATTTGGAGCTCGGTTCGAATCTTTTTTTGGCTGTGTTCGACCCATACGGTTCTATTATGGCGTAGTGGTATACGTGCTGGTTCGTTAACTTTGAGGATCGGATTTCGGGTCTCGGAATAGAAAAAGTGCTGGTAGAAAACACTTTTGCTGGCTTATGTAGTAGTGGAATAGCATTTAGGACCATATAGAAGCAGTGCGAGAAAGTATGTGATTGGAAGCACCACTAGTTTGTCCGTGTGAACATACTTGTACAGGCAGCGAAATAGCTTCGGGTGGAAATAGCTGGGAGATGAGAATATGCTGCAGAGCGGCTGGGCGAATTGAATACGAGAACTTTTTAATTCTCTCGCAGAATCTCTGAAAAAACTAGTGGTGGTACTGAATGGCACAGACTTTCCCGTATTAGTTTTTTTCTTTCCTTGGATCTGGGCTAACTACTTGGAATTGCCACATACTCATGGCAGCTATCATCTATCGCCACCCAAATCACATCACAAAAACCTCATCCTATATGGCAATTTTCTTTTAAAATAGGCCGTTTTTAAGAAAATGACGTTTAACCGCTAATAAAAACACGAAATTTGAAGCTCTTTTTCACAGAAAGTTTTCAAAAACTTTCATTTGAACTCATTCAAAGCACATTAATTTACGAATACGATAGTGTTTACAAATTGCTGGTAATGTGCCTATTAAATATGTGAGAGATCTTTAAAAATATAATTGTATAATTTTTGAAAAAACAAAAAAATATCTGAAAATAAACTTTGCGTCATATTAAAGGTGCAATTAACACTATCCGTTCGAAAAGTCTGAAGAAAAAAATTGGAGCGTATGAGCGTTTCTGAAATGCGGAATTTTGAGCTAGTTTTCACAGAAAACGGTTGAGTTTTCGAGAAACTTTACTTAACATTATTTAAAGTACATGTACTCATTAATATATTAACGTGAACAAATCGTCGTTAATCGTATAAATGACGTGAGAGACGACTCAAAAAAATTACGTTTGCAAGTTTTTGGAAAAAAAGAATAGAACAATATGGCGTTTATGTCATCTCGTAGAGTACATTAGTCACGATAGCTACCAATATCTTAAAGAAAAAATTTGGAACCGTTTTAGAGAAAATCTTCTTTTTATGATTTTTTAATATTGTACATATTACACGCAATATTGCGCGAAAACTACTAAAATTTTTAAAAAAATGTACATGACCTTAAAGAAAGAACTTACTATGAAGAACAAATTTTATTTGAAGGAAACATTTCTATCTGCATTAGGAAGACGCCTAATAAAATTCAATCTTACCGTAAAGTAAACCGTGAAAATCTGACCTATGCCACCTTAATAAGTGTATTTTTCTCTATTCTTACAAGAAATTTAAAGAAAAAATTTGAAAGCGTTTTTGAGAAAATTTTGGAAATGTCTTGGGGGCTTATTGTAAAGTACCCCCAAATTTTGAAGGAAGTTTTTCGAAATCGCGACGCCTGACTGTGAAATATTCATTTTGAAATAAATCGCACGTATGGTTTAAGCGCTAATGTTGTTCACAGACTGATGTACGACGGACGTTTTGGGGGAAAAAACGACACTTTTTCGGTATCAGGGGACCCCAAACGTATATTTTCGCTAGAATCTCGAAATCGATTATCCGCAGCATTACATAACTTTCCCTATACTACGTATATTACTCCGTATATACGTACGCATACAGGAAAGTAAAAATGCTTATCTAACATTTAATATGACAAAACATACATCAATGGTTCAATAATACATCAACATATACATCAATATATACATCAATCGTCTCGCTAACGGTGCCTGACGGAGGAACACAATATCACGGTACGTGATATTGTACAATATGTATACAATATCAGTACGTGTACAATATCACTACGTGACTCATTCTGTATAATAGGGCGGCAATAAATTATCTTAATATTGCAAATTGTAGAACATTAGTTATTTAATTAGTTTATTAATATTAGAGTTAGTTATTTATCAACTGTGAATGACGTAGTGACTAACCCATAAACAAGTTGAAATCTGAATACAGATAGAAATAAGCATTTTTGCTAAGGAATGATATTGGACTCTATGCACCAAGCATTTAAGCCAAACAAATTTCACGTAGTTTTGACATTGTGCGGACAACAATGCATTGCTGGCTTCTGTATAATTTGCTGTGAATACTGTGAAAATCAAGTTTATTCCTGTTTGTTTCATTTGTCAGTGTAAGAAATGATTGCTGTTATTGACAATTGAAGTGAATGCAGATGTGCTAGTGAACTTTTAATTCCTTCATCAGGGCTAGTACAGAAAGTAATGAAGAAATCAATATGAAATTACAATCCAACTATAATATGATATGCTAAACAAAAACAATAGAGATATAAAATTGTCCACACCTTACTAATAAATTCTATATTTTCTCAGCAACATATCCAATCTCCAATCAAACTCCACATGGAGTAGCTGCAGCACATGGGTCCATACCACACCACATCTGAATTGCAATCAGTCTGCTTATTGAAATTATTTATTCTGAATTTAACTTATATTAGTCAAGGAGTGAGGGTAGGTATTCCGGGTCTCTAGAAATCAGGTGGATTTTTCATCTGTTATTTACTTATTAATCATATGTTATTTACATCCAATGTCACAATGTAAACATCGTACTGGTTGTTAACCTGATGCTTTAATACTATTGTTTTGGACTCAAAATTGTGGTCAGGGTATCTTTTTGCATACTAGACGTTTATATTTATTGTTAAATTAGTAGTTATTTTGTTCCTGATGCCCACCTTACTTTATGGATTTTAGCTTGTTAGGGTTGGTAATGGTGTCAGTTATTTCATTCATAAATTATACTTCAATTGATGAATCTTGGAATAAATATATAGATGTAAACATTTAGTAGGTATTTTTGATTTTGTTTAGCATATCATATTATTGTTGGATTCTAATTTCATGTTGATTCTTTATGTCTTGTTTTTATCTACACTAGCCCTGATGAAGGAATTGAAAGATTCTGAAATGTTGGCAAACTAATTGCCTAATTTTTTATATTTCCACCAATCCTGTAAATGATAGAAGCCATTTCATGTGTGTGTCATGTTTGGAGATGGTGCTGTTGTTATGGCATCCAAGGCGCAATTAGATCTAAACGTAGCATCACCTGCAACATGACTACAGTAACGAGAGGGAGTGTACGGCCCCACTGTGAATTACGCCATGTGACCTGCACTTGTAATGTGTGTTCAGAATGTAAGGATTGTGAACTGTGAATAATTTAAGTTCTGTAATGGTTATGTCACTTCTGCACCTCATCTAATGTTTTTTAACTTTTGGTCAGAAAATGCCTCAATCAATTTTAGAAAAATGCGTAAACTGTCTAATGATTAATTTCAATCTGTCTCGACGAAGATTACATGATTTCTGGGTTGAACCAGGGTTTAGGGTGGCACGGTTCATTTGGTTCCTTTTGTGAATCACTTACTCTCGTGAATCTGGTTCAACCGATTTCTGAATTGGAGAAATATGATATATATTGTAAACAATAAATTTAGGTGTATAGAGTGTTTTTTAAAATATAAGACTAGTTTTCCTTCCGAACAGGGTAGTGTCTGTCAAGCAAGTCATGTTTGCATGAGCCTGATTACTTTCAAATAATCTTTTTTTTTAGGTTGTAGTGATTCTTCTCATGAAAATGTGGAATCCTCAGTAGTACCTTCACAACAGCAGCAGCAGGCTAAACAACAAAGTGAAGAAGTTTCTTTGATTGTGGAGAAAGATGAACTCTTATTACCTGTAATTTTGGTTTCGAAAAATGAACAAATGGATGTTCAAAAGAGAGAAGAATCCATGGATGATCCTTATGGGCCAGGAAATAATTCGAAAGAAACATTTGAAGGAACAGTAGCTGTGCATGATGGACATAATCCCGACCAATGCTCAAGTGAGTAAAAAAAATATTTATACCTTTCTATTGCTGCTGTGAGGACTGTTGAGATAATTGTGTTTGTTGAGGAAAAGTACGACCCTGAAAATGTCAAGAAATTTTGCTGTGTGTCTGGAAAAATTATTTAATTAATGAATCTATATTTTATAGAGAAATTGCAGTAATGAATTGATCTATCTGGATCCATATGAGCATTCCACACTTCATAACACATTGTTTTGAAAGTGAAAGTAGCTTCACACTGGGTCCCAACTTCAAACAACCAGCCCCTGAACTGCATTACTGCATTAATAGGTCAGATGCAGTTTGTGAGTAAATCTTCTAGTATTGCCAACACTAAACATTGCGGATAAATTACACAATCAAGTAATAAAAAAATTGTTATTGTGAAAAATTATTGTTTTTCTTTCAATTTAATTAAACATAAATATGAATTGTTCATAATTTTGAATTTCTGCTCATCCCTGACTATGCTGCGTAGTGGGGATGGCCAAAGAACTACGTATCAAGAAATGTAATAAGTTTAAAATGGCCTCATTCGGTAGAATACAGCTTAAGAAAAGTCTTGATCTTGTTTTCCCCACTTGTTCCTGCACATGCCAGTCGAGTTGGGTTGACCCTCGTCCTGACGGGGGGATGCAGAGAAGGCTCTCAAGGGTTCCTTCCTCCATTTTTTCATCTTTTTGCTTCTCATTTCATGTCACGCATATTCTTTTTACTCCTTTTTCTTCCTTCACTGGCCTCTGTATGTTGAACGCCCACCCATGTGTTAGCCGTGCATGGCGACCCGTGTCGGAGGGAATGTGTGACCTAGCGGTTGAGGGGTCTGTTTGTTTCCCAACTACTCCTTGTGCTACTTTCTGCTTTGCACCTAGAGATACGTCGTTTATGTTTATTGGGAAACATTTCTTGTAGGCTTCAATACACTTGCTTTGGCTTCGGACTCTTCTAGACGGGCGGTCGGGAGCTATTCCACTCCCGATCAATCGGCTCGGACTAGGTCTTGTACTGAAATCTATTTTCACAATTTTAGTTGTAAGAAGACGCTGAAAACTAGGCGCAGTGAATTCCGAGCGGGCTATTATGTTTGTCAGGGAATTATAGAAAAACTACTCTTGTTTTCACAAACTCCAACGTGACCTTGTTTGAAGACCTGTTTTTGATGAGCATATTTCATTAATAAAAACAGTTGTATCTTCACAATTGTAATTGTAGAAAGACTCCGAATTTTTTTTTAATTTTTTAAACTTTTTGCAAAATCAGGCATTTCAACGAAAATGCACCATTCTCTTAAGCTTCCTTTATACGATCTCGGGTCCAAATTCAATCAAAACACTTTGTGTGGTTTTTAAGAAAAAATGGTTTAACCAAAATAAAAACATTGTCTATATTTGACACAAATTTTCGCAAAAAATTCTTGTTTTTGAAAAATTGAACATGCCCTTATTTGAAGATTTGTTTTATGAACACATTTCATTAAGAAAAAAATAGTATCGTCGTAATTGTAGTTTAGGAAGATGCCAAAAAATTTTGAATTTTCTCAATTTTCGAAAAATCAGTGTTTTTGACCAACATGAGACCTACACCTTTCTCTTAAATGACCTTCAGATTATCCCACAACAAAATTTTGTCAAAATTGTTGGCGCCATTTCTTGAAAATTTTGAAAATGTCCCAGGGGCTTGTTGTGAAGTACTCCCCAAAATTAAAATATCGGTTTCAAATTGAAGGGGCCGCGAGAATATTCAGATCGATCAGGGAATATTAGTTTTGGAGAAAATCGGCTGAACGATTTAGTCGCTAGCGTTGTTCACAGACGGACAGACGTTTTGCTTTCAATTGGTTTCTCGGTATCAAAGACCCCGAAACAGGGGTTCTGGCTGCACTACGTGTTAGGAATTTTTTTCCTTCATATAGGAACTGGATTTATCCACTTTTTCGTTACCAGGACCTTCCTTGTAATAAAAGTTTTTCTGGCGAGAATCGCCGCCGTTTTTTTCGCGCATCATTGTTTAACTCTCCCTGTGCTATACGAACGTGTGTACGTATAGTATGTATACGTACGTATATAGTCCCTGAGGCATTTTCGAAATTTTCTTTTAAAAAATGGTTCTATTTTTTTCGATTTAATTTTGTTGTTGGATAGTGTGAAGGACGTATAAGATCATACTTTTTCGAAAATTGTTTCGGTGTTTTAGTTTAAAATTTTGTCGGTGTCTTCCTATAACTAAAATATTAAAGACATTTTTTTCCTTTAATGAAATCTGTTCCTTAAAGGTCGATTTTAAAATGTCATGTAAAATTTTTCGAAAATGTTTGAACTTTTCGCTTAATTACGCGTGAAAATGCAGACGAAAAGGTACGTGCTGTTTCAGCACAACTAGTTAATAAACGTAACTATAGTTAATAAACGCACTACTACTTAATAAACGAGCCATAGCCCCAGATAACAAAGCTGTAGATTGGTATGCCGTGGTAGGCCCCTCTAGCCACCTGATTACTGGGGCCTGCGTTTTGTATTTTCATTTGCAGCGATTTGTGCGCTTAGAAAATGTTTGTTTCCACTACTTTTATTGAAAAGTTTTTTAGCTTTATAGTTTGTAAGTCGTTCGTATATAATAACCCTGTGGTTACTTTGTTAATTTTACTGCTGCCGTAAAGTTCGTTGTAGCCTATACATTGGTGTCGTAAATCTTCGTGATGTTTGGTGGTATAATATATGGGGGGGATGTTTTAAATTCAAATAAAAAGTTGCTAAAATGTGGAATTTTTGTGAAAAAGAAAAAAGATTCCAAGTTTCAAAATCCTTAATAAACTAGAGGTGTTTCAGAATGGCACAGAGTTTCCCGTATTCGTTTTCTATTTTTTCTGTTTTCGAAAAACATGTGAAGTCATTTGAAGTACTTTAACTCACAAATACAATAGTGATTTCAAATTGATGGAAATGTGCATATTAACGGTGTGAGAGATGTATCAAAAAATTACATTTGAGTAATTTGTGAAAAAATACAAAATACCCCAAAATGAATTTTACGTCATATTGAAGAGTGCAATTAGCACTCTCCGTTCGAAGATTTTGAAGAAAAAATTTGGAGCCATATGAGAAAATGGCATTTGAGCGTTTCTGAAAATGCGGAGTTTTCACAAAAAGCGTCTTCGAGAAATTTATATGACATTATTTAAAGCACCTGTACTCGTAAATATAATAATGGTAACAAATCGTCGCTAATGCAAATACTGACGTGAGAAACAAGTAAAAAAATCATATTTTGTAATTTTTGAAAAAACAAAAGGATATGGCGTTTGTGTCATCTCAGAGTGTTTTAGCGTCATTCCTACCAAAAGTTTAAAACATTTTGAGCCGTTTTTTTTAGAAAATTCTGGTTTTGTAATTTTTTAAAATTCAAATATTGCACGCAAAATTGCGCCAAAACTAGTAAAATGTTCAAACAAATGTACATGACCCTAATGAAAGAACTCACTATGGAGAAGAAATTGTATTTGTATTCTCCCTTCAATTTTGTAGTTGTAGGAAGACCCCGAAAAACATTCAAAACTTCATGTAAAGTACCCCTAAATTTTAAAGAATGTTTTTCAAAATCTCAAAGCTTCGATAGGAGTCAGATGGACAGGGATTTCATCAATTTGAAACTAGTGGTGCTTCCAACGCACATACCTTCTCGCACTGCTTGTGTACGGTCCTAAATGCTACTCCACTACTTCATAAACCACCAAAAATGTTTTCTACCAGAAAACTTTTTCCGTTCCGAGACCCGAAATCCGATCCTTAAAATTAACGAACCGGCACTTATACTACCACGCCAAACTAGCACCGTAGATGTCGAAAAATGAAGCCATAAAAAGAATCGAACCGAGCTATAAAATGGTAAATGCATGATATACAAACAATTGATACGATGGTAAAATACGATTTACAAATCGAAGAAGAGACGTGAAAAATTGTTGAATGTTAAAAACTCGAAAAAATATATACAGACACTTCGAGTTCATTTATCGTAATTATCAATATTTGTGATTCAAATGGCTTCACATGGTTTTCAATAAAGTTTCTAGAATTCTCAATTATTTCCTGAGACGATAGAGAATTTTGACAAATAATATGCCACGACCAGGACTCGAACCGGCGCAGCTTCCCTCCGAAAAGCCAGCAAATTCTCGCTGATTAACGACTGCGACCAAAATGGCTCTGCTTGATGTTTACACTTGTATAATAGTAATAGCGTATGGTGGTTTCATTTCTGGCATTAGGAAGCTGAAAAATGTCCTTTGTGAAAAAAGAATGTGAAACAAAATGTCCTTTGGGCGCCCAAAGAAGGTATCTCGGAAGATAATCATTCATAACAGAAAAACTGGTTCAAACTATAGAGATTAGAAAACTAAGTTCTGCGAGAAAGTCTGCGCCATTCTATTGAACCACTAGTTTCCTAAATTTAGAAACACGTTTCATCTACTTTTTCCTCACCAGACTCCAGGTATAAGAGTTTTTTCTGGCGAAAATTAGCCGTTTTCCGGCGCACGATTACATAACAATCTCTTCTTACGAAGTATTCATAAGGCGGGAAAGTAAAAATCCTACGCATGGTTTAGGCGCTAATGGTCTTCACTGACGGACAGACGGACTTTTTGAAAAAAAAACTTTTTCAGTATTAGGGGACCCCAAAACGTATTTTTGTTGAAATCTCGAAATGGATTTTTCTCAGCATTACGGAACTTTCTCTACTACGTATATTACTCCGTTTATACGTATGTGTACGGGAAAGAAAAAAATTGACTTTCAACCGTTTCCATAATGATAGGAACAGTGCTTGTCCGAAAAGTCACGATAGTAAGTCTGGTAGTGTTGCCATGAAACATAAAGTTATAAATCTACTAATTTTCCTAACATAACTAGCATTTGTTTTTTCCTTCATGCTTTTAGTTGGATGTGATACATTCCCTCAGTGTAGACAATAGAAGGAAATATTCGGCAGTGATTAAAGGAAACAGTGTGACTTGTCTGAAATATTCTGTGTAATCGGACAGAAACAACAGCAGATCATTTTGCTAAAGCAGATGAAATATTTGTGTCGATTTGGTCGACGATTAATAGATAATAAACGAGATAACTGAACGATCAGTAACAGGAACTTTTGAAGACTGTGATAAAACCGTAAAATCTAAGTTTTGTCTTGCCATAAATTCACATACATTTGTTGCAGTCGGCTAAAATATCGCACCTACCATCAAGTCAAGTTTGGGTCAACAAAATATTTGTTAGGAGTGGGGCTGGTTGTTTAGCATAATTAAAATCATACGAAATGCAGCTTAAAAACTGATTCTTCATAAGGCGTAGACACATAATCAAATGGCGTGCTGATGCGTGTAGCTACAGACAATCTAGGCTGAAGTGCCCTTTTCTAGGCAAATATTCTAGTTCTTAGCATGCATGTGTTGAAATTGACGAGGGTGAGAATAGCATTTTATTTGTCGTTCAATATTTCGTTCAAGAGGAAGTCGTCGAAACCTTTTTTTTGTTACAGAAAGTAGTTAATGTGACTCTTGAATAAGCAATATTAGGATCGTTTCCTGGAACGGACTTTAACTCTGAATTGCCGATTGTGAAAACATTAACCCGCTAAGACTGGAATTAGAAAAAATGGCGCCTTTCTCACATCGCACTGCGAAGGCAAAGTACATTTTCGTCATTTACTTACATTTTATCGAGTGAATATCCGACCTTACCCGGACATTTATTTATCACAATCATGCATTAAACAAAATTTGGCCTTCTCGTCCACTGTGCCTAATCAGTGCGCATTACACGAGGTGTGTATGTATTGCAGGTTGCGTAATGGTTTTGTTTGTGAATACTCCTTTCCCACCCACACTTCTGTAGGGTTTTTAACCTCCAATGTATTCATTTTACCGAATGTAATTCCCTAGTATTCATTTGTATCAAGTTTTGTCGAAATTACAATGTTCCCACGTTGAAGAGTTACGCCTGAACACGAATACACTTATATACATGGGTATACATTTTTTCACATTGTTTTCGACATTGGGTACATTTATGAGGCAGTGCGTACACCGACGGTGAGATTAATAATAGTATTACATTAAATAATAATTTTATTCATTACAGGTTGATAATATCACAAACGTGTATTTGTGCACACACTTTTGAGTAGTTAAAAAAATAGCATTTTGTGAATAGCTGTACCTCACTTGGTAATCGTTTTCGAAAACAAGTTTCATGTAAAAGTTGTAGAAATGTTTATCCTGTTTAAAAGTTGTTTGACTCATTTTTCTACAAAGTAAAAGAGTTATAGAGAAAAACCTATACAAGAAGGTCAGGGAGGTCGAAAATTTTTGACTAGTGCCTGGGTACATACAACATACACAAAGAAAAAGTTTTTATTACCTTTTTCCAGGTACAATGTACATGCCGACAATTAGTACAGGAGTGTAACTAAGTGCCCATGAAAGGAATAGTTTAAATAAACTAATATGTTTTCCGTAATACACATAGGTACACTTGTGGATTTAGAAACTATGCACAATGAAATGAAAACGCTGTTCCCCTCATTACAAAAACCCACTTTACATCAAAGACCAAACCTACTGTCTTCTGCACTGCCCTGCACGTTTCTACGGCGGTAGTTGAATGTTCTCGGCATCGACGATAGTACATAGGTAGAGACAAATGGAGAATTAATTTTAGTGTGTGTGTGCAGGCGCGGTGGACCACTCATCGGAGGACGAGGCGAAGCAGACTGGGGACGGACAACGGCAGAGGAGACCGCAGGGGAAGAAGACTTGCGCCCGCAAGCCGCTGTTGAGTTGCACAGAGTGCCCCGCCACCTTCACTTCCGTCAATGGTCTCAAGTATCACATGCGCGCGCACACGGGAGAACGACCGTTCAGCTGCGAAGTGTGCGGTAACGCATTCAGCAAGAAATCAACCCTTGCCACTCACAAACGCACGCACACGGGAGAACGGCCGTATACCTGCGACGTGTGTGGTAAAGGATTCAGCATGAAGTCAAACCTCGTCACTCACTTGCACATCCATACGGGAGAGCGTCCGTATGCCTGTGACGTGTGCGGTAAGTCCTTCAGCAACAAATCAAATCTCGTCACTCACATGAATACGCACACAGGAGAGCGCCCGTATAGCTGTGATATGTGTGGTAATACTTTCGCTAATGCACACCACCTCATCTATCACATCCGCACGCACACTGGAGAGCGCCCGTACAGCTGCGATATTTGCTGTAAGGGTTTTACCCAGAAATCAAACCTCGCCACTCATTTGCGCACGCACACGGGAGAGCGACCGTATCGCTGCGATACGTGCGGTTGTGCGTTCGTCCACCCGAGCTCGCTCGCCAAGCACAAGCGCACGCACACATGAGGCAGTCTGTATGGTTGCGACGTGTGTGGTACTGTGATCACCCACTCAGCTCGTCTCGCCAAGCACGTGTCCGCTCACAAAGAGCCGCCATTAAGCACACGCATAACGCTTCGACCAGTGTTATGTGACAGTCGCCAGTCACGAACAGGGTCATAGGTCTCCCAGACCCATCTGACGGTTACCTACGCCTTGTGCTCTGCGCGGCTTCTTCAGGCTTGTGCGCGTCGCCAACTCTTAGAGCCTCTTCAGGACTAGGAGCAGCTGCTGGCGCTCGATACATTGACTGGAGTTTGCGAGCCAAGTTATTTTCATTGTCCACGGATGTTTAATGCCAAAGTGCTGGTAGAACATTTTGTCTTCTGGGCTGAAAGGACGTTAACATCTTTGACAACTTCAAAGAAAGAAAATGAGAACGGTTATGTGCAAACTGCAACAAATGTAGTGATGTTCTTGCTACAGTGATTTGGGAATCTAATATGACCTACATGTTATACTTCGACAACTTCTTGACTTGTTTTGCAAGTGTATTTCATTGGTCTCAGCAGGCCGAAATAGTTTGAAACACCTGTCGAGGCGATGCTGGGAGTCGTCTCAAGAATTACGTGATGACTTCCCTTGTATTTTAGGTAATCATTTAAAGAAATAGGGAAAATGCGAATTATTCACGAATTTTATTTGATTTTTTTCCTTGTAAGTGGACATTACAAGGTTTTAGTGTGTACCATACACCTGTGTATGTAGCCCACTAGTTATTCTAGTATTTACAATTTTCCTTTGTAGAGATTACAATAGTTTTATTCCTTTGATTTACCAGAGATTTCACGTACAGAACGAAGTAAAGAAATGTTTAAAGGCATTTTGATACAAGTCCTATTTATTGCATTAAGATAATCTACAATTGGCAGAACTCATTAACTTTTAAATTTACCCATGTTTTTATGTAACAATTACATAGTTAACCTTTTTATTAGTTGCCAATGCGGTTTCTGTGTTTGTATCAATTCCAAACCTTTTGATATAATTTCTTTAATAAAATTAGCACTAAAATCTCAATACGGTCGACTCCGGTGAACGCAGGAAATGTCATGGAAATTCATTGGAGTGCCTTGAAATTCATTGGAGAAGGATCTAATGAAAAATATACGAAGCAAACAATTGAAAATATTTGTTTATTTTACGTACAAATAAATATATTGAAATTTTCAGTTCGTTCTGTTAATGAATTTTGCTCTATATTAATAAAATCAATTATTGTGGAGAAATTCCATGTAGTTTTGACATCATTGGATATAGTGAACCAAACATGCTAGTTCCGAGAAATTTACTGTAACCGAACTCAACTGTGGTACTTTCTGTAAACGTTTATTTCATGATTTGGATACCAATGTCAAATTTGTGTCAAGCATTTAATAAATGTTAGAATTAATGATTAAGTCCTTTATTTCTGTTAAATTTTATGCAACCTAAGAATAAAATTTTCTGAACTTAACTAAGTTTGTGTTTGAATGCTCCTCATCTCATATCCTTACAGCTCTTGAGATAATTTATGTAGTCCCCACCAAAAAGGTAATGTATAAAGTGGAGGTTCCTCAGCGTAGGGAAGGAATACTCCCCCATCGGTGTGGCTCATATCACGGCCCGTTGATTTTGAAACCGATATTTTAATTTTGGGGGTACTTTATATGAAGCCCCTGGGACATTTTCAAAATTAAAAAAAAAGGCGCCAACAAAACTGCTAGTTAGTCGAAATTGACTAAATTTTGTTGTTGGATAATCTGAAGGTTATTTAAGAGAATGGCGTAGATGTGTGAAATGTCGGTTGCAAACTCGGTTGCAATCGGTTGAATGTCGGTTGCAAACTCTGAATTTTCGAAAATTGTAAAAGTTTGAATTTTTGTCGGCGTCCTCCTCCAACTATAAAATTGCAGATAGAGATTTTTCCTCCAAATAAAATTTCTTCTCCAAAGAGAGTTTTTTCATTGTCATGTACATTTTGCACAATTTTAGTACTTTTTGCACAATATTGCGTGCAATATTGTGCAATTTTAAAACAAAACAAGATTTTCTCAAAAATCCATCCATTTTGGAAGAAATTGTACCTATGGTTTAGGCGCTAGCAGTGTTCACAGACGGACGTTTTCCATTCAATTCATTTTTCGGTATCAAGGACCCAGAAATGAGAGGTTCTGGAGAGATTAAGCACCACGAGTTAGGTGCTTTTTTAATTTAGCGACTGGATTTATCCACTTTTTTGTTATCACGGCCTGGCAATGAATTTTTTCTGGCGAAAATTTGCGATTTTTCGCGCAGCATTACATAACTTTCCCTACACTATGTATATTACTCCGTATATACGTACGTATACGGGAAAGTAAAAATAGTTTTATTATCCTTGTTCGACAAACTTATCTTTCAAGTAGTTAGTTATGTCTATCAAATGTAGATAATTTTCTTTGAGTTAAGAAATTATATTATTACTACTATTGTAGGAGGGAAAATAAAAGTTTTCTATTTTTTAAAATATGCATAGTGGGGGTTACGAATATTGCTTGAGTTTTTTGGGAGAGTTTCTGGAAATTTCCTGCTGTAGAAACTGCTACAGCTGCTGTAGAAACTGCTAACGTTTCTTGTCCGATGGTTTGAAGAAATGCGGATAGAGTCGTGGTATTAGTTACGAAATTGGTTTCTAGATTTTATGAATCAATATCAATCTCTGGAAAAACAGTCGTGCCTTCCAATCTTTCCCAATAATTTGCGTTCTAACTTTGTCAGGAGTTCGAGGTATCTCCTGTGATGGATCTTCTCCTGCTTCGGTAATTTTTTTCAGATTCTTTTGGAAAAAAACCACGGACAAGTTCTCGTCTAAACAGAAAATAGTTTCTCTTTCGCGCCATTGAAGATGTGTTTGGAATGTCATCAGTGCTCGCAGGAAAATTTTGCCGTCAACTGTTTATTGTGCCAAAGAGGGAGAAGCAAGGTCATCGGTTAATAAAAGTTGTGCGCTTAATACACGTCTTTCTAATCCTTCAACACAAGGGAAGGTTCTGAAACAAGTATTTAAGACTCTTAGCATACCTCAGTGTGAGAATAAGTATTGAAGTATTTATCAGTATTTTCTTTGCAGAGTAATGTCAATTTTATTTTTCTAAGACTGCCTTTTTAATGATTTTAAGTTCTTTGTAGGTCCAATATTTTTTAGGCAGACACAATAACAATTTTTATTAAACAATTTTTCCCAACGTTTCGAACGACATTGGCCTTCTTCTTCAGGGTCTAGTAAATAAATATAACAATTTCAGTACAATATTTCTTTTGATCATATGTAGAGACTATTTTCAAAATACATTAAATACGACTTACAAGATAAACTGCACCAATTCATTTTTGAATAAATGTTTAGCTGAATACTTTTTCGTAACATGTTTCTTTCACTTATTAATTGTGGAAACAATTGATTTTATATTTTTCAGAGCCACTTATTTAATGTAATTTTTTTAAACGATTAGCAGATTCATGTAATTTTTCACAGCCACCTATTTTAATGGAAATATTTTGAAAACGATTTGCAATTGAATGCTGTTTCAACAGGTGAATTTTATGTTAATGAAAATTGATACAGTGCTGTTATTTTTTAAATACATTAATTAAGGGGTCATAAAGTTTCGTAAAAGTATTCCGCTATGTCATAGTATTTAAAGTATGTTTTTGTAATTTAATATAAAGAGTCTCTTTAGTTAGTCTGGATAAGTACTTTGAATCTTTATTTAAAATTGTGGAGTTAAGAAAATCAATTTGATGATCTTTGTCTATTCTATGCTTAGTTAAAGAATTTTGTTATTCTTCTATTTGCTTAATATTGTACTTATGTTCTCTTACACACTTTTCTCTGTCCTTTTAATTTTCTAGGGGTTTGTCCTACATAACACCTATTACATTGTAAGCATTTCAAGGAATATACTAGGTGTATTTGGGTGAATATCGAGGGTGTATTTGTTGAAGAAAGTTTTGATATTGATGAAATTTAAATATTCTAGATTTTATTATTCGCGAAATTTTGTTTAATTTAGATTTAATATCAGGACGTCGAGTTATTTGCCTATAACGACGTAAAGTGTGTTTAGTTTTGATTAGATTAAGAATACGAGAAGGTAGTGGTTTATAGAGGTTAGGAGGAAATTTAGGTATAAAGCTCGAATGAGAGTAAAGTATGTTATGTATTGTAGTGGTAAAATAAGATAGGTAATTGTCAATATCATTTGTAGATTGTATATTATGAGGAAACTTAATATTATTTTCAATGTCGCATTGAAAGTCAGGCCACCTAATTTTTTGAAAAAGAGGTGTGAAGGTAGAAGAAGAAATATTAAAGGAAAAAGAAAAAGCAACAAGTATTGGAAAATCGTCAGAGTCTAATTCACGAAGTACATTTTTTATTATAGGAAAGGGAAAATTTTGTGTGAGAATAATATCAAGAATGTCAGGAATAATATTATTCTTATTATTATATGAATAGTAAGTAGGTTCAGAGGGGGAGTGTATTTGTACATTATTAGAAACGAGAAAATTATTTAATTGAATTCCGTTAGGGTTGGTAGTATTACAACCCCAAATTTGATGTTTACAATTCAAATCGCCAAGAAGAATGTTTTTGTTTATATTGTTAAAGATGTTTTTAAATGTTACGAGAGGAAATGTGTATTTTGGAAGTTTGTAGGCAACTGAAAAATAGTAATCAAGATTATTAATATTGATTATTAAAGAAAGGATTTCAAGAGAAGGATGATTGTTAAATTGGAACGAATAGTGTTTAATGAGTATAGATCTCCGGAGGCCACTGAATTAATTCTGTCAAAACGATAAATTTTATAGTTGGAGGTACAGAATTTGTTGGTGGGGAGTAAGTGTGTCTCAGTTATAAAAGCAATGTGTACATTATGAGTGTATAAAAAATGTTCGAAAGCTGCCTTTTCAAACCATTAGCATTCCAGTTGAGAAGTGTTAGTTGATTGGTAGTTTTATTAATTATTTATTATGAGAGAGCGATTCAATGAAGTTTTGAAGTTGAGAAAGAAGAATTGAAAGAATTTTTATTTTAGTTGTAATAATTTGTTGAATATTATAAGAAGAGGGAGAGGTATGTTGTTTAGGATGTGTAAGTTATTTGTCCAAGGAGAGTTGTTAATGTTAATTTGTGTATTAGAAAGAGGTGGAAAATGTGTTGTATGTAAATTAAAAGAAGGTTTTGAAGAGTTTTGAAGTAAAGCAGTAGGAATAGTGGAATAAGAGTTTATGTTAGGGGAAGAGTTATTAGTGGGGGTAGAAGAGTTGAAAGTATGTGTGGAAGGTAAATTATTATTATATTTATTTATCTTATTATTCAAGACAAGTTTGTAAAATGAACATTCTCTATAATTGGCAGAATACGTCTGTCCACAGTTTACACAAGTGGGAGGTGTGGACTGTGGCTTTGGACAAACCGAGTAATGATGGGGTTGAGAACACTTAACACATCTGGGTTTCAATTTACAGTTCGCCTGCGAATGTCCAAAACGTTGACAATTTTTACACTGAACAGGGGTGAATCGATTTGATTTGGGTTTAACTTTTAAATTGGAATGAAACAAACGATCTAATTTTAAAATACTTTTATCTTGACGGGAGTCTGTAAAGTCTATTGGACAAGTTTGAAGAGGATGTCTTAGTTTGTCATAAAGACGTCGAACGTGAAGCACTGGATATTCTAGGCGAATGAGTTCATTCAAAATTTCTAATTCACTTAATGAGATTGGGATGTCTTTAAACATTAGCTGGAATGCTTTCCTGCTCGGATCTTGAAATGAATAAAATTGTACTTTGACAGAATTTTCTGAAGTTTCGATGGTCACCAATGTCTGTAAAACGAATTTGGATTTCATTAAAACGGGATTTAGTTGAATAGTTTTTGTGAAGCACTTTTACGATGTCTTGAAGTAACAAAGGATAGTTGATGCCAATCACTGTTATAGGTGGAACTTTTTGATGAGATAAATTTGAAGTAGACGATTCTTGTAGATTAGTTAAAGGTTCATATCTGGAGTGGGTTGGAATATTATACATGGGAATATATGATTTTGATCGTTTGGAAGGGTTTTCTGGAGTATCTGTTGGGTGAGGACGACGAACGTTGTTAGAGATGTCTTCTATGTTAAATTCAGGTTGTGGTACTAGGTTTGCCGAAGATTCTTGCAAAGATGTTTCTGAATTAGCTGGATAAGAAGCTTGCTGATCATTTGGTGGTTGTGAGGTTGAATATTCCATACCTTGAACTGGAGTTGCTTGCGTGCCAACGTATTGAGCAGAAGTTTGAACATCAGATGAAAACATGTTGTCATAGAAAGGTGAACATCATGTGTTTCATCAACAACAGATGAAAACATTTGCATTGTCCAAGACAACTCGTCTCCCGTAAGGGAGATGAGTATTATAATAAAATATTGAGTTTTTTGTAGATTTTTATCTCTTTTGGTAAAATAGTAGATCTAGATAATGTAGAATCAAATTATTCTGAGATAATTCTTTTAAATATTAGAATATTTGAAATAATATAACAATAATATTTAGTAGTACTATTCTAGCAGCTCGGCCATCTGACGATATCGAGGTGGCAAACGTTGAATTCTAAGAATCGGCCAAGAAAGTTCAATGTAGCCTGCGCGGCGCCAGGGAGGTGGCACGATCTTCCGGTCATCTTTGAAAGCAGTGCAAAAATCCGTTCCAAAGAGTCTCAAACGAGAAATGAATTCTCGTCTTCTTTGAAAGGTAGACGGCAGTTATGGGGGGGAAATTAATACTATCTCTATATCTAAGGCACGACGTTTGAAATGTACGTCTTAATTAGCACCTAATAATTGTTCTAAATTATAGAATTCCAAATTAATTGCTAAATTCCAATTGATTTGGCTTTCTGTGTGCCAACATAATTCCTGCTTCCAAGAGGAATCGAACACAGGGAAGGGCCGGTGCGCTGCATGGCACCTTTTTTGCTGTGTCAGTTCTGTTGACATGTTTGAACAAACCACGAGATGCAGGTATTAAGCACCGTTGCCAGCATTGATTAAAATAATCAATTGAAGGAGTGGCACAATACTTGAACATGGGACGTCAAAGTAATGACACGGCAGAAGCGAGACCAGAAAGTGATTTGAATGCGTTTTGTGTAACCCGAATGCGTATTGACTTGCACACAAAGGCGATATTTGATAGGAACCCGATATAGAGAAAATTGTGTTGCCATTGCCACGTTGGTACATAGGTAGAAAAAAACGACTTAAATAGTAGTATGCAAGGCTTTATTAATGCAAAAAAACGTAATTTGAAGCTCGTCTTTTAAGCGAGTTGTGCGAGGTAAAATGGAACAAAGCAAGAACTCAAGATATAATTAGCATTTAGCTTGTCCCGATGAGTGAAATGCACGAATTGTAGACTTTAAGTTCTAGGCCAGAAGCCGTGTCAATACGTGCGAGAGAAAATCCCAAAAGGAAAGTTAACTAGTGGTGCCACAGAATGGCACAGACTTTTCGGTATTGGTAATCAATTTCCTTTGGTCTCGGCTAGCTATTCCGACTTGCCATATTGGCAAGTCTTGGCAGTCTTGGCAGCTGCCATCTATCGCCCCCACACTACTTTTTATACATTTTCTTAATTTTTCGGTTTCTTAATAGTAGAACGGAAATATTATTTTAAGAATATTATAGAACAGTGAACCTTCGCCCTTAAAGGCAACTTCCTTTTAAAACTTTGGAGCCGTTTTTAAGAAAATGGCGTATAAGCGCTACTGCAAATGCGAAATTTGAAGCTCTTTTTCACAGGTATCTTTTGTGTTTTCGAAAAACTTTATTTGAAGTAATTTAAAGAACTTTAACTCACAAATACAAGTGTTTACAAATTGTGGGAAACGTGCATATTAACGGTGTGAGAGATCTTTAAAAAAAATTACATTTGTATAATTTTTGAAAAAAACTAAAAAAATTCCCCAAAATGAACTTTACATCATATTAATAAGTCATTAGCACTATCCGTTCTAAAAGTTTGAAGGAAAAATTTGAAGCTATTTTTCAGAAAACGGCGCTTTTTTAAAAATGCGGAATTTTGAGCTAGTTTTCACAGAAAACTATTGAGTTTTCGAGAAACTTCACTTGACATATGATATTATTTAAAGCACGTACACCCGTAAATGTAGTAATGTGAACACTTCGTTGTATTTTATTCTATTCTTACAAGAAATTTAAGGACAAAAGGTGTTTTTCAAAATCGCGGCTCCTCGAGTGGAATCAGATCGACGGGGGAGTATTCATTTTGGAAGAAATCGTACTTATGTTTTAGGCGCTAGTGTTGTTCACACCCTGTCAGACGGACGTTTTGCTTTCAATTGGTTTTCCGATATCAGGGACTCACAAAACGCGGATTCTAGATATATCACGAGTTAGGGGACTTTTTCTTAATCTAGCAACTGGTTTTATCCACTTTTTCGCCATCAGCTTGGCAGTGAATTTTTTTCTGCCGAAAATTCGCCGTTTTTTTCGCGCAACATTACATAACTTACCCTAAACTCCATTGTATACTCCAGTATTACTCCATTGTACGTATGTATACGTGAAAGTAAAAAACGAGGTTTTAGAATGTACTTACACAAACACATGCGTGGTAAATCCGAGTTTTTTGGGCGACTTGCCTCGGTAATCCGAAGGCGAGCAAGAAACTCAAAAACGAACCATTACAAGTTAGGAAAGTTATGAATTCAGATATGACCACAACAATTTGTGTTACTGCGTGAACGCTTTGAAAAACTTTACTTGAAAATTCAATAATCTAAAGCTGGTCGTTCCGCTAATATGAGAGAAAAATAAAAATGTGGAAAATTAAAAGAAGGCAACAAAATATAAGAAAAGCTGTGCAGTAAGGTACGACCTCCACAACTCATATTATCGCGCGCGTGCAGTCGTGACTCCTAACTCAACATATACGCGCGAGATACGTCGGCAATACAAATGAGTCAAAAAGAAAAGGCACCAAGGACACCAATACAATTAATAAGCACAGTTTGGGACATCAAATTTTTACAAATATCAACTAGCTTGCGAGACCATCTTCGTCAGTTGAAGCCTGGCAGGATGCTGCAAACATGCCAGTATTGGTAACTACGAACACCTTCGCAAAAGGCAAGCAATATAACTGCCAAAATATATTTAAAACAGCTTTTAAGCCAACCAACCTTTTGCAAGTGCTTGGCGAACTAGAGTTATTAGGCTCTTCGTCGCGCATACGAATGATGAGAGAATAATGTTTTTAATAGCTGGCTCAAAGTCGCGATTATTGTCGTTGCGACAATTTATGTAATTCGGTCATACATCTTCATTTTAAGGATAAGCTTTGGTGTGAGATCAGACAGAACAATACAATGAAATTTCCGGTGCCGGTTATCTTATGTACGTGTAAATAAGCGAATTTTTGTTTTAATTATTTTGTCATCCCAATCGTGCTCCACAAAACGTCTAGAGCATGTTGTTTTCAAAGGTTACCCAATTCTGACATCTTTGTTGGATATTAAAAAACGCTACCTGCCAAGAACGCTAACCCTACTTTTCATTCAAATGAGTGGGGATTTAATTTTAACTCCGAAAGAAAAGAGTCCTAGACGTCCATGCGAGGGGAGTGGTGACAAGTCAAATTGGCATAGTATTTTGGCTCCTATTTTGTTTTTTTTAAAGAAAGACGAACAAGTTTATTGCATGGAGAGGATGCCTAAAACTTGGGTAGCCGCAGATCCCCGGGAACGCCAAGTCCCGTGGCATTATCTGTCGATTGTATCCCCTGAGGGCTTACTAAAATCAGTGTTGAAGTTTCTTTGGTCAAATACAGAATTTTTGTACCAGTCTTGTGGTCGTGCCTGATGCTGTTTTGTCCTGTACTGTTCGAAAATTACCGGCAGCATCGGGGAGAGTCTGGTGACCACTCCAACTTGCCACAAAACTAGAGGAGAATCCTCCGTGGATTGCCTGAATAATGAAAATATGGCCCGCAACCATGTTAAAGGTTTTCATTGTGGCCCTTGAGGTCTTGTAAATTGGACACCCTTGGTGTAGATCGGGAGCGCGGGCGGCGGAGATGGCGAAGGGAGAGGTAGGGCGGGAACGTAAGTATCTACCCATCCTCCCCTCAAAGGCCTAGGGTTTTGTTTGATATCTTCCTTTATTTGGCATCAGACTGGCTAGATCACCTTTCAGATCTGGAGAAACAGATTTCCATTTTGTGCGAACTTGTAATGAAGTGAGATAACTTCTGGTCCAAAATTTCCAAATAATGTTTAATTACCTTTCTACCTATTGATAACGACGCACATTGGGAAGAAATGCCTAAACCTGGCCAAAATGCGATAAAAAAAGTTTCAAGTTGAGAATTTCTAACTCTTAGGTTGGCTATACTGTTGGTTGAGCTGTGAAATCCCGTGCGTACGTATGTCCCCAACTTCCAAGTAAAAGCTGTATTCCAGGTTGAACATAAGTTTTCTTGTTTACCGCGTCATCCAAGAAGGACGAAAATTTTAGTGCGGAGAGAAAAGAAAACATTTTTGTTCTGTGAAAATAAGCATTGCAATTTTAAAATGGAACATGTTACAGAAGGTATGTACTTAATTATAAGCCTGGGTTTAATTATTTGTTTCATGTTAAACATGGTTTTTACCTTTATCTGGGCAACCAACTTTAATGACGCAACCGGGCAAGCGGGATCCAGCGGACTCATGAATGTGTGCGATGAAATGATGCTTACAGGTGTACATTTTGAAGTAGGATAATGAAATAGAACGCTCTAATATATATAAAATTATTCTCGTGTCACAGTTTTAGTTACCATACTCCTCCAAAACAGTTGGACCGATTTGGATGAAATTTTATATGTATATTCAGTAGGTCTGAGAATAGGTTGTTATCTATTTTATTCCCCTTAGTGATCAGGGTGGTCCACCCTATTTTTTAAAATTTTTCGGACAAAACTTTTTAGGCAACCCGCTACACACGGTAGGTATTTCACACGGTGGTATTTCACCCGCTACACGGTGCTTCCCCATATGAAGCACCTGCTCAGCGATGTGCAGAATCTGCTATTAATGTGAACAACACGGAGAGAGACGGTGAACGAGAGAGAGACGGGGAAAGAGAGAGAAAGACGAAGAAAGACAGATATAGGCGCAGAACGTCTGCCGGACTCAGCTAGAAAAATGTTTGTCTCCGCCATACATTGTTGCGTTATGTTTGAGGAGTCTTAAGCATATTAGAGACTAATATATTATTAATTCTATAATTAGCAGGAAAGAAAGCACAGCAATTACTATTTGACTACACATTGATATGACATTGGAACTAGGAACTTTCTTTTAATAATTTGTGATGTTTGTTGCTGCGAAATGTTTAATTAGCCTTAATTAATACGAGGGTCAGTCAAAAAGTAATGCCTCCTATTTTTTTTCTACGTTTAATTGTCAGGAAATTTAAATTCAATTACATAGGTTGAAAACCACAACATTGAGGATTATTTTGTCATTTTTCAATGTAATCTCCGCCCATTTCTACAGTTTTGGTCCATCTTTTAACAAAGGCATGTATCCCAGAACGGTAAAAATCACAGCCCTGCTTCCTAAGCCATTGACGCACGGATGTTTTGACGGCCTCCTCATCTTCAAAATGAATCCCACGATGAGCTTCTTTTAGTGGCCCGAACAGATGGAAGTCTGATGGTGCCAGGTCAGGGCTGTATGGGGGATGAGGCAAAACTTCCCATCCAATTTTGACAATCTCGTCAGAGGTGTGACGACTGATGTGTGGTCTTGCATTGTCATGCAAAAGAAGAACATTTGCCATTGATTTTGTTGGGCGAACTCGCTGACGACGTGCTTTAAGTTTTTTGAGGGTTGTGACGTATTGAACAGAATTTATTGTGCATCCCTGCTCCAAAAAATCAACCATAATCACACCCTCTGTATCCCAGAAAACTGTTGCCATAACTTTCCCTGCCGATCGCACAGTTTTGATTTTTTTCTTCCTCGGCGAGCTTGTGTGACGCCACTCCATTGACTGCCTCTTTGATTCGGGTTCAAAAAATGCACCCATGTTTCATCCCCGGTCACAATTTTTGTCAAAAACTCATCTCCCTCCAAACCGAAGCGCTGCAAGTGTTGGGAGGCTATTGTTTTCCTTGCCTCTTTATTCTGATCGGTTAACATTCTTGGAACCCATCGTGCACAAACTTTTGAGTACCCCAATTGTTGAATAATCGTGATCACACTGCCTTTACTAACAGAAATAATGAGACACACTTCATCTGCAGTCACCCGACGGTCATCACGAATGATGTCATCAACTTGCTGAATGTTGTGTGGAGTCACTGCACTCACCGGCCTGCCGCTCCGCTTTTCGTCAGTCAACGGTGTTTGCCCTTCAACTTCCTTACAGCGACGAATCCATCGTCTAACAGTGCTGACATCCACTGTCACAACACCATACACCTTCTTCAGTCTTTCATGAATGCGTATGGGCGTTTCACCTTCTGCATTCAAGAATTCAATCACACAACTCGCTGTCTCAAACGAACATCGATGTCGACCATCTTACAAACTTCTGTGCTGCCACCTGTTGACGCAGAAAGTTACTACTGCAGTGGATTGCAGAAGAAGGTTTGAGGAATGGCGCCAAATTCAAATTTTTCACTTAACTTAATTTTTTTAAGTAGAAAAAAAATAGAAGGCATTACTTTTTGACTGACCTACGTATTTAGTTAGCCTTCGGAAGTTGATATTAAATTCTCGAATATACAAAATGGGGAACAGATTCATTGTTGAACAGTTAAAAATGTGTACATGTATTTTATAACAATTTTTAAATGATTGTTCTTTAGAGAAGATTTATTTATTATCGTTAATTATTTTCTCCATCTGTCTTTTAATATACAGATTTTAGTTTTTACTGTCATTTAGTGCAACATTAGGTAAAGAAAACCCTGATTCATTTACATGATGTAATGACCACTTGATCAGTATCCCCGCAAGGCGTCTACCGGCGTCACTTCTGAACAGTTTTGCCAGATTACCGCATTTCCGCATTTTATACCGCATTATTAACACCTAATTCGCATTAAGCGATGAGGATGCCAAAAAAATCTGCATTTCCATGATAGTGGATTAAAATCCATATTTTCATTTCCTCAGTTATCACAACGATCGTTAGATGTCCCGCTCACTATGGTTGACAAAGTTTGAATGTTCAAAATGCTGTCTCTCTCCATTCAATTAAAGTAGAAAGAAATAAAACACCAATCATCTACCAATCGTTAGGGATTTATCCAATTGCCATATTCGAAAATTGATGACCAAGCGCCAAGGTGTAGTCGTGAACTCCGTCCTTTATTGTCTTACTGTTAGAGATTCAGAGGACAAATAGGTGACAGCATGTTGGTCAGTTGTTTTCGAGTACGCCAAATAAGAATACGGAACGTAGTTCGGATTCTTACTGCGTTTATTCAAGCCGGAGAAATGATGCACTTCGCGGGATATTGAAATTTAAAATGTTGAATGTTATTTGGCTTCATATTAAACTGAGATTAAAAATAAATTGAAAGTACATTTATAACAAAAATACTGATATTTTGATTAAAAATATTTAATTTCTTGGGTGAATCGAGAACATTATATACACTATATTATATATATTACATATATATATATACACATTATTCTCACTATATATATATATATATATATATATATATATATATATATATATTGTAACGAACCGACTGCTCGGGGTCAATCGTGACTTACCCGTGAAGTGGCACGGTACAATAAATTTGTTTCAGGCAGGGCTCGGGATCTTTTTCGCGAATGTGGACCCTGGGATGTTCGGGGTACAATAAATACATACAGTTTATTATACAACGACAGTTTGATGTTTATTCCTCTAATATCACTATTACACTTTCGAACACTGATCCCCTATGCAATGATTACTATGTTTTGGTACCAAAACTTAATACCTTCAATGCTAGCATCATACCTGTTACCACCTGGGTCACGTCGCTTCGTTGGGGCCCGGCGCCGATGGTGGCGGCGGCTTCGGCTCCCGTCGCGTGGTCCCGGAGCCGTTCGGCCCCCAGCCGGAGATGAGTAGGCAAGTGTTCGCCCCTCACGCTTCTCCACGCGTATATTCTGCACTAGTGCATCTAATTAACTTATGCTTGTCCTGACAGTCTGAACTCCAGATTTGGGTTGTAACTGATTATGCTAAACACGTTACACTATATTACTCTCTGAATCACCGGTGAAATATCGGTAACCTATACCCACGTGTTCTTGTTCTCCTCACGCGTCATCATGCAGTTTCATTATGGAAAGTTCCTATACACTGAAAACCCGTCAGACGCTGCTTGATCGGTCTCACAAATGATCACTGGTTCAGTCACTGTCTTGTGCACTACACATTCTATCTTTCCCCAAAACCTACGTTCGCGATGCATGTGCTCACGCTACAGGCGGGTTTCACACTCTTCGGTTTACCATACACTCTATCCGTTGACTTCCCAATGCTGTTCGGTCTGCATCACACTTCTTTAACGGTCCGAAATGTAATACTATGCAAGTCTATTAAGTTATTCAGCACTTAGGGGTACTTTTCCCCAAATAACTCGCACCGCTCGCGCACCACCTCCGTCCGCTAGCGTGGCTTCCGCTCGTCTCTCCTTCTCAACCGACTTCTCGCTGTCCTCCCCTCGTGTCTCGCGCTCCACGTGACGCCCCCCTTCCCCTCCGTGTTGCCATGCTGCCTAGTTATGCTCGCGCCGTTTGTATGTTCTCTGGTTGTTTAAGTTGAAATGTATCGCGTTTCTATTTAGAGGCGCGGTGCGTTTCAATATATATATATATATATATATATATATATATATATATATATATATATAGTGAGAACAAACATAGAACAAATACAGTGAGACAATATCGCATTTATTTAATTAATAAAACGGAATTCTATGTCGATATATGAATTATTGATGTTTTCTCCTGTTTTAAAATTATATTATACGTAGTAAATCCGCATTCATTACAAGAAATTCGCATTTTCGGACTTAAAACTTCGCAATCGGAAGTTTCACATCTGGCAATATTGCTTCTGACCCAGTAAGCAGCACGGAGTAGGGATGGGATCTCTCACACAATACGCCGTTTCTCACTCACTACAGTTTTCGGCAATTATTTTTATTGTGTGGGCGTCAATCGTTACAGTGACGTTTACAATTATCATTTTTCTATTTCGGTGTAATTTTTAAATAAATTATAATTAATTTGCAGGACTGTAATGAAAAACCTCATCGAAGCTATCATTTTAAATGGCAAACTTCGAGGTGAGAATATATTACTGCCACTGATCCCTATTATACCCACAGATGGACTAATTCAATTTAAACGTCTTCAATTTCCATTAAGATTGGCATTTGCGATGACTATCAATAAGTCTCAAGGCCAAACGATGTCTGTGGCTTATTTTTGAGCACACCATGTTTTTTAACACGGTCAATTGTACGTGGCATGCTCTCGAGTGGGCAAACCATTATTTGTCTTAGCTAAAGATGGGATAACAAAACATATTGTACACTCAATTGCGTTGAGGGATTGATATGTTTTTTAGTAAAATTATTATAATTAGCAATGTATATCATTTCAAAAAATTAATAACAATAAATTAAAAATATAAATGTTTGGTATTGTGTTATTTTTATACTTCATCATCGTTCACAGAACTCCATGCCTCTTCAACTCACATATATACCACATCCTCAAACACTGGCAATAAGTTAGTCATTTTTTTTCTACTAAAATAATCCTAGGAATGATTTATACGGCAAAACAACGTTTGCCGGGACAGCTAGTATATATACAAGGTGTCCCACCAACTATGGACCACCCCCATAACTTTTAAACGGTTCAGGATATCGAAATGCAGTTTTCGCTGGATAATGCAGAATCATGGGGCAAGTAACTTGCCGTAGAGAAATTGTCCATAATATTTTTAGTTTTCAATAAATTTAATCATCTTTGATTTTTTAAATGGAACTAGATATTTTTCTCATCAGCAATGGATAGATCATAAAAAGAGGAATAAAATGATGTTTCATATGCTAGTATTTTGATAGTGATTTGCGTATAAAATTAGACTTTCTGATATGTGATTTTGAATGAAACGGACAATATTTCGTGTAGCAGCGCTTGCAACGGTCGCCGTTGGTGAACGGTGGGTGAAAAACCTTCGCAGCGTCGAGACTGTTTCATGGAGACAGGGAGTGCGAGAGGGGTGGCCGTGGAGGGTAGAGGCGTAACTGCAGCAATTCATGGTCTTGACACGAAGATAATATGAACAAACATCAATATTACCGATCAGAAAGAGGTTTTTTATCCCATTTGTTCATCCGAATCGAACTATTCTTCTAAATAAATTGCAAAGCCACGTTCATCGCAAAGAACAAAATTAAAATAATTTGTAGCGAAAGGACGATAATAATAAAGGGCTTCTTCAAACTTACAAAAATCGATCTGAGTGTGTTATGACAGAAACCAGCTCTCATTTAAAACAAGGGAAGGGAATGAATGCTAAAAGACTTTTATTGTAATATCTTGATTAGTTCATCAAATAATAGAGAGGTAGACGTTTTCTCTCTGCATTTACTCTTCACAAACGTCTTATTAAATACGTACCAAAAGACAAACTCTTAACAGACTATCAGTGTCAATTTACTAAACTTTAACACAAATGTACATCTGCAGTCTCGACTGCTAATATTGATTGCAGAGTTTCTCACTTCATGACGACACGTGCTGCCTCAAACTTGAGAATCCACGGCAGATGACGGATTTCTTTTGAAGAAATCCGCGGCAGAAAACGGATTTGTTTTCTTTTCCACTTATGAAGAGCAGTAGAGGTATGGTTGCGAAATGGACGAATGATCATCTTAATTAAAAGTGAAATTTACCAACGAAGAGACGAAGAAGTTGCATTCTTGTCAAATTTGAAAATATTTATTGCTAAAGAAGAAAAGTTAAATTCAGATAAATCAATGGAAAAAAATCTCTCATTCTGATCTTTAAAATTGGTTTTATTAATGTGACTTTTGTGTCAAGACCCTGGATTGCTGTAGTTAGGCTTCTTATCCGTCATTGCCACCACTCTCAGCCTTCTCTCTCCACTCAACAGTCTTGACGCCGCGAAGGCCATTTTCCCCGAAGGCGACCGTTGCAAAGGCTGCTACACGAAATATTGTCCTCTTCATTCAAAATCACGTATCAGAAAGTCTAATTTTATATGCAAATTACTATCAAAATCCTAGCAAATGATACATCATTTTATTCCTCTTTTCATGATCTATCCATTGCTGATGAGAAAAATATCTAGTTCCATTTAAAAAATCAAAGATGATTAAATTTATTAAAAACTAAAAATATTATAGACAATTTCTCTACGGCAAGTTACTTGCCCCATGATTCTGCATTAATCAGCGAAAACTGCATTTCGATATCCTGAACCATTTAAAAGTTATGAAGGTGGTCCATAGTTGGTGGGACATCCTGTATATGTGTGTGTGTGTGTATATATATATACACAACATTTGTATTTTAACCAGTTTTTCTCTTATTACAGATCGCAATTACTGGTTACCGACAGTGGAGGGAAACAGGTGAAATGAGCATTGTTAGCGGACTGAAGAACTTACCGTTTCCCACACATAAAACCCTGATTGCTCAGAATGATAATAAATTCTGTAATAATGCGGACGACCAGTGAAATTACCTTCAGAACACTAAGGCTTGGATAGGTGACGTCAGGTGAAATCATAGATGACATGTATAACAAATAGGTTTAATAATAATAAAATATCATAGAAAAATCAAAGAATACCACAGTATAGTAAGATGAATAAAATGAATCATATAAGTTCAATAATAATATATTCAGTGGATTTCACCAACACTCGTCAAATCTCTCTTGACGATCGTCATTTTTGACGAACGTCAAAATATTGACGCATCGTTACGTTTCACCAACGCTTTTCTGTTAGAATTGACGCCCCGTTAACTTTGACGATTCGTCAAGGATCGTGTGTCGATTTTTTCTCCTCGTACAGAGGTTGGCTATCATGTCGGGTTACAACGCGGTTCCGCCTTGGCTATTGAACCTGTTGACTACTGAAGACGAACTATTATATTCGATAGGTTGGCACGAAGTCCACAGTAGATTTCGTGGTTCGCACATGAAGAAAATCACATATTTGCACATTAACGAAGAAATACATTTTTTAATTTCTGAATAGTTTCAATTCCTAATTCAATTTCTAATTCAATTCCCCTGAAGACAAAATTTGCACATGTGTACAGTCTGTCATCTCTGTATCTCCAGAAATGTTCGCTATTATAAAAAAATGTGTTTTTGGTTAGGGTTCGGCACCCCATGGAAATACCACATTCTATGGGCATCACTGATCTGTATATAACACAGATACAGATATTGTGTTATGTACAGATCAATGATGGGCATAGAGAAGGATTTGCGAAAGAAAAGATATTTCTATTTACGCAATCGCTCTCTGTGATGACAAAATTCCATTGCAATGGCCGGTGGAAATGTCATGCAGCATAAAATATTAAAGATATCTACTGGGCATGGGCGTTTTGTTTGTTGGGATATTCCAAACGCAGGGTTGGTCATGTTTTGTTTGAGGGATATTCCAAACGCAGTTTTATTTCTTCTAAATTCTTCAGTAACGCCGTTTTTCGACATTCTCTCGATATGAATTAAAGATCTTCCAATTATTAAAAAGTATATATTTTTGAATAATTGCTTGTTCTAGATCCATGGTTTGTAATTATGCAAAAGTTAAGCATCAAAATTATCTCCCATAATATCACACATGCCCCACTTGAACAGTAAAAAAGTAAAATAACTAGTTTAATGAAATACAATGCACGCGTTTGATTCACCCTAACCTCACAACAGCAGTTTAACGAGTCGTCAAAGATATTGATGGCGGGGTGCCGGTCCATCAAAATTTGACGAATACTTTGACGATCGTCAGGCGAAAAGACCTTGGTGAAACGTAAATAAGGCGTTTGACGCGCCGTCAATGGTTTCACGTCCGTCAAGCTGCTGATCAGCGTTGGTGAAATCGACAGATTGATTACCAAATTAGTTGAAAAAAGGTTAAATAATTACAAAAATGACAAAGATGGAATTATGCCAGTACTTGGAAAACACTTAAAGTCAAGTTAAGACAACATTGCTATTATTAACAAAGTTTCAGAGGTGCAGCTCAAGACATGCACACGATATGTAATTAAGTAAATGATTGATGCCATTGACAATGCAACAATTCTAATATGAGTTGAGGTGTGAGCCTCGAAAATTGAATTTATCGAGGCAGCATTACAATGTGATCTAAGACAAATAAACGTTTTTTGCTTTACAGAACATTGGTTGCCTCAAAATGATATAAACACATTCCAAATTCCTAGCTTTTACCGTGCAGGATCGTATTGTGGAGCGAGGGAATCAAATACGAGAGAGAGTCCTGTTTACGAGAGTAAGAGCCCTGTTTACGAGTAAGAGCCCTGTTTACGGAGGTTCGTGTATTTACTTAAGAAATGATATTGATTCTACCTTCCTGTCAGAACTCAATTTATATGCAGTTGAAAAAGTTTTTGAAACAACAGTAGTAAATCTTACTACGCTCAAAATTATCTTTCTTTGCATTTACAGACCTCCAACCAAGCGAGATTCAGATTATTTCACTTTCTTGGAAAATCTAGAGATAATTCTGAACAAAATTAGTAAACTCTCTTTTAAATCCATTGTTGTATGTGGAGATTTCAACATTGATTTTCTTAGCGAATCCCACGAAAAAGAGCAGTTTCTCAATTTACTTCATTCTTTTAATTTAGATATTACAGTGAATGTACCTACACGGAATATACTTAAATCACAAAAAGCATTAGATCAAATTATAATTAACAAAACCACAACTACGTATGAAATAATAACGAATAATCTATGTTACCTTGACCACGATGCACAAATTCTTACTATTACTAAGAACATAAACACTGACACGATAAATAATACACGCACACCATAAATAATACACGCAGAGCATTCACTAAATTTAATATAAAATTATTTACGGACTACTCGATGAAGGAACCATGGGACGTAGTTTATAACGCTGTTTACACAAATGAAAAATATAATTTATTTTTCTCCAAGCTTTCAATTCATTTTAACGCGTGCTTTCCTCTTAAAAGAGAACATTAAACATTTCAAGCAAAAGTAATACTTGGGTCACACAAAGAATTAGAACATCGTGTAAAAACAAACGTACGCTTTACTTTATTTCTAAACATTATAACGTATCACCCGGTTTCCATACATACTAAAACTACCATATATATTAAAACTTCCATATATACTAAACGTCCCTATCTATACTAAACGTCCCTATATACTAAACTTCCATATATACTAAAACTACTGATGCTGGCACTTTTTCTTGATCCTCCGGCCCCCTAGTTCTCGCTCAGCCCGGCACAGCACGGCTCGGCAGAAAACATGAGCCCCACTCGGAACGTCCCGGCTCAGTTTGCAGTGCTGCTCACCTTCTTCCTTTACAATTCGGACTTCTCAGTTTTCGCTATCTCTTTCTAACGACCTCTGCGTACCGTGCACCTTCTCGTTACTCAATAATTTCTACAATTATTAATTCTTTCTTCAGAATTTAAAAAAAACCTCGAGTTGTTTCTCATTACTAACTAGTCCAAGACGCGCTTTTACGCTGAGTTTTCTGTGGATGTTGACAGCACTGCACTGCCGTGACGTAAACAGAACGTGCCTCCCCTCGCACCCCCCGCTGTGGAGTATCAAGAAAAAGTGCGCGTATAGGACTTCCGAGAATACAAAAGAATTCTAAGAAAAGTAATAGTTCAGGCAAAAATGATGAAAAATAGTCAGGACATTTTGAGCGCTAGTAACAAAACTAAAACCATGTGGGATATCGTAAAAAATACAACCACATCATCTCGATATCTTGCAGAGAATGTTATTTTAAAGGATAATGGAAAAGAAACGAGTAATCCGGAAAAAGTTGCCAATCTCTTCAACCAATACTTTTCTATAATTGCGTCTGATCTTACGAAGGGACGAAAACCCAAAATTCAACATTTTACAGTTCCCAAAAAAATTTCCGATACGATGTTTATTTCCGAAACTTCTCCCAACGAAATCTTCAGAATAGTCAGTAAACTAGAAAAATAAATATTCATCTGGTTTAGATGAATTTCCGGATTGCTTATTAAAAACTTGTGCACCTGCCTTTGTACATCCTTTAACTCACATTTTCAATGCTTCTGTATGTACAGGAATATTTCCAGATATTTTCAAAACAGCAAAAATTAAGCCACTTTTTAAAAAAGGGAACAAAATGAAATTCAAAATTACCGGCCAATTTCTCTTTTGTCAGCTTTCTCAAAAATATTAGAGAGGCTTTTCTACTCACGAATGGAAACTTTCCTCAGGAAAAACAAAGCGTTTTCAGACTCACAACACGGTTTTAGAAAATAAAAATCTACGGAAACTGCAATTTTTTTCTTTCCTTTTCGTAAGGAATTCGTGATATTGCCCTAGATTGGATAACTTCGTACCTTAAACATCGGACTCAATGATTAGAAATACCATACCGGCACGAAAGGGCATTACATACTTATATTTTCAATTCTTTGCCAATTGAGCATGGGGCCCCACAAGGTTCGATCTTAGTCCTATTCTCTTTCTGTTATACGTAAACGATATGCCCTCGTCTATTAAAAATGGAAGAACGGTTCAGTTTGCCGATGACACGAATGTTCTTTGCAAAAAAGAAGCAGTAAATAGTACGATTTCAGAAGTTTGAAATTGGTTTAATAATAACAAATTAATTTTTAACGAAAGAAAAACTGTTTCAATGCATTTTTGCATTTCAAATCGGAAATCGCATCGCATTTGAAAATGAACAATATGCAATTAGCTGATGTTGAAGTAACAACATTTTTAGGTCTTTCAATTCAATCAAACCTCAAATGGAATGTACAAATAACAGAATTAAACACTGCATTAAGTTCATTATGTTACTCATTCAGAATTCTTTCAAATTCTGTCAGCCTTCATGCAGCTCGTTCCGTTTATTTTGCAAATGTACATTCCCGCCTGAGATATGGCATAATATTCTGGGGAAGCTCATCCTGTAGTACTGAGACCTTCAGATTGCAAAAGAAAATTATTCGAATAATGAAACTAGTACTACAGAATGCTTAGAAATTATGAGCAGTTTTAAAGAAAATTGCGTTTTAGCGCTACTACAAATGCGAAATTTGAAGCTCGTTTTCAGAGAAAATTTTTGGGTTTTCAAAATACTTTATTTGAAGTTATTTGAAACATTTAAACTCACAAATATAATAATGTTTACAAATTGCTGGTGATGTGAATATTAAAGATGTGAGAGATTCTTTTAAAACATTACATTTATGTAATTTTTGAAAAAAAAACATAACTCAAAATAAACTTTACGCTATACTAAAGAGTGTAATTAGCACTATCCGTTACAAAAGTTTCAAGAAAAAAATTGCAGCCATATATGGGAAAACGGCGTTTGAGCGTTTCTGAAAATGTGAAATTTTGAGCTAGTTTTCACAGAAAATGGTTGTGTTTTCGAGAAACTTTACTTGACATTATTTAAAGCACATGTACTCGTAAATATAATAATGTGAAAAAATCGCCGCTAATGTAAATATTATCGACGTGGGAAACATGTGAAAAAATTTACATTTTTGTAATTTTTGAAAAAAACAACCTATAGAGCAATATGACTTTTATGTCACCTGATAGAGTACATTTACCACTATTCCTTACAAAAGTTTAAAGAAAAAATTTGGAGCCGCTTTTGAGAAAATCTTGTTTTTGTTATTTTTTAAAAATTGCACATATTGCACGCAAACTACTAAAATTTTGAAAAACATTTACATGACCTTTATGAAAGAACTCAATATGCAGGACAAATTGTATTTGAAGAAAAAATCCCTATCTTCAATTTTGTAGTTGGAGAAAAACGCCGAAAAAAATTCAAACTTTCAAAATTTTCGAAAATTCAGAATTATCCGTGAAAATTGGACCTATGCCATGTTAATAAGTGTATTTTACTCTATTCATACAAGAAATTTAAAGAAATAATTTGGAGCCGTTTTTGAGAAAATTTTGGAAATCCCCAGGAGACTTCATATAAATTACCCCCAAATTTTGAAGGATCGTTTTCAAAATCTCCAAGCTTTGACTAGAACCAGATCGACCGGGTAATATCCATTTCGGAAGAAATCGTACGTATGGTTTAGGCGCTAGTAGTGTTCACAGGCGGACGGACGGACAGACAGACGGACGTTTTCCTTTCAATTTGTTTTTCGGTATCAAGGACCTAGAAAACAGGGTTTCTGGTTACACCAAGTGTTAGAGGATTTTTTTTTAATTTAGCAACTGGTATTATCCATTTTTTCGTTTTCACGGCCCGGCAATTAATTTTTTTCCGCCGAAATTTGGCCATTTTTTCGCGCAGCATTACATAACTTTCCCCATACTACGTATATCACTCCGTGTATACCTACGTATACGGGAAAGGAAAAATGCCTTCCACGTGATCCCTGCAAGCCTCTTCATTGAACTGGAAATCTTACCATTGCCTTGTTTATTTATTTACGAATCTGTAATATTTGTCAAAAATGACCCACTTGACGGAGAGAACATATTTTCATGCAACATTGATGTTTATAATTACAACACACGCCGTAGAAATCACGTGCATCAAGTGTCAGTATCAACAGCTCAGTACAAGAAATTAACATATAATACATGTACGTTACTTTACAACGCATTGCCAGATGACATTAAACAATTAAAGTCGTTACACAAATTTAAGTTAAAAGTAAAATTGTTTCTGCTGCAAAACTGTTTCTATACAATTAGAGACTATACTGATTATGAAAAAGAAAAATAATGTTTATTGTAACAAAACAATGATGTATAATGAATTAGTTTACGTTTGTATTGTATACATTTAAAAAAAATTAATACGCCTGTAGCAAGTAATGTACTTCAGCTTCCCCCATGACCCCATCTCGATCAGGTTTTTCTCCAGTTTCTCTGATCCATTGAGCAAATGCTGAGATGGCCCCATGTTTTGCTTCTGGACATAAATGTAGCTTCACTGTGCGCACGTTTTGTTGAGCACTCCTTTTGCTTGTAGTTCATTTACTGTTGAAATTGATTTTCTATAACTCGGGAACAAACAATTTTCAAATATTTTTACTTTTCTAAAATAATAATTATTTTCTAAATTCTTGTTTCTAGTTTTTCAATTTTTTTGTTTTTTAATTCTAGGTCTCAAGAAAATGTGCGCAGATAAATCTCTTTCCCCAGACGTCATATATAGTTTTTACTGTTTTTTGACAAATAAATAAATACATTATTTAATTTTTTAAGGTGTCAACTTCAAACTGTAAAATTGCAGTGGAGTATTCTGAGAAAATTATGGGTGTATATAGAGAGAAGGATGGTGTACATTGTGAAAACAAATTTATTATACATCTGATCAGGGACTGTGTAGATCAAGAGTTCACGTAAAAACACTTATTTATAATTATTGTCAAATAAATTTACTGGGTAAAAAAAATATAAATATTGTTTTAACTCGTCTTCCTTAGTTTTCACTGTTGAATGTTCAGTTGAAATGTATTATTGTAATTATGAAATGCAGACAAATAAAATTTAAGAAATACTCTGATATCCATGTTTTTAAATTTTCTTTCCATTCATTCTATATCCTTATGAATCGTTAACAATCTTTGTAAGAATGTAATTTATTAATTTATTCCTCTAAAACTTTCTAATTCTATTTGTATTTTACAATGAAGTAAAACATTAAACTTCTCATTTTTCAACATTGACAGTTTCAAGAGAAAATTATCAAAATAAATGGGCCAAATTGTAATTATTTCAATGTTTCAATACATTCAATAGATTGAAATTAACATTATAATGAGATAAGTTCCTGATGACTGTTGTCGAGTTGCGTATGTTTGAATATGGCGCCAAAGCCTAGCTTCATTTACATTTTCGAAGTTGACAGAGCCGAATGGCCGCCATATTGAAAATTCTGAGGACCAAAGCACACTCAAATTCCGTGAGCGGTAATCAGATCCACGAAACCAAGTAAGGTCTAAGTCATTGAAGCAGACCTTAGAATATATAGTAAATGTGTTACGTCAGAGATTCCACTTTACCCAAATGTTACGTCAGGAATTCCACAAGGAAGTGTCATTGGTCCTCTCATGTTTCTCGCCGTCGTGAATGACATGCTAAAAAAATTAGCTTCAAATGTAAGAATCTATGCCGATGATTGTATCATCTATCGAGTTATTAAATCAGAGGCAAAATGTATTTTTTTTACTTGTATCTCACGTCGTTAATATTTACACTAGCGGTTATTTGTTCACATTATTATATTTACGAGTTCATATGCTTTAAATAATGTCCTATAACGTTTCTCGAGAACTCAACAGTTTTCTGTGAAAACTAACTCAAAATTCCGCATTTTCAGAAACGCTCAAACGTCATTTTCTCATAAATGGCTCCAAATTTTTTCTTCAAACTTTTAGAACGGATATTACTAATTACACTCTTTAATAAGACGTTAAGTTTAATTTGGGGTATGTTGTTTTTTCAAAAATTATACAAATGTTTTTTGGTTTTGTTTGGAAGATGTCTCACACATTTAATATCCACATTATCAGCAATGTGTAAACACTGTTGTATTTGTGAATGAATGTGCTTCAAATGACTTCAAATGACGTTTTTCAAAAACTCAGAAATTTTCTGGGAAAAATATCTTCAAATTTCGCATTTTTAGTAGCGCTTAAACGCCCTTTTCTTAAAGTGGCTCTAAATTTTTCAACGAATATTGCCATTGAGGACGAGGTTTTAGTATTCTTTAATATTCTAAAATTAATATCTCCGATGTGCCATTAGGAAACCGAAAAATTAAGAAAATGTAAAAAAAATGTACTTTGGGCGACGGTAGATTACAGCTGACAAGAGTATGTGGTAAGTCCGAATAGCTACGCGAAACCAAAGGAAATAGAAAACGAAATGGGGTAAGCCTGCGCCATTCTGTAGCACCACTAATTTTAATCTGTATCGTTAAATAACTCCTAAACGAAGCGTTCTATGACATTAAAAACTTAAATTTCAAAGAAACGTTTCTTACGCCGTAATCTACTGGATGAGATCTTCTTGAATATTGTAGTACATTTTTGCTGGTCCGGCGCTTCTTGATGTTACCCAGCTGCTCAGAGACATCGAGAGAGACGGGGAGAAAAAGAGAGACGGAGAGAGGGAGGAAGAGGGAGATAAAGAGCAAAAAAATGCCTGCGGGGCCCGCTAATAAATAAATAAATAGCTCGCGGCACTTAAATGTTTACCAAGCTTTATGTGCGGAATAATCAACGCAAAAGGTATCGTTTGGAGAGATAATTTATTTGAAAATCTCAGTCGCAATTTGCATAGAAAAACAGAGCTTGCTGATGGCGCTGCTTCCAGTGCGCTCCGTTGGAGAGCTAGAGCGGGATTAGCGGGAGCGGGATATAGCATGCGCCGCGAGGAGCGCGCGTGTCAATTCGAGCGCCCGCCGCCAGTAAGCGCGCCTGCTAGTTTCTGCGCGCGCCGCAGGAGAGCGCGCGGTGTCGGGGCCCGCGGGCGAGCAGGTGCCTGCGTACGCGCACCGACTTGGCCACGTCGAATGGCGTGCGGCCGTCGTTGTTCTTGACGTACTTGCTGGCGCCGGCCGCCACCAGCGCGCGCACCGCCGCTGTGTTGCCGGCCTCGGCCGCGTGGTGAAGTGGCGTCCGCCCCGACCGGTTCCACACGTCCAGGTCGGCTCCTAGGCACGTGGTTCATGGCAGAAAGTAGTCACAGGCACGATGTAAGATATGTAGGTGTGTCAACTAGCCGCCTTTTGGGCAAGATTTTTGAAGCCAGTTTGAGGCTAGTTCCTCGCTTATCCGCACGGTGCGCACGATCGAGTTGGGCATTCATGATGGCGTCTCGCGATTTAGTGGCTTCAACCAGAGGTTACAAAGCTATTAAATGGATCACCATCTTGTCCCAAAAATGCCCAAGTCGTTCGCAGCGCTTACATAGCGAGAACTGGGAGAACTAGCCTCACATTAGCTTCAGTTTTAGACCGGGAGTGAACCCACCTATATCTCTTACACCGTGTCACAGGCAAGAGTGCCTTGTCTCCCCCCGAAACATTTTGAAAAGCATCCCCATGACCTGGTAATAAATCGTTTGCGTATTTATGCTCATTGCATGATAAAATGACATGGAGAACGTGAAGCTGCACGGTGAACATGAACACTGCAGCGCAACAAGTGTTCATGCAGCATTTTAAAACTAGCAAACTAAAATGCCGAAATTTTCTAATCTTTTATATCTGGACAATAAGGCCATAACATTGAAACTACTTACGGTAGAAATATTCCGAGAAATGTGATCACTTAAATTTAACTCCTTGACCCTTTATTAATAAAAATGAATAAATATGCTGCCTGTGAGTTTGGAATTTTCAGTTTTTAAAAACTGTTCAACTTTATTTGGACGGTGTCATGCATCAACCGGCTATGCGACATCATACAAGTTTTGAGATAATCGTGTTCAAAGGTTTTATTACATTTTCAGCTCTAAAAACTGTAATTTAATTATTTCATACATTCAAGCCCTAAACTCCACAAACGTGAGTGGAATATCTGGAGCATAATGTGAAATTAAGAACAGCACATTTGAAGATCTAGGTTGATAGTCGGTTGTTGCGAAACAAAATCCCTGATGTGACTGATGGCGTTTACATTTTTCATTAATTATTAGGCTGAGAATCAGATGCACACTGACCCATTACATCCAGAGTGCCTACGAAAAAGCTGTCGTTTTACGAAACTTCATTGTTTCCTTCGGTATTTGTAAGAAAACGAGGTTAATTAATGAACATTGGCGTTTTAATCAAGTTCTATTACCTTATTTTAATGCAATTAGCAATTATATATTTGTAGCCAATTTAGGTTAGGGATTGTGCTGGTTGAATATACAAGGGTATGTGACTGGGCAATCCACATCTGAGGAATGGCGAGCACAACGCGATCCAAAATGACTACATAATTATGGAATCGTATTGTTGTACCGTTTTCATCAAGCACGTGAGAAATAGTTACAAATATTTGAAAAAAATGATAGGACAGAATTGTATTTAAGTAGCCAACACAGGCTATGTTGAGCAATATAACAGTGATATAAAGGAAAATAGGGAAGTTCTGTCACACTTCATTCGAGTTGTATGCTTTTTTCGGAGATAGGGGCTTGTATTTTCTAGCCATAATGAAAATAGAGAATCATCAAATAAAGAAAATTTCATGGAATTTATAAATGAAATATAATAAAACTGGCAAGGATGATATGGAAAATTCCAGTGTCTCGTGCAATGTCGCCAGAAATTCAAATTGATTGGATTTCAAGTGTGAGCAAGGTTATATTCCATGAAATTAAAAATGGAATTTCTAAAGCCTCTTTTGTCTTCTCGATATTGGATGAAACCCTTGATGTAAGCAGCAAAGGACAACTGTCAACTCGTATTCATTACGTGTCTGTAAATTGATTGATTTTCTCTTTCCTATTATATTTTTATTATAGATCATTACTTTTCATTTTATAAATTATGCCAATTCTACTGGGTTCGAAATTATATGATGTGGACAATTTTCGAAATCATTGGGTTTGATAGTGCTCTTATTATTAAAGTATGAGGACACACATTAATATTTTGCTAGGTCGTGAACTTCAGTCAACTTTTTCTAACTTTCAACCTGTAAACTGCATGAAGTACGTGAGCCATTATTCCCTTTACTGGATCAGTTTTTATTTTAAATATACAAATTATTTGTGTGCTCTAATTGACCAAAGTGACAGAAATGGTATTTATGAATGAGGAATATTTAGGAGTTTTAAATTATTTTCTCATTTCTCGAGTTACATACCCTAAACCAAAACTCAGGCTACGCCACTGATACTACGTATATTACTCCGTATATACGTACTTATATTGTAAAGTAAAAATGGATCATCGAGCCCATAAGTCTCCTCTCTCAATGCTTCACGCCACCACGTCTGGTGTGGAGAAGTATTCGCCAGATAAAATTACATTACCAAATACGGTAAGTGGAGAGATGTTCACGCCTCGAGATGTGATTGTAGAGGAACTCGCCACTCACACTGAAAACTGTCGTGTTTGGCGAAGTACGTTCCAATCTTTGTTTTGTCTGAAGAGAGATTGGAGTCGTCTATTGGAATTTTCTTGCAGAACGTCCGACGATTACAACATCCCTTTCTCCATGTTGGAAATGTGCTCTGCTCTCGCGTTAGGGAGTGTCCCAGGTCCTCACGGGATACACAACAAAATGCTACAGCATCTTTCTGAAATGACAATGCAATTTCTCTTCCACCTTTATAATTCTGAGAAGAGTACACCATCCCTACTCTACGGCGAAAAGCCATCTATGTGCCAGTTCTAAAAGAAAGAAAGGACCGATAGTTTCCAAAAAGTTACCATCCTATTTCTCTTTATACAAATATACATTTGTGTTGACTAATGCTGGAACTCATGGTAAGTCAGCGTTTGGTCTGGATTTTGGAGTGGCGGAATCTGCTCTCTCCAATCCAGTGCGGGTTCAGGAAACACCGGTAAATTCCTGACTATCTCGTCGCATTGGCAACAGAAATTCCTATATCGTCCTGAGACTACACCTTGTCACAATACTATTTCGTACAGAAAAGGCCGACGACACCACACCACTTGTAGATACTCTGCGAACATTGCACTTTTGGGAATTAAAAGGGTTCAGTAACTCCAAAATGTTTTGATTTTCCATGTTCGCCCTGGTAACAAACTGTCAATCAGTGACTTGAAAGTGGCATCCCGCAAGGGTCGGCCAAGTGCCAAGAGTCACTCTGTTTGCCATTGCCATCAGCAGTATAGCGTCAGTCGTGCGAGAACGTGTAAAGGCGTCGCTGTTTGTGGATGATTTTTTCAATCTTTTGTTTATCCATCAACATCAGTCATCCAAAGACAACTCTAAATTGTCGCCTACTTCAACAAAGTACACGATTGGAACACTTCCACAGATATCAAATTCTACACAATGAAAACAAATGATGTGCACTTCTGCATGGAACGCAACCTGCATAGCAAACCAGATATCTATCTTGGAGGCCATCAGTTCCTGTTCTCTGAATCTGCCAGGTTCCACGGGGTGACGCTGCATAAAACTCTAATGTGGCTTCTTTACATCCGCAGTCTGCAACAAATGTGTAAATCTCCTACGTATGCTGAGTGGTACCTCATGGGGAGCAGCTCGCATTTGTCTTCTGCGGCTAAACACAGCTCCCTTCCGCTCAGTATTGGATTACGGAAGAATTGTATATGGATCAGCTGCTTCCTCCTCTCTGAGGACTCTTAATATCATCCACCACTCAGGTATCCGTTTTGCCACATGTACATACAGGACTATTAGGATTTATTGTCTTCTAGCTGATATGAGCCACGCCTACAACGAAGAAGGGAAGTCCTATTATAGTCTTGTGCTGCGAATGTCTGGGGTATCTCGATCATCCATCCCACCGAACTATAATCTAGCTTAGATTCCATACTTCGTATATTCTCCGAACATCTCCCCTAACCTCCGTTTCTTAAATATACTGCGATATAGTGATATTGCCTTCCTACCCCCACCAAAAAAAACTAGCTACCTAAACCCCCTTGGAAACTTTTTCGATCGAACATTGACTTCAGACTCAACAACCTTCCCAAACAGTCTACTTGTCCCCGTTATCCTGTTTCGCGATATGAGGGCAGTATATCCTGACCATGTATTTATATACACTGATGAGTCATGTTCAAACCAAGCTGTGGCTTGCAGTTTTCATTGCTCTTAGGTTACCAAGTCATTCCGAATTCATTATCTGTGCAGTGTATTCACTACTGAGAGGTATGCAATCCTCAAATGTATAGAAACAGCCTCCTTGCGGCTTTTTCTCTGCTCCGATTCTCTTATCTCCTTTCAAGCTATCTCTCTCTCCCCTTCAAATTACTTAATGACGGCAATTGACATTCCGATTGCCCCATTATCAGATTTATAGGCATATTTAAAACGTTTCATTTTCAGTACATGGCAGTACATGTCAGAGTGTCACGATGCCACTTTCAAATTAAGGGCGATTAAGGATTGTATAAAGCTCTGGACTTCATCTCGCGCTGCCAGGAGTGAGGAAGTAATTTTAACTCGTCTTCACATCAGCCACTGCCATTTTTCGCATCGTTTCCTCCTGCAAAGTGAACCTCCCCCATCATCGATATGTGTAAGACGGGTATACCCGTGGAACATATTCTTCTACATTGTGTAAAATTTAATGGCAGCCGACGCAGAGACTATCTGGGCAACTCTCTAAGGGAAGTTCTCAGCAATGAGTCCACGCTCTCAAACTTTTTTTGCCTTTTTTCGGGAAAATGGTTTCTGCCATTTGGTTTGAGAGAACTTTGGTTTTCTATTTCTTATTTGGACTCTATACAGCCAATTTTAAGTTTTGTATTATTTACCCGTATTCTTTTCCTCGAAAGTGGCGAATAGAATTCTTAAAGTGGGGTTTAGTAATATTTTAAATTATTTATACTATCTAATTCAACGTCTTTGTTGTATCTGAAACGGGTTTTGTTTCCGTTTTGTTATATGGGTCATTCCACGCAAACTCGGACGAATGTGAACGAAAATTGACTTCGATGTCTCATATCTTTCTGATTAGTTTTTACAGGTTCATGAAAACAAACAATACTACATGATTTTTGGTTTGGCTCAAATATTTATATTTTCGTCATTTTTTTAATGTTCAGTAACTTCATACGCACTGATATGTATAACATTTTATATCTCAAAATCGTTTTAAAATCTCGGTTTTGAGTTCCTCTTAAATCAAAGCTTATATCTGTACCTTTCATGAAATTTATCTTATTGTTTATAAAATGTTATTTTTTACTGTTAATTTTTTGTTTATATATTTTTATTTATAAAATTATTAATTTTACCACGAATTAAAAATCTGAAAAAAATGAAAGGAAGCTTTGCACTTTTTTCTAAAGGACTGCGAAGTTTCAAAATGGCTTCTGTTAAAATAACTTTTTGAGAATTTTTTAAATCTTACCTCGTTCACAGCGCCGCGAGAACCTCATGCGCCCGTCGTTGTACGTGCCGCTATCGAATGAAACGCTAGGGAGGAACAAGCTTCACAACAGGAAGATTAGTGGAAATGTTCACCGAGCAATGAGTTTTAAAATTTTCTTGTTAATATTCCAAAACATATAAAATATTAAGTTGTATCAGATTTACGTCTTTTTAAGTTTCTCTTTATATAACTTGGACAAGATGTGCACTTTCTATTCATTTATTTATCTTCACAAACAGGTACAAAGGAATATAACGAATGTGTACCACGTAGCCATTTTGCTGCTTTTTTTACGACTTTTCAAGTAAATTCTTTCTTGTACATGATCTTCATTGGTGAAGAAGAAAAATACTATGTTTTGTATGTTTTTTGTGCCCACTCATAGAGCTTCTTAGAAGTTGTAATCGGATCATGATGTACTTGAATCGTTCAACGGTTAATCCACTGCCGATACGTCACTCTGTCAATCATCCTCTCTTCAAACATTTCCTACAAGACGTCGTTCTGTTTCAGGATATTTCTCACACTTTTTAAAGTAACAGTCAGCCCTTGGAGGGTCAAATAACTTTTGTTAGGTAGTACCGACAATCCTTCAATCCATTAACATCATCTGTTAACTTTGCGAGGCCTCCTCCGTCAAACATTAACGTTACTCGTATGTTATCGGACACATACTTATGTGTACAGTTAGCTCCTGGTAAAATGCAGTGTTACGGTCTTAATTCAGCGAACTTTGAAAAGCTGATACTTTAGTTGCAGAGACTTTTCTTTAAAATGTCGGTAGGTTTCTTTCATGTTGTTCAGTATGAGTCTCATTTGTTTGTGAATCTTTTCCCCTTTCTCTCTCACTGAAATAAAATTATTTTTTCCACTTGATGATACGGCTAACATCAACTGAACAATAAAAATCCATAACACATTGGTGTACAGAAGCGTAGATAGCTCTTCTAGATTTCACATGTGGAGTTGACAATATTCGCTTTGTTGCTAGTTGTTTTGCAAGTTATCATGTGAGTAGATGCGTATTCTTATCTTTATCAGTAGTTTCGTATCTTTTTTCAATTCTTCTATAATCTATTCTTCATTTTCTTGTTTTTCTTCTACCTCTTCTACATCAAATACTCCTTTATCCAATGTTCGTCTTATGTTTTCCACTATTCGACGAGGATACACTTTTTGACTCAGTTTCTTTTTCGCAATAGGGATTTCACCTAACATCAACATTGTTAAACTTTTTTCAGATGTGATAATTTTACACTCTTAGCAGGCAAAGCCCCTGCACTAAGAAATAGATCACCATCATCTCTCATTTCAATGTTCAATTACGAATTACTGTCTTCTTCTGAATTTCTGCTCAGTTGACTTGTACCAGGTTTGCTGAAAAATGTTTCAATGGTACCTTTAGAACTTTAACTTTAATTTATAATCCATTTTGAAGTTTTCCGTCTGTATCTGTTACAAATTTTCAAGTTCGGCGTAATTTGTACGTATTGTATCCCCAACGTTTGAAGGATACTTCGTGTTACATGTCTTAAATTTTTACATTCTGTTACCATTATTTTCTAGAAAGAATTAAAACATGAATCAAAGCGTACCTTCTTTGTATATGCCATCTTCTATTATTTTTTGTCACTCTCCTACACAAGAAAAAACCGCACGGGCACTCTCTCACGCGTCACAAACGAGGATATTCCTTGCACTGTCCCACACACTCTTGGACGTAAACTGATCCCAGTGTTTGTATTGCTTGGTCGACTTCCTGCCATTGCCTTGGGTGGAAAACGAGGTGCGTCAAGCTGGAACAGCCATGTCAGCTCACCGGAATGAAACATGCCTAATGATTTATTGCCAATTAATTGCTAATTAATTGCCACAGTTTCGAACTAATTACCACCTATCTTCGAGGCGGAAATGGGTGTGAGCTGGCTTGACGCGACGCCAGCACACACATCAGTTAAATTCGGGTCGCAGGTCCACGGAAACCCACCAATAATTTATTGCTAATTAATTGCCAATTAATTGCCACAAATTCGAATTAATTGCCACCTATCTTCGAGGCGGAAACGGGTGTGAGTTGGCTTGACGCGATACCAGCATAATGAATATAAGTATTCTAAAATAATCAAAGCATCATGAATCGCTATTATTACTCAAGTTGGCTGTCCTGGTTTTACGTACAAGGTGCTGGAAGTTGGCACTTCTGTAGGCCAGTTGTAAGGTGCGAGTGTGATACGTGTGAAAGTACAGAATATTTTGTTTCTCATATCTGTATTTTGGTGTAGAAAACGTAGCTTCATTATCGATATTGACAATGAAAGTAAGCTTTATTACTTTTAATAAGAAAAGTAGAATGTAGTTATTCACATCTCGGAATATTCGTGCCTTAAACATACCCTGTATCAAATTTTAGGTTATGTTCATGACTTATAACTAATATGCCGCAGTTTACTGTGCTGAATCTATTTCTAAATTATGATTTAACTAAAGGAGATAATGTTTTATCTAATTTTAGTCGCCGCTTCCTGCCGCCTTACACGAAATTTTTATCTCTTTATGTGTGTGTCATATCAATCGAAAAGACCTAATCATTGTGTGGCATTCACCGGAGGTAAAAGAGAGGCAAGAATGTGCAGTTCTCAATTATATTGTGAGTGCATGTTATGGTAATAATGTCTGTGAAGATCTTTGAAAGTGTTTGAAGATAAAAACAAAATATTTTTGGCACAAACTTAATATAAGATTGCAGGAAGGTCACCGAACTCTAAAGACGTTCTTATCAAAAAATTCTGAATGGCTTTTTGGGATTTTTTTGTGCCCACAGAGCAAATCGATTGAATCACATAGAGACAAATCTCGAACAGGGCGACGATGAGAAATCTGAGAGGTCCAATGGCTGAAAAGTAGCCGCAAAATTGTCCGTCGAAAACGTCCATCAGGCAGATTTAATGGTAAAAGCTGTAAGAATATCGGCTCGAGCTTCGGAAAAAAGAGATCTAGTTGTTGTTCTGGACCAAGTAACTGAAACTCCGACCAGACCACCGAAAATTTAAAAAATATTAAGTAATTCCCAAAACAAGAAACTATCAGTTGCATTATCCGATGAGGAGGCATTATCCTATTTGCTATATAACAATTTGAGAAAGCAGCAGTATATTAACAGAAGGTTACTTCCTAAAACCCACAGTTCAGATATTTTCCCATCATACGAAAAAGTGAAAATAGCAAAAGCAACGTGCAGACCTTCAGGTTTACATGTCACGGATAGTGTAGCTAGAGTCTAATACTGCACGACGCGTGTTTTCAGAGCCTGCAGTTCTTTTGAGGAATTACTGGTGTTAATTAAGACCTAATTAAGAGATTTAGGATTATCCTGATAGCTATGTAATGTCAATACAGCATTGACCCTGAATATTTGGCAAGTATTATATGGAGACTGCAGAAGTATTTATGAAAACTCACAGGTATAGGGGACCAATGGTAGAGTTTTCTAAAGTTATTGTTCATGGGAAACACATACTTCAGCATAGTATTCTGCCACTTGGATGCCTGGGAGAAGAAGCTTCAGAATCCAGAAATAGATTGTACAAAATGGACAAATAGACTCACGCTAGGAAAAAAGAGCAGAATCCACAACTTAACGGATATTTTTAACAGAGCATTGGAATCATTCGATCCCATCATTTCGACTGTCAGCCTCCAGAAAAGAGTTCAAAATAATAAGGAAACGGCACTTCCGCGTGAAGTAATAAAAATGCTCATTTGCCCTACACCAGAAATAACTTCACATGAAACAACTGGGGAAATATTTCATCTTGTTGAAGTATCAGATGAGGATGCGTGGAATAGATTATTTCTAGTGATTCGAGTGAATATTACTTAATCTTAGTAATATGATGTTTATTTCTTTCAAAACAATATGGAAATTAAATGAAAATACAGATGAATAATTTCATCATAAAAGCTTTCATGCGAATTTTTAACTCCTACCTTTTCCCACCTCAGTACGTATATGTGAGCCGCCATATTGAAATTTTGAAAGAGGTAGTATGGTAAATGTATTATCTTCTTTAGGTCTACCTGTGTACCAAATTTCAGGCGATTTGCCCTTCAGATAACCGAGTTATGACTTTTGGCTAAGGACAGCGCACTTTCATCCCATAGTGGGCCGGTGAGATTGACTTTTCCGTTTGGTTGCGTTAAGTTGATAAAAGGGAACAGTATTACGAAAATAGTGGTGCAATAGCACAGACTTTCTTGCATTCATCGTAACTTTCATAGTTTTTATATTAAATGAATATAAAAAAATTCGGATTGATAGATACTAGATTTGTTTTTTTAGCCTTCTCGGCTATTTTTTCATAAAATGCATATTTACACCCATTGTATACTCTATTAACTATTTACAAAATTAATTTTCTAATTTTATATATTTTATAATTTTTCTTTTAAATTCTTTAATTTGTTCACAATTTTTTATTTCTGAAAATAATAGTCTATGTTTTGCCTGTACAGTTTTACTGAAATGAATCATTAAATGTTGTGCTTTTTCCCGCGGTTTTATCTTTCACTCTTTGGATTTTGTTTACTAAATCTCCTGTAAAATGATTTTTAATTAATTTAAAAATAAAAATTAGCGTCTCGTATGAATTCTCTCTTTTATTGCCATAAATTTTAGGGTGCCTAGCATGTCTAGTACGTTTCTTCCACTATGTAAAATTATAAATTAAGTCTTTGCAACATTCATTATTAATTTATTTACCCTTAACAATTCTTGTATTGCAATAAATATACTCTGTAGTTTAAATTCAATTTCCGCTTCTGTTTCTCCAGTTATGTATTTATAATTTTACAATAACGTGGCGTCAACAAATAATTGAATTTTACAATCCTTCCCAAATAGGTTTGTCATATACTTGATTAATAGCGTTTTCCATTTGTTGCATTGAAACCCACCCTAGTGCAGGGCACATACGTCATCGCTCCGCAACAGAGCTGCCCCACACGCGTGAAGGGCAGACGTGGGGCAGCCACGAATGAATCGGATTCCGGAACTGAGTCAATGCGTGTACGCTACGCAATAAGATTATAGACAGCTGTTCTTTGGTCTGCCACACTGACAGAACTCGTAAAATAAGAATTTTGGAATTTTGGTCGTTGTTATAATTTTTATAATGATAATTTTTATTATAACACATCTTGTACGAAGTCTTTTGGTAATTGTTTACTCCTTAATTCATAAAGTATTAACGCGTGTGATTCTTTATTTAAAAACTACCGAAAACTTCAAAAGCTAATCTGTCGAAAGTTCATTTCTCAAGATGTGCCAGTGATTGATTTCGAACATAGTACACTAGATTTCGAAACGAACGGCTTCTGCAGAATTATTTGGTTACTGAAAACTATAAAAATATTAATATGAGCATTTCCGCGCATACGCATGCGAGAAACTATTCTTGGCACATTGTATATTTTAATGATTTTGTAAGGGCCTTAGTTTGATTACTAAATAGCACTGGATTTGTTAACATGCAGTAATTCACGGTTAAATTTTACGAAAACACAACCCGATTTTCCGAACTTCGAGTAAGTCACAAAGTTATTTTAAAGCATTTCTTGTATAACATGGTATACTCCATCATTCGAAGTACTCTGTGTGACAGGAGATCCTCAATTGCCTTTACAATTTCAACATGAATCCAAATCAACATTCATAACTTTGGTACCTAACCTCAAAACGGCCCGGTGCAATGGACTGCACCGTCGAGCTCGTCAGTGCAGGTTAGGGCGCCCCGAGTGCACCCTGGTTCCGTGTCATTGTGCGAATGGAACATGCACTTCCCTGCACTGGTGCGCCCTAGCGGCCGAATGGACCACGAAAGCTGCCCTGAGTGTGCACTGGGTGCGCACCAATGCGGCGAATGGAAAACGCTATTAGTCATTGATCAAGTATCGTAAGTCGGAGAGTTCAACGAAAATGAGATTTCCTATATTTCTAATCGTTCTTAGCTCTTTGTGAGAATGAAATTAAAAAAAGAATTTGAAGCTCTTTTTTCAGAAAATGCCTTTCATGCTTCATGTAAAGCTACCAGATATATGTGAGATATGATAGACTATTAATTTGAGTGAAAAATCCTGCGTACGGTTTAGCCGCGAGCGTTGTTCGCAGATGGAGAGGCGTTTTGCCATCATCAATTCTTCGGTGTGGAGGATGCAGAAAATGCGGTTTCAGATTACATGAAGTACTGGAAGTCATTAAGCCCATGTGAATTGAATTGAATTGAATTGCCTTATTTTACGTGGCGAGACTCAGGCTATGGGGCCTGCTCTTCCATCTGACCACGCAAATTTTGCTGCGCTCCTTTCAACAACTAGCGAACAAAGAAGGTATTACTGAGGTGACAAAACCGGCGATTTGAATTTAGCTCAGAGGCTTCATTTAGGCTTGAAGATCTTTCACATGCAAGTACATCTACTAACATGGGACAGCCGGCTTTACTTCCCCTCCGAAGGAAGGCGTACGAAGGATTTTTTCGCCCCTACAAATCCACGTCTTCGATCTGGTTTGAACCCGCAGTCCGTTCCGCTAACCGCTGCACCGCCGCCGCCGTGAATGCTGACCTGCGCGAATGAGCAGCGCGACGCAGCGGCCCGAGAGGTCGTTGAAGGCGCTCATGTGCAGCGGCGAGAAGCCGTAGGCGGTGCGCGCGTTGACGTTGGCGCCGGCCTTGAGCAGCAGCTGCACCACGGGCGCGTGGCCCTCGGCCGCCGCGCGGTGCAGCGCCGTCCAGCGCCCGCCCGCGCCCGCGAAGTTCACCTCCGCCCCCGCCTCCATGCAACGGTGCGAAACAACACTTTCCACAAAGAACCTCGGGTGCTACATTGGATGTAACATTAGACTCTGATTGATTGATGATGTGTTGATTGATTGATTCTGTAACATTGATGATACAGATATAACATTAGACTCTGATTTGACTCATCACGCATTGTCGATTGACTGGCCATGTTCTGTCATAGTCAAAGAGAAATACGTAAATCCGTTAACTTAAATTTCAGACCACATGATCCTTTGCAAAAAGTGACTATTTTCCACCCATCCTTGTGCTTGAAAAGTTTGTAATATTTTTTCTGCGACACCTATGTACTACTAATTTCTAATGCTCACAGAAACTAAAAGAAAACAGTGATGCCTCGGGCCTGAGGGTGTGAGAGGTGCCTGTGGTTTTGTTAGATACCCAGGAACTCGGAAAAATCCAAAAACAATGAAACAGTTCTACAGAAAAAAAATATTTTTACAAATATTTTATTGTGATATTTCTTCGGTACTCATATAGCACATCCCTACTGAATTATCCTACTCAGTGCTTATAGCGCAAACATGCGCTAACGTCATGCTACAGCAATGCTCCAAGGAAAAAAACTGCCCGCCATAAATAATCACGTGATTCGTTATGAAATATACATTTGATAATCTTGGTGTATTAAGGATCAGGGCCAGTAGTAAGGAAGACTATTAACAAGATGTCGACCAAGAAGGAACTGGCAATGCCTGCATTGTCTGTCCTGAAAGGTCTTCCACGCGGTCACTCCCGAACTAGTCCAGTGGATAGGAACTGAAAAGGGGGACCACCTGGAAAAAGGTGATAAAAACCTTTTCTTTGACTATATTGTATGTACCCAGGCACTCATTAAAACTCAAAGTTTTCGACCTCCCAGAATCTGTGCTAACTCCAGGAAGCCCCAAAACCGGTATTTTGTTTCACTTTTTTCGTTTTTATCTCTATAGCTCTTTAACCTTAAGTCGTATAGCTCGCAATGCACATACTGAGTTTAGTGTGCACTTTTAATGGGCTCAGTGACCATGACGGCCACAACTGCTTAATAGATTATTGTCATGAATAAATACACACAAATTCTTAGAGAATAACATTTTCTGCTTTTGTATATTTTCTTTTAAACCTAAAACTAAGCGACCTACATCCTCAGAACGAACAAAACAGCTGTAGACCGGAATGCGGGACTGGGATCGCCCTTCCATCTGATTACTTGGGGTTCTGCGTTTTGTTATTTCAATTGTAGCGTTTTTGTTCACTTAGTAAATGTTTGTTTATACCAGTTTTATTGAAATAAGTTTTTAGGACAGTGTTGAAAAAATCTTGCAATTTTGGGTTCCAACTTACGTGGAGGCCTCGGGATTTTGTTATTTCCACATTAAGTAGTCCACGCAAAATTAGACTACTTCTGCAAATCTCCGACAGCGATATACTACATAATTCCCAAGAAAATGACTGAGAGATAATTCCGAAATAGTATACATAATGTATTGTAAATCATCTTCGCAGAGCCTGTCAATAATCCGCGCATGATCTGAACCTTTGTTCATCACCACTCCGCTGTGTAAACTTTGAGGGAGACCATGCGGCCAACAAGTGCCCCACATATCTGAGAGAGAGGGAGATTCAAAAGATTAGAGTGACAGAGAAGGTATTCTTTTCCGGAAGCAAAACGCCGATATCTGGTGAAGAATCCTGTGGATCTCAGGCGTTCTTTCTCTATCACTCTGGCGAACACGGTGAAAGCGACGAGTATTCAGTCTTCCCCTGCTACTCCCCCAGTAGCTACCTCCTGTTGCCAGGTATCCCCAGTGGACTTCCCTGAGGAGACATCGCCTCTGCAAGGTGAGAAAATAATAATTCCCACAAAATACAAAACACCACCCAAGAAGGCAACACAGACGAAGACAGACCATGAATCCACTTCTCAGCAGCGCCAGAAGGCTGATGTCACACTGCCTTCTGGCCTGGACAAAAAAATTTTGATAGATCCTCCAAACTCCAACCACCTACCACGACTCCTGAGACTCGCTCTGAGCGATCTCTCAGCCTCTTGAGCAGTGGTCAGGATGAGTCTGCCTCGGAGGAAACGTCAGCCGGGGTGGACACTCGCCCCTTTGGGCGGCAGAGGCGGAAAAAAGAAAAGAAGAAATCCTCTTAACTTCTTAAACAACGGCTCTCCTATCCTGGAATCTGAATGGATTTTCTCTCCGACGGGACGAATTAAAACTCTTGTTGTCCCGTTATACACCCTCAATTTTTTGTTTACAGGAAACGCATCTTTCTCCAACACGGCCCATACACTTTCGCGGTTTCACTCCTTATAGGGTTGGTGTCGATGACGGCCTCCGCGCTCACGGGGGAGATACTACTTTGGTCCACGATTCGCTGCATTCTGTAGAAATCCCCGTTCAAACCGACCTTCAAACAGTTTGTGTGCAGGTGTATATTCCCGTCCCTTTCACTCTCACTGTATGTAACATCTATATTGCCCCAAGACAAACGGTGTCGGTTGATGACCTCCTAAGGCTAATAAACGAATTTCCCACACCTTTCTTGCTTGTGGGTGATGAAAACGTCCACAGCCCTCTTTGGGGTTCTTCTCGTACTTGTCAAAGTGCTGCTGTTTTGGAATCTGTCATCTTCGCCGTAGTTTTGTACGGCCCCCTCAATGGATCGTGCGACGGGCTGACTGGTCGACATTCCAAAATAATGTTAACCTGTCAGATGGTGCCTTCGGAAATGTGGATGAAATGACTGAACATTTCAATAGCGCCGTACTCGCTGCTGCTTCAATCGCAATTCCGAAGTTAAGTGGTAACCGCGACATCCTTTGGTTCCGTGGTGGTATGTGAACTGCTCTAGAGCGGTAAGTGCTCGAAACAAGGCACTGGCACGTCTCAGATATTATCCAACTGTGGATAACCTAATCGAGTATAAAAGATGCAGGGCGAAGGCTAGGAGAACTATTTTAGAGAGCAAACATGCATCGTGGAGAGCGTACGTCTTGTCTCTCAATTGTCACACGCCACCACGACTGGTATGGAGAAAAATTCGTCAGATAAAAGGATACTCTTCGCCAAATACGGTGCCAGGTCTCTTGAAAAATGGAGAAATGATCACATCTACAGATATGATTGTAGAAGAACTCGCCGCGCACTACGAAGACATGTCAAGTTCGGCGAACTACGCTCCTGACTTTCTTTTGATCAACGAAAGGATGGAGAGTCGTCCGTTGGATTTCTCCTGCAGAGCGTCTGAGGATTACAACACCCCTTTCTGTATGTCGGAATTGCGCTCTGCTCTCGCATTGTCAAAAAGATCTGAACCAGGTCATGATGAAATACAAAATACAACCTTATATTACATCTTCCTGAAATACAACCTTACGCTACAACATCTTCCTGAAGTGGCGATGTAATTTCTCCTCCGCCTTTATAATCGCATCTGGGAAGAGTACACCATCCCTGCTGTATGGCGAGAAGCCATAGTTATCCCAGCTCTGAAGGACGGAAAGGATCGGTCGTTGTCACCGAGCTACCAACCTCTCGCTCTATCCAGCTGCGTTTGCAAAGTGCTGGAACGGATGGTAAACCAGCGCTTGGTCTGTACCTTGGAGTGCAGAAACCTACTCACACCAATCCAGTGCGGTTTCAGGAAACACCGGTCAACCCTGGACCATCTCGTCGCTTTGGCAACGGAAATTTCAACCTCGTTCGTTCTGAGACAACACCTTGTGGCAGTACTATTAGATATAGAAAATGCCTATGACACCACTTGGAGGTATGGCATTCTGCGAACCTTGCACTCGTGGGGATTTAGGTGGAAGCTTCCCTTATTCCTCTAAAATTTCTTATTGAACAGATCTTTCAGAGTTCGCATTGGTGACAAACTGTCTAGCAGTCACCCCCTTGAAAACGGTATCACCCAAGGCTCGGTGCTAAGTGTCACTCTGTTTGCCATAGCCATAAATAGTGTAGCGTCGGTCGTGAAGGAACCTGTAAAGGCATCGCTGTTTATAGATGATTTTGCCATTTTTTGTTTATCCAGCAGCATAAGTGTGATCCAGAGGCAACTCCAACTGGTGCTCAACAAGCTGCATGAATGGAGCATGTCAACAGGTTTCAACTTCTCACCTACTAAATCTACTGGAGTGCACTTCTGCATAATATACCACTTGCATAGCGATCCAATCCTGTACTTGGGAGGAAATCAGCTTTCATTCGCTGACTCTGCCAGGTTTTTGGGGCTCACTTTTGACAAGTCCCTCACGTGGTGTCCTCATATCCGCCCACTGCAAACCAGATGCGTCCCCCCCTCAATCTTCTTCGAATGCTTAGTGGCACTTCATGGGGAGCCGACCGCATTACCCTATTGCGGTTATATACAAGCACTCATTCGCTCAGCTTGTAGAGCACTCATTCGCTCAGCATTGGATTACGGTAGTGAAGTGTATGGTTCTGTAGCTCCTTCCACCCTTCGACCCACCAACAACATACACCACGCTGGTATTCGCCTCTCAACAGGTGCGTATCGCACCAGCCGAATCGAGTGCATTTTAGCTGACGCTGGGGAGCCATCCTTAAAAGGAAGGCGAGATATTCTATTAGCGTCTTATGGTGCTAAATTATCAGGACTCTTTAATAACCCTTGTCGCTGAATAATCACTCGTCCTAAATATGAATCTTCTTATATTCTTCGAACATCGCTACCCCAGCCCCCAGGCATTCGATTGCGAAATCTTTTGCGGGCACTTAATGTCGATCTTCCCACTCCTGTAAAACCCCCAAATGACCCGATTCCCCCTTGGAAACTCCTCCTCCCCAATATTGACCTGAGACTCTCCAATCTTTCCAAACAAATTACTAGTCCTCTGATTTACCAGAAGCAGTTCCAGGGTATGAGGAAAGCCTATCCGGATCATCTATTCTTGTACACAGACGGGTCATCGTAGAATGACGCAGTGCAGTACATTTACTGCTGAAATGTATGCAATTCTCAAAGCCTTAAAGTACATCGAGTCAATGACGTTGCAGCGAGTAGTTCTCTGTTCTGATTCTCTCAGCTCTCTTCAGGCTGTCCTTCATCAGACTACCTGACAAAATCAGTTCAAAACCTGATTCATAGTCTCATGTCCCGCCACTATGACCTTGTTCTTAGTTGGGTTCCAAGCCATATGGCAATCACTGGTGTCCGACCAAGCGGCGAAATCAGCTACTCGTAATGCTCGTATCGACGTTCCTGCTGTAGCATTGTCCGATGTTACGGCTTACTTGAAACGATCTTTGTTTAGAGCGTGGCAAACAGAGTGGCACAATACCATTTTTAAACTACGTGAGATAAAGAATTCTGTATTTCCCTGGTGTTCCTCATCTCGCTCCTCTCGACGTGAGAAGGTCATTTTAAGCCGTCTTCGTATCGGACACTGCCACTTTTCTCACGGTTTCCTCCTTCGAGGAGAAACCCCTCCCATATGTGACTCATGCGGGACGGTTCTTTCCGTGGAACACGTTCTCCTGAATTGCTGCTTATTGCTTGGCTGGCTTGCTTACGTGACTGACGTGCTGTGGCTGTGCTCCAATATTTTACTAATTTTCAGCTACTTTTCTACATATTTCAGGTGACTTTTGCTGTTAAACTGTCTTCTTTACTTGTTTACTTGTTACAGATAAGCTGAAAGAGATTTATATTGTCCGAAGCAGTGAAAAAAGAAGTAATCCAAATATTTGATTTAAAAGACGGCGTAACGGACAAACGTTCATTTCAACAGTGTAAAGACCATTAATATTAAATTTTCTCTGTAAATTAATTGAAATTTGCGTAAAGTTTTAAACTATTAGTGAAAGTGTTGTGAAAATTGTGAAAACATAAAAATTCAAAGTTTCGTAACCACAGTAACGGAAAGACTTGAACTTTATATTTAAATTTGTGGAAGTGGTGAATTTCGTGGCCTTTCAGTAGGTAAAGTATAGTAATCTAATTGTATTTATTAGTTTGCAGCTTCAATCTATTAAACACACTGAACGCTTTTTGAATTTAATTAATCACATTTAAATACTAATTAGAATCAGATCACCGTTATTTTTAAATAAATACGTAACGTAATTTAAATAAGTTAATACAATTAAATTTAAAAGATAAGTTAGGAAGTAGATTTTTGTAGTATTCTGAATTATCTATTTACTTATTTTCATATTTACCATGCACTTGACACGCATTCGTGACATGGCTACTAATCGTTATACACTCTCTACTCTCTACGCTCTCAAAGCCGATCTTCTGAAAGCCTTCACACATATCAACAGTAATTTAGATGAACATATCCGAAGGCTCGAAGAGGTCGTTCAAAACACAGACGGTTGGACAACAATAGGCAACACCGCAAAAACCTCCAACCGTCCATTCGCGGAAGCAAAAACACAATCACCACCACCAATCACGACTCAAAACAGATTTTCTGTATTAGACTACTACAATGAGTTTCCTTGCCTTCCCAATCCTCACCACCCCCACCCATCATCGACACGTCCATTCACAAACCAACGCAAACAGGCTAGCAAGCGCAAAGTAACAAAGACACGTAGAGTTGCGCAAACTGGCTCACCAGAAAACAAGGACATTCCCACTGAGCCCATCAAAAAGGTACTCATTTTAGCAGATAGCCATGGGCGACAAATCTCCTCCCTGCTCAGTGAGAAACTCCCAACCAATTTCTCTGCCATGTGTGTGTTTAAACCTAACGGGAGGTTTTCCGACGTGACCAGTGAGTTGGACACGCACACAAAAACCCTCACCAAACGGGATACGGTAATTATCATAGGAAGGCAGAATGACATTAATTTGGGTGGTCACTTTACACCTGAAGAACATGTTGACAAATTACAACGTGCCGCCCAAAACACGAACATTGTAGTCTCGACTCTGCCCTTCTGGTACAACAAGCCCACACTATGCAAAGAAATTAGTAACGCAAACAACCAATTGAAACTGCATCTGAGAGACACACATGTTAAATTGTTTGAGCTAAACTTTCTCTCAGAAAAACACTTCACCCGACATGGTCTTCACCTGAACCTTGTCGGAAAACATGCACTCGGTAGTGAGCTTGCAAAACACATCATTTCACAAACTTGGCAGTGTCCTGCCCAAGACCCATCCCCACCCACACCTCCTAGTTCTCTTCCATCCCCTGGGACCCCTTTGGACCCAATTACCTTATCCCCTGAACCTAATCCGTGTATTACCTCTCCCACTATTCATTCCTCTACATGTCACCCCTCCTTCCTCACCTCTTGTCACTGCTGGGACACGATACTTCCTTCGACCACGCACTCGAGGTAAAAATGAAATAAATAAATAGCAACTACAGTCAGATGCAGCAGAAAAACATCCGTGTAAGTACATGCAAAAGATTCGAATAATGCATCATAATGTGCAATCTCTTTCAAATAAAATTGAATTTATCGAGGCAGCATTACAATGTGATCTAAGACAAATAGATGTTTTTTGCTTTACAGAACATTGGTTGCCTCAAAATGATATAAACACACTCCAAATTCCTAGCTTTTACCGTGCAGGATCGTATTGTAGAGCGAGGGAATCAAATAAGAGCCCTGTTTACGGAGGTTCGTGTATTTACTTAAGAAATGATATTGATTCTACCTTCTTGTCAGAATTCAATTTATATGCAGTTGAAAAAGTTATTGAAACAACAGTAGTACATCTTACTACGCTCAAAATTATCTTATTTTGCGTTTACAGACCTCCAACAAAGAGAGCTTCAGATTATTTCACTTTCTTGGAAAATCTAGAGATAATTCTGAACAAAATTAGTAAACTCTCTTTTAAATCCATTGTTGTATGTGGAGATTTCAACATTGATTTTCTGAGCGAATCCCACGAAAAAGAGAAGTTTCTCAATTTACTTCATTCTTTTAATTTAGACATTACAGTGAATATACCTACACGGAATACGCTTAAATCACAAAAAGCATTAGATCAAATTATAATTAACAAAACCACAACTACATATGAAATAATAACGAATAATCTAGGATACAGTGACCACGATGCACAAATTCTTACAATTACTAAGAACATAAACACTGACACAATAAATAATACACGCATGTGCAGAGCATTCACTAAAGTTAATATAAAATTATTTACGGACTACTTGATGAAGGAATAATGGGACGAAGTTTATAACGCTGTTGACACAAATGAAAAATATAATTTATTTTTCTCCAAGCTTTCAATTCATTTTAACGCGTGCTTTCCTCTTAAAAAGAGAAAATTAAACATTTCAAGCAAAAGTAATACTTGGATCACACAAGGAATTAGAACATCGTGTAAAAACAAACGTACGCTTTACTTTATTTCTAAACATCATAACGTATCACCCGGTTTCCATATATACTTCCGAGAATATAAAAGAATTTTAAGAAAAGTAATAGTTCAGGCAAAAATAATGAAAAATAGTCAGGACATTTTGAGCGGTAGTAACAAAACTAAAGCAATGTGGGATATCGTAAAAAATACAACCACATCATCTCGATACCTTGTAGAGAATGTTATTTTAAAGGATAATGAAAGAGAAACGAGTAATCCGGAAAAAGTTGCCAATCTCTTCAACAAACACTTTTTCAGAATTGCGTCTGATCTCACGAAGGGACTAAAATCACAAAATTCAACATTTTACACTTCCCAAAAAATTTCAGATACGATGTTTATTCCTGAAACTTCTCCCAACGAAATCGTCAGAATAGTCAGTAAACTAAAAAATAAATATTCATCTGGTTTAGATGAATTTCCGGATTGTTTATTAAAAACTTGTGCACCTGCCTTTATACATCCGTTAATTCACATTTTCAATGCTTCTTTATGTACAGGAATATTTCCAGATATTTTCAAAACCGCAAAAATTAAGCCACTTTTTAAAAAAGGGAACAAAAATGATATTCAAAATTACCGGCCAATTTCTCTTTTGTCAGTTTTCTCAAAAATATTAGAAAGACTTTTCTACTTACGAATGGAATCATTTCTCAGGAAAAACAGAGCGTTTTCAGACTCACAACACGGTTTTAGAAAATCAAAATCTACGGAAACTGCCATTTTTTCTTTTCTCAAAGATGTTGCTTCATCAATAGACCAAAATGAAATACCCATTGGAATATTCTTAGATCTCTCGAAAGCTTTTGACGTTATTGACCATAAGATCTTGCTCTCAAAATTACCTTCGTATGGAATTCGTGGTATTGCCCTAGATTGGATAACTTCTTACCTTAAACATCGGACTCAAAGAGTAGAAATACCATACTGGCAGGAAAGGACATTACAACATTATATTTCCAATTCTTTGCTAATTGTGCATGGGGTCCCGCAAGGTTCGATCTTAGGCCCGATTCTCTTTCTGTTATATGTAAACGATATGCCCTCGTCTATTAAAAATGGAAGAACGGTTCTGTTTGCTGATGACACGAATGTTCGTTGCAAAAAAGAAGCAGTAAATAGTACGATTTCAGAAGTTTCAAATTGGTTTAATAATAACAAATTAATTATTAACGAAAGAAAAACTGTTTCAATGCATTTTTGCATCTCAAATCGGAAATCGCATGTTCCATTGAAAATGAACAATATGCAATTAGCTGATGTTGAGGCAACAAAAGTTTTAGGTCTTTCAATTCAATCAAACCTCAAATGGAATGTACATATAACAGAATTAAACACTAAATTAAGTTCATTATGCTATGCATTCAGAATTCTTTCAAATTCTGTCAGCCTTCATGCAGCTCGTTGCGTTTATTTTGCAAATGTGCATTCCCGCCTGAGATATGGCATAATATTCTGGGGAAGCTCATCCTGTAGTATTCAGACCTTCAGATTGCAAAAGAAAATTATTCGAATAATGAAAAAATGCCTTCCACGTGATTCCTGCAAGCCTCTTTTCATTGAGCTGGGAATCCTACCATTGCCTTGTCTATTTATTTACGAATCTGTAATATTTGTCAAATATGACCTACTTACCGGAGGGAACATATTTTCATGCAATATTGATATTTATAATTACAACACACGCCGTAGAAATCACGTGCATCAAGTGTCAGTATCAACAGCTCAGTACAAGAAATCAACATACAATACATGTACGTTACTTTACAACGCATTGCCAGATGACATAAAACAATTAAAGTCGGTATACAAATTTAAGTTAAAAGTAAAATCTTTTCTGCTGCAAAACTGTTTCTATACAATTAGAAACTATACTGATCGTGAAAAAGAAAAATAATGTTTAATGTAACAAAACAAAGATATATAATGAATTAGTTTATGTTTACATTGTATACATTTAAAAAAATATTTAATACGCCTGTAACAAGTAATGTACTTCAGCTTCCGGGTCAATGACCCCCATCTCGATCAGGTTTTTGTCCAGTTTCCCTGATCCATTGGGCAAATGCTGAGATGGCCCCTTGTTTTGCTTCTGGACGTAAATGTAGCTTCACTGTGCGCACGTTTTGTTGAGCACTCCTTTTGCTTGTAGTTAATTTACAGTTGAAATTGATTTTCTATAACTCGGGAAAAACATTTTTCAAATATCTTTATTTTTCTAAAATAATTATTTTCTAAAATAATTTTTTCGTTTTCGTTTTTTTTTTAATAAAATTCTGGTCCTCAAGAAAATGTGCGCAGATAAATTTCCTTCCCCACACGTCATATACAGTTTTTACTGTTTTTTTTTGACAAAATAAATAAATAAAATAAATAAATAAAAAATAAATTGTAGGAAATATATTGGCAACCGACGAAGACATGGCCTGGGCAACTCGCTAAGGGAGGTGCTCGGGGTTGACGATTCCCCGCTCTCAAAATTATTTTGTTTTTTGAGGGAAAGCGGAATATATAATCTTATTTGAGAGATAACAATAATGTTGGTTGTTTTTTGGCCCCTTTACAGCCAATTTTCAGTTTTACGATGAATTTTACGTGTTTGTTTTATATTCTTTTTGTCATACTACTTGAATACTCGATGCGAAATTCAAGTCTCTTTTATGTATATGCTTTTAATCAGGGGGTAAGCTCCATCTGTAACACTTACTGAACCTATTCCCTTTTAAAATACTTTGACATGGGCGCCAATGACCTTAGCAGTTGAAGCGCCCTCTAAACCTTAATCAATCAAATCAAATCAAAATAATTATTTTAATTGATACCTTGAAACTAAAAAATTAGTACATTCAAAAATTTAGGATGTGGTCTATCATGATTAAAATTTTGAATACATGCAAAAACATTGGTTTTTGGGATACTGTCGTCGTTCTCCGAGTAATACGTCACTGGGGATAAGAAACTAGAGCTAGTATAATTTTTTGGTACATTATGATTTGAAATTTAAAATCTTTATGCATTTTTTCGTTGCGTTTTGGTATTGAAGTAGATTAAGTTAAGTACGAGTTTTTTATTAAATAAAAATGTAATTCGAAGCAAAGATATTATTATTGTTCCTTATTTGAATATTACGTTTATAAATAATACATTAAACTGCATTTTTGTGAGCTTTCATTACAAACCATTCAAAAAATCCTCTCTCGTTGTGTGCTGTCTTGTTTCAATGCGAGCAGTATATAGTATTTGGAAAGACAAAAAACATATGTTCAAATACAAATTCAAATTCTTCTCAAAAAGTTGATAAATAATCGTAATGTTTTGAATTCTTAAATATGTCTCGAAGAACTTGGAAGTGTTCGACTCGTCCCTCTACACATGGACAACGAAACAGCTTTCCATGCTGGAATCCCTTGTTGTATACCAGGACGAGGCGAAAGAATAGATCTGTCGCTTTCTAATACAATTGTCTCGATATCTGTATCTGCATGAGGAAGGAAAGATAGGCAGGCGGAATTTGGTAGATGCGGTGAAGGGACGATGTTATGCTTGCTACATGATTATGTTACCCACGGGCCCAGGCCTTGGAACACCGTGAGCTAGCTAGCTTCCCTGCTATTCGGACGAATACTATAGACACGCGCAATACATAGTGTCACACACACAAATAATATTATACGATTGTGTACGTAATTTGCGCATGCATGTCTGACGTAGGGACATCCATGAAACAAAAGGGGGCAACTTGACGGCATTCTTCTCTATTAATTTGTAATTGAAATTTAACTGACACGGCAAATCCAAAAACTAAGATGAGTTTAAAAAGATAACATATAAAGCACGTTCATCAACAAAAACTCTTTTATTTATCCGTCGCGTTCTGAAGAAGGTTCAATTTATGGACATCTGAAAATAGTTTTAAGTGTATTCTTCATTCAGAATGAAACATCGGCTTCAATCAATCGATGTTAAATGTATCGATGTTTTTATCAACACATCCTTATTTCAAAAACGTCGATCGACCGGCTGAGTTTAACTCAGAGCATTGTCTCTGTCTCTTCAGTGGCTCTGATCGGGAGGTCGAGACCTGACAACGGCGGATTTGCGACACTAGCTAGATTGCTAGGTCGAATCCAGCTGGCGACTGGAGGAGAATTGTAGCTCTTCAATGGTTTCTCTGTTAGTGGTTCAACAACGGTCAAAATGAAGGAGCAGTACTAGCAAATAGGCCACATCTTGCGCGAAATTTTTTCTCCCTCTTCCATGTCACATCCTGCCCTTCCACTAACACACATTTATATTCACTACACTATCACACATGCCAGAATACCGGTCGGAGGCTTAGAGCTTGTCGCGGCTGGGGCAGTGCCCAGCTAGTGGGAGATGCTTGGTTGAGGAAAACCCCGCAAGTCGACGGTAGGTCGGCGCCGGATCTCTCCATCCAGCGGGGTAAGATGGCTGCCACCTTCCGATGAAAAAGCATGCACTAAATTTACGAGACTTATGACCCCATTAGTCGATGCGCCCGGAACGCCTAACAATTAATCAATTAATCCGCAAGCCGCGATGTAAGTGAGCGCTGCATCTCACCATCCCGCAGGGAAGAAATCATCGCCGCCTCCCGGGATAGAAACCTCACTCCTAACACAAACGAAGCTAAGGTGTTGATGAGCCTTCAAACATCAATGAATCAATTTCAAACATCGTCGTCGATGTCACCTGCCTATACATCGATTAAAACAGTCCATTAGTCCCTTCAAGGTCAAGACCTAGCAGGAGAGGGGGACTCTGTCATCGAATTGCGAGCTTCGTTACAACTTGAACGTTTGGTGTTGAAGCTCGTGGTTGGATGACCGTGGCACCTTGAGCAGGCGGCGCGCGCGCTCGGCGCGGCCCCGCTGCGCCGCCCGGAGCAGTCGCTTGCCCAGGGCGGCCTGGCGCTTGGCGCGGGCGGCGGCGCTGCACGAGGTGGGCGGGCGCGGCGTGGCGGGGCTGGGCGGCGCCGCGGCGGCGGCGGCGGAGCGCGGGGGCGTGGCCCCGCACGGCGCGGCCCGGGCGCCGTTGGTTCCCGGCACGAAGGGCGAGGAGCGGGTCCCCACCGGGTACGGCGGCCCCCCCGTTGGAGGCGACCTGGGCAACATTTGCCAAAGGGCATTAGGGCACCGCCTCGGGTGGCTCGTGGACGGTGGTCTGGGAGGCGATCTCGATTCCTCGACGGCGCAAAACTGAAAATTTAGCTTTCTTATACAAATAGTCTCAGTTTCTACAGCAACGTGACGAAATAAAAAAGCTCAAGCAGACCAAGTAAGCTAGGGACGATGAGTACATTCAGTGGACGCCGTTTATTATAGTCATGATTATTTATCATTTGACTAATATTATTATTTTGATGATGCCCAACCCGGACTCTAATTACAACATCAAGAAAATGTCGTCTACTGCGATCAAAATTTATTTTATGTTATTATTTTCAAAACACATTTCAATTATGCTCAGTTCTGAACACTCACGGGTCGCGACTCGTGAAAGGCCAAGCAGAAACACTAATAAGGACATTCGGCGCACTTGACCACTGAATACGAGTTTCGAAAATAGATGACTTAGGTGAGACTGTGGACAAGGGGCAAGATGGCACACGTAACACACGACAAGATGGCGTATGTAAAATGGTTACGTCTACAGACTCGCGATTGAGAGCAGAAGTGAGGTTCAGTCTGGCTCTAGACATCGTGGAGTACGCACCGTATCGTTCTGCTTATCGCTGTGCTCCGGTGCTCCGCTTAACTCGTGTTTATTTGCAAGTACAAACGGGCGCCGTTACCAGCGGCTCCCCATTTTTCTAACAGTGTTATTTATTGTGCTCAACGAAAGATTTTACTGCTCAGTGAATATTTAGTGGTGCAGCGAAAGCTGAATGTTTGCAACAGGTCCCCCCACTTTTGGGAGTCAACTGGTGTCAGCAGCCCATGTTCTAAATAGTGACACGCCAGTCCAGTTCACAGCAATGAATGGAGGTGTGTTCCCATTCCCACCACAAACGGAAGATATTCAACCCCAGGAGCAATTTACCACATCAAAACTACTGCCCAGCAGCTGGATGGAGAAACGAAAAGGACACTGACCAACCTTCAACTGATAAGCACTAGCAATGCTGATGTTAATAGGTGTGGAGTTGCCCCACAACAATCAGTTAGTCAGCAGCCTTCTAGTGGCTATAACGAATGTATTAAAGGTTTAAAACGTATACACCTATGTACCAGAGGAAAACAGTAGTTCTAAAAGAACAGTGTAGAATATGCCAACTAAAAATAAGTACCAAGATTTTCAAAATATTCTCCAAGAAAATTCGCGAAACGAAAAGGAAGAAAGTGAAGAAACAATAATTAAAATACTTCCCTTTTATGTTCATAAAGTTATCGATTATTCCTTATTTATCAGTAAACTGGAATATATTGCAAAACACAATTTTTCAACTAAATTAGAAAAAGATACTGTAAAAATTAAATTTAGCTCAATAGAGGTCTATAGAGAGTATTGTAAAATCTTGTGAAAAAGAGAAAATTGAATATCACACATGCAGTGATCCTACTCAAAAACGTTTTTAGTTGTAAAAGATCTTCTAAATACCTATTCAGAATCGAAAACATTTAACAAACTTTCAAAAAACTTAAAAGTATTAAAAGTTGTTAGGCCGTTCGGAAGAGAGTGTAAACCGTTAACTACCGTTGCTGTGGATTTAACTGATAATGAAAATAAAGTAATTTTAAGAATTAATAAATTTACACTGATGTTTTGAAAATTGCAATACCAAGAAGACATACTATTACAATGAAATTTATACCACAGATTAGGAATATCACAACGTATAAAATATTAGAATTACAGAACTGTATCTGCATTTTGACCTAGAGAATTTAGTACGGTGGGAAGCCGCCACGCGCTACCATCAGAACCTTTAGACGTCGTGGTATGGATCCAAAGAGAGCCTGAATAAGTTGCTGGGGAACACACTGCTAAGCGGTTTCTATGCGTGACCACAAAGCATCGACAGTGGCAGCAGGAGGACCAGAACGAATAAGTTGCCGACCAATCATATCGTAGACATGTTCGATGGGTGATATGTCAGGCGAACGTGCGAGCTAGGAAAGCAATGGTACACGTCGTTCACATTCCTCGCCATGTGAATTCGGGCATTGTCCTGCTGAAATATGGCGTGTGGAGCTACTTGCAGGAGGATCAGTACCTCGGACTTTAAGATCTCCCTAATGTAGCGGTCGCTGTTCAGATTGCCCTCAATGCGTAAAAGGCGAGATCGCATATTATAGCCAATGGCGCCCCACAACATCATACTTAGCGTTTGCCCGCTTTTGGTCCGGAACAGTGCCGGCTGGCAGATTGCAATCAAGCGTAGCGTCGAACACGTACGCGGTTACGTGTTCGTGAACGGGACTCGACTGGAAACACTTCATTTTGCCACTCAGCACACCAGTAAACACGGTCACGTGCCCATTGCTGTCTGAGGCGTTGGTTGTTTCTGGATAAAGTGGTATCCTACACATACCACATAGGACACATTGGACCAACTATGCTTCTTAGTCGCTAATAGTAAATCAGCGATACAAAAATTAGCAAATTATGGATATAATTCTGAAGATGATGGTAGTGATGTAATTCTTAAATTTAATGAATATTATCAATTACATTAGATGGAGAGTTAAATTATGATACATTAGATTGAATCAACCACGATGTGGTGTGCTTGATACTCATTTTAAAACATTTTAACAAAAATGGAATAACAATACAATAAAATGGTACTAGTCTCCTAGATTATTTCAGTAGTATACCTTTCCTTTGCGGCTCTCATACGCGACCAATCTTTATAAATGAGGGCTCTAAAGAAAGAGAATTTCACGGAGACGTGACGAATTGCACTTTGACTTACAAAATATGAAGGATTTGTTTTAAAAAAAACGCATCTAAATATTCATATCAAATGTAACCCGCAACACACGCCATTGTATTCGAATCTATATCGTTAAATACCTCCTAAACAAATCGTTCTGGGGGCCTTAAAAACTAACATTTTTGGGCTAAAGGCCTCAAGGAAACGTTTTCCGCACCATAGTCTACAAGATGACATTCTTGGACATTCAATTTAATTTTCACTTCGGCGCTTCAATACTACCAATGCCAACTAAATATTCCAGCTCTTGTTGCTGGTAGCCATTTTTATGACGACACGCTTAGAAGGCTTAGATTCCTCAATCTTTTATTTACGCTTTCTGTATACATCGTGGTTTGTGCAGTCTGACGAGGTTTATTTGCTTAATAATATTGTTTCTTATGCTGTAGTAAAACCATTCAATTAACTTTTTCTGTGGTGTAAGTGCTGTGTACCTAATTGTGGAGGGATGTTGGTGTACAGTGAAGAGTAAACACTGTGTTTGTGTTTTACTTGTATCAGTATTTTCTTTATCATTCGATGAAATTTTCGAATTAGCGGGTTCAGACACGTAGCTTTCTCAAAAGTCAAAAGCTAATATTTTTGTTACTATCACCCAAAGCTAAAAGCTAACTGTCAAAGAATATTGAATAATTACTTCAAATGCTGTCTTTGAGGAAGTGTTATGAATTGTTCCAAGAAAACTCTCCATGGTACTGAATAAATATTTATTAATAATTTATTTTAAACATCAATTGCATACAATTGCAAATATTTATTGAAACGTTCTTTTAAACATCAATAATATACAACAATCAATTGCAAGCATCAATATGCAAACATCGTTCAAGCAACATTCCCATGTACCGAAGTGAAGTCTAAGCCTACTGTATAAATTGTTTCTAATGGTAACAAATGGTATTTAGTACTCAAAGTTGAAAACATTAGTTTATTTTTTTGCTCGGAATTGCTTTTCTTGAGGTACATAACCGCGCAGAAAATAATACAATACTTTTTACGATACAAATAATTTTTCAATTTTCGCACACCCGCAAGCTGGCACCCTGACTCTCCAAAACCCTCTGTTCCTCATAACAAATCAAGGAAAGTTAAATAATATGACAAGGAATAGGGTTGTACTTGCCCGATCCAGTATTTTCGCATTACTTTGCATTTTCGCATTTGCTTTCTGATGAGTAAAAACCTATTATTTTTGTGACTATTAAGGAAAGCGAAGAGCTAACTCTCGAGGAAGATTAAATAATTTCTTCAAATGTTTTTAAAGAAGTATGAATTGTTCCGAGAACATCTCCCTATAATGCTTAGTAAACCTTTATTGAAAATTTGTTTCCAACATCAATTGCATTGTTATTTTTGTTTGATATGGGAGTTACATTTATACATTTTTTGAAACAATAAACACGTTTCATTTACAACTTTCCTTCTTAATGGAAAAGATACACAAATGGATAGGGAAAGGGTGGGGTAAGGGAACCGAGTAGTGTAAAATGACCAAAAATCACATTTTTCATTTTTTATGTTAAAAAATTCTGTTCTTTTACAAATAGTTTGATATTAACCTCGATTGTTTAAAAATAATATTTTCATTTCAAATTTAATTTTTAAAGAAAGCATTGCATCGAGGTGGCCATTTAAATGACAAACCCACTTTGCTTCTCTTCATATATCAGCTATATATAAAATATTTAGGAGATGGGTACTCGAAAGCATTAATGAAAGCTCGAAATCATTATATGATACGCTAATTTCTGGTCAACCCAATTTTGCTTCTGCCCATTGTCGCGTTCGTGCCCGCACAGGAGCCGTTGCAGACCTCTGGTAGCATGTTTTTGCCACTTTTAGTGCTATTCAATTGTTATGTTGCTAAATTATACTACTGGAGCGCTCCTGAAGCGCCAAACGGTGGTTATTGAGTATTTGTTTTCTATAAGAAGAAGCAAAACCGTTGAAACTTAGCTGCATAAACCCCGTCAACTTCGATGCGGACCAACCACCGTTTGTTTTACATCGGCCTCTCCCTCCGACTTAACCACAGGCTTATAGCAGCTAAGTAAAGCTAAATATAGCTCTAAATTTGTTTAATAAACTTTGTTCACAGATTGTCCCAATGACGCTTAAACATTCTCTCATTTTCTTATATTGATTGTCCCAAAGATGCTTAACATGCGAGAGTTCTCGCACGGGTACGGAGGTAGCCTAAGTTTGCATGGACCGCATAATGTGGTGGTAACAAAATTATCTATAGAATTACGGCTGGAGGAGACGAGATAGCAGGAAAAGAGAGACCACGAGATATTTTGTGCACGAACTGAGGGTGTCGCTTCTCAGAAAATAGCATTCTCGGTCGGATCAGGTGTCTTTCTCCATTGCGATGTTACATCCGGTAGAGACACACTCTATGTACATGTAAATGTAGTTCATATCTACGCACTCTATGGTAAAGCTTTTAAAAGAATACTATTTATAATTGTTTTTTCCTTAGACAATTACATAATTACCGGCTAATCACTGAAATATCTGATTTCCACGTCAGTAATTGTCTAGTAATGAGATAACTATTATTCGTAATTGAGAAAACAAAAATCACATTTAAAAAAAACAGACCATACAGCGCAATTGGATGTAATAGGTGTTGTCCGCGGATTCCCTACCCTCGTTTTACTCTAAAGTGATAGACTTCGGATCTTTATGTCCTATAAAATGTGGTTTTAGGCGCCTAAAAAGCTACTAAAAAGTAGGGAAATAGATCTTTAATAGGCACATTAAATAAACAAATTGTATGCATCACGCAATGCAAAACACGGTGATTTATTAAATGCAATGTTTTATTTCAAATGACACTTAAATACAGCATAATGGATAATGTAATATTGTAATTGAACAATCATTCTAAAGGCAAAATATTTGCTTTTAATGAATAAAAAAATCTGTGTCTCTTTCAGTTAATTAAAATATAAAGGATTAAATTGTCTCACATGAATTTTAATAATTAATGCAACATTCTTATTTTTTAAATAACTGATTCTTCAATTTCACTTTTTTGTGTAATTTTGTCCACAATAAACAATAAAAAGCATTTTCAGATGATGTGGGATGATTGTCTTTTGTCGGTCAGAAATATCTTAAATGCTGAAAAAGATCTCTCAACGTCTGCGATGGTGACTGTAACATATTTAAAACGAGAAACCATAAGCGGATTAAATCCTATAGGGAGAACTGCCTTACTTCCGCATAAATGCCTGATACTTCTTTCAGAACCGTGTCTCCAGTATTTTGGCGAGCACCATTTGTGTCTTTTTGGAAACAATTTTCTCAACCTCACTAACAGCTTTCTTTACTGAATTTCTGCTCCAGTAAATTATGGGACTGATTCTGTGAAACGGAGCTTTAATGATTGTAATTGCTTTACAGTGAAATTAGCGCGAAAAAGTGAAATTTGCGTGAATATATGTTCGATCCTGCCTCAAAGCTTCCTCGCGTAGGACATTCTGGGCAACCTTAAAACACTGTCAATGTTCTCACTGTAATACTGCACAACTTGCGGCCGCGTATCCCATCTTCTCAAAATAATCGCTGGCGGCAAATGCAGATTTGGATATCTTTCTTTGTAAGCTGCAATTCTAGAACTTGACTTTAAAAATACTTTCTTCATGGAGGATATTAAGTCATTGATTTTGGATAACTGGTTTTGAACCTCCTTGGCTAGGCAGTGAAGTGGATGAGCCAGATAAGTACCGTGAGTTAAATTTTGGAAAAATACTTTCTACTAGACGTAAGTCAATTGCTTTCCATTGTAATTTCTTGAAATTGTATTCCATTGCCGAAGTTCCGATTTCGCATAGGGCACCTTAAGATTTCACTAATTGCTTTATTTATTGCTGCGCTAGGGCTAAACGACACCACGCCGCATTTTATCAAACAGTAAACAAGTATCCAGTCAATGAAAGGTTTGTGGTTGAATAAATAATTATTTATTGAATACGACAGGGTTGATTGGAAATTTAAAAAAAAGAATTTTTAGGCACCAAAAGGCAGAAATTGGCATTTATGTTGAAATAGGTGCCTGTAGGCACAATCACAGTTGGTTAATGTCTTTGTAGGTCAATTGCATGTGTAATTATCTATGTTAGGTTCAAAAGGCTGTAAAGGAAAACAATAGGTAAAAACCTAATGATCCGAAGTCTAGTGATAATCTATTTCTTTTTTAACCTGAAGTTTGCATTTCTAAAATTATATGGTATAATATGTATAAAATTATATGGTTCAATATTTTGGTTTAATAACTAAAATTTCGTCATTACTGTGATTTTTACTTTTACTCATAATTTGGCACATATTGACAAAACATATTGTTGGTACAAGTTTTTGATGAATATTTTGTGTTGTACAGAATGTTTTGTCGTAATATTTTCTTATATTCCTCTTATTTTGGTTACCTGAGGTTTGGATTTACAGATACTCCGCGCGAGCAATCACGACCCTATTGATTCTGTGAATATCAGAGTGTTAATCATTGAACAATGTCAATCGTTGTTCACAGTAGCTGTTTTCAAGCATGATAAAAGTGAAACTAGGGCGCCGCCGCGAGGTAGGATGGCTGGAAAGATTATTCTCCAGCTTTGGCCAGAGGCCCAAAAAGTAACCGTTTTTCAGCGCGCTCCAGCGCCTAAACTACTTTTCAGAAATTGTATGTACTTTAATGTTTTAAGTAACAATTGTTTCGTTAGAATACATAGAATACATACATACATTTTGAAGATACAAGAGAAAAACTAAAATAAAGGGGAAATTTTTAGTTGTTTTTTTTTTGCAATTTTCTCAGTGAAGCCGACGTTTTTTGAGGTGGCAAACATCAAATTCGTATTCAGAAACGTGAAGAATCGTTGAGAAAAAAACTTCCGGAACTTTTTCCTGGGCCAGATACCATATGACTGGACTACTTACGCTGAATATTATTAAAAGCTAAAATGCGCATCGGATATGTTCGTGAATACACTGAATTCAATGCCAGAAATATATTTTCATTTAAAGTTTGAATAAGAAATCTATTTTCACACTTCCTTTATTTACAGGAGAAAGTGATATTTGAAGTATCAGAAATTAAGACACAACATTACATAACGATAACATTCTAATATTGCGATTAAGTACGCGCTGTTGCAGCTCCACCAGTTTGCAATCTTCTAAAATTGAAGGGTCTAAAACATATTTCGTGTGAATATATTTAAATTTACTTCTTGGAGATGTCATTCGACTTCCTGGGTACTGACTCTCCATCCAGCCGCTGGGATCGGGTGGCCGAGGCCCGCAGAGCCAAGTTCATTCCGAGCCAAGGAGAGGAGTCGCAAAGGCGGCGTTACCTGGCGCGCGCGGCGGCGGGAGCCGTGGCGAGAGGGTGCGTGAAGGAGGCGCAGCGGGCGACGGCGGGCGGCAAGCGGGCGTGCGCGTGCGCGTGGGCGGGGCGGCGCGGCGGGGCGCGCTCTGGCAGAGGGCCGGCGGCCAGGGCGGAGCTGCCGCACGACGCCGTGCGCGGGAGGGCGGCGCAGCGCCAGCGCGGGGGCGGCGGCGGCGGCGGCCACGGCACCTGCGCACGCCCCGTTGCTCAATCTCTTACTCACGCGCACCCCTACCTCTCTCCATATCTCTCTCAGACGCACGGTGCCTCTCTTTATCTCTCTCCCACGCACACTCCTGCCTCTCACCATCTCTCTTCCACGCAAATCCCCCTCCATCTCTTCATCTCCGCCACACGCCCCCTTCAATTCATATACTCTCACTCACGCGCACCCCTGCCTGTCACCATCTCTCTCGCGCGCGCACCTCCTACCCCCCTCTCTCTCTCACCCTGCGTTTCTGTCTCATGCGCCCTCTCAATCTATATCCCACTCACGAGTACCCCTGCCTCTCTCCGTCTCTCTCTCATACCTACTATCCCTCACACTCTCTTCCCTCTCTCACGCGCAGCCCGTGCCTTTCCCTCCCTCTCCCTCGCGCGCGCACTCTTTGCCTTCACCCTCTGGTATCTCGTTGTTCGCACTAGCCACACATACACACACAATGTATATATATATATATATATATATATATATATATATATATATATATATATATATTGTGATGGACCCCTATTTGGTCCTCTACAACATTGATTTTAAGGTAAGATGGGGACAGGTAATATTTTTCGTGAATGGGCTCTCGGTATTCGTGCACATACATTAGAAGTACACATTGTAATAAAAAAAACAAAATACTTTATTTCACAACTCATTACAATAGGAATCTCTTTTCACTTTTACAATCTTAAATGTTAATGAATCACTGCTACCCTCACTATCAATTCCTGATAAACTACTCAACACATAAAAACCTGACATTTGGATGGGCGACACAGCTGACCCCGGGCACCTCGGCGAAGAGGCTTCTCCGGCGGGCGGCGTCGCTCGGCTGTCCCCGGTCCCAGTCGCTTCCCGCCGCTGCTGTATACTACTCGGATGACCAAGCGTCTTCGGCCGTCATCCGCTCAACACTCGTTCCATCCGGGCATTTTTGATGTTCTGCTCTCATCCACACCTCCCGCACCGTCTACTTTGTGGACACACTACTCAAATAACACTGTCTATAGTCCTCGCCGGATGTTTCACCACAGTTGCACCGCCACGTGGTGAAACTCGTCTCCTGACTGATCTCTCGCACTCACCCAGTTCTTAATGTTGCAATTCCCGATTAGATTTTGAAGATTGTTCACCATGCTCATCTCTACATTGATTATCACTTCATCCACTTTCCATCGGCACTCATAACGTCTCCACGGTTCCTTAATTCCCTCACAAACCACTCAAGCGCACGCACCCGTTCCGTCTCCTCTCGAGTTATATCTCTCACTCCAGGTTTTTTCTCGTGCTCTTCGCACCTCCTCTCGCTCGCCACGCGCTCCCCTGACTCGTTCAGAACGGGTCAGTCGGCAACGGTCATAACTACCGCGTCATTTAAACTGGGTCGGCCGCTGCACCATGATGCGAAACTGATATATATATATATATATATATATATATATATATATATATATATATATATATATATTAAAATGATTACACTTTCACATTTGCAGGACCAACATTTATTGCGCTACATAGCCACAGATGATACATGTTAGTATGGCGTGGGGTCGCCATGTTGGCGAAGAAGCCGGCATGAGGGCCGGCGAAGAAGTTTGCATGAAGACGTTGCGGCATTGAGTTGTACAGCTCTCGAATAAAGTCCTGTGCTAGTCCATCCCATGCAGCGTAAACCTGAGTGCGCAGTTCTTGAAGACTGGTGGGTAGGGGTAGGATCCTGATCGCAGGCTCCATAGAACCCCAAACATTGTCGATCCAGGACAGGCCTGGCGATGCTACTGGCCTTGGCAGAGTATCCACGGTTGCAAGGCATGCTCGGGAGATGGCTGCGGTATGCGGACGCGCGTTTTCGTGTTCAAATATTACATGAGCGTGGGCGTTCACGAACGAAAGGACCACCGGTTGAAGGATGTCGTGAACGTACCGTGCGACTGACACGGTCCCTTGAGGAACACTAACGGTGAACGGGTCGGGCACCAAGGGATAACGGACCATGGGATATCATTGATTTTATGTTTCGTTTCGAAAGTTATTCGGTAGTTTATTTAGGAAAAGCCGTCGCCACCAAGTGACATTTTCGTTCTAGTTTTTGGGCATCTTGATGTAATAGATATTGCATCAGTGCTGCAATATATATTACATTGTACAAGAGATGCATTGGTTATCGGCATGTTTGAGGTCTTGAGGTATTCTAGTCATCAACCATCTGATCCATCACATCTAGTCCAATCTTTGTTTTATTATGTAATAAGATCATTTATAGTTTCATATTTTCTAGATCAATAAATTGCTGATTTAATGTATGGACATGTAAATAAATATATTTCCTTTTGATTTGTAAGACAGAGAAAAATTATTAGTATTAGCAGACACAGTAAAATTTTTTTTTATGTTTTCAGTTCATTTGGAATCTCTTTTGTGTTTTGACATGAAATTCTTAACAGTGTAAGTTTTTTTTTGTAACAGGAACTCTGCGAGTAAGGACGTAAAAAAATATCCACAGAAATGTTATATCCTCTATTCCTCAAGGGTTGGGTCCGTTCTTTCACATTTGCAGCCAAATCTTTCGCCAAACGCTCGTCCTTTTGCGTTCCAAAGTATACGCTGCTGTTGAAATCAAACCCGTTCCCCACATCACAACACCAGAATATTTTTATGCCATATTTCTCAGGTTCATTCCTCATATACGTTCTGAAAGATCACCACCTTTCGTTTGTCATCAAAGTGCATGCACATTCGAATGTCTTCGAAAATACCAATATTCATTATTGCTGTGAAAAACGGATCATTACTTTTACTCAAAACCAAATCCCTTCGTTATATAATCAAGCTCTTTTCAATACAATTTTTCACACATATTCACTGAAGTGAGATTAATTTTTGAAGGTCGCTACTTCCCGCACAATTTAGACAACGTATTCTCACTTGTGGCAGACACAAAACTAAATTTTGTATTGAAGATCTGCTAACTCAAAAAAGATAGTGTCGAAAAGTTAAAGTATAAAGAAATTTAATTGTCGTTGTCCATTGTCGATTGTGCGACATTTTTTATAAAAATATTTTCAACGAAGACACAGAACAAATAGGGGGCCTTTCAGGCCCCTTAAGTGGAAAGTGCGACTACCCACAGAAAAAACTAGATTTCTAAAAACCGATTAGTTTCCGTCTACTCTCCTTGTATTTTTAGTAACAAAAATGATTATTTTAAGATGTCAAGAAATATTATTAGCCACAAGCAAAACACAACAGAATGCGGCGTTGAGAAGATGCCAAGGGGCCTCTGAGGCCCCTTAAGTCCACCGACGCACAGTGTTCTTTTTAACGCATCTAGGACGACAAAAATCAATTTCTCGGAAACTACTCGTCCAATCTCGATGAAACTTAATACCCAGCATACACTAAGAACACTTATTATACTGTCAGTGTTTCATAATTATATCTTTAATATTTCAATGGGTATTGTTATACATGGCTTTTAATTAATGAATAAATCAATTAAATACCTCTCAATTTCTTCAGTTCTAAATAATGCAGCTAATTTACTCCTCTCTATTTGTCACGAATTGCTATCTGAACATAACAGAAGTAAAATTATAAATTCATATGAATTATTACGATATCGTTCCTAGTAAAAATGGCAAAAATTCACTTACCTAAAATCAAAGGCAACAGACTGTTCACGAAGGGTCCTCATCCCTCGTCTCTGATACTCACTGAGTAGATTTATTTCCAGTTAAAATGTTGCATATTTTTCCATCAACCATCGTCATTTGCAAACTGAAGGTTACTGAAATTTTTTTCCCTGCTACATGGATAATTATAGGTTCCAGCTTTTTGATTTGCTTCTTCACATCACAATACTCTTCTTTTACAATCTGTGCAGACTCTTTCACATATCGCACTTTAAGAGAGCAACAAAACCGTGTTGATGATGTTCTGGTGTTTTGCCACAATAATCGGCATTCACTTTTGTTGATTTCCAGTCTCAGAGGGACAACAGAAACGATAAGATTATTTCCATCATCAGATGCAGAATCTGAAAACTTCTGTTTGTAAGTACTGTGACCCGAACTGCCATCACAACCCCATTTCCTAAATTGCGTACACAACTCGAATGCTCTTATATCCATCACCTGCTCGGCCACTTCCTTTTGTGCCTCTAAAAGGGGCTCAGTTGCTGTCTTTAGAAGTGCTTGTAATCGTACTTCTGCAAATGTCACCTACACGGACATGCACACTTGCGGGATAGCAATCCTGCTTGGCTTCGAGAACTGCGGAATATGGTGGAAACATGCTAAAATGTCTCTGTTTTGATTCCTTGTATGAAAATTTGTTTTGATGTACTGTTTATTTGCTATCTATAAAATATGCTAGAGCTTCTTCTTTGGTGTACGGTATACCTTCATTCGTCTCAGCAACAGCACGAGATCTTTTTGAATTAGTTGCTCATTGAGGAGAAGCCTCACTCAATTCTCTAACAATGTCCGCAGCATCTCGCTTTCCTGACTGTATAAGAGAACTTTGAGTAGGAAAAGATAATTCTTTCGGTGATCTATTTTTTAATAAATCGTTAACTTTCCTTCTCTTGCTTCTCTCAGTACAATCGTAGAAAAGTTTCATTGGTCGGTCTCTTTTCTTTGTTTCTTCACTTCTTGTTTTCTGTGGTGTAATAAGATATTCAGTGAATATGCTTTCTGGAAAACAAATGCTTCCAGCGAGCCGGGCCTCGTTTTGTAGCACAAATCTTTCTAGATGTCTTCCACATTTTCCCCATTTTGTCTTCATTCTTGCTACGAATGTATGTAAAACATTCCTAATATTACGCTCGGAACCCTTTGAACACTGTTGGATGTTCAATATCTGCACAGTGTAATTGTAAAGTTCAATACACTCGCTCTTTCTGTCGCCCCGCTGCCACTGCTCGAATAGCTCGCGCCGGCAGACAGAACGCTCAGGCACTGAAAATGATAAATATTTCTTAAACGCGCAAGAATGCGCACAAGATAAAAACGAATACTTGTTACCAGATGTCTGCGGATCTACACAACGAAATATCTCGGTGTCTTCACGTGCATTCATTAACTTATGTCTCGATAAAAAGTGAATTAAGAATTTTTTTATTCCTTTTCTAGTCTCATTTTAAAGCCTTATAGAAGGAAGCCTGTACATCACATCGCAAAGTCCCATATTCCATTTGAAAGTACATACAATGATCTTGATACTCCATAGCACAATATGCATATAAGACGCTAAAGAACGCAGGAATCTAACGCACGAATCGAACTTTTAAACGCCACTGCGGCCTGGCTCGGACACCGTCAGCGGAAGTCTATATTTAGCGCAGTGTCTTATCAGTACAGTCCGGTCAGAAATGATACAGCCATCGATTCCGTATGATTTGAAGCTTTTGCAATGCGGTGAGCAATGAATGGAAGCCTGTACGTGAAAATAAAAATTTGATTTTTGTCGCCCTAGAATGGGAAAATAGAACACAGTGCGACGCCGGGTTAAGTAAGCTAGCCGGTGCGAAAGGGGAACGCACGTATTGCAACTCGCGCACGCACACGCATGACATTGCGATAGATAGTGGATGGTGAGAAAGGAGCAGGTAGGGATACCGATTACAGTGTTGAATATAGAATGTAATTTAATTTGCTGAATTTCAGTTAATATTTATTATGTTAACCATAAGTGAATGACTTTCGTTAGTTCGGAAAAAGAGTAAAAGCTATATTTTTGCACGAGGCATATTTTTAAAGTAAGTATCCTTTTGGGAGAAAAAACTCATAAAAATTTTTTTTTAAAAGCAAAATTTATTTTTACGTGAAAGAGCATTTCTTAAACAATTTTTCCACGGAATGGTCACCCTTGTTCAGACATTTGTTATACCGTGAAATCAACTTTTCGATGCTCTCTTCATAAAAACAAATTCTCGAAAACTAAAAATATTACAGGCGATTACATTACGACGTATTATTTGCCCCATTATTCCGCAAAATTGAGTGAAAATTACACTTATATATCGGGAATCGTTTAGAAGTTATGGGGATGGCCCATAGTTGGTGGGACACCCTCTCTCTCTCTCTCTCTATATATATATATATATATATATATATATATATATATATATATATATAAAATTCAGTGTTTAACTAAAATGGCCGAAATATTGGTGGTTATATAAATTAAGGAATATTTTTTTATTGTAACGGTTTTTATATACAAGGAAAGTCATTGAAGGTGCTAAGCGCCCCAGCGTGATCTTCGTAATATTATCAATAAATAATCACTTGGCCGATTTGGTCCCCGAATTATAGATTTTTATACAAATAGTAATTTACTTTGCAAGGAAATTTATTTCCATGACAATCACAAGAACATGTACCTTTTTTTCGTTGGCGGGGCTGGTGGTACGTATTTTGTTTTCTAATTGTTGTACATTCAGCACTAACTTGGGAAGTACTTTCGGGACGTTTCTAACAACCTATAGTGGAAAAACCGGACTCTCAACCGATAGTTGAAAAAACAGACAACTTTCAAGCCTGAATGTTGTCTAAGTACGCGTCAATTTCTAGACGGGCTCGAATAAGAAATTCTAATTGTCCAATTTCATCGCAGCCTGTATGTCACCGGAACTGTGTGTACATTTTCGAGACTCGGAGAGCTGTTGTAGACTCTGGAGGTCAATAACATCATTTGCGAACACCGAGTACCCTCCAGTTCTGACGGCCGGCTGGCAGCGAAAGGTTCTGACGACCTAACGTCAGGGGCGATCTTATGGCGTGCGATACAGTGCTGTCGTAGCGTACACCTCAATTCGGCCGATTAACAAATTTGGTCGTTTGTATCGGGAAAAGGTAGATTTTTTTCTTCGACAATGCTTGTTAAGTATCCTCGACTCAACTCTTCTGGACAATATAGATGAGAAATTGTCCAGAAGCTACTGTGGAGTAATGCAGTGTTTCTCAACAAAATATCCTCGAAAACCTTTTTTCATCAAACAGAGGAGAATGTGGTGTGTTTCTTCTCCCACCGGAATACAGCCTGATTGAGTGCGTGTGTCTGTTGCAGGGAAAGAAAAGATTGGTCCACCGCACCGTGTAAGCGGCGGGCGCGGTGCCTGGCGGCGCGTTGGCGGCGGCGGCGGCGGCGGCGGCGGCGAAGGGGGCTGCGGAGGCGGCGGCGGGGGCCGAGGCCGGTCCGAAGAGGCAGGCGCGCTTCTCCAGCACGTTCATGGAGCGGTGGAGCGCATGCACGATCTGCCCCTGCACCTGCGCATCCGCATCCACGCCATTCAGAATCGTAATAAAAATAAATTAAAATTGCACGTAACTATTTTTGCGCTGAACCTTTAAAAGTTATTTTGTAGAAACAAAAAATGCTCGAAATGCTTTTGGTTTTTTGGCTACCAAAACTTTTCCCGAAAGTATTTCGAGATGGATAACTGAAGGGATTTTTACTAACAATAATATAAACAAAATAAAATCGTCTATTTCACCGTTTGCAAAGTGAGCCCCCCTATGGCTTCCCATCGACTGCACATTTAAAGAAAAAAGTAAAAGATTTAATTTTCATGACTATATATTTTTCATCCGATTAAATATACTATCATGGTGATAAAAAATTAAATAAACGTTTATAGGGGGTCAATCCATTTCAGTACTGGTCGCTCGACCATCGAAAAAAATTCATATTTTGTACATAAATTTCTTTATGTTTTGGTTGTTCAAAAAAATCTTTAATTTGCAGGTTTACAAATGGCAATCAATTTTGTTTTAGGCCGTGGTTTAGGTCAATTTTCGCATTTGTAGACTTTACTCCTTTTTCAATTATTCTTCTCTGTGTTGTTCTAGCATTCTAGAATAAAAGGAAATGGATTTTACATACTCTCTCCTACAAATCGAAATGTTATTTACCTAACTTCTATGTTTTTATTTCGACTATTTCACTCGTGTCTGTCCGTGTCATAAGTAGCCAATGCTAAGTAAGGATATATTCAAATTAAACCAATCCCAGATGTTTATCGCCATCAGTTTGTTTACCTTTTTTATCATAAGTAATATCACGAGAAGTGCTGGGCGAGTCGCTACGCGAGTCGTGAATTTACCGGCTATCTGAGCACTTCTCGTGATATTACTTATGAAAATATTTGCAACCAAATCTATGGAACGCAAATGAATGAAATTCGATTTTCAGAGAGTAATTTCTCAAAGAAGGAATGCAATCACATCCCTAATTTTTTCTGTGCTTTTACAAATAATAGTATAGTCACATTTTGTCAAATATCATTAGCAAATAACGTACCACTTGACAATTAAACTTAACGTAACAATTGAAAATTGGAATTTTAGGTTTTTCTAAATTTTCAACAAATATCTCTGTTTGGGAACCAGATAAAAATCTGAAAATTGCACAAATGCTAAATCGCTGATACCAAAAAATTTCAACTTATAGATTTAACTCGAAATATTTTGTAAACTATTGTTAACTGGGAAAAACCGGGAAAAAACGCTTCATATCCACATTGAGGATACGTTGTGTCAAGTAGTAATCATGTTATTTTGAAATTATTTTAAACTGAAGTCTACAATGATTTAAAATAATTAATTATACTTTATTATTTAATAAATATAAAAAATGGCCTAATATATAATCGTCTCCTATATTATTTCAGTAGTATACCTTCACTTTGCGTCTCTCGCACTCAGCCAATTTTTACAAATGAAGAAACAGAATTTCACGAAGACGTGACGAATTGCACATTGACTTTAAAAATATTGAGGATTTGTTTAAAAAACGCATCTAGATGCAACACGCAACACTTGTCAGTGTTTTTGAATCTATATCGTCAAATAACTCCTAAACTAAGCATTCTAGGTCCTTTAAAACTAAAATTTTGAGGCCAATGACGTCAAAGAAACATTTCTCACTCCGTAATATACACAATGGTACATTCTTGGACATTCAATTAACTTCTCGGTTCGGGGCTTCGATACAACCAATACCACCTATATATATATATATATATATATATATATATATATATATATATATATATATATATATTGTGACGAACCTGAATTATGAGGTTCGTCACAGGTGCCAGAGCCCCATAAAACACAAAAAAAAGAACGAGAAAGAGCGCGGCGCAGTTCAAAAGAGGCGCGCCCGCGGATGAGGAAGTTGTCGCTTATAACGTCGTTCACAAGTCGCGAGAAAATGACGCAGTAACTGGAGGGGAGTAGGAGGCACCGCGTTACCCCTGCGAACCGAGGGCATAAAACGCGAATCCTCAACCGGATGGTTCTCTTTAGCTTTCGTCAGTGGAGGAAGAAACATCTCTTGAGCTTTAGTCAGTGGAGGAAGAAACATCTCTTCAGATTTCGTCGGTCGGAGCAAGCAGCATTTCTCTCCGAAGCATTGGTGGCCGACGCCGAAAGATTACGCGCAGGAATGTCAAGTTAGTTAGGAGTATCCGACGTCCAAAGGCGTCTAGCTAGTCGTCAGCGAAGTAGTTAAAACATTTGAGAAGATTCTGGCAGTCACGGCATCGTGAGAGAGGTTGCCTCTGAAATTGGTAACAAATTGACGCTCAGATTACACCATAAAATCTGTAGCCGAAACGGAGGAGAGATCTAGTACGCGGCGAAAACTATACCTCACGCCGGCGTGCGAAAAACAACGGGCGCGAGTAAAAGAACGCGCCGGACGAGATCCGAAGGCGGACGAGCACCGTACAATATCGGACGGAGGAGTCGGGACCGAGGCGGACGAAGAAGACGGAAGAAGGACGACGGAGCTGGGAGCGCAAGAAAGAAGAAGGACGGGACCACAAGAAGAAGGAGACGGAAGAAGAACGGCGACGGGAGTTGAAGACGGAAGACGGAAGAACAAAGACAGCGGGTCGCCGAGTACCGAGGCCGCGGCGCGGAGCGCCAGCGCCGGCAGCGAACGCGACAGCGAGCGACCGGGGACAAGGCCACCTCGCCAGGAGGGAGAGGTAACGGGGCTAGCGAAAAATATAGGTCAAGTTCGCGCCGTGTCGAATGAAGACGTTAGGAGTTGTTTGGGGAGGTTATAGAATGTAAAGGATAAATGACTTTCACTTTACAGTGTTAAAAGCACAAGCCATTTTGACGCCTGGTTACCTATTAGTTTTCTTTTGTAAATGAATTAAAGTAAAGGTGTTAAAATTGTATCAAAGTGTGAAGGAAGATGCGCTACAGAGAACGGTTTATTATTCAGTTGTGAAAGAGTTAAAATCGAGTGTTCAATAAGATTAGTAGAGCGCTGCCGTGATAAAGTTAAAGCGCAAGCAGAATTTAATCAGTTGGTTTTTGTTAAAAGAATTACGAATTTTACTGGGACAGTAATTATGTTAAGAATTGGCAGAATTTTTGGTTACGTGATTTTTTTAAATATGTAAGGTAATATAATGTAAGCTAATGACCTATTTGGAAAATTGAAAGAGAAAAGTGACGAGTTGTGTCTGTAGTAGTATTAGTTATTATTTTGAAATTATTTTGAAATCATTATTTTGACATCATATATATATATATTAAATATATAAATATATATATTTCAGTCTTTGTTGCTGATAGCCATCTTCGTGACCACACGCTTAGAAGGCTTAGATCCCTCCATCTTATATTTTTGTACACACCGTGTTTTGTGTAGTCTGACGAGGTCTATTTGCATAAGCATTAATTCAAGATTCACTCATGTACCAACAACTAGAAGAACTATTAATAGTTGCTTGATACCGATGAAGATTGTTTCTTACGCATGTAGTGAAACCATTCAATAAAGGTTTCGTGGTGGTTTACAAGTGCTGTATACCTAATTGTAGAGGAATATGGGAGTATGAATGAAGAGTGAAGACTGTGTTTGTGTTTTACCTGTACCAATATTTTCGTCATCAGCAGGGAGTCGATGAAATTTTCAAGTCAGTGGGTTCAGTAACGTAGCTTTCTCAAGAGTAAAAAGCTTTTCTAGTATTTTTTGTGACTATCACGAAAAGCGAAAAGCTAAATGTCAGTGAATATTGAATAATTACTTCAAATGTTGTTTTTAAGGAAGTGTTGTGAATTGTTCCAAGAAATCTCTCCATAATCTCTATGTATAAAACTGGATGTTGGTATGTGGGTATATATATATTGAAACGAATTATTATATAATATAATTATTATAATGGGTTTCTAAGCAGAGATGCAGCGGCCGATACGGGTTAGACGCAGCCAATACTTTGAATTTGGCGGTAGTGGCGGCCGAGTCAAATGACCCGTTCGAACGAGTCGGGGGGGGGGGAGTGATGCGAACGAGAAGGCGCGCGGGGCGGGAGACACACAGTCAGTGAGTACGCGAACTCGTAAGACGACGGAAGTGGTGAGAGAGGACTGGAATTTAAGTGGAGACGAAACGAGTGCTTGAGCAGGAGATGTTAATTAAGAAGTTGAGGAACTGTAAATGTTGTGAATGCTGAGGGAAAGTGGATCAGGCAATATGTAGTATTGAGCGGGTGTGATGAACAATATTCAGGAGTGAAACGTGTAAACTTAGTGAGACGGGACTGATGCGTGAGCACAAGTAGGTATGCGAAGTAATAAAGGAACAGTCGGGATGTTTTCAAGCATTGGTGATGAACAAATGAAAGAAGTATGATATTGTAATGAAAGCGTTTTTTTGTCTTTTTTGGAATAAAGTGTTATGTTCTCTGTCTTACAATTCTGTCTTTCCAATGGATACACGACTATCCGGAGCCCATTCACGAGAAAGATTACCTGACCCCTTATCATATTAAAATAATTGTTGGATTGTACCGAAAAAAACCAGCACGTCTCAATATATAAGAAACTCTCCGACACCGTTTGACCGATCACCATAAAACACGTGTTTTATTCACCCAGAAGGTTCATGTGCTATTAATTCTGTTGTAATTCCACTCCATGGCGCTGTCGAACAAAACTAAATATTCACGTCATATGCAACCCGCTACACACTCAGCAGCATTTTGAATTTATATCGTTAATTAACTCTTAAATGAGGCCTTCTAGGTCCTTAGAAACTACAATTGTGAGGCCTAAGGCCAGGTACAGGGTAAGGGAAGGAGGGAGAGACAGTTTGAAAGGGAGATGGGAGGGGAAAGAGGGAGATGAAGGGCAGAACAACGTCTGCCCGGTTTTCCTAGTACTAAATAAATCTTTATTGAATATTTCTTTAAAACATCAATTGCATTGTTTTTTTTTATTGCATAGTGTGAAAGTTACTGTTGCGGTGGTGTGCGGCGAGTCAAATCGCGCGCCTCACCGCCGGCACACGGCGGCAACTTGGAGAGCAGCGGACCGTGACACGACCAGGCGAACGAGAGAAGACAGCCGGTCAGCGAAGCCCCGGAGTGGAAGCGAGGCTACGCCGCCGAGCGGATAGACAGTTTTTCTAGTGGAGTTCCCGCTGTAAGATTGGTGATTAGCGACAAAGAGATATTTTGGACCCGGCAATAGTGTTTTGGACTCTCGTACGGATTACTGGTGATACGGCTTGATTTTGGGTACTTCTCCAGGAAAACGGTAACCTGGCTATGTTTATAAATTAATTCTTTGGTTACCGCATTTGTTAAACTTGCACTGATATCTAATTTGTTAAATAAAAGCCGTGTCTACAAATTTCTGTGTTTTCCTGGACATAACAGTTACCTTCTTATATTTTTAAACAAATAAACACGTTTCGTTAACGACTTTCCTTCTTAGAATGGAAATAGAAGGATAGGGATGAATGTGAGGTCTAACATGCGAGAGTACTCGTACGCGTACGCAGAGGTAGTAGGGGAAAACTTGTGCTATGGCACAACACAAAGAACGAACTTTTTAAATTAGCTAAAAGTAAAATAGCTTTTAATAAATGAGAAACAAAAATCAAAACGCGCTAGTCCACAATACTACATGAAATAATTTAAAAAAGACGCTTATTTTAAAATTATAGAAAAAATAGCTGAAGCCACTCGACAACTGCCAGCGATCGCAGTCCAAACGCACGATTTAAATGTTGGCGGTATCTGGAAGTACGTACATCAATGCACAAATATAAACTCATATTGTAAATAATACACCGATTGATATTAAACTTAAGGTGTCGGTTCGTTAAGATATTCAATATGCAAACATCGTTTGAGCAACATTCCCATGTACTAACGTGAAGAACTTACACGTACAGTCTACGCCTACTGAATTGTTTCTAATGGTAACAAATGATATTTAGTACTAAAGATGAAAATATTAGTTTTATTATTTTCTGGCTCGGAATTGCAGAGGTACGTAAGAACGCAGGAAATAATACAATACTTTTTAGTATACAAATAATTTTTCAATTTTCGCACCCCAGCAACCTGGGGCCCTGACTCTCCAAAACCCCCTCGGTTCCTCATAATAAATCAAGGAAAGTTAAATAATATTGCAACGAGTAAGGTTGTACTTGCCCGATCCGGTACTTTCGCACAACTTTATTTGGCTTTCTCAAGAGTAAAAACCTTTTCTAATATTTTTGTGACTATCAAAGAAAGCGAGAGGCTAATTCTCCAGGAAGATTTCTTCAAATGTTGTTTTTAAAGAAGTATGATTTGTTCCAAGAATATCTCTCTATAATACTGAATAAACTTTTGTTGAAAATTTGTTTTCAACATCAATTGCATTGTTGTTTTGTTTGATATTCTGTAAGTACATTGGGAATTACATGTATACATCTTTTAAACAAATAAACGTTTCATTAAAAACTTTCCTTCTTAATGGAAAGGATATACAGATAGGGAAAGATTGGAGTTTGACATTAGAGAGTTCTCGCATGGGTACGCTAATTTTCAATATTACGCATAGAGGAAAGAAAGATCGCCAGCGGAGTGTGATCCATTTGTTAGGGTACGGCTCTGACATTCGCCTGGTGTTGACCCGTTGCTCCAGCATTCGCGTGGAGAAACGACGTAAAACCAACATCGAGAGCAGCCGGCCGCTAGAGAGGTGCTGCAGCCAGTGCAGCGCGTTCTACCTTGAGGCGGTGGGTGACGCCGCGCATGGCCTCGTGCGTTCGCTCCATGTCGAGGTTCATGCTGCGCATCGACTTCTGCATCTCCACCACGGTGTGCGTGATGGACTCGAACACGTGCCGGTTGAAGAGGCGCTCGTCGTCGACCTCCTCTTCTTCCCCGCCGCCGCCGTCGCCGCTGCCTCGCCTGCCCCGCCCGCGCCCGCGCCGCCGCCCGCGCCGCCCGCGCCCTCGCCTGCGCCCGCGCCCCCCCGCGCCCACGCAGTCGCTGCTGCTGCTGGTGGTGCTAACGTCGGAGTCCTCGCGCCCGGAGTCCGACGCGGAGTCGAACAGGTCGAAGCTGGAGTCACTCGACTCGTTGATGCTCCTGCGGCAGGCGCGCGTGGCGACGACGCACGGGGCTCTGAACAGGGTCGAAACGCGCGCAAGGGCACCAAATTTTAATTTGTGAAAAAGGATTACTTCTTGATAAATATCAATTCTACATACTTCAAAATTACTAGAAACCAGAAAAAATAATATTTTTATCAATGCTTACAGCCATGCGACACTCTTAATATCAAGCCTTTCAGACGAGGAAAAATTCAGCCACTCAAGCAGTGAAAATACACTCATCTTTCATTGTTTATAACTTTTTCGCTAATCAACTTTTCAACTTCCAGAAATTCTATGCCCTTTTATGTACCCTTCTAAATATATTAAAACTTTTATAGTGTCATTTATTTGTATTTTTAATTTAATTATGCTTTACGTAATTAAGGTGTACAAAAACCCTTATTCTTTTAACTAAGTAAACTTTCAGAGGCAATGACACAAAAACACCAACAACATCCCCGAAATGAATATATGTTATTATGTGAACATTATTTAATATTTTTCAGTCGAAATCAGCTGCCCCGGACTGTCCCTTTCAAAATGATGACCGTTTAAATTTTACATTAATGGTGCTTGGAAAGAGCATTATTACCTTCGGATATAATACCAATAACGTTTACTTCTAGAAAATTTATTATCTTCTAAACTTTCGGATTTACATTAATTGCAAAATATTTTCAATTTCTTTTTAAAAATATTTCTTCTTTCAATTTGCCAAATTTCATTGTTTTTCAATAAATTTAAACATATGAAATTGAGATCTGCAGAACTGAAACATGCAATTAGTGAAATTTGACGGGCAATAACATTAAAACCTCTAAAAACATATCGTTGAAATTAATGTATGTTGTTAAGTAAACATTTGTAAATGGTTTTTCGTTGACAACAACCGACTTGGCAAATCTCTTTCAAAATGGCGTCTATTTAAAGTTTACAAGACGAGGTTGACAGAAAGCGTCATTTTCATTAAATAAGTGATCGTTGATTGGAAATTATACAAAAACAGTGAAAACATTTCCATGAAATTAATAACTATACTTAAATGGATATTTGCTAAGGTTTTTTCATTAACAACAGACGCCTCGGCTGGTCTCTTTTAAGATGGCGACCGCTAAAACTTTACTTGAGGTTTCAAAGAAAGTGCCATTCTCAAAACTAAGAGATATTTGACGAATAATTACACGAAAACAACTAAAAACACTTCTGTGAAATTAATAACTATAATTAATAGAACATTTGGTAATATTTTTTTCTTTAACAACAGTTCCCTCGGCCTGCCGTTTTGAAAATTCCAAAAGTTTAAACTTAACATGACGAGGTTTGAAAAAAGTGCTATTTCAATTAACTAAGTGATCATTGACGAGCAAATATAAAACAACATAGAACACATCTCAGTGAAATAAATATTTGATATTGATTGAACAATTGAAAAAAATTGTCGCCCGGAATTGGCTCTCTCTGTGGAAGTGCAGTCGGCAGTCGAAGCGTCAGCGCTGGATATCATGCCAGAGGTGCGCGCAGGGTGAAATGATCCGAACAGGACACGACCTCTGGCATATGCGGAAACCGCGTGTGCTAAGTATAAGACCCAAACGGCATGAAGAAAGTTAACTCAGGTGGCCAAGTCTCTGGCATTTTCATATCATGCAACTTCATATCACATAACTTTTTTGGCTTTTGGTCCAAAACACCGATGCGCCACCTCTGGCGTCTTCAGTAAAATAATAGTGAAAAATTATAAAATGATTAATTACTTTTTAATAATAAAAATAACAAACGAATAGTACACTTGTTAGAGTGTAATTCACTACTACTATTTTGTACTATCTATTACTTTTCCTACATACACGAAAAGTTTTTACTGTTAACCTACTTTTAAAGTAATTGCTAAAATCTGTATAAACACAATCTGGAGCCAGTTTTTAACTCGTTTTCCGTTGAGTCGTTGTGTAAATACTTATAATAACATTTTCTTTACTAATGGACAAATAAATAAAGCTTTTATTCATCTTCAATAATGTCAGATAAAGACACTTTTGTTTCCGACATAAATTAATAAACAATATAAATTAAGTGGAATATTATTATTTCCCACCTAGAACATGTTTCGTTACATTCATACTCAAAAAACCGTTTTAAAATAACTAAATAAATAGTTATTTAACTCTATATGTTTCGAGCCCGTTTGGATCCCCATAAAATGGAAGAGGGATGTCATTTGGGCGAATGAGGTCAATTGGGTTTTTGGTGTCAATTGAGTGAAATATGTTAATGGCATCAGTTGTCTCCTGTATTAGTTCAGTAGTATACCTTTCCGTTGCGGCTCTCACACGCAACCAATCTTTACAAATGAGGTCTTTAAAGAAAGAGAATTTCACGTAGACATGACGAATTGCACTTGGACTTTAAAAATATGAAGGATTTGTTTTAAAAAACGCATCTAAATATTCAAGTCAAATGCCACCCGCAACACTTGCCAATGTTTTAGTCAAGTGTGATTATGGTGTGAAAAACGTTGCTTTGAGGCCTTCGGCCTTAGATTATTAAGCTTTCTAAGCATGTCGTCATAAAAAGGCAGCAAGGGCTGAAATATTGAGGTGGCCTTGATAATATTGAAGCGCGGAACCGAAAATTTAATTGAATGCCGAGGAATGTTTCATCTTGTAGATTATAGTGTAAAAAACGTTTCTTTGAGACCTTCGGCCTCACAGTTTAGTTTTTAAGGCCCTAGAATGCTTTATTTAGGAGTTATTTGACTAAAACTTCGGCAAGTATTGCGGGTTGCATTTGACTTGAATATTTAGATATATTTTTTGAAAACAAATCCTTCAAATTATCAAAGTCAAAATGCAATCCGTCACGTCTCCGTGAAATTCTCTTTCTTTGGTGATCTCATTTGTACAGATTGGTTGCGTGTGAGAGCAGCAACGTAAAGGTATACAGGAGGAAATAATACAGGAGACGATAAGTGTTATTGTTGTGGATGATTTACCCCTTATCTCCCATTATGGATTACCACAAGATATCTACTACCATCATGGAATTTAAAACTGGCGTATATGGGGACATATTTTCATGCAATACATATTATATTTTGCAACGCACGTTGTAGGAAACAAATTCATCAGGAGTCGGTATCAACATCTCACTAGAAGAAACCCTCATATAATTCATGTATGTTATTTAAAACTCATTGCCAGATGATAATAAACAATTAAAATCGATACATCTATGATCACCATCAAAAAATGAAATATTTTTTGATAGCATTTGTGCCACATAATTTTAAAAGATTAAATATTTCTTTAACAAGTGTACATTATCTTTCGGGTAAATGAACCCTATCTCGATCTGGTTTTCCGTGTTTCATTAAGCAAATTCTGATAAGAACCCTTTTTCCCCTCTGAACATAAAAAGAGCTTCACTATGCACACATTTTATTGACCTCCCTATTATATAATTGTTGAAGTAGATCCTGGGCTCGCGCTAGTGTTGATTGCTATTTAGTTTAACCCTTCGATGCACGGAGCTCAGATTTTGCGTCTTTTCACTTAGTGGGGCTCAGAGGCCCGGTCTGAATAAAACGCTAATTTTGGGCCGTAATGAAATAAGGAATGCAATGATTTTTATTATAAAATGAACTTCTATTTTACAGTGTGATTTTGTTTATCTTTTCTGAAGAAGCATAAATAGCACCAGGGAAGAGAGTAATGACTTCAATAGAACGAATATATAACAAGTTTGCCTCGTTATTAACATTTGTAAATATTCGCCTTACCTTTTTACATTCCTGTATACGTACGTATACACGGAGTGAGATACGTAGTATAGGGAAAGTTATATAATGCTGCGCGAAAAAATGGCCAATTATTTGCGGAAAAAAATTAATTGCCGGGCCGTGAAAACGAATAAGTGGATAAAACCAGTTGCTAAATTAAGAAACAAAAATCCCCTAACACGTGGCGTAGCCAGAAACCCTGTTTTCTAGGTCCTTGATATCGGAAAACCAATTGAAAGGAAAACGTCCGTCTATCTGTCCGTCAGTCTGTGAACACTGCTAGCGCCTAAACCATACATACAATTTCTTCCAAAATGGATATTCCCCGGTCGATCTTATTCTAGTCAAAGCTTTGAGATTTTGAAAAAGATTCTTCAAAATTTGGGGTACTTTATAAGAAGCCCCCCGAGGATTTTCAAAATTTTCTCAAAAACTGCTCAAAATGTTTTTCTTTAAATTTCTTGTATGAATAGAGTAAAATACACTTTTTAACATGGCATAGGTCCGATTTTCACGTACAGCTCTGAATTTTCGAAAATTATGAAAGTTTGACTTTTTTTCGGCGTCTTTCTCCAACTACAAATAGAGATTTTTTCTTCAAATAAAATTTGTTCTGCATATTGAGTTCTTTCATAAAGGTCATGTAAATGTTTCTCAAACTGTGGTAGTTAGATTCTTCTGTATTAGAAATTCACTCAGGAATATGGACGTCAAGTTATCACTAGAAAATCTTAGGAACTCAAAAACGTTATCAGTTATTAAGTTCTAACCACCAGTGAATAACGACTATACCAAATCCTTTACCGTTTTCGATGCAAAATCTTTTTTTCCATAGAGTATTTTTCCATTTAGTGTAAATTGGTTCCTAGAATCGCATTAAAAGATCCGTGAAGGGAAAACAGACTACTGGACCTCGGAGGCCCACTTAGTGGAAAGCACGACTGCCTACAGAAAAGTTGAAAAATATGGAAAAATTTCATGGCTTACTGAACCATTCTTTGCCATTAGAAAATAAACATAACAACAGAGGGTATCATGAAAGAACACACCGGTAATGTTAACGGAAAAGGTTTTACAGCATCAAGTAACACGGTCGGGTCTCTGAGACCCACTAAGTGCACTGAAGGGTTAAAAGTACTATAAAAAATCTGTTGTTCGTTAACTGACAAAAATACGTTTTCCTTTCTTAAGGGTGTGTAAAGTTTTGTCCTTCAAATGTAACTAATCTCGCTTTGATGGTTATTTTATTAATCATTCAACTACGTATAGTAAAAGTGCGGGGAATAAATTCTGAAGCTCAAGAAAATATGTGCAGAAACTATACTTGTACAAACAAATGCATATTTTCTCCCATACGTCACATAGAGTTGTACTGTTTTTGACAAATAAATCAAATCAAATAATTTTCAGTGGGTGTCTACATTATAAAACAGTAATTACACAGTATGACGTAGACCAGATATCTTAAAAGTTTTTATAAATCTCAACATTGTGTTCGCATCCCTGTGTCCATTGATGTCCCTATGTCCCCTCTTATGATAATATATTTCATACTATATAGTATTTGGCAGTGTGTTTAATATAAACACAGTGATAAACCTTTCAGAAAATATTGCAGACCTTATGTGGAGTATAATGGTGTGAGAGTAGCTAGGAAAAATATAATAAATATAAATTACAGAAAATAACACTTTCTAACAGAACACAAAAGTTGGGGATACTGTGTCGTATTTCTTGTAGAAGAGAATGAATTCTGACATAAATTAATTTTTATTTAACTATAAATTCTTTTCATTACCTTTTGAGTTATATTAAAGGTAGTTAAAATATAATCATAACGTACCTGTAGCGAATCATTTCAAATGTATCCTCATCCGTTGTCATCTTTCTGGATAATTTAAAAAATAAATATTCAGGAATCAAACGGCACTTCTAGCATCTTCAGCATCTCACATTTGTTTTCTGCATGATGATAGTGTCTTCTGAATATTATTATGAATATAAATATTTATAAACATGCACTAATCACCCATTCTATAACCCACTTCTCACTTCAGGTTCAATAGGTCACTTTAACCAACATGTAACATAATCTGTGAACTAACCTATTTTATGAGTCGAGCAAAAAAATACTCATTTCGTGAAATGGGCAGTGGTGATGCCAATTTCACGAAATGAGCCTTTTTATTGCCGAATCCATGAAACGGACAAATGTGTAAATATCGAATAGGCCATTGGTGCTTCATTGTCCTGGTCGATGCGTCAATCGACCGGAAGTGTTAGTCATTACAAGGATAAATGAAAGCCAAGGCCCACTATCTAATTAGAAAAGCCGATCATCTCAGAGAAGCTACAATATAAACCGTTTACTCACGAACGAAATTGTGAGCAAGCAACTGATGTTTTATGATTTTAAATTTGACGAGAAAAGGTTTTTAGTTGGCTTCAAAACTATAATTGCAAATGAACGTAAAGTATTGTGTTGCAAGAAAACAACTAGTAAGTTTTGATTTATTTCTCATTGACCAGTCCTACGTACTTTGCAAGTCAGGATTTGAATTTTTGTCCAGATAATACGTGAGTAATTTAAACTGCTCCCTTTCATTCAAACTTGGACGCGTGTATTCATGTACCCAAATTAAATCAACAATATATCTGGTAAAAATACTACTCTTCCCTGTTGGATTGCAGAAATCTCTTAGGATTTCTTTGTGCTCAATTCATTAAAATATGTCTGTGGCATAAAAGGAAACTTATTGTTAAGTTGTTTCATTTTGAGTAAGTATAAGAGCATATTCATTTATATTGTATAACTTTTGAAGTGTCAATTATTAATTTTATTGTGTGTTATTGTGCAATCCTCTACCTAGCTGCTGGCAGACTTTTGAAGAATTCACAAAATCTGTGCACAGTGTATTAAATAATCTTAGTAAACGTCTGCGAATGGAATAATTGAGCGTATCGTCAGAGACGATACGGACTAGAAACCGACGGATTAGATGTCTAAATGGTCTATAAAGAGCTGCAATTGTCGAAGAATGGAAGCCTCCGTGTGAATACATCTCCTTTGCTAATTTTGGCTCCAGCTCCAGTTTTCAGTGCTGTAATACACTGTTGTACACGAGATAGCTTTACTTTGTTTCTGATGTAATGTGCTTTGATGTTTTGTGGTTGAATCCTTATTATCTGATGGTTTCAATTAAACATTATTTAATATTTTCAAACAGTTTAACGTAAGTTTTGAACCTTTTTAAGTGATTATTCTGAAAAGCATGGCATTATTACATGTACAAAACTCAAGCTGTAAACCAACTTTAATTTTTCTCCATCCTTACAAACATCTAAGAATTCGATGAAACATCTGAATGTAAGAGTCATTGTATATATGAAGAAGTCAACAGCTCGTGGACATCGACCTTTCTCTCCATGAAAACGAATGAAGAGATTATCTTGGCACATAGAATCAAGGTCAAATTCAGGTCAAATTTCATCCAATAGATGGTCGTCTACACGGATAATTTCTCAGATTTTCTTATCTGTTTTTGAGTGAAAATATGAAAGTTGTTAACTGAATGGACTATTAATTCTTACAATAAAAACGCTTGACATTTTAATCTGAATTCATATACTGTAGGTATTTTTTTTTCAGTTTTCAATTTTCAAACAGAAAAAAATGATTTATCTATTAATTTCCATGAAAAGTTTGTTTTACACGTTTTCTGCTAAACTATACACGTTAAACTACACACGCATTGATTAGAAACTATTAATTATTATTTTCTCAAAAAGTAACTCTAAATATCTCATTTTAAAAAGTATTAGTGTATGTCACAAAACAAATATTGCAATGAAATTTTCATTACTTTCCTTCTGGAACTGAGAGATCAAAATTTTTAAGAGAAGATACATACAAAATCGATTTCTTTATATTTCACACATTAGTGACAGCTTCACCAAATGGGGCGTTTTTTTGATCACATAGATGAAGTTCGTTAAGATATTACAATAACATATTCTTCATTTCATGATTCTTCTTCATTATTAAGACAAATATTCTTTTGTTCACGTTATTCAATGAAATATTGAACCATTTTATGAAGTTCTTTGAATCTAAAATTTGTACCATCAGATAACAATTGTTTAATAACCGCTGAATACTGTTTTCAACTTTTATTTCAGCTTTATCTCGCACGGACACAATTCCTCGCGAACTATCTCACTCGCGCTTCGCGCTGTGTGTCGATTAGATGCGTCGGGGGCCAGTCATGAGCAACCACAAGGCGGGCACGGCGGGCGCGTGTTTTCGGAGGAGGCTGGCTGGATCATCCACTCGGCGCCCGCCAGCGCTGCCAGCGCTGCCAGCGGTGCCAGCGACACACTACGGGGGAAAAATCACGGTAGCCACCAATTGAGTAATGGTCAACTTAGTCCCGTTAGTGTAGTGAATACTTTCATCCCGGGCGGTGGCGCTGTTCGTCCCACGCTAGATGGTGATATTCGTCGCGGACCAACATGTCTGCTTTCAGGGGATATTTCCTCATTTACATTCCTCCACAGAAGGGCACCGCCACACTATAATAATAATAATAATAATAATAATAATAATAATAATAATAATAATAATAATAATTAAATACAAGAGTTTGGAAACCGAGATCAGCCGATTGTGGGGCGTAAAAGCACAGGTCGTCCCGATAGTTATCGGAGCGTTGGGATTTGTTCCAAAAACTTTGTGTAAGAACTTGTCCAAACTCCCAAGTAATTCAAAAGACTGGGAAATGCGTTATTTGGAACAGCCCACATTTTGCGCAAAGTATTGTAGAGGCACTGATAGTCACCGGATCTGCTCCTTAGGTAGCTGGTTGCAACCTGGAGTAGATTTTATATTCAGCCGACTCATAACATCTTTAGTCGCGATGCAGTGGTATAATAATAATAATAATAATAATAATAATAATAATAATAATAATAATAATAATCTTCATATAGTATTTGAGTAAACTCCTGTACCGTGGGTGTGTGGAGATTTCCGTGTCTCACGGCTAGACCACTTCTCGTGAACCAATCGTGACATAGGAGGTATTATTGAACGCGTCTCGGTCCCCTGTTGGGGAACTGATAATTTGTTTTTCGGTCCGGCCATTAGTTTCCAAGAAATTGTCCAAAAAGTGTTTTTTTCGTGTTTTGGATCTACGATTTATGTATGACGGGAACCACCACCCGAACAGGTCTATGCAAGTGTCGTTAATTAAATCCCTTTATTCCGTGGTTATTTTCAGTCTCCGACATTATAATTTGGTTCCATGAGGATGGCAAAACTGATTTTTGACAAATGAATAAAAATTAAATGAATATCGCCTGGCAGAATGTGCTCAAAATTCTGAAGTATTACATTTGGGAAATATTAAATAATTCACGCGCATTTTGTTTAAAGAATTTGCAACTTGCCTTGAAACATTCAATTTGCAGAACGTGAAGTGAATACGAAGGTAACAAACACTATACTAAACAATTCATTTCTTAAGCGTGCAAAAATCGATTTTCAATTTAATGTGACTTACAACTTATACACATAAACATACAAAATAGTAACCTTTTAATGCTTTGATATATAATTATTATATATGTATACATATATTTGCCTTCATAACAAAAATCAGACTGAGTTTGTAGATTTTTAAAATCTTAAAATAGGGGCCAAAAATATGGAAGTGTTAAGTAAGTCAGGGGAATCAAATTTAGTTGTACAACTTTTTGCGTCAGAATTTTCCGGACAAATTGACAATGATCTTAAATTAACATTAGAGAATAACGCAGAACAACAGCTTACAGGTGATCATTTATGTTCATATTAGAAAACAAAACTTAAAAATTATAGCTGTGCTGTCGCATCATGCATGTACCTGTATTTACAGCAATTATAATTTTGATATTCGAGTATTACCAGTTCACATCCCGTTTGGAGTTAATATAGAAGGCTTTTGAGTGTTGGACACTTTTGAACAGGAGTATGACATTAACAGCTACTACGATTCATTGATAAGTCCAATGTCAGATACTCTAAGAATACATTTGAACAAATCTACGCATGAAAGAAATTAAGTGTGAAATAATTTTTTTAGCACAAGAATATAGTTTTAAAACAGTTTACAGCGTCGGCGACATCACATTCAACTAGTGATAATAATAGTAGGTAATGGTACAGTGCCTAAGAGACACACATTCTGAAGTTCTTCATTTCGACATTGAGATCCTCACACACTGATGTGATAGAAATGCTCAATGTTCATCATAACACGGAACTTCTCAAAGAGCTACCCTTTCAGGCCACAATATTCTTCGGCACTGAATCCTACCCTGCACTTACAAGATACATTCTAAAATTTATACACCAGTTAATTACATTGATGCATTTATCTTCATCAAAAACGAAATGAGCATTCACAAGCTGTGGCGGATACAACGTTGTTTCACCTACCTCGTTTGGACGCTCCAATACTGATTTTCGTACATTTCTAGAGTTTATTTACTCTTCACAGGCATCTCTACACATTTTTCTTACATTATACTTCCACTTTTCGACATTCCTTCTTCTTTTCTTTCCCCTATTACTGTCTTTTACTGTGGACGGTGAAATACATATACGCTCATTTTGCGCCATCTTGCCAGCACGTACAACGTTGTTCCACGTTAGCTAATTATGCATCTATGCATGCATAAGAATAACAAGAAAATGAATCAAAGTTTTTAATTATACCTGTGTCTGCTTATCATGTATCAAAATCTTATAGAGGAACTATTAGTAAAAATTATCATTAAAAAAGACATTGACACAAAAATATGCTACGATCGACCCGTCGATCGCAATCAGCTTGTTGCTCAGGCCTGCAATAGTGCTTTCACTTACCAATTACTATTAAATAAAATTTGTTTCTACTTGCTATTGAGACAAATTTTTGTTTTAGGCACTAGCAACATCAGCAGAACCAGAAGGAGTTTCTTTAGAAGCGACGTTGACGAAATTGAGATCGAAACGCAATGTACGGCGAGGGAAAAGACGAAACAGTGGTTCAAGCAGCAAGGGGCTGGTTCGCCTTTACGCCAAGCACAAGTACAGCGAATACGAGAAGCAGGGAGGTAAGGGTGGTTTAATGCAATGAAAAACCAAAAAACTGGAACAGCCATGCGTATTGCAATAAAGAGGTCTGGAGTCAATCAGAATAGGGCGCTCCGGTCGGCAACAACTATTAAAAATAACCAGAGTCTTTCACAGTTGTTAAGTTGGTTACTGCTGCTAAAACGGCACGCTGTCAAGATTTAAGGGAGTTTGCACGTGGTGTTACTGTTGGGGCAAGAGAGATGGGGCATATCATCTCCGAGGCCGCGATAAAATTTGAATTTTCCCACACGACCATTTCAGGAGGGTACCGTGAATATCGTAAATCCAGTAAAACATGAAACCTCCGGCTTGGCTGCGGCCGCAAAAAGATCGTGCAAGAACGGGACCGACGACGACTGAGGAGAATCATAACACATGACAAAAGTGTAAGAAATTACTGCAGATTTCAATGCTGGGCCATCAACAAGTGTCAGCGTGCGAATCATTCGAGACATTATCGATATGGGGTTCGGAGCCGAATGCCCACTCGTGTACCCTTGAAGACTGCACGACACAAAGCTTTACTCCTCGCCTGGTCCCGTCAACACCAACATTAAGCTGTTGATGATAGGAAACACGTTGCCTGGACTGTCGAGTCTCGTTTCACTTTGTTTTGGGTGGATGGACCTGTACGAGTATGATGACAACTTCATGAAACCATGGACCCGGCATATGAACAGTGTTCAAGCTGGTGGAGGCTCTGTGATGGTATGGGACATGAATAGTTGGCACAACTCTGACAGATGACACGTACGTAAGCATCCTGTCTGATCACCTGCACCCATTCATGTCCATTGTGCATTCCGACGGACTTGGACTATTCGAGCACGACAAAGCGACAACCCACATGTCCAGAATTTCTACAGAGTGGCTCCAGGATCATTTCTCAATTTTAACACTTCCACTGGTCACTAAAATCTCCAGATATTGAACATATCTAGGATGCATTGCAACGTGTTGTTCAAAAAAGATGCACCCCCTCGTACTCTTATGAGTTTATGAAAAACCCTGCAGGATCCAATATGTTCATTACCTATTACGTCGGATAGTAGTGGACTCCATGCCACGTCGTGCTACGGTACTTCTGCTTGCTCGCAAGGCCCATGCACGATATTAGGCAGGTGTATCAGTTTCTTTGGCTCTTCAGTGTAAGTTACTTGGATCTGTGCGAACATTGCACACTTGTAAAATCAGAGGGAATGCCGAAATTTTTTTCATCTTAGTGTAATGAAATACATACATTGGATATTGTAATCCAGGACTTGAGTGAACTTTGGCAATTCAGATTTATTTAGGCCACATATGTAGTAAGAGGATAAGTCACACTGACTGAAACCTGAGTTATTGATATTTGCGAAAAGCAAAACATTTCCTGTGACTGGTGTCCTGCCCCGCACTTCAACTGTCTTTTTTTGTCGTATTTGTTGTTGCAGGTCGCGATACACCCGCCTTAGACGACGTCCCGTGGCTGGAGGACGAGCCGGACGAACTGCTGCTGCTCCAGCTGAAGAGCGTGTTGCGGAGCCTGGAGGTGCACATGGCGACGTCGTCGTCGGTGGTGTCGGGCACGGGGCCCACGAGCGGGGAGCGCACCTCGTCCTGCACCCTGTCCGCCTCGCCCCAGGCCTCGTCCACGATGCTCGTCTCGTCCATCTCGTCCGTCACGTCCTCTCGCAGCGCGCTCTCCGACCCGCGCCGCCCGTCGGGCGCCACGGCCGCCCCGAGCGCCGCGCGCAGGGCCACGCGCCAGCCCCCGCCCGCCAAGCACAAGGTGCGCTGCGCGGCCCCCACAGCACCTGCATTGGGACTCTTCAACTAGTGGGATTTCAACAGTGCACTCTTTCTCGTGTTATTGGAAGCAGAGACTGCCTAATATTTACTACAATACTGCAAGTTATTTACTAGTTCTTAATTTGCTAGTATTACAACATCTACTAACCCATTAACACTTCAGTTACCACTTTTGACTTTCCCGTATACGTACGTATACACGGAGTAATATACGTAGTACAAGGAAAGTTATGTAATGCTGCGCGAAAAAATGGAAAATTTTTGGCAGAAAAACATTCATTGCCGGACCGTGATAACGATAAAGTGGATAAATCCAGTTGCTAAATTAAGAAAAAAATCCCCTAATACATGGTGTTGCCAGAATCCCTGTTTTCTAAGTCCTTGATACCGAAAAACCCATTGAAAGCAAAACGTCCGGCTGTCCGTCCGTCCGTCTGTGAACACTGCTAGCGCCTAAACCATACGTACGTCTTCCAAAATGGATATTCCTCGGTCGATCTGATTCTAGTCAAAGCTTTGAGATTTTGAAAAAGATTCTGTAATATTTGGGGGTACTTTATATGAAGCCCCCGGACATTTTCAAAATTTTCTCAAAAACAGTTCCAAATTTTTTCTTCAGATTTCTTGTAAAAATAGAGTAAAAAACACTTATGAAGGTGGCACAGGTCCCATTTTTTACAAGTTGTTCAGCTTTTCATACTGCTGTAGCAGTACATAATTTTTCGAATTATTGGTAAAGTTTACGTAATACTGTAATATAGCAACTCCTATCACATTCAACCAACTTCTCTTGAAAAAAAGGCAAATCCATCTCAAACAAAGAGCACGGGTTGCGAATCTGTAATTATTTAAGCAGTTAGGAAGCGTAGAAAAATAGCGCCTGTTTATCTTTTCAATTATTGCTTACTGCGATTGTCAGCTCGTTTTTCTGAAGGAGGAAGGCCAGTTTTCACACGACGTCTACACACAAGACCTACCCGTTCTGTAGTTATTTACGAAATATTAAGAAAAGTTTTCCTGTACACGGGTACCATGAGATCATAACGGGAATGTTTGATACCTCGCTTCACAAAATACCTGTCTTTTCAATTAGATTGCTTTTCAGAACTACTGTTGAAATGTTATTGTGTACCTGCCCTCTGGGGTAAGTTAGAGTTGAATAGTGTAAGATAAATGCATATTTTTGAAAAGGGAATGTCGGGCATAACGGCCAGGGTAAGGTTATCTGATTTTTTAAACTTATTTTCAATTGATCTAGAAATTTCAAAATCATAGAATACGCACACTAACCATCCTAATGTATATAAGAATGTTTTTGATGTGTTTTCAAAAGGGGAAGTACCTAAATAATTAATTTCTAAATAAGTACCCAAGTGGCCATTATGCCCACAGAGTACCCAAGAGGGCATAAGGGACGCACAAAAAGGGATACATAAATATAGAAAACGCCTTTTAAATTAGAAAAACAAATTTTAAAATTTACAGGACCGTAAGCCACGTGGCCACCATAGTGGCGTGAGGGGGGTCAACATTTTCGTCCCTTAACCCAGTGATATTGATGAAAATGATCTAGCACTACAAAGACGGTCCTGTAAAGGCAAAGGAAAAACTCATTTAAATTAAAGAAGCATATTTAATCATTTTAATACAAAAGATGGGTTTTCAAAACTATATATTGAAGAAAACGTCTTTATAATGAAAAAGAAGTTTTTTGGTAAATTTAGGAAGTTTTCACATAAATATCCATCGCCCCCTTCTCCTGGAAGGGAATCGGTGCGTCCATCATATCCATACTACCTGGGTCTTCGATTTTAATGAAAAACTGTTTTCTTGTTGCCCGGGCCGGAAGATCGTATGGTTCGAGTTCCGACATTGGCAAAATTTTCAACTTTAGCTTCATAGATAGCCCGAATTCAGCCGCTATATGGAGGAGAATTCCAGTGTCCGGTATTCCGTGGTTTCTCCGATCAACACCTCGCGAATGCCGGAGCAGTACCCTCACAAACGGGCCATGGACCGCCTACCTCTTTATCGTTGTGGCCTTACTTGCACTAACATGCACTACACCCGGACACAGGCAGATCAGGCGGGAACTTAGAGCTTATCTCGGGTGAGGCGGTGCCCCGCTGGTGGGGGATACCTACATGGGGATCCCCGCAAAACGACCTGTAGGTCGGCGTCGAATGTCACAATCCAACTCCTTCGTTTGCCGTACTAAAACATACACTACACTTGCGGTATTAATGATCCTGGCAGTTGACGCGCCGAGAAACACGAAATAATTGATGAATCCATTGTCCCAAGGCCTCGCCTGGCAACCTGGCGGCGGCGGCGGCGGCGCAAGCGAAAGGGGCCCACGACGAGAGCGAGGACGCGCTGGCGAAGCACAAGCAGCGCTACACCTGCCCTCTCTGCCAGCGCAGCTTCCTCTGGCTGGGCCACCTCAAGCGACACCTGCGAACGCACGAGGGCAAGAAGTTCTACAAGTGCAGAGAGTGCCACTTCACCACGACCCGAAAGTGCACACTGGCCAAGCACGCCGTCACGCACATGAAGCAAGCGCCCTTCAAATGCCCGGACTGCCCTGAGGAGTTCGCGACAAAGGGGGCGTTGGTTAAGCACATCAACGCGACCCACTGCGACTCAAAGCAACAGCAGCAACAGCAAAAGAAGAAAAGAAGAAGAAGCACAATATGGCCGGGAAGACTCTGTATCAGTGTCCGGAGTGCGCTTACGCGTCTAGGCAGCGCAAAGAATTCGTGAAACATTTGCTCACTCACATGGAAAAACAACGCCATGGCCGGCGGTGCTGTGTCGTCAAGTTTCCGGAGAGAAAAGACGACTTACAAGCTACATCAAGGGCGCACTTCGTCCAAAGAAAGGATCTGGCGTTGATGAAACCACCATCAATACCTAAAGTTTCCTAAATATCAAAAAAGCAACTAGCGTCCAGCTCGCAATTCCACTGGCGCACTTTGTCCAGAAAAGGATCTGTTGATAATGAAACTACCCTCAGTACCCGAAGCTCGATAAATATTAAGGAAGCAAATGGCGTCCACTCAACAATTTCAAGGGCGTATTTTGTCCAGAAAGAGGATCTGTCGTTGATGATGCCATACTACGTATCGAAAACTTGCTAAATGACAAGGAAGCAACTGGCATTCAGTTCACGATTGCATGGGCACAATTTGCCCAGAAAAAGATTTGTCACTGTTGAAACCACTCTCAATACCCAAGTTCCCTGAATGTCAAGGAAGACTGACGTTCAAGCTCACGCATCCGCCAAACTATTACGAAAATATGAATGATGACAAGGATCAACCTAACCCACAGTGTCCCTTCCATCATTTTGTCTTATTACCTAGATGTACTCGATAAAATATAAGATCTATTGAATTGTAAGGAGGAACAAATATATCATACAGTTTGAAAATAATAGTTGTTTGACTCTATGAATAAATGTTATGTAGTGATTTTGCTAATCCCCTTGCTAGCATTTTAATAGGGAATGCACAAAATCTTGGCTGCTGACATCCTCCAAAATGGGGGTTGGAGCTTCATTGATTATAGGGAATGTAATTTCCAAAATTAAAAACACAAAATAAGACGAAAGCAACTAATGTAAATGCATGAAAACTAAGTTTAATAAAAGTCTGTATTCAAACATTACATAATTTTATGCATAGAGTGCATATGGTTCTGGCGTAGATTTCCAAAGGACCACTGTGTTTGTATATCAGATTTACACTGAGACAAATTTAGACTAAGATTTTGCCGTATGTTTCCAAAAGCATAGAAATGTTAATAAATAGATGTTATATATCAAAATGTTAGATATTAAAACATGTCTAAATTTTCCTGTTTCGTTTTTTCACTGTTTCTGAAAAATATGATTTGTTGGACATGTTATACACTACATGAATGCTCAACATTGAAAATTACTCTCAAGTATTGATTTAATCAGAACTTCAAGTAAATGAAGCTGCCTTACGTTATCTCTCTCCTATCATTTTGCCAACAATGAATTTCTCGGACACACATGTCAAATATCCATCTTTGCATAATATGGCGACACCGCGTAAGATGGTGTTATGTACTGGGAAATGCAGGGTAGAAAAATAACAGTTCTGATTAAACAATTTATTGCCGTCGCCCAAAGAATAAACCAAATACAAGCCAGGGTACCAATTTGCCAGAAGATGTCCAAACACGTAGTCAGTCCAACCAAAAATACCAGTAGATGCACAAACACGTAGCCAGTCCAACCAAAATACCCGTAGGATAATACCTCGTCCACAACAGCCGTTCGCCAAGACACCGTCGTCACAACACCACTAGTCACCAAAGCGCAGGCTCACACTCCAACACCTTCTGCCCACTCCTATTTTTTTTTTTTCGGCGAAGCCGAAGGTCAGTGTGTGTGTGTGTGTTGCAGTTCGCACGCATGTTGCGTTTTACTGCTTTGTGTAAGTTGCTGGTGTAGGTTCGCGTCGGACCTTTGTCATTTGCCGTTTAGGCGTTTAAATTCAGTCACATTTGTGACTTGTCATTTTATGTGTGTGGCGCTATGCCCTCAGTATGTCCGAGGGAAGAGCTTGTCTTCTTCGTCCTATTGTGAGGACATGTCTTGCGAGTGTTTTTAGCGGCGCCGGTGCTTCGCTGGTTTGAAATGCTTGATAGGCTTCGTTAAACGAAAGCCGTCTCAGGCATTGCGTGAAAGACTCGATATCGAGTTCTTTTCTGAGTGTTTTCAACCGTTTCCGAAACGGAGGGCGCGCTATGAGCCGCAGAACTCTGTTCTGTACTAGCTCAAGTGTTCTCTTGTACTTCTCCACTGTAGTCCACCACGTCGCCGCGGCGTATGTGGCTACAGGCCGGCAGCACGTTTTATAGAGTGCCAGGCGGAGGTCCAAGGGGAGTGTAGGTTCCCTCAAAAGAGGAGTTAAGAGCCGAACTCTGTTCTGGAGTTTCGATCGAATTCGCCTGACATGTAAGTGCCAGCGCATACTTCTATCGAAAGTGACGCCTAAGTATGTTGCCTTATGCGCCCACTTCAGCTTTTGTATGCCTAAAGTGATTTGTTTTGGTGGTGTAAAGTATTTAGTGTGTTTGTGTTTGCGGCGAGTGTAACAGATTGCCTGTGACTTTTCCGCTGAGAAAGTCAAGTGGTTTTGTTCCGCCCACTTACGCGTCAGGTTCATCTGTGTTTGTAGTGTTTTGAGTTTATGGTGTATGCTCGCTCCTCTCGCTAAGACGGCTATGTCATCAGCATAGAGAAAGAGACGAATTCGCGGTACGAGTGGTATGTCATTGACATATAGCGAGAACAGTAGCGGAGAGAGGACGGAGCCCTGAGGGACCCCGGCTGCAATCCTCCGCTTTGAGGATCTCGCCTTGCCCACATTTACCACGAATGTGCGGTTTGTGAGAAAAGACTTAACCATTTCGGTTATGTCTTGCGGAAGGCAGCGCCGTAGTTTTGTTATGAGTGTGTTGTGTGGCACTTTATCGAAGGCTTGTACCATGTCGAGATAAATGACAGGTACATCCTGAGTTAGTATTAGATCAGCGGAAATCTGCTGAGCCATACAAAGTGCTTGTAGTGAAGCGGAGTGGCCCGGTCTGAAAGCGAATTGTTCATCTCGTATGAGTTTACGCGAGAGAACAGTTGGCAGCATTCGCGCGAGAAGTAGCCTTTCAAACACTTTTCCCATAATAGGGGAAGCCCACTCCGAGCCGGCTCCCCCCTTATATAGCACCGGAGCCGGTCTCTTCCGTGGCGAGTCTATCTCTTCCCGCTCATTCTGGCGGGACGGCGGGACCGTCACCACTGGCCACTGGCCCGTGACGCTGCTGGTTGCCGCCCGACCTGCCCCTGGTGGCGCTCTCGGGAAGCCGCCATTCTTCACTTGGTAGGCAGCGCGTTCGGGGCGTCGGTCCCGGGGCGGCCCACAGTGGGCCGCAACCCACTCCCTTGGCCACAGTGGGTCCACTAGGCCCGCCTTGGCGGGCATAAATGCTGTGTATACAGCAGATAGTAATTTCCAATCATTGTCGTAAACGTTCTTACAAAATTATGGTACAATATTTTTCCAGTTTTTCTTTCATATCAGACCTTGAATGAATCGCTCAAAACTTCCAAATGCTTATCTTCTATGTTATACTCCATGCAAATGTTGAAGTTTGGAATCATAATAATATTATTATTATTATTTTTTTCCATTCATCACGACTAAAGATCTTATGAGTCGGCTGAATATAAAATCTACTCCAGGTTGCAACCAGCTACCTAAGGAGCAGATCCGGTGACTATCAGTGCCTCTACAATACTTTACGCAAAATGTGGGCTGTTTCAAATAAAGCAATTTCTTGCACTTCCCAGTCTTTTGAATTACCGGGGAGTTTAGACAAGTTCTTTCTCAAATTTTGCGGAACAAATCCCAGAGCTCCGATAACTATCGGGAAGACCTGTGCTTTTACGCCCCACATTCGGCTGATCTCGATTTCCAAACTCTTGTATTTAAGACGTTTCTCTGCCTCCTTGGTAACGACGTTTTGATCGCAAGGTACAGCAACATCGATTAGTAAACACGATTTTTTCGCCAAATCCCGGAACACTATATCCGGTTTGTTTGCCGCTATCCTGCGATCAGTTTGAATTTGTTGGTCGTACAATATCGTACACAATCCAACAGACGTCACCGGTTTCGGTGAGTGTTCGTACCACTTGGCGCATGTGTATGGAACGTCGAGGGCGGTACAGATCTGCCAGTGGAGGTAGCTACACACCCTGTCATGTCTTTTCAGGTATTCGGTCTTTGCTAGGATTGGACAAGCTGAGACAATATGATCAATGGTTTCTACTTGCTCCAGGCAAATGCGGCATTTATCATCTTGGGAAATTTTGAGAACCGCTTTTCCATAATGTCGTGTTCTCAAAGCCTGATCTTGGGCAGCTATTACAAGTGCTTCCGATTCTGGCTTCATTCTTCCACTTTTAAGCCACATAAATGATTGATCTTTATTGATCTGCACCTTGTCCATTCTTTTTAGGTATTGTCCGTGGAGTGGTTTGTCTCTCCACGATTTCTTTAACATTTTTTGTGTCTCACACTTCATGTTTAGCAGCATCAGAAGTTCAGTGTCTGTGTTATTCAACGTGTCTTGCCTAGTTTTCTTCGCAATGCTTTTTGCTACACTAACAATGCCTCTGTTTCCCATTCTCTTGTCAGATTTCATGACCTGCCTTATTAGAGGGTTATCTTGATGGCTGACTACATACTTCCCCAACCCGACTATTGCGTTGTGCCAGGAGGCCTCAATTTGTCTGAGGCCTCTTCCTCCTTCCTTACGTGCCACATAAAGTCTATGTATATCAGCTCGAGGGTGGGAAACATGATGCATTGTTAGCAGTTTTCTGGTTTTTCGATCCATGGTGCGAATTTCTTGCTCAGTCCAGTCCACTAGTCCAAAACTGTATTCGGCTACAGGTACCGCCAAACTACCTATTGCAGATATTTTATTCCTGGAATTCAGAGCGGACTGCAGGACCAGTCTCACTCTCCTATAATACTTCCTACGAATTCTCTCTTTGATTCTGTCGTTCGAGATGGTTATTATTATTATTATTGTTATTATTATTCCTCTAAATCACGACTAAAAATGTTATCTCTCGGCTGAATATAAAATCTATTCCAGGTTGCAACCAGCTACTTAAGGACTAGCTCTATGGTCTGTCGGTGCCTCTGTAATACTTTGCGCAAAATGTGGGCTGTTCCAAATAAAGCTATTTCTTGCACTTCCCAGTCTTTTGAATTACCGGGCAGTTTAGATTAGTTCTTACACAACTTTTGTGGAACAAATACCAGAGCTCCGATAACTATTGGGGCAACGTGTGCTTTACGCCCCACATTCGGCTGATCTCGATTTCCAAACTCTTGTATTTAAGACGTTTCTCTGCCTCCTTGGTAACGACGTATTGGTCGCAAGGTACAGCAACATCGACAAGTAGACACGATTTGTTCTCCAAATCTCGGATGACTATATCCGGTTTGTTTGCCGATGTCGTGCGATAAGTTTGAATTTGTTGGTCGTACAATATCGTACACAATCCAACAGGCGTCACCGGTTTTGGTGAGTGTTCGTATTACTTGGGGCATGTGTTCGGAACTTCGAGGGCGGTACGGATCTGCCAGTGGATGTAGCTACACACGTCGTGTCTTTTCAAGTATTCCGTCTTTGCTAGAATTGGACAAGCTGAGACAATATGATCAATGGTTTCTACGTGTTCCTGACAAATTTGGCATTTATCATCTTGGGAAATTTTGAGAACCGCTTTTCCATTATGTCGTGTTCTCAACGCCTGATCGTGGGCAGCTATTACAAGTGCTTCCGATTCTGGCTTTATTCTTCCACTTTTAAGCCACATAAATGATTGATCTTTATTGATCTGCACCTTGTCCATTCGTTTGAAATATTGTCCATGGAGTGGTTTGTCTCTCCACGATTTCTTTAATATTTTTTGTGTCTCAAATTTCATGTTAAGTAGCATCAGAAGTTCAGTGTCTCTGTCATTCTGGGTGTCTTGCATAGTCTTGTTCGCAATGCTTTTTGCTACACTTACCTCTGTTTCCAATTCTTCGGTCAGATTTCATGACCTGCCTCATTAGAGGGTCATTTTGATTGCTGACTACATACTTTCCCATCCCGGTTATTGCATTGTGCCAGGAGGCTTCAATTTGTCTCAGACCTCTTCCTCCTTCCTTACGTGACACATAAAGTCTATACAGTCTACTAGTCCGAAACTGTACCTATTGCTACTTATTACCTATTTTATTCCTTGAGTTCAGAGCGGACTACAGGACAAGTCTCACTCTTCTATAATACTCCTTGCGAATTCTCTCTTTCATTGTGTCGTTCGAGATGGTTTCACATTCTTCAATGCCCAGATATTTGTAAGTTTTACCTGGCTCAAGATCTTGAATCACTGTGTGCGTATCAATTTCAATGTTCTCAGACGTTGTTAGTTTCCCTCTTTATAAATTGATTTTTGCACACTTGTCAAGACCAAACTTCACGCAGATGTCATGGCTAAAATCATTGATGACAGACAGCATTTGGGAGAGAATCGCTTCATTCTTAGCAAACACTTTAAGATCATCCTTCTAAAATAAATGTGATACAGGCCTTTCATCACCATGAAGCTTGTAACCAAAGTCAGTGTGCGACAGGTGTCTCGATAGAGGGATCAAACTAATGCAAAACAGCAGAGGGGATAGTGAATCTCCTTGAAAAATACCCATGTTAATCTGAATAATTCTTTTTTCTACTACTCCCTTTCTGCTGAGGATTAGTAACCTGGTGCTCCACGACTTCATACTAGCTTTGCAAAACTCAACAAGTCTAGGATGAAATCGATAGATCTCCAGGGCCTTCAAAATCCAATCGTGTGGTACACTATCAAAGGCCTTCTGGTAGTCAATCCAAGCCATGCTCAAATTACGTTTTCGTTTCGTTACATCATTCAAAATTATTTTATTCAGAAGCAAGATTTCCTTACAGCCATAGGAACCTTTACGACATATTTTCTGTTCAACTGGCAACAGATGGTTCTTCTCTAGATGTCTGTACATTTTGTCAGCTATGGCTGCAGTTTTATGTTTGTACATTACTGGCCGGCAATTAACTGGCCTGTAACTCTTCGCCAAAGAGCTGTCTCCTGCTTTGGGTAGCAAATACGTAGTGCCGCGAGTGAGCCATTTGGGGAGTTCTTTAGGGTTTTCTAAAATTTTATTAACAGCCTTTGCTAGATGAGAATGTAATGCTGTTAATTTCTTAATCTAATAAATCTGGATCTTATCAACTCCAGGGGATTTCCAGTTTCCCATGTTCTTAATTGTTTGGCACAGGTCCTCTTTCGAGATTCCTAGAACTTGTTCCACTGTTTCCACGAGACCTTTGGCAGCATCATCTTCAGATTGGAGCCACGATGCGTCTTTGTTGTAGGATCTGGTTTCCTCCCAGATTCATGCCCAAAATGTTTCGACGTCATCTTTTGAAGGAGGGGCAGCATTGCCATTCGGTTTTTCAGTCAGATTGCGATAGAATCTCTTCGCGTCTGTTTCAAACAACCGGTTCTGCACACGGAAATCTTCTCTACGTTTGTACCGTCTTATTCGTTGAGGCCATGCTTGGATTTTCTCTTTTAGCTTTTCAGCTACCATTAGCCTTGTTGTGTCATTCTCAATTAGGTACTTTTGTTCAACATGGAGTATTTTTTGTTGAACTTGATGCGTGTGGTTTGACTTAGAAGATGCCTCGGCTAGGAGTGATATTTTACGCCGTGTGTCGGCTATCCGTTTCATAATTCTTTTCATCCATGGTGGTACGGAGCTTTTTACTCTGTCTGGCTGTCGGCCATCGGTGTTCTTGCCTGGCCCGAAGATTATCTGAGATACTAGATATCCAGTTGCATACACGATGTGATTGATTTCAGTAATATCTAGATCTGTACTTGAGGTCTGTACAACCTCAAGTATTATTATTATTATTATTATTATTATTAAAATATTTAAACTTTTGCAACTATGAATTTTGTAGAACTTATTTTACATAGAGGAACTATACTATATATACAAATTCAATTTCCTCTTAATAATCTAAAAAAATAGCGGGATCGCGTTGAATACCTAAACATTATCTCCTCTGCAAATACTCAAAACTTCTTTATAGTTAATAAACTCAAGTACTATTTCATTATGTTTTTCTCGTAATTAGCGTATTATTTCTGGTTTTGAAGTGCTTTTTAAGTGTACAATTTGTTACATCAAAATGCCACATAAATGTGTTAATTTTGTAAATATTTTTGTTACATCTGTGATGAAAAATATTGTTGTGAGAAACGCATTCTCACATTGTGTGAGAAACGCATTCTCACATTGTTAAGACTGCCTATCACCATTACTTTCGTACGAAAAACGGGGACCAGGAAAAGTTATGTTCTCTCTACATTGCAACTCCTGTTATAAGCTGAACACGAGTTGAAATCTGTGGCGATCTAAAAGTCATCGCTGTGCTCTTAGAATCGCAACTATGATATACCCAATACAGCTTTTTTATGTATGTTGGACAGCAGACACAGTAAATCAGATTACATTCAAGCAGACTCGCCTGCAAGAAACCTTGACTCGAGCAAGGAAAACGTCGTTACCGAGCCTCTCGTACCCCCGAAAGATGCGCTTCTTCCACCCCTCCCACCCTTCCCAGCCGGGTGTTTTCCCATCAATATAGAACTCTTAAACTGAATGTCATTTAAAAATAATAAAGTTGTTGTTGGAAATTTCAATGTTGTTGGAAATTTCAATGTTGTTGGTTGTTGGAATTAAAATATATAGTTTTCTCTTCTCCGCTAAAATATTTCTGTCTATTGCATATCACAGAAACAAGACCGAACAAATTTTCATCTCTTTCATTTCTTCCTTTGTCATACTCGTTTTCATCATCACAAAATTATTAATATTTCACTTATAAATTGAAAAAAACATTCAATTTGTTTTGTTGGCTAGTGTAATCGCATTCCAATTTCACGTACTAATATTCCAGATCAATTTCTAGAGACGGTTCCATTATTTTTACCTGAACATTTACTTAAAATTTCCCGGTTTACAATACTTTATAAACATTCCGAAGGCTAACACGTAGTTGGTTAGATTTGTTTGGAACTGATTTAATATTTTTCCATAATTGTTTTGATAAATAAATAAATAAATAAATTTCTTTAAGAAGTAGGTTACTTTCCATAAATAATCTACATTTATATTGCTTTCAAAGTAATTATTTGCACATCCTCCCATTTTCCATCAAGACAAAGGGAAAAACTAAACAAAGTCCAGTGAAACATATTATCCAGAAATAGAGAACTACCAAAAACCGGAGATTCAAAATTCCTAACAGCGCTTATAAACATATTAAATTTTAACAAGTTCATTAACTTATAAAAACTACGTGCATTAAAAAGTATAATACGCGAACACAGAAAATTAAATCAGCATTACATTTAAGAACTAGTAGGTTCCGTGTAGTAACAACACAAAAGAATGCGATTTTTACTCAGTGAACTACTACATTAATAAATCTACTACAAGAAGATAATTAAAAGCAGCTTTGTATGAAGCTGAAGCAGCCTCGTCCTCTCCGTCGCGAGCCACTCGCCGCCCTCGCAGAGCGCGCCGCACTGCGCGTGCAATTCTCGTCAGGATGCTCCCTCGGGGGGCGGCAGGAGGCGAGGATGAATCTGAAGGGACAAGGAAAGCTGGGTGATTAAAAGTATACAGATTTTCACAAGCCACTTACAAATTTTCACGCACTTCTTAGGCAATTGCATCCATTCCTGATGTGGCTGCGCTGTTGCCAGGTTGAGGCTTATCGTCGCAGCGCGTCGTCTGCAAAGTCCAGGCGAGGAAAGGCACAGGTCAGGCAAGAGATTACTCTCGGTGAGGGGAAGTTACAAAATATATGGTTAAATGGGTCGTGTAGTACAAGTTTTTTTTCTTCTGTGGGGAGGAGGGACGAGTGAAGTAGTTCTAGGAGAAGTGAGTATGAGAAATGTGACCAAATTTGTTTGCTCTTATAAATTTGTGTCAGTGAAAAGTTTATTTTCAGCCTTCAAAATGATTTTCATAGATAAGACAGCCTTATTGTAGAAAAATTTGAAGAAAATATTGATTAAATATTATACTTCTACTCATGAAAGTCAATAAAATATCCTTTTAGTCTCACTCATCAACGTAAAAATACTTTTTCCTGCATAATGAAAATTACCTAATTTAATCCTTTTGATATCAGTTCTAGAAGCCAGAAATTTAACTTTTTCATGTCCATTTTTTTGCCTGGCTTAGTCATTCTGTAACATATTTTAAGTGCCAAAAACGTCGATTTTAATGCCTATTAGAGCATAATTTCGTAATTTTGTAGCGTATTTTAGGAGCCTAAACCAAACATTTTTTTGTGCCTAAAATTCTGAGGTCTAGTCATAACATTCAAATTTTAACTCTCAAAAAGAAAGAGAATTTTCCGTTTATTATAGATATAGAGGTAAAGATGGTGAAACAAGCCATTTATATAATATGAGCCACCTTGGTATCTTTTCCTACAACACAAACATTCTATCAGGAACGATTTTAACAACTAGTTTAATAACTCCTTTTGTCATCATAGCTCTGTGGTTCGGTTGTAAATGAGAGCTGATGTGAAAGAGAGGTGTTCGTGTTTTCTCGGTTCTAAACAACGAACTAATCGCCTGTAATGTAAATATTAACGAGGCGACGTGAGAGACAAGAAAAAAATACATTAGTGTAATTTAGGAAAACAATAACATAAGAATAGAGCAAAAAAGTCTATGTCATCTTGCAGAGTACATTTAATACTATCCACCCAGAAGTTTAAAGAAAAAATTAAGGCCGTTTTCGAGAAAATCTTTTTGATATTTTTTAATTTATTTAATTTGCACGTATTGGACGCAATAAAGCGCGAAAACTAATAAAATGTTCAAAAAATTGTGCATGACCTATACAAAGGAATCAATTATGAAGAAAAAAAATACTTGAAAGAAAAAACTCCAATTTTATTTTGTAGTTGTAAGAATACGCCTAAAAATTTCAATATCTTGCAACTTTCAACAATTCAGATTTAACAGTGAAAATCAAACCTATTCCATCTTTGTAAATGTATTTCACTCTCTTTTTACAAGAACTTTAAAGAGCCATTTTTGAAAACATTTTGAACGTATCCCGGGAGCTTCATGTAAAGTACTCCCAAAAATTAATGAATGTTTTTTAAAATCGCAGATCTTCGACTAAAGCCAGATCGACAAGGGTTTATTCAGTTTGGGAAAAATCGTACTCATAGCTTAGGTGCTTGTGTTGTTCACATACACCAACATTAATAACATTTAATAATAATCAATTAAATAACTAACAAAATTGAAAATTATATATGTATATATTAGAGCACAATTAATTTAAAGTATTAATATAAACGAATATTTTCGTATTTATAATAGCGCCCAAATTTGCCCCTCCCCCCCGCCAATGAAAGATCCGAAATCCCGCCTCTGGTTAACCCTGCCGACGAGTCTCTGCTTTGAAGACTGGTCGAAACAGCTGTATCGATTCAACGACACCCAGGAGCCGGGACCAATGTTTCCTCATCGATACCCGGCGTGGTTGTGATTCAGCCCATCAGGCAAAACCTTAAGTAATTGTAATAACAACTCTCGGCTGCGCATTGGCGAGCACAAAATCAAGTTTTCAGGTTTTTTTTGTAATTTTATTTTTTTAACAATTTTTTGGAATTCAAATGTAATAAGTTTTTTATGGGGGATGAGTTCATTAGTATTATGTTCTTTTTTAATTTATTTTTATTTACAATAATTAAACAAGAGAAATTAATAATGTTTTCATTTCTCTTCATAACAACGTCCACCCTCCAGTCATTTGCAGGTAACCAGCAGGTGTCAAGAGCTAGCCGGTGCATACTACGAAAACGTAACATTGGATAACGTGACAATATCTAGAAATTAAGCAAAATTATTATTTTTTAAACCTGCAGCTATGTAGTCAGATAAAAGTAGCAGTTGGTGAGTAGTTGAATAATTGTATTTAAAATCAAATTGAGAATTAGGTAAGAGATAAGTTGATTGATTAAATTCAATTTATCGAGATAGAATAGCTTTTTCAAAGATTTTAGAAAATTGGAGAGTAAACTGATAGGATTAAAATTTTACGGTTTACTATGGTTTTTATGCGGCTTAAAAATGAATAAAATGCTATTTTCCACGTCACAGGAAAGTAACAACCTATCGTTGTTATCTATCGTTGTTAAACAACTTTTTGTTGTACTCGGAAGATGTTTGAATATAATATTTGGTATTTTAACCATAATACATTTTGTTTTCGAGGAGAAAATAAATTTAATACATAATCTGATATCCAGAAATGCTCGTTTCCTTGTAATTTCCATGTATTTTGCATTGAAAAACGTGCAACAGATTTAATATAACAGAAATGTCGACCAAATAATCAAACCCCCCACTCTTCTTCCATCATGTGAAATGAGGGTTCAAGAAAAAGTACATTTAATTACATTTTAGTAACTAATGTAAAGGTGGTATTAGAACGTAGCATCTTCAGTTTCGGCGAAGATGACAAGTTACAAGAGAGAGTTTTCAAAGGCAAGAGGGCCGTGATTAATTGTAGTTCTGTTTCCGGTGCACGACCGACTCAAAACATTAAATAACCTCTTTCTACTTTCATTATACGATCTGCTAAAAATCGCCAAATTCGTCCTTTTAGCAATGAAACTCTTTATTTATTGAAATCAGCAACAGAGATGGCGATTGTTCAAAACTCTTTATTCCAGGTTTAATTTATAAAAATCCAAAGACAAAATGTAGGCGTAAAATGTTACCTTTGGTGTTACAGAAGAACATCGAGAATATTGATTTATTAAATGTGTTTTCGTTGAAAATGTATTTAAAGCTTTCTGCTCACGACAGCTTAGAAACTGGAACGTCCGTCATAATATAACCCACATTAGCAGGTGAATATGGATGTAATGTAAACTAATGAACTACACTTCTGGATTAGGAACATGATATCAGGAGAGAGTTCTTACTTGCTTCGAAGTTGGTGAGGTACGTTCTGCAAAGCAATTGCAATTTTTATAAGCTGTATTTATGTGTTACAAAATACAACGCTCTACACATTATAAAATGGTTAATAGAAGTAAGGTTGCTATCATTTTTACTTGCCTTTACGTACGTAAGAAGAAAAGTAAAATCGTGCACCGGAAAACGGCGAATTGCCGACACAAAAACTTAGTCTGTCCTGGTAACAAAGAAGAGAAAGAATTATGTTCCTATATATAGTAAATTACATTATTTAACTGTGGGTTGTGTAGTCAGAATCCATTTTTTGTGGGTCCTTGCCACCAAAAAATCGATTGACCGCAAAACGTCTGTCCATCCGTCTGTGGTCAAAACTAGCGCATAAACCGTTCAGCCTATTTTCTTCAAAATCGTTCTGTCTGGTGTCTCGTCACATTGAATTGGTAACCGATATTCTAATTTTGGGAATATTTTACATGAAGACCCTGGGACATTTTCAAAATTTTCAAAAAAATTGCTCCATTTTTTTTATTAAACTTTGTCTTTGGTTACAATGAAAGACGCTTGAGAATGATGCAGATCTCATTTTCGTTGATATCACGGATTTTCAAAAATTGCGAAAGTTCTTCCTCAAATATTGTAAAAGTTGTTTTAATTTGTTTTTACAATTTTTTTAATATCTCTCACTTCGTTAAAATTTACATTACGGGTAATTTGTATTCTTTATTGTATGTGTGAGTGCAAGAGCCTGAAATAATCTCATATGATGTTTCTCAATACCTCATAACTTTCCTGTAAAAATGATCCCGAATTTTCTCATTTTGGGAATCGCTCTAAAGCCATTTTTTCAAAAACGGTTTCAAATATTCTCTTCAAATGTTTTGCGCGGATTGTGCTAAATGCTCTAAGTAAAATGAAATAAATGCCACTTTGATGTATTGATGCGTTTTTTTTTACATTACCAGCTATTTGTACACATTATTGCATTTACGAGTAGAAGTGTTTCAAATAGTTTCCAATGAAGTTTCTCCAAAACTCAAAATCAAAATGAGTTTTAAAAAGCAACATTTTCAGTTACGCTCCAAAGGAATTTTCATAACAGCGGTTAAATTTGGCAATGAAAATGTGCGCGTACGATCTTTCTGTAATAATCTTAAAATCATGACTCAAGTCTACTCTTAAGAATACCAAAAATTAAGAAAATGTGAAAAATGACCTTACGATCAATAGATGGCAGCCCAGAAGCCAGTGGAACAAACCGAAAAGTTAGCCTAGACTGAGGAGGTAAGGAAACTAATTAGAATGAGAAAGGCTGTTACATTCTGTAGTACCACTAGTTACTTTCTCGTATACATACGTATAAGCGGAGTAATTTACTTAGTATAGAGAATGTAATGTAATACTCCGGAAAATCGATTTCGAGTTATCAATGGAAATACACGTTTTAGGGCCCCCGATACCATGTTTTTTCCAAATCGTCCTTCCCTCTGTCCGTCCCACTGTCGATCCGTCTGTCTGTCCGCCTGTTAACATCATTGGCGCATAAACTATTCGATTTCTTCCAAAATTAATATTCCTCTGTCGATCTGACCTCAGTCAAAGCTCTGCGATTTTGAATTTTTTTATGAATTTTTATGAATTTTTGAAAATTACCAGTTTGATTTTTTCGGCATATTTCTACTATTATAAAATTGAAGATAAATATTTTCTTTCATATGAAATTTGTTTTCCATAATAATTTTTTGTTTCATTAATGTCATGTACTGTTTCTTGAAATATTAGTAATTTTTGAGAAATATTGCGTAAAATATGAGCAATATTAAAAAGTAAAAACAAGGATTTCTCAAAAACAGCTCCAAATTGTTCGTTTAAACTTTTGGTAGGGATAGTACTAAATGTGCCGTAACAGATTATATAAACGCCATTATTAAGTTTTTTTTGTATTATTTAAATTACACAAATGTAATTCCCACGTCTTTAATATTTATACGGGACACGGGGTTAGGTGACTCAGAGTGTCAATAGATGTCACTGCGGTGCCTCTGACCGGAAGGTCTTTGAATCCTGACGGTGGCACATTTTTCGACATTAGCTTGATAGATGGGTCGAATTCAGTTTCTCTTTTGGAGAATTCTAGCGACCAGTTGCTCTGATCGAGTTTTCCGTGGAACAATATAATAAAAAGACTTGCCACGGACCGCGTGCGAACTTTTCTTCCTTTTCTTGTCCTATCCTCGCGCCTTACATTAAACATTCATGTATTATACCACCACAGATGTCGGGAGTGGGAAGCTTAGCGACCTGTAGGGACCGGCACTGGGCCTCGCCTTCACCGCCACCACCCGCGATGAAATGTGCACTGCACGGATTAACGTCCTTAGTAGTTGATGAGCAAGAAAACTCTTCTTCTTCTTCTTTTATGTACGTTATATACCTGTTTTTCTTCACTCTTCATCCCGGGGATTCACTAGATGTTGACTGCAGATCTTCTCTCCATCTTTTCTGCGGTCCTCCAGGGTTTCTCCTTCCTAATGGTATCATATCCCTGGCTATCTTCACCAGTCTATCACCGCTCATTCGTGAAATATGGTTATTCCAATATTTTTCCTTCTTTTCACAATTTTTTTTACATCAGTCATTTTACACTGTTTTCTTACATCCTGATTTCTTACCCTGTCATTTCTGGACTTTCCCACTATCGATCGTCGTGTGTTCATTTCTACTGATTTGTATAATTGTTTTGTTTTCTTCGTATCAGCCCGGGTTTCAGCTCCATAAGTCAGAACTGGTCTTACTCTTGTCTTGTAAATTTTAACTCTACCTTCTATGCTAAGGTATATATTTTTCCAAGTTACATCTCGTAAGTATTCGCGAGCACCTTTCATGGCCTGCTCTCTTGCATCTTTGCATGTATAGCATCACTGGAAATGTCCACTCCCAAGTATTGGAACTTCATCACTTGCTCGATGAGTTTGCCTTCTATTTCCAACTTACATCTTAGAGGCTCTTTGGATATTACCATCGATTTGTTTTCTTCTGTTGAGACTATCATATTAAATAATTTTCCTGTCCTTGTGAATTTATATAATAGTCTCAGCACATTATCTTCACAGTCTGCTATAATCAACTGGACTTAAGGAGTCGCTCTGGCGTATTCCACGCGCACATTCTATTTCATCTGTACTTAGGTCTCCTACTTTTACTTAAGTTTTGACGTCTCTCTATATAGCTTCAATGATTTCTGTCAATCAATGATATCAATTTCTGTTTTAGGCACTAATTTGGTCCTTAAAACTGTGATCACGTCTCGCAGCCTTACTCGATCAAATGCCTTTCTGAGATCTAAAAAACACAAGGAGGCAAGCTTGTTATGTTCGATCGTTTTCTCGACTATTTGACGGACTATAAATATAGCGTCTGTTGTTGATGTGTTTGTGCGGAATCCTCGTTGTTCCTCATTGATTTCGAAGTATGGTTGTAATTTTGCCAGTAGTATTTTCGTCAGTAATTTTTATGTGGTACTCAGTAGGGTTATACCTCTGTGGTTGTTAGGGTCATTTCTCTTCCCTTTATTAAAAATCGATATCGTAATGCCGATTTTCCATAATCTTGGTACATCTCCGAGTTCTAATATTTTATTAAATAATACGTTCAGCTGTTCTTTTAATCTCTCGCCTCCATATTTATAGTTGTGTATTTCTTCTTGACCCGGGGCTTTCCTTTTCTTCAGGACAGGAAACTCTGGTAGTGGTTCTCTGGGTAGACTTTTATTTTACTCGGGAAAGAGGCTAACCTGACCTGAAGCCCTCCTCCTTTCTCCGGGCTTGGGACAGGCAACGGTGGCTACTGAGGTACTCGATCCCACCAGCGCCTACCGCAGGGGAAAACTCTTATCAATCTTTTAATCGACCTGACATTTGCGGATTTTTCGCTCTTGCTAGTCGAAGTTACTCGTGTGGGGAAGAATTCTAGTGGCAGGCTACTCCGGTGGGTAGTTTTTCTCATTTTGACCCCTCTTCTGCCTCCTACACACACACACACATTTGCACGCACTACACGTGATAACGCACGTGGGAAATTTTGGGCTCTCCCCGATGGAGCAGCTACGCGGAAGGAGGAAGAAATCCCCACAAGACATTTACATGCGTGAGAACCTCGAGCTCTATCAGGGAAAATCAATCTCCCCCCGCGATGTAACATGCATTACACACACGTGATTGATGACTATAGCATCTGCTGCGCCAGGAAACAAAGGCTGGCTTATGTAAACTCCAGCAGCAAAGCAAAGTGTGTGTATGTGCGAAGTGACGGAGGCTCCGGTCGCAGGCGCTGCGCCAGCATGGCCGACGCGGCGCCCTCGGAGGAGCGCGGGGGCGGCAGCGGCGACGGCGACGGCGCCCTCAGCACCTCCCCGGCCCTCGCGCTGCGCGACGCCTTCAACCTCATGTCGCAGGTGCCCACACACACACTGGCAGGCCCAGAGGATTCGGGGGCAGGGGACACGTACAGTTACAATGAAAAAGTCAGGATTCTTTACATTATTTTCATTTACGATAATTTTCTTGTACAATTTGTACTATTTCCACGTTTGAATTGTTTTTATTACACTGACATTACTGTTGTTCAGAGCCTCACCTACGAGTTTCCTCTGGGGAGGGGGTATACATACAAGTAAGGAATCAAGTTGACTTTATGTATACTTATAAATATTTTTTATTTATGCTGAATATAAAATGCATATTTATTTGTCGATTCATAGTTAATATTTATAACATTAACAATAGACATATGGAAAATTTCAGTATAAAAGAGGTATCAACCTCAATAGTAGGCTTTAAAAAATTTTTACTTTGTAGAAAATTCAGCCTTACACGTGTTTCGGGTATTTTTCCCCATCATCAGTGGCTCCAAGTAACACATATTAAACACACATTAAGTATACAATGTTTAATCTGTGTTACTTGTAGCCACTGATGTTAGGAAAAAATTCCCGAAACACGTGTATGGCTGAATTTTCTACAAAGTAAAAATTTTTTAAAGCCTACTATTGTGGTTGATACATCTTTTATACTGAAGTTTCATCATGGAGTACCACAAGATCTCTGCTGCCACCACAGAATTTATTCAGAAAATTAAGAACGTTTGTTGTTATTTTTATTTATATTTTATTTACATTTGAACATTGTTACTTCAAACACTGCTGTAAATTAATCTTTCTTCACCAAACCACGTATTCATGTTCAATCGTGTTTTTGTATGTTATATGTGTTACGTTTCTATTACACCTTTATAAGGGTATTTTACTCTATTCTTACAAGAAATTTAAAGAAAAAATTTGGAGAAAAATTTGAGAAAGTTTTGGAAATGTCCGGGGGCTTCATGTAAAGTACTTTCCAAATTTAAGGAATATTTTTCAAAATCTCAGAGCTTCGACTCAGCCCAAATCGACAGGGATTTCTTCAATTTGAACAAAATCCTATTCACAGTTTCGGCGCTAGTGTTGTTCACATACACCACACGGACAGACGACAGCCGTGCGGACGGACGTTTTGAAAAGAAACACTTTTTCGGTATCAGGGAACCCCAAAATTTGTATTTCCGTCGAAATCTCGAAATCTATTTTCCGGAGCTTTACATAACTTTCCCTGCACTACATATATTACTCCGTCAGTGGTGTAGGCTCAATGTACGCGAGTGATGAGTCGCATCCCCTAGTTTTTCATTACTATAAACTCTTTTCAGTAAAGTAATTTACTTTCTTCCGTAAGCATCTCACCTCTTTTTCTCTATTCCCTCTCGCCATTTATATGCGCTGTCCAATAGGCGGTATTTCCTTCGCTGGATGTGACGGGACGAGAAGCATCCCTTGAACGACATCGCTACTTTAGCGAGGTCATTCAACTCACGGCCATGCGCTGTGTGCAAGTTGTGTGGTTTAGACGGCCGTTGATGTGACCAGGCCTCTCACATCTCAGTCTTCTGAGTTCTCATTGGCGTTTCTGTATCCCCTCCCAAGAACCTTCCATTCCCCTCCACTGATGCAGTCATAATTCGGCAGTACGCCTGGGAATCACAGACGTCACGTGCCGCGATTGTGGGCCCCGAAGCACGGAGCGGGGCGCGGGGGGAAAACGACACGACTGTCTTTCTTCACAACTCATGCAAGTCTGCCAACTATGCTTAAGCACATTTCAAACTGATTCAGGTCAGGTGGGTAAGATGATGTGGATTACCAGGCCTGAAAAAACAAGATCACTGCCTTCATGTAAGAAACCTGAAGTCGAAACGGTGTGTGTGACGTTATTTCGTTCGTCTTGTGGGTCCTCCGTTGTAGTATAAATGCTGTTTTGTACTGAATGGGCTTTAAATAGACTACTTTGCCTGACTATTGATGCGCTAAAGAGAATCGTGAATTCGAAATTGTAACGTGAAAGAATAAAACGTGTATGTGTGAAAGGACGCGACATGACGAACTTATCCAGTACATTTATGGCAGTGGATGAGTTACTTGTGACAGAACAGTAGTGAAACGTCTCATTGTCGTGTAGACAGGGTTTTTCAAATTCCGTTTAGTTCTCTCTCCTATTCCGAAAAACTTAAGGTAATTAGTGATTGACAACCAACAGAACGCGAATCGATCTCGAGTTCAAAAATTAGGTATGTACTTTTTATGGTTTATTTTTTTAGTTGTTTTGTTTATGTAAGTTAGTGCATACAGTGAGAAATTTGTGATTTTCAAGGAAGATTCAAAAGGTATCTAATTTGCAAAATAAACTTCTAAAATACTTCAGAGTAAAATAGAATGACGCAGACTTTAAATATGTGCAATTATGCCTTCAATCTATAATATGATGATCGCAACCCCACATCTACTGGTCAGGAGACGCCACTGTACTCCGTATATACGTATGTATACAGCAAAGTAAAATTAACACCGCTACCACTAAGAACATTCTATGAGTCATATTTTAGCATGGCCAACGTAGGGAATTAACACGCCTCTCATTCAAGATATTGGAAGCAACGGTGCCTTCATAAAAACACATGGCATGCATAAAAACAATGTTTAAGACTGTCGTAAGTATCAAATTGATACAGATTTGTCCCGCAAGGAGAGGCCACATGAATAATTATGATGTACAACTTATGCAATTTAGAGTAGCAAAAAAAACGGGCGTGGCCTGGCAGCGTAATTTCGAGACTAACATACGTTGCAGTCAAAAGTTTAAAACATATTGTATTTCATTCGTTAAGATTCAGAATCGGTCTAAGCGAACTCAAACTAAAATTAAAAGCTAAAAGCTTGCCTTCCAAAGCTTTTAGAACAGAAAAAACACGAACACCTCTGTTTCACATCAGCTCTCATTTACAACTGAACCACAGAGCTATGATGGCAAAAATAACTATTACACTAGTTGTTAAAATAGTACCTGCTAGAATATTTGCTATATGTGAAAAGAGACCAAGGGGGCTCATATTATATAAATCGCTCATATCACCACCTTTATCTATATCTGTAATAAAATAAAAAATACTCTTTCTTTTTTAGAGATAAAATTTGAGTGTTATGACTAGATCTCGGAATTTTAGGCACAAAAAAATTGATTTAGGCATCTAAAATAGGCAACAAAATTACGAAATTAGGCACTAATATACATTAAAATCAACGTTTTAGGCACTTAAAATAAGGTAAAGAATGACTAAGCCTGGCAAAAAATAGACATGAAAAAGCTGTATTTCTGACATGAAAAAGGATTAAATTAGGTAATTTTTATTATACAGGAAAAAAGTATTTTTACGTTTAGGAGAGAGACTACAAGCATAATTTATTCACTTTCATAATTAGCAGTATAGTACATACTCAATATTTTCTACAAAAAGGCTGTCTTATCTATTAAAATCATTTTGAAGGCTGAAAATGCACTTTTCACTGACACAGATTTGTAGGAGCAAACAAATTTAGTTACGTTTCTCATGCTCACTTTTCCTGGAACTTCTTCACTCGTCTTCCCCCTTCTCCCCCCAAAAAATCGAATCCCACCACGAGCATGGGTGTTTGTGTGTGCTCGTGTTGTCGTTACGTGTCGTGTTCCCCCTAGAGTTGCACTAATGTAAACGATCACAGCGGTCACTACATGACCTAGCAGTTAAAAAGCGACCTCAATAAAAGGCCATGCGATAAGAGGGTTCTCCGCCGGCGCAGGTGCTGCTGCAGATGCAGGAGGCCATGGTGTCCATCAACCTCAAGACGGAGCGCACCGACGAGGCGGTGCACGCGGTGGCCGAGACCATGAAGATGCAGAACCGGAAGCTGCGCGGCGTGGAGGTGCGCACGCCCCGCAGGGCCTCTGACCGCGAGGTCCTAGAATTTGAGTCCTTCACACAGGAAGTGTCCTTCGGATCCCTTAATGAGCCTTAGGACGCACTTTTGTAAGTGAAAATCGCTTTAAAGAACCTTTAGACGCATTACCTGTGTACAACTCGGGCTATATTGTTTCTTAGGACGTGTCCTGTGTCAGTGTAGGACCCTTAAGGAGCCGTAATACGCATTCCACCTGTGTGAGTAAACCCCTTAGGGAGTCTTAACACGCATTCTCTCTTTTCAGTACCCTTACAATGTATTCCCTGAGTATGTAAATAGGCCATAAAGGAGTCTTAAGGCGCATCGCATTTATTGTTTAAGTAGGCCCATTCCCTAAGTATGAGTAGGTCCCATAGGTGGCCCTAGGACGAATTTCTTGTGTATGAATAGGACCTTAAGAGTCACATTCCCTGTGTGAGGAGTGGGATTTTCCAGGAGCCCAAAGTAGCATTCCCTCTCTGTGAGAGTAGGACCTCTAAGTAACCTAAGGACCTCTAAGGAAGTCCCATTCCTGTATTTGAGTAGGACCGCTAAGGAGCATAAACGTCGTATGCCCTGCATGTGTGAGGAGGTCCTTTAATGAGGCTAAAGTGGCATTGGTGGCATTTCCTGTGTGAGTAGGACCGCCTGGGCGCAGTGGAGGATCACATCCGTGGCCGCGACGCAGTGACGGAGCCGGCGGCAGATTCGGAGGATTTGATGGCGGCGCACGGAGAAGGGGTGGAGGGGGACGGGGCAACGCCGGAGGACACCGCCGAGAGCGGGGTGCAAGCCTCTTTCGAAGACGACGCCCGCCACGCCCAGCAGGCGAGCATACACACACACACACACACACACACACGCACACACTGCACAGTAAAACGTCAATACTCGAGTTATAGGTTCACTTTTGTTCCATCGTAGTTCTGAGGTAATGGAATTTAAGATTACACCAAGAGAGGTGGTACAATGCTTGAGGTGCCATCAATAAAAGCTAGTGGTGCTACAACGAACATTCTATTCTCGCTTTAGTACTTCTACCCTTTGTACCTCGTTTTACCTCAGCATCTGGGACAATGACCTCCATCTTGATTAGCTTTCTCGTCCAGTTTCTCTGATTCTTTGAGCAAAAGCTGAAATGACCCCTTGTTTTGCTTCTGAGCATAAATGTAACTTCGTTATCTGTGCACGTCGTCCAGAATTCAGCGGGAAATGTAGGTATTTAAATTACCGTTCTCCATGTTGTCGCGACAGGAAGTATTATTCCTTCGCGAAGGGCATGACGAGGGATAAGCGCCCAAATCTATACCTAATTTACCCTTGAAAATATATTTTGTTACATACAAACGAATTTTTTATTAATAATTATTGTATATAATATACAATCCTTGCAAAAAACGGTCATTTCTTTCTGTTTTTAAAATTCATCTAGAATATGGCTTAGAGTAGAGATCACAAAATTATGAAAACGTGCACAGAATTCACTTCTCCTCGTAGCCCGTCACACATAGTTTTTAACTGTTTTTGACGTAAAATAAATAAATTAACTACTCTGCTATACAAGTACACAAACGTGCAAAACTTTTCAACTAGCAAAATATTCTTCCACACCGAGATTCGAACTCGAAATTTTCTTGCCTAGATCTCTACCCACACGCTTTCGAGCCCTACCTCCACGCTATCGACATACAGTGAGGCCCGAATTTGGGCTTGTAATTTTGAAATGTTACTTTTTGCAAGTTTGGCAATATTCGAAAATACGGAGACTTCAACATATTAGTAGTACCATATTTTACCGCCTATTATTACATAACTTGAGGAAAAAAATTAATGTAAATATTGGGAGGGATTTTAAAAAATAATTGTTTTAGAAATTGCATTAATTTTAAGAACAAATTACCAACATCCAGTATTTTACTTTCCCGTTTACGTGCGTATATACGAGTAATATAAGTAGTATATGGAAAGTAATGCTGCGGAAAATCGATTTATGATCGAAATTGGTCGACATTTTGGGCGCCCCTGATACCGAAAAAGTGTATTTTTCCAATACGCCCGTCCGTTCGTCTGTCCGTCAGTCTGTGAACAACACTATCACCTTAACCATAAGTACAATTTCTTCCATAAAAATGATTTCCCCGATCGATCTCGTTCCACTCGAGGCACCGCGATTTTGAAAAACTTTCTTCAAAATTTGGAGGTACTTTACATGAAGCTCCCCGGACATTTTCAAAATTTTCTCAAAAACGGCTACAAAATTTTTCTCTAAATTTTTGTACGAATAGAGTAAAATATGCTTATAAAAGTGGCATAGATCCGATTTTCATGGTTAACTCTGAATTTTTGTAATTGCAAAATTTTGAATTATGTTCGGCGTCTTCCTACATTTACAAAATTGAAGTTAGAGATTATTCCTCCAAATGAAATTTGTTCTCCAAAATGAGTTCTTTAAGATCATGTACATTTTTTTAAAAAAGTTCAGTGGTTTTTTGGCAATATTGCGCGAAATATTTGCAATTTTGAACTATCGGTGTTACAGAATTGTATAGACTTTCCTGTATTAGTTTTCTATTTCCTTGGGTCTCGGCTAGCTATTTATACTTGCCACATACTCTTGCCAGCTTTCATCTATCACCGCCCACACTACATTGGTTTGACATTTTCTTAATTTTTCGCTTTCCTAGTGGCACAACGAAATATTAATTTTAGAATATTAAAGAACACTAAAACCTCGACCTAAATGGCAATTTTCTTTGACAAAGTTGGAGCTGTTTTTAAGAAAATGGCTTTTAAGCGCTCCTAAAAATGCAAAATTTGAAGCTCTTTTTCACTGAAAATTTATGCGTTTTTGAAAAACTTTAATTGAAGTCATTTGAATTATTTTTACTTACAAATACAATAGTGTTTCAAAATTACTGGAAATGTGCATATTTAACGGTATGAGAGATTTTTCAAAAACATTTTCTTAATATAATATTTCCATTTTACTATTAATAAACCGAAATTTTAAGAAAATGTCAAAAAATATATTTTGGACGCGATAGATGGCAGCTGGCAAGAGTATGTGGCAAGTCCGAATAGCTAGCCTACACGAAAGGAAATAGAAAAGTAATATAGGAAACTCTGTGCCATTCTGTAGCACCACGTGTTCGTTATCAGGGCCCGGCAATGATTTTTTTCTGCCGAAAATTCGCCGTTTATTCGCGCTGCATTATATAACTCTCCGTATATACGTATGTATACGGGAAAGTAAAAATCAAATATACTAAAATACTATCTTAAGACATTAAGATAATTGGTTGTAGTAACATTTAGTGGAGAGCAAATTAGATGGAAACTTGTAACGTTGCCAGAAGTGATTCTGGAACAATTATACTGTCAGAATATGCGCTAAATATTTCAAGAACGATATTATGTGTCACCTGGTTATTTACACATTTTTTAACAAATCTTTACGTCAGCTGGATTCCACGTTGTGTGTCCGTGTTCATTTGTTGAAGGAGCTTAAACTATGAGGCCGGCTAAGATCGCCCATAATGCACGGATATTCAAAAGGTAACCACCCTCTCCTGACTATGCGAAAATACTCTATGCTCCGTGTTCGCGACGCAATGGGCGACCATGTGATGTTCTGCTGGAATTCAACAAGTGGATGGCGTCTTTTTGTGAGTTTCTATATTCTTGCAATCTTTTACCGCACTTGTCCTGGACAGTGCTGGACCCTTCGACAAACACTGCGATGTACTGTATTTTGAATGTAAATATTATTTGCGTATTTTTTACTCTTTGCAGTTGGGTTCTCGGGTTTTTGGAGCGAAAAAATCTTAAAAGCGCGATATTTGAAAATGCACCATCTTAGCCTGAATTCGTCCTAAGGAGAGCTTATAATTGTTTATTATAAGTTAGGCGCGTAGTTTACACAAAATGCCATAGGGCAATGTTGTAACAACTAATTTTAGGAATAAGTGTACTCATTCGCCTGGAGAACAACAAGTGTGAAGGAGAGACAGAACCCCAGAATAAATTGAAAAATAATGAAAGGAAAATTGTATTACTTAAAAACTAAAGCTACATGTAATGAGAAAATTATTACAATAATTTTCTGCAAGTTGCAGGAGCCGGCGGAGGAGGCGGCCCGGCCGCCCGGGAGCCGCGTGCCGCTCAGCCTGTGCCTGCGCCTCTCGTCGCTGTCGGAGGACGGCTTGGGCGACTCCGCGTCCTCCTCGCCCTCGCCGGCGTCCGCCGCCGCCCCCGCCGCCCCCGCCGCCGCCCCCGCGCGCGCCCGCCCTGCGCCCCGCCTCGCCCCCCAGGCGCCGCGCCGCTCCTCGTCCTGCGCCCCCGCCCCCGCCGCCGCCGCCCCCGCTCCCGCCCCCGCCACCGCCGCCGCGCTCGGGCGCGCGCTGCTCGCCGCCGCACAGGACGGACTCGCCAGCGAGGTACGCGCGCGCAGCCCCTTGCCCAGCGACGTCTCACGGGAATGGTGCACTTGTCAAAAGAGGGCGTGGATTTGCTCTCACTTGCCAAGGAATGATCTAACTTGTCAAGACAACGGTCACTCTTGTCAAGGGAATGGACACATTTCTCAAGGAAATGGTGACACTTGTTAAGGAAATACGTAATCTTGTCAAAGATACGGTCAGTCTTGTCAGGACAATGAGTGAACTCCAGGCGATCGGCAAATAAATTCCTCTGCCAATCACACTCCATTTACTCCCACTGCTGCCGGATGATCTGTATTCCACTTCACCAGCTCACATCAAAGCTTGATATAACATTCCGTTCGAATCCCGACACTCACATTCGGACCACGAAAATTTTATAGTTTTCACGCAAACGATGCGTCCTCTAACACAAATTACATCACCTGACGAATACGAAACTCTCTCGTATCTCATTGTCTGGCAAAATGTCAGACGAAGACCTTTCGAACATAAAACTGTCTGTCTCTGTTTTTGTTTGACGCATTGTTTCAACACGAAAATCACATTTTCTGACTCACCTCTGGCTTCCTAAGAATTTATCGGCAAAATTGGAAAGAAAGTTCCATTTTCCTGAAAGCCTTAAAAACTGTCTCTATTTTATTATTTTCCCTATCATGCACACTGCATGTAACATTCAACTGTTCATTGACTTTCATTGACGATTTATGTTACCGCAACTTCCAAATTCCATGCTGCTCTACCATTATAGTTCATGTTTGCACCTCACTTAAAATAAATTATTTTATTTATTTACGTCTGCTGACTCGGACTACGCTAAATTACGTTATATTTGCATTATAAAATACACAGTTCCGACGCCATTGCACTGTTTTTGTCACTGTATCAATACTATAGTTTCCATTTACGAAAATTATGTTCGTAAATATGTGTTTCTTAAGTGAACCACTTGTGAACTGTCACAATATGTGTACTTTTTGCAAAAACAAACAAACCAAATTGAACTTTACGTCATACGTATATAGGGAGTAATTCGTCAAAATGAGGAATTTTGATCTAGTTTTCACAGAAAACGGTTGAGTCCTCGAGAAAGTTTACTTGACATTATTTAAAGCACATGTACTCATAAATATAATATTGAACAAATTGCCGCTAATGTAAATATTAACGACGTGAGGGAAAAGTCAAAACAGTACATTTTTCTGTCTTTTAAAAAAAAACAAAAGAATAGAGCAAAATGGTGTTTATGTCATCTTATAGAGTATATTAGGCAGTATCTTCACCAAACGTTTAAAGAAAAAATTTGCAGCAGTTTTTGAGAAAATCTTGTTTTGTCATTTTTTAAAATTGCACATATTTCATGCAGTATTGTGCGGAAACTACTAAAAGTTTCAAAAAAATGTACATATCTTTAATGAAAGAACTCACTTTAGAGAACAAATTTTATTTGAAGGAAAAGTCTTCAATTTTGTGGTAGTACGAAGTAGTTGCAACGGCGAAAAAAATTCAAACTTTTGCAGTTTTCAAAAATTCAGAGTTAACCGTGAAAATCGGACCTATGCCACTTTAATAACTGTATTTTACTTTATTCTTACAAGAAATTTAAAGAAAAAATTTGGAAGCCGTTTTTGAGAAAATGTCGAAAATGTCCAGGGTGCTTCATGTAAAGTAAATTTTGAAGAAAGTGTTTCAAAATCGCATCTCCTCGAGTGGACGCAGATTGACCGGGGAATATCCATTTTGAAATAAATCGCACGTATGGTTTAGGTGCTAATGTTGTTCACAAACAGACGGACGGACGGGACGGATGGACGGACGGTGTTTTGAAAAAAGACCACTCGGTACCAGGGGACCCCAAAACGTGTATTTCCGTTAAAATTTCGAAATCTATTTTCCGCAGCATTACATAACTTTAGCTATACTACGTATATTACTCCCTATATACGTACGTATAAGGAAAAGCAAAAATGAGAAATTGGCTACATTTCCATTATCATACATTGTTTTAAAAATTAACATTAAGCTAAACGAGCATTATTTAATAAGCTAAGCCCCTCTTCCGAAACTATTCCATGGATCTCTAAGTGCCAGGGTAGCAGACACATGAAATGTGACACATAAAGCAACTTGACAATTTCGTAACTCATTTCGGTTTCTGTTCTAAAAAAATTACCCATCTATTTTTCAGTTCTAAAAAATAGTTCTAGAAATAAGGTCATATTCAATTGTTTCAGAACAAAGTTTTATGGCAGAGAAAAAGCAATATGTAATTATATTCTCGACGCTTCAAAAATGTTCTTGACTTTTTTTCTCCGACAGAACATTTCTTTGTTCTATCGGAGAAAAATATAAGAAAATATGCCACAGGTCGTGTTTTCTTTGAATTCTTTATAGACAAAATAGAGTATCGGAATTTTCGAAAAATTCAACGGTTAAAAATAATTTGCAAAAGAATGTGCTTTTCAGTACCACGAGTTCTAATCTATTATTAGGAGTCCGAACAGTCGAGAAAATGTGAAAAAAATGTATATTTGACACCGATAGGTGGCAACAGGGGAAAGAGTGGGCACAAATCCGGCAAGCTAGACCGGCAAAAAAAGATTAGAAAATTAACTAGTACGAGAAAGTCGTATTGACACCAGTTTACTTTTTCCGTACACAGTGGCGACTTGTAGATTAGTGCCAGTTTGCCATGGCACCACCAACAAAAAGGAAGGAAAATAATGTTTTCACCACAAATGTGTGCATAAAACATCCCTTCTTCAAACTTTTGTATAGTTATTCATTTGAACAAGAGCTTGGTCATTCAATGCTCTGTCAATACACTTTTCAAAGACACAAGGCGTGTCGGTCTCTTAAACCTCTGAGCCACCTACAGATTGGCACCATCTCTGCCCTTTTAGCGTCCTATAAATAACGCTGTGTTGGTTTGTGTGCGTCCATTATGGCTGTGACGGTGCGAAAATCAAACTGGCACAGTAGTTCACGTTCTGTTCCATAGAGTGAACTAAAGGCACTATCTTTATATCTTTGGATTCGTCTTTTTACGCTTGTCATGATAGACTGAAAAAATATTTATAGTCCCATTTGAAAAAACAAAGTTACCTCAAATATCTCGTAAAATACAAGTGGTAAAAGAAAAATCAATACACATATCAATTAGCTCCTCCCTTATTCACTTCCGTGAAAACCGCATTGCAATAACTTCAACCGTTCAAAAGTTACAGGAGGTGCTAAAGTTACGTGACTCACCCTGTATATTTTTAAATAGTATTAGTAAATTTTGGCAATTTTAGTGAAATTTAGGCAGTTTAAAAAAACCTCAAACACAGACGTTTTCTGTGACTATGAGCTCAAAGTTGAGTGAAATTCAGGCAGTTTAAAAAACCTTCAAACATGGAAGTTTTCTGTGACTATGAGCTCAAAATTGTGCATTTTCAGAAACGCTCAAACGGCATTTTCTCAGAAACAGCTCAAAATTCTTTAATGAAAGTTTGCAACTATGTCCAGAGTCTTCTCTTCTGCAATACTCTTATCGATGTTTGTTTTTCTATTAGAGGACAAAAAAATTGAAAACCCGTGAAAAAATATATTTTTGATCCTAATAGGTTGCAGCTAGTAAGAGGATGGAACAATATATCCCTGACTAAAGATATTAAGAAACTAAGTAATAGGAGAAAGTATGTGCCGCTCTGTAGCACTAATTTCTTTGTTTATTCTTTAACCTTGTTGAATAGCGCAGTCAGCAAATAGAGTGATTTCGACAGCATTTTCGATGCGAAATATTACGGTTCGTATACGATCTATTGATAAAGTTCCGTCTTGTATGGTTGTCAGGTGAAGCATCTGTTGTTTGGCGGTTTAAGTCAAATACCGCTGCATTTCAACTCATTTTGTAAATTATGTTAGATCCCTGCAAGCGATCCCCCTTCCAACTCGGAGGGGAGAAACAACATATCCTCACTTTAATTTTTAGAATTGTTAATTCCTTGAAATAGATTACGCACAATAGCGGTGTTGAGGTGGAGGAGGAGGATAGGGGCAGTGCTCTGGTGCCTCCAACCTTCACCCCGCCCGGCTGCCGCTTTGCAGCCACTTGTATTACACAGTTTTAAATGAACAATATTGATTATTCACGCGCGATCTTTCCCTGTACTTCCTTTGTCTATCCTCACCCGTTACTTACACACACACTTACGTGCACAACACATGCCGGGAGCGTGTCCACACTGGTGCCCTGGTCCAGCGGTGCCCCGCTGGTGGGTGATACCCGGTACGGAAAACTCAGCTAGGTCGACACCGGATCTCACCATCCAGCGGGGAAAGATCACCGCCATCTCTCGAGCCAAACGTGTTCCGAGCAGTTGATGCGACCCGAACCAGTGAAGGCGGTGTGGCGTGCGCAGGTGAAGAGGCTGCTGTCGCGCGGCGCGGACGTCAACTACCGCAACGGGTCGCGCTGGACGGCGCTGCACAAGGCGGCGCTGAAGGCGCACCCGGCGGCGCTGGCGCAGCTGCTGGAGCGCGGCGCCGACGCCAACGCGCGCACCGCCTACGGCTTCACGGCGCTGCACCTCGCCGCCTACAACGACCGCTCGGGCCGCTGCGCCGCGCTGCTCGTGGACGCCGGCTGCGACCTCAACGCGCGCAACCAGTTCGGGCGCGCGCCGCTGCACTACGCCGCCGAGGCCGCTAACGAGCCCGCGCTGCTCGTGCTGGTGCGCTCCGGCGCCGCCAAGAAGGTCAAGGACGACGAGGGACACACGCCGCTCGACCTCGCCCGCGAGGAGCACATCAGGGCCTACCTGCGCACCTACACGCTGGTGTAAACGACTGGCCACGGCGGGGTGCACCAGCGAACGCACCCGAGGGTGTAATCGATTTTCAGTCCTCGGAGAAGCTCAGGAACATCGGAAAGTGGGACCGCACACTTCATCCCATTGCATCGGTAGACTCACACGATATAAAGGAATGTTTCTATTCACTCCCAACATGCTGAGGATATCGTCAGCAATGTTCATGTATGTCCAGAGCGTAGACGGTCGTCTGAAGCTAAATCTACGTCGTTCTCGTCACACTTTCATCTTAGGAAATGTTGGATTCTCGACATCAAACAGCCAGTTCGTGCGGTCCTACACTCTGGTCGTAAGACTAAAAATCTTTTTTATCTTATGAGATAAAGTAGGCGAAGGATGACGCCACTAAAAGATCAACAGCCCCGTTGGATTCACACGTGGACGTTATCAAGGCCGTCCTCCTGAAGACGCACATGCTTCACGCACATTGAGCTCGTTACACCCACCACAACCTTTTGTTAACAAATTAGAAGCCTGACATCAAACAAGAGATAGACGACAAATTGTATCTGCATACGTATGCTTGCACGATGCTCTGAAGTCTAACTTTCGACCCCGAATATGAGGAAAAACGAGATGCGGCAAAGTCCGACTACACTTTGACGTTCCGGCGTGCAAATGGCTTGGCGTAACCAGAAACTCCAACCACCTCCACTAAGACCTAGTCTTACTTAATATTGAAAAACAAAGAGGCAGAAACAAACTGGCAAAAATCGTTCCTATGTACGTATACATTGCTCTGGACGGAATGTAGTACTACATCCACCATCTGATGTATATCTATTATTTAGCAGGTTCAAAAAGTCATCAGTCTGTGCCAGACGCAGTTTGCCGTTGTAATTTTAAATGAAGACCAACTCGATGATACTATTGTATTATTAACTTATGCTAGTGCATCGAATTTTTTTTATTGCTCCTACTTCTCTGTTCGAGCACACATCATTATCCGGACGCGCGATATAAACTAGTTGTGATGTATTCCCCGTCCGGTTGCCGTTGCTCCAGAAGCTGCCACAAGAAGTATTCGAGCCATCATAGAATCTTCATCTCTGAACTTTGTTACTTATCTGGAACAAAACGATTAGCGTTTTTTTTATATTTAAGAAATAAAATGTCTACGCCTTCAAATTATATCTTATTATCGTTATTTGCATACAGTATAGTTTAAAAATGCATTTACTATTACATTACTAATCTTCATACGTTTGCTAAAAGTATTTAAATAAAATGAGACTAGCACCAATTCCGCAGAAGAAAAAAGGACAGTTTTTAAAATTTTGAACTAATTGTAGTGCTACACATGTATGCATATTGGCAGCAGATGCTGTAACGAAACTTCCTAATTCGTTTTATTAATATTCATTTTATTCTTTAAGATGAGCGATTTTTTATGACTTACTTTTTTCTACTGATATTAGGAATAGTATTACTTCTATCGTTGCCCTGCTATGGTCATTGATTTTCTCGATGTTTTATTATTACAATGATGATTTTACTTCCACATTCAATCATGGGTTCTCATCATCAACATTAATCGTATTATCTCATGTACATGTAATTTTATACAGAATCACGATTACTGGAACTTCTGTGGAAGAATTAGTTCCTTTTGAACTAATGGCAACTACAATGAATTATCAACCTTTTCTCTTTTAAAAACAAACTAGCGTAACCGTGCGAGAACTCTCGCATGTTAAACCCCATTCTTTTCCTATCCCTTTGTCTTAAGAAGGACCGTTGTTAATGAAATGTGTTTATTTGTTTGAAAATGTATAAATGTAACTTCTAATGAACTTACATAATATTACAGAACTTACAGACTTCACTTCGGTACATGGAAATGTTGCTCAAACGATGTTTGCGTATTGAATATCTAAACGAACCGACACCTTGAGTTTAATATGAAACGGTGTGTTATTTACAATATGAGTTTGCAGCTGGACGTTGATGTACATGCTTGCAGATACCGCCAACATTTAAATCGTGCGTTTGGACTGCCATCGTTGGCAGTGTCGTGTGACTTATACTTGGGTTTTTATTTCTTGGCGTGTGGGGGCTTGTCTTTACTATGGAATATCACACGGCATTTCGTATCTTTCTCCTTCCTGCCGTTTGAATTCGCATGATCGCCAGCACTGCTCGATACAGTCGTGATGAGCCGATTCCTAGAGGCACGACCGAAAATGACGCGAAATACCGTGAGATATTCCATCGTGAAGACAAGTCCCCACACGCCAAGGAATAAAAATCCAAGTATACGCTATTCTTTCTATAATTTAAATTTAGTTGCATTTTTAAATTAATACACGTAGTATTGTAGGCTAGCGCGTTTCGATTTTTGTTTTTCATTTATATAAAGATATTTTACATTAGCTAATTTAACAATTTTGTTCTTTGTGTTGTGCCATAACACAAATTTTCCCTACTTCCTCCGCGTACCCGTGCGAGAACTCTCGCATGTTAGACCCCACAGTCTACACTCATCCCTATCCTTCTATTTCCATTCTAAGAGTGAAATTTGTTAACGAAACGTTTTTGTTTAAAAATTATAAACGTAACTTGCAATATACTAACACAATATTAAATAAAAAATGTAATTGACGTTTAAAAGACATTTTCAACGAAGATTTATCCAGTATTATGGAGAGTTTTCTTGAAACAATTCACAACACTTCCTTGAGGACATTTGAAGTAATTATTCAATATTTTTTGACAGTTAGCATTTTGCTTTCCGTGATATTTACAAAAAATATTAGCTTTTGACTTTTGAAAAAGTTACGTGTTTGAATCCACTGACTTGAGAATTTCAATGAATCACTGCTGATAACGAAAATACTGGTAAAGGTAAAACACAAACACAGTCTTCACTCTTCACTGTACACCCACATCTCTCCACAATTAGGTACATAGCACTTACAGACCACGGCAAAACATTAATTGAATGGTTTGACTAAACGCATAAGACACATCTTCATAGGTATCAAGCAATTATAATAATATTTCGAGTTGTTGCTCGAGAGCAAATCTTGAATTAATGATTATGCAAATAAACCTCGTCAGACTGCACAAACCACGCTGTATACAAAAAGCATAAATATAAGATTGAGGAATCTAAGCCTTCTTAGCAAGTCGTCACAAAAATGGCTACCAGAAGCAAGGGCTGAAATATTGAGGTGGCCTTGATAGTATTGAAGCGCGGAACCGAAAATTTAATTGAATGTCCAAGAAAGTCTCATATTGTAAATTATGGTGTGGAAAACGTTTCTTTGAGGCCTTTGGTCTCACAATTTTAGTTTTTAGGGCCCTAGTACGCTTTGTTTAGGAGTTGTTTGACGCAAACTTTGGCATGTGTTGCGGGTTGCATTTGACTTGAATATTTAGATGAGTTTTTTAAAACAAATCCTTCATATTTTTCAAGTCAAAGTGCAATTCGTCACGTCTCCGTGAAATTCTCTTTCTTTGGAGACCTTATTTATTAATATTGGTTGCGTGTGAGAGCCGCAAAGGAAAGGTATACTACTGAAATAATACAGGAGACGATTTAACATTTATTTTTATACTTTTAAACAATGTTCAAGATCTCAGGAATTACATAATTGAACTTTTCTCTTAAAGACATTAATGTACCGTGCGTTTTTTTCTAAAATATGTTCTTGGTTTACTATTAACTTCTCAGTTGATGTCTTCCCATATAGTTTGCATGTCCGGCATTGCCAACGTCGTATAAGTAAAAGTGGTTGAAAAGACCGCCACGGCAGAAAAGGCTACCGCGGGCGCGGTGATGCGGAACCGAGTAGCCGACGGCAGCGCGGCGAAGGGCGGACGCGCCTCCCCTCCTTGCCCCTTGACTGGGCAAAGGAAAGGGGAGAGGGCCGCTCAACTGATAAGCGCACGCTGGACGCGCGCGGTAGCATTGTCATAACGGGCTAGCGAGATTACTGAGTTGGAAGCATTCTGTGAACATTGTTCAACTTCTCTCTTTATTGTATTTCTGTTGGTAGGTTTGTGACTTGGCTTGTGTATGGTACATCTACTGGATATCTGACGACCTGGCATTGTACCTTTGGACGTGGCAAGCGGTTACTGATAATAAACTTTGTGTTAACTGTTTTCTTTTTCCTGATGTCTGAGTTTTCACGAGTTACAACACATGAGATATCGTTTGTAACCGTGTTAATATGTTTTTGCTTATTATCCGAATAAATTCCCAATTAATCCAGGAATGTCTCTAATTAACTGTTACTTGATGTAATTAAAGGGATTTCCTCAAAATCGCGACGCGACTGGCCACTCATGAAGATTTGGATGAAACCTCTTCTCGCGATTATCTATTTCAATTAATTTATAAGATTTTTCTTCCCAGCTAAGAAGTTATCGTAACATGAATCCTTCGGAAAATACGAAATCTCTGTAACTTCAATCAAACAATTTCACTTTAAGATAAAGATCAAACAAGTTTACTTTTACACGTTCAAAAATATAAGATCCATCAAATATTCGTCTCGCTGTCCTCTACCAATAACCCCAGATTATACTGATAACTAACATTAAAACATATCACTTATATTGAATGTTCCCAGCTGGGCTGCTTTCCTGAGTATTATCAATTTATGCCTAACCACGAATTCCAAAGCCTACTTTACATTTATAGCATCTCATGACCACCGGGCATGACGCTCTAACATTAAGCATGGAAACTTTATGTTGACTGATTCCTTGTCGTAACAACCTTCTTTGGAATGCTCAATGTTCTGTTTGCGTACCACCCCGCAAAACTGCACACTTGATGCAAATACTTTCATGCAGAATACCGTGGGGTCTATTGATATATCACAATACTATGTCCCTTTATTTCTAAATTTACAATTTTGGAAAATTCGGAATTCGGAGAAAGTGACGTCTTTTAAGCGTTTCTAGTTCTATCCTTGGAAGCAAATAAGCAAAAATTGAAGCGGTGATTGAGAAAACGTTACTATCCCGTATACATACGTATATACGAAGTAATTAATGTGGTATAGGGAAAAATCATGTATTACTGCGAAAAATTCGATTTCAAGATTTTAAAGGAAATACACGCCTTGGGGTCCCCTGATAAAGAAAAAATGTTTTTTTCAAACTGTCCGTCCGTCCGTTGGTTCGTCAGTGTGTTCGTCCGTCTGCTCGTCAGTCTGTGAGCACCACTAGCGCCAAAACCATAAGTACGATTTCTTCCAAACTGGATATTCCTCGATCGATCTGGCTTCACTCGAGGCGCCACGCTTTTGAAAAACTTTCATCAAAATTTGGGGGTTCTTTACATGAAGCCCTCCGAACATTTTCAAAATTTTCTCAAAAAAGGCTTCAAATTTTTTCATTAAATTTCTTGTAAGAATAGAATAAAATACACTTATAAAGTTGCCATTGGTCCGAATTTTACGGTTAAGTCTGAATTTTCGAAAATTGCAAAAGTTTGAATTTTTTGACTTCCTACAACTACAAAATTAAGGATAGAGATTTTTCCTTCAAACAAAATGAATTCTCCAAAGTGACTTCATTCATGGAAGTCGTATACATTTTTTTAAAAATTGTTATAGATTTTGCGCAATATAGCGTGCACAATGTGCGATTTTAAACAGTTACAAAAACAAGCGTTTCTCAAAAACGGCTCGAATTTTTTCTTTAACCTTTTGGTAAAAATAGTGGGTAATGTACTCTATGAGATGACATAAACGCCATATTCCTCCATTCTTTTGCTTTTTCAAAAATCACAAAAATGGATTTTTTCCTTGTCTCTCATAAAGTTTCTTAGAATTAAGGAGGAAATTAATTTGTTTAAAATATTCATATTCAACATTTATTTCTCCTTCTAATCCTACTAACAAATATATCTTTGAACCCTTTAATCTTAAGCAAGATTACAATAAATTCCTTCTCTTCCAAAATCACTTTGTATAATAATTTCCAAATATATTTCTGAACTCTCTATTGACCCTCCATTACTTTATCAGAAAAAATTAAATCCCATTCCTCCTTGGTCCTCGTTCACTCCTTCAATTAATCTAGATTTTACAAATATTCCACATTCAGATTTACCCTCATCTGCTATTTTCTCGTATTTTTCTTCACTTCATCTCTATCCTTAATTTTGTAGTTGTAGGAAGTCAAAAAATTCAAACTTTTGCAATTTTCGAAAATTCAGACTTAACCGTAAAATTCGGACCAATGGCAACTTTATAAGTGTATTTTATTCTATTCTTACAAGAAATTTAATGAAAAAATTTGAAGCCTTTTTTGAGAAAATTTTGAAAATGTTCGGAGGGCTTCATGTAAAGTACCCCCAAATTTTGATGAAAGTTTTTCAAAAGCGTGGCGCCTCGAGTGAAGCCAGATCGATCGAGGAATATCCAGTTTGGAAGAAATCGTACTTATGGTTTTGGCGCTAGTGGTGCTCACAGACTGACGAGCAGACGGACGGACAAACTAACGAACAAACGAACGGACGGTCAGTTTGAAAAAAACATTTTTTCTTTATCAGGGGACCCCAAGGCGTGTATTTCCTTTAAAATCTTGAAATCGAATTTTTCGCAGTAATACATGATTTTTCAAGATAAATTCATTAATAATCAATTTTTTTCACAGACGGGTCAAAACAAGAAGGTGGTACTGGAGGTTCTATAATTTCATATCACCCTCAAATTAATTATATTACTCGTTTACCAGACTTATTTTCTATTTTTTCCTGCGAAGCCTGGGCAATTATTAAAGCGTTAGATCTCTTTTTACAAAATAGAACATCATCACATTTAGTTATCTTCACAGATTCACTATGAGTCATATCCGATATTCAAAATAAACTATCAAAAGTCCTTTTATTCAAGAAATCCAAAAACGTCTTCTATCCTTGGCTCAAATCATTGTAACGTCACCCTTACATGGGTCCCTTCCATCGAGGGATAAAGGGAAATTAAGTTGCTGACTCCTCAGCAAAGATTGCTTGTAAACTTCCTTTACCCAATAACTCCATCTCTGGTTCCCTTCAAGACTTTAAAAAACTTCTTCAATCATCAGCAAATCAAATCATCAAATCATCATTACAAATATGGGATTTGAAATGGAAATCAAAACATTCAAAATTACGTTAAGTTAGAAATTCAGTACTAGAACCTCCTCTTCTTCTTCTTCTGAACTTTAAAAGAAAACACCAAGTCATTTTATCAAGACTCCGAATTGGCCATTTCAATTTGAGTCACTGTTAATTATTTGAAAAGACGAATCCAGTTCCCTGTCCAAATTGTGGTCAAATTATTGCTACATCCCATTTATTAGTGGAATGTCCTTTCACTACTAATCTCAGAAAAATCTTACAAATTGATTCGGATATCTTCAACTTTGTAGTTTTGCAATGTTAACTTTTTGCAATATTCGAAAACACAGAGAGTTCTCTGGGTATGAGACCAGCACTAACGCAGGGAAAATATGAAAAGAAAATGTGAAGAGAAAATTTATAAAAAATTGGAACCGATTTTTTTATAAAATATTTCTTTAATTTTTTTACGATTGCTTGTATATTACTCAAAATTACATGAAAACTAGTAATATTTTTGAAAAATTGTACAGTATTTAAAAATCTGTTATTACAAAAGAGATTTCATTCCATCAAAAATCTCTATATTCAATATTGTAGTTGTAGGAAGAAGCCGAAAAGATTGCCTTTTGCAGCTTTCGAAAAATCAGGGAAATAACAGGGAAAAGATGAAACAAATCATTTGGAACCATTTTTGAGAACATTTTGAAAACGTTGAGGCATCATATATCATCATCATCATCAACTGCAAGGATTAGACTTGTTCAATCAGTTCCGGCTCCTGAAAACTACTTACTCCATCTTCCCAATGGTCTTCCCACATTTCTTCTTCCCTTAAGCTAGTGGTGAGTGGTTCAATGCAACTTTGACTATCCTTTCTTCGGGCATTCTTAATACATGATTTTTCCATTTTTCTCTGTGTTCTTTAATATTGTCTACAATATTGGACCTACGTTCTTTTAAGAGGTGTTACTCCTCTATCTCTCCCCTCTTCGTCTTGGCTTGTGACAGGCATGGCTACCAAAACATTTGGTTCAAGTTAGCGGGGTTAATATATAGTACGTCTAAATCGAGATAACAAACTCGGAAAGTCTTTAGTTCCTTTAAGATGATGGGAAACATCCATTTTCCAGAAAATCGACAGTGACATTTTGCCACTAGCTTTGACGATAAACGGACAGATAGTCGTTTCGCGTTTAATCGATTTTTGGTATTAATGACCCAGAGAACATGGATACTAACAACAATCGTGTTAGAGGAAGGAGTTAAATGGTGTATGTATGTATGTACCGGTTTTGTCGGTACAACCCAACAATGGTTTTAATATGATAAGGGGACAGGTAATCTTTCTCGTGAATGAGTTCCGGGTATTCGTGCATACATTAGAAAGACAGAATTGTAAGACAGAAAACATAACACTTTATTTCAAAGAGACAAACAAACAAACAAACAAACAAAAGAAACACTTTCATTACAATATCATACTCCTTTCATTTATTCAACCCTTGAAGTGTTTAAGAATCACTGTTACCTTCGTAATCAACCTTTAATGAGTCGCTCGCATCAAACCTGACGTTTCGACGACCACTCTGAGCGTTCCATGGGCCCCTACACGCGCGCCCGAGGAAGGGAAGGAAAGGAAGGGCAGGGACTTCAAGGAATCTGAAAAATATGCAAACAAAATTTATGTAAATAATCTTAACATTACTTTTTACCTAGTTCATGTCGTCTGCAGAGGAAGGTCGTATTTTTACGAAAAACTGTTTTGCAATGATTGCATGCAAAATACCGAAAATAAAAATATAAGATTGTATTTTTTCATAGTTTTACCACAAAACAAGTTAAAAAAGTGTTTTTAGTTAATATGAAAATTGTCGGGAATTTTGTTGGTCGAATATAAAAAGAATGTGTGTGTGTATATATATATACATACATATATATATATATATATATATATATATATATATATATATATATATATATATACAGGTGTCCAGAAGCTTCCGTTACAAAAAATTTTGTCTTTGAGCGCACCTGGATGCCCGTTTCCCAGGCCGCTGGATAGGTCGCGGAGGGTCCCATCGATCGCCCGCCACGATCGCCCGACCTGACACCCACGGAGTTTTTCTTTTGGGGATATGTGAAGAGTCGAGTGTACGCGAAGCCGCCGGCCGATGCGCACGAGGTCGTCGTGTTTATCGGGCGTATACACGCAGTTGTGGCCCACATTAACGCGAGTGGAGTATTGGGAAATGTGCAACGCTCCATCGTAACCCGTGCGCTAGCATGTCAGCATGTGCATGGGGGGCATTTTGAACATTTTTTATAAGTGAATTTATTAATTTATGTATTTATCTTTTTTTTACTTTCTTTCTCTCCTTATTTATATTAATTTTTTCCCTTACAACTACAAGAATTCAATTTCAACGTGAAAATAATTTCATGTATTTTTAGATGTGATTTGGAGAAAAATATACAGAGCAAGAGCATATAGTGTTGCAGTTATGATTTAATTTGCATATTGTTTATGTTTATTCCTGTTTCCCATAAAATATTCTTTTGAGATATAAATCCCTCATAAGTAAAAAATAACCAACATAAAACTATGTTTTATGTAAAATCTACAAAAATTATCCAATTAATATTTTTCAGATCAAAAAGTATGCAATTATTAAATGGAAAAGTTATAAATTGATTAATTTTTTAAACAAATGAAAATATTGAACATGTAGAGATACAACTGAAAGATTTAGGACTTGCATGTAAAGTATTTCTAACTAATTTAAAGTAGCAAAATATGCATGTTCTAAAATATTTAAGTAGTGAGGATAATGATTCTGCATTAAAATAAATTAAAATAAATTGAAAATTACAACACTGAAGTAGTGTAGTAGTGAACTGTTTCTACTCCCTTATATTCTGTACTACGTTAGTGACCTCGAAAACTCGTCCTCCCTTTGAATTGAAACGCTAAGAAAGTATCAGTACTGCAATCAATCATTCGCTTATAAAGAGAACTAATTTCATCGTTCTACAGAACAGGTATTAGAGAAAATTTGGCGTCGGCAACGATACACTATTAAATTGAACAAATGGTCGTTACTCATTTGTGTACGTATCTGCTAACTTCAATTCAAGCTCAAAGAAACAAAACAACTCCAAGAATATTTTTCCCGAGTAGCTGTCAACTGCCTTATGAAATGGTTTCACGAAGTTACTCCAAGATTTGGGAGAAAGAGATGCTCTCATCTTGCATCAGTAAAAGCAAAGCGGCGGGTAGAATGGTCATTCAACTTCGAGAAATGGATAGTCGAGGCCGTTTGCCTTAACTTCCATGTTCCACGTAGAACAGTTTAGCATATTTTTCAGTAGCAGTTATTTCGGAACGCTTTCGCTGCGGCAGCAAGAAGTGCTCTTACTGTACCACATATTACTGAAGCTAAAATAATATTTGACGGTTGGTTTTAAGGAAGTTCATGGATCTTTTACGGCACAAACAGATAATTTTATTTAGGAAAAATGCATTTTTTGGGGGGGGAAATATTGATATCCATCAATTATGGCTACATCTTAGATAAACTGTGCAGTCGTTTATTATGAAGTTTAAAGCTGGCTATTGTTAGTTTGCAAATTCAGAAAATGACAGCCGGGAGAATTAATTCAAATTCCAAAGATAATCAATTATCTCAGTATTTTTCATTAACGAATATTTTATCTTCTAAATGCTTCTTAGTGTATCACGATATTTAGAATAATCTACAGGAGACTATCATTTACGTGGCAATCTTAAGCCCAAGGCACTAGTTCATATTAATATGTGCTAAAAATAACAATTTGAGCATTCCAAGAAATTCAATCCTTTTCATAAATGTTGGATCGTGTTCATCATTTATGTTTACGCCGCCGTGTATACCGTGGCTATCATTTTGAACAAAACTCGATATTCTGTACGTACATTTAAAATATTTATTGAATAGAACCTGCAAATACTGGATAGTATTAAGTATTCTAGTGTAAGCAAAGCGATACTTTCCAGAATATTACTCGACTGTTTCACCGTTTACGCGGAGAAAAGAGGAAATGCTCCGCGCAGAAGGTGACGCCACTGTCTGCGGTGTCGTTACGGCCGGTTTGAATTTCGCGCCCCGGAAGTGATTTTTAAACTCAATTTTCTCAAAGGCAAAATTTTTTTCGGGAAAACTGGACCTGCCTTTCTTCATGTCTGGCAACACAGAATCTGTGGTATATTTTTGTAACGGGAGCTTCTGGACAACCTGTATAATACGAATAATGTATATGTATATGTATTGAGACTGCCCATCTGAGCTGGCTGGAGCTACACACTGATTTTGAAACGAAGGGGCGTGACGAAGAGAGTTGAGGGGGGAAATGTAGAGGTATCTTGCAGCTCGCACCTTTCAACGCTTCCCTCGCTCTCATTTCCTTGCCCGGCGTTACGGGGAACACTTAACGAAAAGTAGTGCAGTCATACGTAGATAGCCAGCAGATTTGGAATTGGAGCGATACCGGCTATAGAAGCATTAAGAAACATCACAGAGGTATTTAAGGGCAAAAGTGAAAGCCTATTCTTCTAACTTATATGGTACTGATGGCTACCAATATTGCATTACAGCTTTTGTTTGAAGAGTTTGAGAAATCATTACTGGTTCGGGTCACAATCTAAGTACGACTCTGAAACAATTTGGGCGTTACCGGTCTACATGAATGGCGAATTTCTTTGATACATGATCGGAGGAATTTAACGATTATTCTGAAGCGTTCTGCAGTACGAAGAATCTGCAGTGCGGGATCCCGTTACTCCACATTCATCAGAGGTGATTCAAGGAAACAACGATTTTGTCAAACTAAGTGTGTTTAAATTCATGTTCTGTTTAAATTCATCATTCTGCGAAGAATAGATGTCATGTAATAGTACCGTTAGAAAACATAGTCACTTACGTAATCTCTATGGTTTCCATTACGGCATGGAACCTTCAGTAAAATGAAAGGTAGTCTTGAATTCAAGAAGTACATATCTTAATGAATACACTAAATGAGAAAAATTAAATGATTTCAGTGCATGTGCAATTTTGAATATTGAGAATGCTATTGAATTTTGAATGAGTAAGAACAGTGCATTTGTAATTGAAGTTAACTTGATTCAGAACCGGTCAGAAGGTTATTATTAAACAATCTTGGCAGTGTTTAAAGGTACCAATCTTTGGATTATGAATTAATGTTGGTTAACTGAAGGTGTCGAATGATGCTATTGTATTAAGCCAAGAGGTGATTAATTTTTTGTTGATATGTGTGTTGATTTGACGTGTGATTGCATATTGTTTCTTTTATACGGATTACAGAAGTGCATATGCTTTGTTTTGTTCTATTTGTATGATTTATGTATTTTATGTATAATCGTGCAATTTGGTGTGTGATATCGTGAGTTTTTGTTGAATTTCCAAATTTCGAGAACGTCCCTTTGGACCCTGCGATCCAGGTGGTGAAAACCTTGATTGTAGATAATAAAGTGGCAGAAGTGGGCAGAGACATTACTGGTTGTCCACCCACGCTTTTTTCTTTCTTTTATTCACAATCATCTGCACATCTGCATCAGGAGAGTGTCGGTGATTGATGTACCACACCCTGAGGGCTACCAGGGGTGTTTGCTTAAAAAATAGTTAAGAAAAAGAAGGGTGGAACTTACAATCTGTACAAGATTTATCAACTTCTGTGTTATCAAGGATCGATAATAAGAGTTTCTGATAAAATTTCGACGTTTTCTGGCAGACGATTACAATTATTTCTCTTCTTACGAAGTAAGGACGAGAAAGTGAAAATAGAAAATGGGCTAACAAAATTGGTATTTTTCTAGTAAGTAGAGATGGGAATATTAGAATTCTGGAGTACAATAATTGGATCAAAGAGTATAAATAATGGATTCAAGAATAGGCTCAGGAAAATGTAGTGTATTATAATTTTAGACAATTCGAAAACATTTTAATGCAATAAATAATGAGAACTTAAAGCATAACGCTAATATCTGACATGAAATGTATGTTACATGTTTCAACATTTAAAATTGGAAAATTTGTTTATAAAATAACACTTATCATGAATTGTATTAAAATACCTTTAAAACTGTTTTTGAAACATTTATTTGTATGTCGTTTTTGTGTGGGATAATGGCAATAACTTTTGATTAGTGTTAGAGTTAATGATATAATATAGTGGGGAGAATATATTCGCAAATACATGGAAACCCAATCCGCTCCCAGTTTCTGCAGTAAATATAGAATGATAAAGATTGTAGAGTCTGTCTCTGATCTTCATATTAGAGTGGAGTGAATTAGAGATACACGTTTCGATTAGATTCTTCTTACAGATTTCAGTGGTCTAAATGTGTTAATTCCAAATCTCATTGAGGATAGGTCGAGGTGATGAATATTAGTCAAGGACGTTGGATTCGGTAGACAGCAAACGTCTTTGGACTCATCTGTAGCGTTTGGCACACACTTTTTAGTTACATTCACTTAACATCGAGAGCGATTGGCAACTGCTGTCCGTCCATAGCAGCTCCCGGAAACAAAGCTGAGGCCCACGCGGAGCGTCTGCAGAAATTCTGACCAAGTACTGATCCGCACTAGTAACCTTAGACGAGGAAACGAGTATTTTCTTATGTCAGAGGCATTTGGCTCTTTTCGCCCGCTGGCAAGCGTCAACAGGTCGTCAATGCAGAGGAAATGTCCGATGCATCGCTTGATTTCTTCATGCGTTTGACATGGACTTTGCACAGATGCATTTCCTGTCGCTGCACTTGAAGTCGTCAGGAAGGTTTGGAGCAGAAGTATTTGCTATCGTCAGATATGTTTGACCTGCATTTTGCCGTCGTATGGGCCATCCTTTGAAGATCCGCGTTTTCGGTAGTCCGATGCATTGGGGTTTGAAGTGTTCCTTTTCCTGTCGCCAGATACTTGGGACAGACATTGAATAGCTACATTTGCTGTCGTCTGATGCGTATGGGCTTGTCGTTGCACGTGGTGAGGACCGTTTGGGCCAGTGATTGGGATCTGCATTTGCTGTCGTCCGATGGGTTGCGGCTGGGCCTTGAACTGTTCCATTTGCGCCGTTCGTCAGATACTTTGACCAGCCGCGTGTGTCTGGCCAGCGTGTGTCTGGCCAGCGTGCGTTCAGTCGCAGCGCGGCGGCGCGAGCAGCTGGCGGACGCGTGCGTCGCGCGCGGCGTCGCGGGGCGTGGTGCCCGCGTGGCTGCGCGCGCGCGCGTCGGCGCCCGCCGCCAGCAGCACCTTGACCGCCTCCGCGTTGCCGCTCTCCGCCGCGTAGTGCAGGGGCGTCCAGCCCAGCTGGTTGCGCGCGTCGGGGTCGGCGCCCGCGTGCAGCAGCAGCAGCGCGCACACGCCGCTCGCGTCGGTGTACGCCGCCACGTGCAGCGCCGTGAAGCCGTAGCGCGTGCGCGCGTGCACGTCGGCGCCGCGCCGCAGCAGCAGCGCCAGCACGCACGCGTGCGCGCCCCACGCGGCGCGGTGCAGAGGCGTCCAGCGCGAGCCGCGCGTGCAGTTGACGTCGGCGCCCGCGTCGAGCGCGCGCAGCACGGCCGGCGCGTGGCCCGCCAGCGCGGCGCGCAGCAGCGCCCGCCCCGCGTCCTGCGGCGCCCGCGCCTCGCGCCTGGCGCACGCAAGCCAATGAGCTGCTCTGCCGATTCAAATTGTCACACTTACGACATACTACCACTACCAATACCTTCATGAAACACGAATACAAACCTCATAGCTCAATCCCGGTAACTCAAACCTCATACCTTGAACTTCCATAACTCGAATACATATAATATTAACATCTGTAACTCGAACCTCTATAACTAGAATATGCCACTCCAACTTCCATAACTCGAATTCTAACATCTCGGATTTTTATTAATCGAACGTTTCTATACTTCGATTTATTCCGTAATGGCACTTCATGATCAAGTGCGAAAAAGGGAGAGGAAGGCAGTCTCCCATAGAGAGCTTCAACGTCACTACAGTGTTGAACATTTGAGAACGTCCTTACCAACGGGTATACCTTTAAACCATGAAAAAATTGATTAGGGAAAGCTCCTCTTCTTTGGTCCAGACAGAGAATACTGTAGCCATCTTTACAGAACCTAAGACAGATTGAACAAAATTGCAGATACTTATTGACTTACCTACGTATTTACGGCATAGATTACTATTACACAAATTATTGTTTTTAAGAGTGTTCTACCTGGCAGGCTGATAGGAAACTCTTTGATTCCATTGTAGCATCTACTGTGCTATAAGCTGCAGGTATCTGGGGTCTAAGATACACTAATCAACTGGATAAGATACAAATGAATTTCTACAAACGTCTTTTGGGACTATCGAGAAGAACTCCTGGGTACATGATTAGAAAGGAAACCGGCTCAACTAAGATAAAATCAGAAGTAATTAAAAGATCATTGACTTACATGACAAAATTGCTATGGAGCCTTGTCGATACTCACGTATAATCTTCAACAAACGTTTATAATCAAGAAATGCATATCCAAATTCTAGTAAATACAACTGGATGTTTGTTCTGGACAGATTGATGAAGGATTTGAGCTTTCAAAACTTAATTACGCAGCAACGAAATCCTAATGTAATCAGAAATTCCCTCGATTTTTGCAACAATTGTAGGTAAAATCTTTTTGGACGATCCGCGTAGAATCATGAATTCATCATACAGTACAATACATCGAGAAATTAGAGATTTGCAATCTACAGAAACCGAAAAATACCTAACTTTGGCTCTTCCGACTTCCATTTCTACAGTAGCCGCTGAAATCAGGATATCCAGTGACAAAGAAATCAACATCAATAGTAAAAATAAATGGCATAAAATACGCTCAGATTCAATCTGCTCATTATGTAATATGAATACTGATGAAAACCTAAAACATTTTATGTGAGTGTCCAATATAAAAAGGGCTAAGAGGACCATACCAAAATGATGTATTATCTTTTCCAAATTGTCTCATTAAACTACACACTTAAAGACCTTAAACTCTGTACAATGTTATTTCATTAATTTTGAAATTACGAGCATTTATTGTCAATGAATAGTTTCAAGCTAAATTCAACAGGTCTCTTGACGCATGTTGTTCTGTAAATATTTGTATATTATATTGTCTTAATTATTTTGTATCATATGTAATTGTATTATTTTGTTATTGTGTTACTGTATTATATAAATTTATTGTGTTGTTTATATTGTATCTTGTACTAACTACTTTATGCTAATAGAGATTATTTGTAATGAAATTGTTTCCCATAGAGCTGTGATAATTTGTAATAGGTTAACCCTGTAAACAAATAAAGTTGAATTGAACTTGAATTGAGTGTTCTAGCGAAGTAATTTAAAATAATGTTGAAATATCACTCCTTGAAAAGTATTGTTGAAGGCTTGGGATCGAAACGATCCAACTGGGCGTTGTAAGGGGTGCAAATAAATCGAATGACCTAAGGTCAATGCAGCCGCTGCAGAAGGAAGGGTATACCCACTTATAAGAAATCTTTGAATGTGTTTTTTAAACTAATATTTTAGCGCTAATAGCTCGGTCTATGCCCGTTCAAAGACATTTGGTCTATCGGAGGAGCCATGGAGTATCAGGTACTGTAATTTTTTAGAATGAGTCATTCCAAGTAGTAAAAAGACACCTGCGTTTCCTTGTTTCGCCACCTGTATTTCAACGTAACTTTCTACACACTTCCAAGACTCTAAGCGCTGTTGTTGATCTTCAGCGTCGTTTGTGAACAGCTAGTGCACAGCAATTCTGGCGGGCTACTGGCGTAATGTGGTCCTGGCTGTGTAAAATCAGATGGGATCGTAGAGTCACGCGCGAGAGCCCTCTCGAAATTTCCATTCCATTCCCTCAAATCACCATTTTACGTTTTCTTTCCGTTGTATTTGAAGATAGAAGATTTTGCGGCAATTCTTAGAAATTTCTTCAGAGCTTCAACTTATTACAAGAACAACAATATATTTATAGGAGACTAGAAATCATTAACAAATTATTGTGCAAGTGTTTCTCAGCAAAATAGGGAACTTTGTTTCGTCTAGATTAGGTAATATATGTAACCGTCTGTCAACGTTTATGGTATATCTGTTGTGGCAAAGAGACGTTTGCATACATTAAAGACCGGATGTGCCTTTGTCTATGGAAGCCACAAATAGACAGACCATAGGTTGAGCAGGAAGGGGGCGTGTCTAAGATGGGTTTATGCTGAGCCAGGAAGTAGAAAGAGCGCAGGTACCGACAGGGGGTGGCAAGTGGTCTGTTGTATACGTCACAGACGGCGCCTACCAAGCTCTGTGGGGGGGAGGTCACGTGGGACACCAACGGCACTTAGCTACGGAGTGGAAGTAGATCATGTGATCGGTCGGTCATGTGACCGAATCTATTTAAGGTGAGGTAAGGGCATATTAGCCAGGACACATTGGCGGCACGGGGCCGAATTGGTATCTTTATTAAGTGCTCACGCACTGCGCTCCAGGGCGAGCGGCCGGACTTGTCCGGGGAGACGTCAGTCTCATCTTTAGCGACGCGGTCAAGCGTTCCCTGTTTCTTGCGCTCAAGCAAGGGCGGGTGGGGGACTCGCAAAGAAGTCGCAGGTGGCGGCTAAAATAAGCTGTTCTTAGGAGAGTTCCGTGAAGCACAGATAAAGTAAATAAACTTGTGCAACATTGTATATATATTTCTTCAGTTTAATAAACTTCTTTTGTTACGAATCCTTCGTGTCTGTGTCTGAGTAATTAAACTACGTCACACTGTTTATTATAGACAGTCCATTCAAACAAATAAGAAATAAACATATTATCCTCCATAACTTTTGTTCATCTGAGGAGAAGACTGGTGATTTTTCTCTCTGAAATGACTCGTGTATTTGTGACTGCTAATAGAGACCTGTCTCCTCACCTGCCAGGGTCGGCCGCGCTGAAGGTGAACGAATCGGAGCCCTCGGGAGGGCCGGCGAGGGCGCAGGCGGCCGGGGAGGGCGGGGAGGGCGGGGAGGGCGGGTCGCCAGGCAGCTCCGGCCACAGCCACGACGGCCCGCACCCTGCTGCGTCGCCCTCCGCTGGCAGCACCAGCGACCTCGGAGCAAACGTTGCTTTTTGTTGCAAGACATCACCTCACAAATGCGTTGATTCACTTCTTATTTTCGTGTTCCATGCGCGTCATCTGCTAAGGGCCTTCGGTGCCGTAAGTGTAGTGAATTGACCGCCTTCCTGGGGTGGCGGTTTTCCTTCTTCGCTGGAACGCGAGATCCAGCGCCGACCCCCTCGCCCACTTGCGGCATGTTCTTTCTAATCCCCCTCAGAGTATTGCCCCCACCGGGATAGTTCGCAAGTATAAGCAAGCCAGACGGTAAGTGCCCGTCAAAATTAAAATATCTTAATGGTATCCACCAAAGCACAATTAGATATTACTTCCAACGTATTACCTAGTTTCTGCCCAAAAGCTTCCAATCTGACAGAATTGTGTATGCATTCATCCAGCAGGGCCGGATTTAAGAGTATGCCGCCTGTAGGCTAATGTCCATTTGACGCCCCCCTTTATTGTCCATAGTTGAACTATACATTTGTCTTATACAACAAGCGGTAGAGTTCATTCTTATTTTCATCTTTAGATCCACATTAGGGAACAAAAGTTTTCATTTAGGTTAGATAAAATTACAATTTTAATGGTTTACACAATAAATTACGTAATAACATTAGATCTTCGACTTGTTATTAAATAAAGTCTTCCAAGATTTTTTTATTTATATTTAAATTTAAAATTTAAACATATTTTTATACTTAAATGCTAATGACTATGTTTTGCGTAATTGAAGGTCCGGTTTCAATTTGAATAAATTATCAAACTGCCGCCCCTAAAACTTTGCCGCTCTAGGCTGCAGCCTACTCAGCCTATTTAGAAACCTGGCCCTGTCATCCAGACATTCAGCCACATAGTCATCCCGATCTTCATGCACAAAATTGTGGGTTCCTCCTCTTCACTAATCTTAAATATCTTTAGAACAGGGTAAAAAGACGAGTTCTTAATCTGTGTGCAGAATTACAGCTTCAATGAATTTTTAACACTGATTTGAGGACGTCTCATTTGGGATCGTATTGTTGTGGCGATTGCAGTACTTATTCTCTCTATACTATAGTAAAGGGAGGAAAAGTAAAAAAAATATACAACGTGGCAACACAGCAAACTGTCCTATTTAAGGTACTATACTCTCCTCCTATACGTGTACACTGAGTTCTCAATAATATTAAATATGTTATCCAACGTTTGTCAAAAGTTTGTATTTGATAATTTGTCGTTCATTGAATTTGAAACAAATTTAAATCATGGCAATTTTCCGCTCCTATGCAAGTGTAATTCATTAGAGTGGCTGCGTAGCGCGTGTGGCTAGGCGCGATGTGCGCTACGAATTGCAATAACTAAGCAAGGATGATGACTTGCACTGACTTTTATGATGCAATGGTCTGATGGAGCGATCAGGTGCATAAATGGGCACGTGGTTTCAGTTTCCCGTGCATGGCCAAGCCACGTGAACACGTTGCAATGATTGTACTTGTTGGTAAACCATACCGTTGGAGGCACATTATTTGTTATGATTATCTTTAGTTCAAAGAAAACCATTGTCTTGGGTAATTTGTTCATGCTTCCTTTAATGTGAAGTTTTGTATCTTATCATGCAACGTGGTCTGTTCATCCTTTTTTGTATATGTAGTTTATAAGAGTAATTTTCATGCAATGCCATGTGGTCTGGTCATTTCTTGTAAAGCAATTATTATGCAACATGTATGCTAAATTCTAAAACCGATTACATTCTGAGTAAATTAATTATCTAAATTCATATCCTTGTTTTATTTCTGACATGCGTGTGTGAATCCGTGTGAGTTACCAGAGAGAACAGTCGCCAGCAAGGAAGCTAATAATACTTGTAAAATGTTTCTTGGCCGGTGAGAGCACATGTTGCTGTGGTGTACATGTTTTTCGGTCATACGGACCGCGATGCAAACCAGCCACTGTATCTGGTGAAACATGAAGGTTCATGGTCCTCCGATGCTGCCTAGCTGTGATGCCTGCCTGATAATCTTTGCTGGCCTGCTCCTAGGTCTGCTGCGTCTGGAGTTTCATGAGGCTACATCTGGCTACATCACATCAATCTTTGTGGCGAGTCCACGCCCGCCAGCAGATGGTGTTTTTTTCTTTTACGCTTGACATTGAGACAGCCTAGGACCGTATGCAGTGTAGGCGATCTCGGTTAAGCTTCACGCTTTGTGCACTAAAGTGAAGGTTTCATTTGATGAAAATTAGACAGGATCGTTATCTACAGCTAAGATCAAAACTTTGTAATTTGTTTTAATGTGTTTAGGGCAAGTTTCATCTATGTGTTAGTGGTTTGTAAAGTTTGAATTCCCCTGATAGCATCGTTGTAGCGTGGCTGTCTGTTTTACATATCTCAGTTCAACTCATTCATAATGCCACCCGAAAGGAAATTTATTAATGCTTCCAAGGCGGCTGCACAGCGCATTGATGAAGCGAAAGTAGTCGTCAATAACTTTGATGAGGATAATGGTTCAATTGAAGAATTAAATTTACTTATGTCTTCAAACACTAAAATCTTTGAAAGCGTGGAGGAGGAGTTATTTGACATTATGGCTGATACAGATGACGTTGCAGTGATTGCTGATCTTGATGAGAATTTCAGGCCACTGATGGTCAGTATGGAGTCATTAGTCAAGGCTTATACTCCTACCACTCCTAGTCATACTAATAATCTGCCAGCTAATCCTGCTATATCAAGTCTACTTTCGCCTTCATCAGCTAAATTCCTTAATTTAAATTAGGAAAATCGCTTCTTGACAAACATAAGGGTTTAGATAGCGTCAGTGATCATGGATCACTCAGAAAGTTGACAGAGATGAAAGCACACTTTCGCCACAGGGCAAAAAATTTAATTTATGACATTATAATTGAGGACGAATATGTTGCTGAGTACGAAGAACTTGATGAGCATCTTCAAGAACTAAGTATTAAAATAGACTCGTCTAAAATAGACTATCAGCAGCAGCGCGGAGAAGGGCGGACGCGCCTCCCTCTTTTCCCCTGGGCTCGGCGAAGGAGTGTGTAGAGGGCCGCTCAGCTGACAAGCGGCGCGCTGGACGTGCGGGGACACAGCGATAACGGAAGAGCGAGCGTGCCAAGTTGGATACCTTCAGTCAGACCTGCACAACGCCTGCTCCCGCGGGCATTCTGCACTTGCGAGCCGATCGCCTGCCCGCGGCAGTGCCGAAAGTGCAAGTAGTGAAAAGTAGGAAACTTTGCGGGCAGGGGAGAAGTGTGACGTAGCACGACGCGGCGCCTGGGTGTCTAATACAATGATCCATGCTTCAAAATTATATACCCATTTGTTTAAATGGATTATGTCTAGTATTTCAAGTAACCAAGGTCATAATTCACTTTACGTTCTGTGCACTGCTGTATATCCACCACTGTATGTATTTTCATTTTCTAATGTTTTTAAAGAAAATAACATGCCCATTGTGACTCTTAAGCATTATTTTAAAGCAATAGCTTTAAAATATATGCTTATATATATAAGACAAAATATTATTTAATTCTATCTAAAAAAAATTGCAATTTAATAATTGATCTTTGCAAACGTAGCAAACAGATTTGGATGATGGATTGGTCTTTGGAGCAATGTTAACAATATTGTTGGCCTCTCCCATAGAAACTAACGCGTATTGTTCCTTAGTTAAACATTTTATAAATTCTGTTGTGACTCAGGAAATCAGAAAAAAAGAGAAACAAAGATGTTATAATAAATAAAAACAAATATAATAAAAACAAAAGATGTTATAATCTTCAAATCATAGAAAAATGAAGAAAATCATGAGAGCAATCTCTCACATCAAGATTGACATAAAAATAGAATATGTGGCAATTCCAAGAATGATAATGTTTAATAGCACATTTGTGACAATTTTTTCCCATGATAAAACTGAACAAAAGAGATCAACGAGCAAACTTCTGTGACGAAATGTTACGGACAATCATAAGATAATCATGAGTATTGTTAAATAGAATACAAAGGGCTTTATATTTTTATACGATGTCGTAAACGACTCTACACTCTTGTCAGAAATTAGAACCGAAAATAATCATTAGTTTTTTCAAGAACAATATGTTTTTGCTTTGAGAGAACCGTCTTATTCAATTAAACATTGTTAATAAAAAATAGTTTATTCCTTTCCTCATCAAACAAAAACAATTCAGTATCAAAATGTTGTGTTTAGCACAACACTAAATTTGTGATTACATCGTAGCAAAGGGAATTAAATTAACAGCCCTACAAGCAATTATAATACTTGGTATCGAAATCTAATATGTATAATTTGTTGTAGTTTCATATTGTGCCCTGTCATATACCGAGAAGAAACATTTGCAATATAATACAAAAGGCAATATTACTTGAACTGTATATGACCGTCATGTTCTTGCCGATTGCTCTTTAAATCTACGCGCTATCTTTCGAATTGCGCATTCTGATTAGTGGTCCCCACTCCTAGATTGGGTCTCATCCCCACCCTTCATCGATTTTCTCATTTGCCCCCGAGTTGCCCGCACGCAGCTCCTGACGTCAGTGAAAGTGCAAAATGCTGTGCAGGTCTGCCTTCAGTGAACATTGTATAACGACACGGCTTCTCTTTGTATTGGAACTCTGGTATTTGGTTTTGTGACTTGGCATTTGTAAGGGACATTGAAACGACCTGGCTTTGTACTCTGTTAATTCTTTGGACGTGGCGAGCGGTCACTGGAAATAAATTGTATTAATTGTTTCTCTTTTTTTCTGATTTCCCGAGTCACAACAGAATTTATAAAATGTTTAACTAAGGAACAATACGCGTTAGTTTCTATGGGAGAGGCCAACAATATTGTTAACATTGCTCCAAAGACCAATCCATCATCCAAATCTGTTTGCTACGTTTGCAAAGATCATCATGGGTTTATCAAGTGCCCAAAATGTTTGCAATGGACTCTACAAAAGAGTTTTTGATTTGTTAAGTCAAAAAACCATTGCCTCAGATGTTTAAGAATTAAGGGTGAAAATCATTCTTGCCTTACCGCCTGCACATCTTGCCAAAAGCCACTTAATGAATTGCTGCATTTCAACAATGCTCGGTCTAACTCATCTAAGATTTACCTGCCATGATGACGAGGTCACTTAGCACTGGTGCATTTTAGTCAATTTTGTTGCCAACTGCTATTCTTAAACTTATTATAGGTAAGGGCAAAGAGTTCTCCGCCAATGCCTTATTAGACTCGGAATCTGAGATTTCCCTCATCTCCGAAATTTCAGCAAAAAGGCTAGGTTTTTCTCGTGCTAGGACTCGAACAGTTATTTCGAGTGCTGTGAAGGGTAAGCTTGTAGCTGATGAGAGTGTGACTGTAGTCATAAGATCATGTTGTAATGATTGGCACAAGGAGTTCATATTTACTGTGATATCCTCCCTTTCCAATGCCTTTTTGGAAGCATTTCTGGTTGATGTCTGGGGCATTCCCAATGATATCTGTTTAGCAGATGCTAGCTTTAAAAAACCTAAGGACATTCATCTATTGTTAGGGGCTGATGTGTTTTTTGAAGTACTGTCTGAAGGTAAATATTCTCCCCAATATGGAACTTACTCATATCTATTGGAATCACGTTTAGGTTGGATTGTCGCAGGCCCATTGCCTGGCAACGTCCATTCACCCGCAAATAGATCATGCAACTACACTAAAATTCATTTTGACCTTCCCTCGCAGTTGCAGCGATTTTGGGAAATTGAAGAATGTGATTTATCAGTTGAGGTTAATGAGTAGGGAGCGGATTTCTATGATTTTGCACATTTTTCTCCATTGCTTCAAGGCATAGCTAAGAGTTATTTCTTGACTTTTGGTTATAATTGGATGCTTTGTAGATTTATTTGTTAGTGCATATTGGTGCTTATTTGATCGATTTTTCCTGTTGGGGCATATTTGTGCAATTATTTGAGCATATTTTGCATATTTCTTTAAAACAGAGAAAATGTTTCGTGTTTTCATAGAATCTATTTGTGAGCGTTCATTGTTTGGAAAGCTTGTCACAATTTTCTCTTTTTTCTTTTCTGTAGATGAAAAAATACTTGTGCAAATGAAGGATATTTGTTGATATATTTTTAAATCAGGCAGAAGAAGTGAAAGAAGGCCTACAATGTAGGTACTTCAGTAAGGTGCATATTTACTTCAATTATTTCTCCCGAGAAGTAACTTAGGTTACATTATGTTTGCATAAAATAGTTTTTTTTTATTCCAAGCATGATTCTCCTGAATTCTATCAAGAAAGAATTATACTGAAAATGAAATATTGTTAATTTTAATTGCGTATTAAAGTGCATATTTCAGAATTTTTAGGTCATAAATGCATATTAAAGTGTATATTTCAAGATTTTTAGGGCATAAAAATCCGCTCCCTATTAATGAGGATGACTTTTGTGTGCGGCATTACATGTAGGTATAACTAGGGGTGATGAAGGCAGGTACTGTGTTAGACTTCCTGTTTTGCTTGATGCCCCTCCTTTAGGCTCGTGTAGATGGCAAGCCGAGCGAAGATTGTTAGCTTTGGAAAAAAGATTTGAACGTGATCCAATTCTTGCCAATGATTACAGAAAATGTATGTATGAATATAGGGAACTCGGTCACATGGTTGTGTCACCCCAAGTCAATCGGATGACAAAGTGCTTGTTGCTCATCATCCAGTCATAAAGCAAGATCTCTCTAGGACAAGGGTCAGAGGGGTTTTTGAAGCCTCTGCTCGCATTTAAAATGGAAATTTGTTGAATCATATTTTAGCTGAGGGGTCTGTGGTCCAAGACGATTTTTTCTCGGTGTTACTCAGATTTAGATGCACCCCATTGCACCAACTGCTGACACAGAAAAAATGTAGAGGCAAGTAGGGGTGCATCCTTTCGATCGCCATCTACAGCATATTTTGTGGAGAAATTCTCCCAAAGCCCTATTCAGAAGTGGGCATTATCCACAGTGACATATGGCACTGCTCCGGCTTCCTTTCTGGCAACTCTGGCATTAGTTCGTCTGGCTGCAGATGAGGGTCACAAGTTTCCAGTGGGCCAAGCAGCACTTCTAACAGATTTTTATGTGGATGACTTTATTAAATCATGTGAGAATGAGCCACAAGCTAGGGAGGTGTACAGTGAGCTAACAAAACTATTGCAATAGGTGGTTTCAAACTGACAAAATGGAGCACCAATTCTACCAGTTTGCTCAAAAATATTCCTGATTACCTTAAAGAAATCCAAAATGCCACTTCCTTTGATGACCCCCTTGCCCAACATGTTAAAGCATTGGGCCTATTATGGTTTCCTGAAAATGATTGTTTCAAAATTGTATTCTGATCATCCCTAAGGAATGTGGAACTTAACCATGTCTTTACCAAAAGGAGGGTACTTTCAGCCATAGCCAGCATTTATGATCCAATGGGTCTTATTGTTCCCATTCTAATTTTGTGCAAAATGTTGTTTCAGCAGCTATGGAATTAACCTTAAAGTGGGATCATACGCTGCTTGACAAAATTCAGCATGATGGGAAAGGAATTTATACATGTCTTCCGTCTATTTCAGACATAAATATTCCACTACTTGCATTTAGTTCAACTGCCGCAGCTGTTGAAATCCATGGATTCTCTGATAGCAGTCAGCTTTGCGTATAGGACCAGCATTTATGTAATATCGATTGATTTGCATGGCAATGTTCAATCTCGCCTTATGCGTGCCAAGTCTAGAGTAGCTCCCCGAACTCTACTGAAACCGCGAATGGGGGAGAAATCTCTAACAATCGCCAAACTTGAACTTTGTGGAGCATTGTTGCTTGCAAATTTGTTGCATCAATTCATGCTGTCCTCTAATCCTTTAGGATTGCACATTTAGGTGCAAAAATGTGGTATTGTGGTGCGACTCGGAGGTAGTGCTGGCCTGGTTAAGAGCCCCACCAATCAAGAGCAATGTCTTTCAGCGCAATCGTACAGAAAAAATCTTCTGACGCAAGGTTGTAATTGGAGGTACGTTCCATCTGAACACAATCCTGCAGACGTAATATCCCGAGGAGTTCTACCAAAGATCCTTACTACACACGATTTGTAGTGGCATGGGCCGAAATATCTATTACCTGATTCTAGTGTTTGGCCTGGTAATTCAGACTCTATAGCATCTTATCCTCGTCAAGTAAACAACATAAATGATTTTAACTTCTTTGAAGGTCCAGTAATTTTTAGGAAGACACACATATAACAACTTTTATTAAACAATCTTTATCCAACCAACGTTTCGAAGGACATTGGCCTTCATCTTCAGGGTCTAGTAAATAAATATAACAATCTAATAGTCCAATCCATAGTGTAATGTTATTTGTATAGCATTTTAAATTATAATTAATATCAGTAATTCATTAAACTAGCGTACCCATGCGAGAACTCTCGCGTGTTAAACCCCATCCTTTCCCTATCAATTTGTATATCCTTTCCATTAAGAAGGAAAGTTGTTAATGAAACATGTCTATTTGTTTAAAAAATGTATAAGTATAACTTGGAATGTGCTTATAGAATATCAAAAAAATAACAATGCAATTGATGTTGGAAGCAAATTTTCAATAATTATAATTATTCGGCATTAATGAATCATAATAATTATAATAATAATAATAATTACATAATAATTATCACATAATAATTATTATCACATAATAATTATTCGGCATTATAGAGAGATGTTCTTGGAATAAATCATACTTTTTTAAAAACAACACTTGAAGAAATTATTCAATCTCACATGAGAGTTAGCTTTTGGCTTTCCTTGATAGTCAAATAATAGAAAAGGTTTTTTACCCTTAAGAAAGCAAAAATAAAGTAGTGCGAAAATACCAGATCGGGCAAGTACAGCCCTATGCTTTGCACTATTATGTAACTTTCCTTGATATGTTATGAGGAACAGAGGGGGTTTTGGAGGGTTAGGGTGCCGGCTTGATGGGATGCGAAAATTGTTTGTATACTAAAAAGTATTGGATTATTTTCTGCGTTCTTACATACCTAAAGAAAAGCAATTCCGAGTCCAAAAATAATCAAACTAATATTTTCGCCTTTGAGAATTAAATACTATTTGTTACAGTTAGAAACAATTTAGTAGGCTTAGATATCACTTCGGTACATGGGAATGTTGTTGATGTTTGCATATTTAATATCTTTACTAACCGACACCTTGAGTTTAATATCAAACGGTGTTTTATTTACAATATGAGTTTGCAGCTGGGCGTTGATGTACAGACTTCCAGATAACGCCAACATTTAAATCGTGCGTTTGGACTGCGATCGTTGGCAGTTGTCGTGTGACTTGCCCTATTCTTTCTATAATTTAAATTTAGTTGCTTTTTTAAATTAATTTACATAGAATTGTATGGTAGCGAATTTTGATTTTTGTTTCTCATTTATTTCAAGCTATTCAAAAAGATTGTTCTTTGTGTTGTGCCATAGCACAAGTTTTCCCCTACTACCTCCGCGAACCCGTGCGAGAAGTCGCATGTTAGACCTCACACTCATCCCCATCCGTCTATTTCCATTCCAAGAGGAAAAGTAGTTTACGAAACGTGTTTCTTTATTTAAAAATATATAAAGGTCACTTGCAATGAACTAACATAATATCAAATAAAAATTAAACAATGATATTTTAAGGAGCAATTGAATATATTGAATTGATAATAAAAGCAATTGATGTTTAAAATAAATTTTCAATAAATATTTATTCAGTATCATGGGGAGATTTCTTGGAACAATTCACAATACTTCCTTAAAGATAATATTTGAAGTAATTATTCAATATTCTTTTTGACATTTAGCTTTTAACTTTTCGTGATAGTCACAAAAAATATTATCTTTTTTATTTTGAGAAAGCTACGTGTCTGAAACAGTTGATTTAAAAATTCCATCGAATGATAACGAAAATACTGGTACAGGTAAAACACACACAGTCTTCACTCTTCACCGTAAACCCACATCCTTCCATAATTATGTACACAACACTTACAGACCACGGCAAAACATTTGGTTTTGGAACAATGGTTTCACTACACGCATAAGCCGCTACACGCATAAGAAACAATCTTCATAGGTATCAAACAACTATAACAGCACTTCTAGTTGTTGCTGGAGAGCAAATCTTGAATTAATGATTATGCAAATCAGACTGCGCAAACCACGGTGTCTACAGAAAGCTTAAATATAAGATTGAGGAACCTAAGCCTTCTAACCGTGTTGTCACAAAAAGTAGTTATCAGCAATAAGGGCTAAAATATTTAGGTGGCATTGGTAGATTTGAAGCGACGAACCGAAAATTTAATTGAATGTTCAAGAATATCTCATCTTGTAGATTATAATATGAAAAGGGTTTCTTTGAGGCCATTGGCCTCAAAATTTTACTTTTTAAGGCTCTAAAACGCTTTGTTTATGAGTTATTTGCCGATATAAGTTGACATGTGATGCAGGTTGCATTTTACATGAATATTTCGATGCTTTTTTTTTTAAAGAAATCATCCATATTTTTAAAGCCAAAGTGGAATTCGTCAAGTCTCCGTGAAATTCACTTTCTTTAGAGCCCTCAGTAATAAAGATTGGTTGCGAGCGAGAACGGCAACGGGAAGATATACTACTGAAATAATACTGGAGACGATAATGATATGTTCATGACATATCACATACCTTTTTTTTAATTTTGTTTTTGTTGATCGTTGTTTTTCATTACAATATTTCTTTTTTATCAAATGTAGAGACTAAATTTAATAGACACCAAAATTTAACAAATGAACTAGTGGTGCTACAGAATGACACAGACTTTTGACACAGAATGACACAGAGAACTGAGTTTTAGCGCTACTAAAAATGCGAAATTTGAAGCTCATTTTCACAGAGACGTTTTGAGTTTTCAAAAGACTTTATTTGAAGTTATTTGAAGCACTTACACTCACAAATATAATAATGTTTACAAATTGTTGGTAATGTGAATATTAAAGATGTGAGAGATCCTTTAAACAAATTATATATGAGTAATTTTTGAAAAACAAAAAAAAAATCCTCAAAATAAACTTTACGTCATATTTAAGAGTGCCATTAGTACTATCCGATCGAAAAGTTCGAAGAATTTTTTTTAGCCATTTATAAGAAAATGGCGTTTGAGCGTTTCTGGAAATGCGGAAATTTGAGTGTGTTTTAGATAAACTTTACTTGACATTATTTAAAGTACATGTTTTCATAAATATAATAATGTAAACAATTTGCCGCTAATGTAAATATTAACGACGTGAGAGACAAATCAAAAAAATTACATTTTTGCAATTTTTGAAAAAACAAAAAAAATACCTCAAAATAAACTTTACGTCATATTAAAGAGTGCAAATAGCACTATCCGATCGAAAAGTTTGAAGAAATTTTTTAACCATTTATGAGAAAATGGCGTTTGAGCGTTTCTGGAAATGCGGAAATTTGAGCTAGTTTTCACAGAAAATGGTTGTGTTTTCGATAAACTTTACTTGACTTTATTTAAAGCACATGTAGACATAAATATAATAATGTGAACAATTCGCCGCTAGTGTAAATATTAACGACATGAGAGACAAGTAAAAAAATTATATTTTTGCAATTTTTGAAGAAAAAAAAAAGAATACAGCAATATGGCGTTTATGTCATCTCATATGGTACAATTAGCACTTTCTCTACCAAAGGTTTAAAGAAATCATTTGGAGCCGTTTTTACGAAAATCTAGTTTTTGTAATTTTTTAAAACTGCACATATTGTACGTCATATTGCGCGAAAACTACTAAAATTTTCAAAACAATGTATATGACCTTAAACAAAGAACTCACTTAGGAGAGCACATTTTATTTGAAGGAAAAATTTCTATCTTCAATTTTGTAGTTGGAGAAAGACGCCGAAAGAATTCAAACTTTCACAATTTTTGAAAATTCAGAGTTATCCGTGAAAATTGGACCTACGCCACCTTAATAAGTGTATTTACTCTATTCATACAAGAAATTTAAAGAAAAAAATTTGGAGCCGTTTTTGAGAAAATTTTGAAAATGTCGGGTAAAGTAATGTAAAGTAACCCAAAATTTTGAAGAATCTTTTTCAAAATCTCAAAGCTTTGACTAGAACCAGATTGACCGGGGGAATATCCATTTTGGAAAAAATCGTACATATGGTTTAGGCACTAGCAGTGTTCACAGACGGACGGACAAACGGATGGACGTTTTCCTTTCAATTGGTTTTTCGATATCAAGGATCCACAAAAGAGGTTTTCTAGCTGCACCACCTGTTAGGGGATTTTATTTTCTTAATATAGCAACTGGTTTCATCCACTTTTTCGTTATCACGGCCCGGCAATGAATTTTTTCCGCCGAAAATTGGTCATTTTTTCGCGCAGCATTACATAAATTTCCCTACACTACGTATATCACTCCGTGTATACGTACGTATACGGGAAAGTAAAAACTGAAATTAATTATAATTTAAAATGCTATACAAATAACATTACACTATGGATTGGACTATTAGATTGTTATATTTATTTACTAGACCCTGAAGATGAAGGCCAATGTCCTTCGAAACGTTGGTTGGATAAAGATTGTTTAATAAAAGTTGTTATATGTGTGTCTGCCTAAAAATTACTGGACCTTCAAAGAACTTAAAATCACTTTTTAAAAAAGCAGTCTTCGAATAATTTAATTTGGAATTACTCTGTGCAAAGAAAACAACAAAGGTTGTTACAGTTATGGCAAAGGAAATCGATTATGCTCGCCTTAACTATTTCAGATTAATTCAGGAAGTTTCCTTTTCGTCTGAACTCGCTTCCCTTAGGCAGGGACATCAACTTCCAGCACGTAGCGATTTAAGTTCTCTTTCCCTTCATTCATTTATATGGTTTATTGCGAGTGTTACGGAGATTAGAAGGGGCCACTACGTCATTTGATGCCCAACAACCCATCATTTTACCCCGTGACCATAAATTTACCAAGTTTTTAATCAGTTGGACTCATGTTAGATTGTCTCATGCCACTTCAACTATTATTGCTAAAATCCAACAAAATTATTGAGTTGTATCTCTTAGGAGATTAGTGAAGTGTCCTGCACGTATGTTTAAAGTTACTTCGACAAAATCCGAAACCTTTACAGTAGTTAATTGGCCAGTTGCCCCAAGTAAGGTTTCGGCCTGCACCTCCATTTTCAAGCGTAGGGGTAGATTACACTGGTTTCTTTAATTTAACAGGGTGGAGTTAGATCTAAATCTATAATTAAAGCGTATGTATCCCTGTTCACTTGTATGGTTGCCCGGGCTGTTCATGTGGAAATCGTTACTTCATTAACTGTCAAATCATTCATTGTTGCCTTTCAGAGATTTGTAAATAGACTTGGCCTTCCCTGCCGGTTGTTTTCAATGCCACGACTTTTCAATGCCACACACTTTTTAAGTGTGCGAACAAAGAGACAAATACTATTTACGAGTTATTTGAATCCTCTAATTTTCAGGAAACAATTACAAATGAGTTCTTCACCTTAAATGTAGAGTGGTGTTGGATTCCAGGCCGTTCATCAATGTGTGGTGGTCTCTGGGAGTCAAATTTGAAGTCTTAAAATATAATTTCAAAGGGGTGATGGTATCCGATTCGTACTCTTGTGAGGAATTTCTAACCATAACTTCTCAAGTTGAAGCTATTCTTAATTCTCGTCCAATTTCTAGACTACATGATGATGTTAATGATCCCAGCTTTTTGACTCCTGGTCATTTCCTGATTGGCCGCCCGATTGTTGCAATACCAAATTTGCCCTACCAGAATGCCCCGTCAAATCGATTAACTAGGTGGCAGGAACTTCAAAAACGCACTGCTGCGATATGGAAACAGTGGTCACGAGATTACCTTCATACCTTACAACAGCGCCAAAAGTGGAGTGAAACATGCAATAATGTTACGGTCGGTACACATGTGTTGTTAGTGGATAACAACGTCCCTACAGGTCTCTGGAAGAAAGCAGTTGTATCTGAATTGCATCCTAGCAAGGACAGCAAGGTGCGTGTTGTATCAGTTCGTATCAAATCTGGTATCGCTAAGAAGCATGTCAATAAACTATGTCCTCTCCCCATTGAGTTTGACAAACTATTTAACTAGTAGGTTTGTTTTGTCTCATTCATCTATTGCATGTACAGATCTTTTTGTGTTTCACGAATTAGGTTAGATAACTTATTATTACTATCTTCTTGCATTTAGATCATGTGTTGTTTGTTGTTTATAACTACTCATCTGTGCGATGCATCTGAAGACCCCAATTTCTATATGCTGCATTAGTTGCGTGTTATGTATTTCATTTTATCATATTGCCTTATACAACACCCTGTTTACAGCACTTTCATGTGTGAAATTTACCCATTTGGCTTTGTGCCACTGGATCCCGTAGCAACAATTTTTGTCTGACATAAGTGCAGTACTGTGTTGATCGTGAGTTTGTTCAGGGCTTCATGATTCTTGATTGCAATTACACAGTCATTTGGCGTTCTTTCAGCGTCTTAATTGCCATTTCACTTTCAACTTGTAAATTGGTCTCCCGAGCATTGTGAGTTTTAATGCTTACGTTATATAAATATTACATGTCATGTACATAGCTTCTTTTATACGATATGTTAGTTCATAATGTTTAATGATTATAAACATGCTCGTGGTATTTAAAATTTCAATATGAAGATACTCATAAGCAATAATATAAGACAATTAATTTCCCTGCAACTACTGACGAGCATTATCTCATATTTGCTTGATGCAGAGTTGAAAGTATTTGTCCGTTGTGGTATTTCATCATCAACAATCCAAACTTAATTCGGTTTTGTTTTGACTGCACTTCATGGCAGTTCTGTCATAATTTAGGAGACAACTTGAATCTTAGTAGCAGTGGCGTCTCCTGGCTGGTAGATGCGGGGATGCGATCATGATATTACAGATTGAATGCATAATTCCAAATATTGTCTGCGTCATTCTACTTTACTCTGAAGTATTTTAGAAGTGTATGTTGCAAGTTAGACACATTCTGAATCTTCCTTGAAAATCATCATTTTCTCATTGCATGCACTAACTTACAGCTACATTTTTCTAGGGTGGCCGCTGAGATTCGCGAGTAGAGGGGGAAGCTGAAAGTGATGGGGAGAGGGCCAGAAGGCGGCGCTCGCTCGCACCTAGTTCGTCTGTCAAAACCAAAAACATTAGCCTACCTTTGCTATAGCACAAGCTAGCGAACAGCCTTCGAAATCAATTTGTTGTAGTGTCTTTGCTCGGTTAATGGAGAAACACCAAATTCACGAGATGGCCTGGCTCTGTTATCATCCATATGTTTTCCACTGTCACTGATACCCGTTTCCTCACAATTATAAGTAGTATCATTTTCACCGTCTTTACTATCACGTCGTTTCCTGTAAAAATAACGATTTCTTGATATGGTGCATTACGTCATAGTGCGGTGAAACACACTCTCATTGAAACTGTCGAGAGCAGATTCCACGTCCTTTCTCTTTTCTTAATTAGGAGTAGAAAATGAACACGATTCTCCTGATTGAATACAATTAATTTCCTTATTAATTCTGCGAATAGATCTTTTCGAAACACCCGAACCAGGATTTACTGCCTTAAAAACTGTTTTGATATTTCCAATGCCTTCTTTTGCTTCTCTTCATAAATTGATATACTTTTGCAACGACTTCACGCGTCTGACTGTGAAGGATGTCTATATGAAAGTTGCTTTGAACAGGACGCATTGCAATGATCACAACAAAATAATAATCACTTGTACAGAACTTCATACAAATAGCTGTACTCTGTTAGAGAAATGCAACTGAAAACTGTCACCTTGCGGAGACGAATAGTCAGGGTCAATGTATACTCAACGGGAGTAGGGCTGTCAACACGTCCTGGGAAGAGACGCGTTCCCACCTAAAGCGATAGTTTTAAGGAATGGAATCTTCCGATAGCTCTGAGGTCTGATCTTGAGCGGTCATGCTAAAATAATTTCATTGTACATAAACAAAACAATAAAACTAAAAAAACACAAACAAGTACATACCTAATTTTTGAACTCGACATCTATTCGCGTTGTCTTGGTTGTCCATCACTATCTACGTTAAGTTTTTCGTAATAGGAGAAAGAACTGCACAGAATTTCACGAATCCTGCCTATGACACAATGAAACGTTTCACTATTGTTCCCTGCCACAAATAACTCACCCACTACCACAAATGATGAGCTCGCCATGTCGCACACGCACACACACACACACACACCAAGTTTTATTCTTTCGCGTTACAATTTCGAATTCACGATTCTCTTTAACATATCACCAACTAGGCAAAGTAGTCCATTTAACGCACATTCAGTCGTAAACAGCATTTACGGTAGAATGCAGGACTCACATGACGAACGAAATAACATCGCGCGCACCGTTTTGAGTTCACGGATTCTGTAATACCATTTCCTTACATGATGATCTTGTTTTGTCAGGCCTGCTAACACACATCTAGTTACCCAGTTGTACTGAATCAGGTTGAAATATGCTTAAGCATAGTTGGCAGACTTGCTTGACTTGTGAAGAAAGACAGTCGTGCCGTCAGCCTCCCGCTCCCCGCTTCCGGGCCACAATAGTGGCACTTGACTTCTGGGATTCCCCGGCGTGCTGCCGAATTATTAGAGAGAGAAGGGCATCAGAGGAGGGGGTATGGAAGGTTATTGGGAGGGGATACACGAACGCCAATGAGAAGCCTTTGATGTGAGAAGCTATGTCACATTACCGACAGCCGAAATCACGCAGCTTGCACACAGCGCATGGCCGTGAGTTCAATGACCTCGGCAACGAAGTGAGGTTGTTGAAGGGATGTTTCTCTGTCTGTCACATCCAGCGAGGGGACTAACGCCTATTGGACCGCGCACATAAATGGCGGGAGGGAATAAAGAAATAGAGGGAGATACTTAACAGAAGAAAATAAAATACTTTACTGAGAATATTTTTAAGTGATGGAAAACTAGGGGATGTAACACATCACTCGCATACATTTAGCCTACGCCTCTGCTTAGTAGCATTGTAAAGTTAGATACGTGATTTGCAATTAATGGCAAACATCATCTGTGAATGACTTGAATTTTGTTTTGTGAACTAGTGATTGCCTACGCCAAATATCACTATTGTTCAGAAATAATTTACTTGCAATGCGCAATCATGTTTTTCGTGCAATTTTATGCATTGTAATGAAATTTATGTCTATACAGCAATTAGTATGCACACGCCCGTGTAGATTTTAAAGGGGTTTGGTTGGCATCGACGCACTCTGTCGGAGTGGCTTCCGAACTAATGTTTCCGAGGCTGCGTTAACCTCCCTGGCGTGCATGCGGCAATCACGTGATTTCCGGCTTCTTCGACTTAGGCAGCAGCTGCGGCGGTGGCTCACCCCCTCCCTCTCATTCTTTGTTCGGCCGTCTGCGAAGCGCTTTGGTAGGCGCGATGTGCGCTACAATTTGCAGTAGCCAAGCATGGATGATCACTTGCACTGATTTTTATGATGCAATGGTCTGATGGAGCGACCAGGAGCATAAATGGGCACGTGGTTTCAGTTTCCCGTGCATGGCCAAGCCACGTGAACACGTGGGTGGCCCCTTGCAATGATTGTACCTGTTGGTAAACCATACCGTTGGAGGCACATTATTTATTATGATTGTCTTTAGTTCAAAGAAAACTATTGTCTTGGGTAATTTGTTCATGCTTCCTTTAGTGTGAAGTTTTGTATCTTTTCATGCAACGTGGTCTGTTCATACTTGTTTGTATATGTAGTTTATAAGAGTAATTTTCATGCAACGCCACGTGGTCTGGTCATTCCTTGTAATGCAGTTATTATGCAACATGTATGCTAAATTCTAAAACCAATTACATTCCGAGTAAATTAATTATTTAAATTCATATCCTTGTTTCATTTCTGACATGTGTGTGTGTGTGTGAATGTGTGTGAGTTACCAGAGAGAACAGTCGCCATAGCAAGGAAGCTAATAATACTTGTAAAATGTTTCATGGCCAGTGAGAGGGCATGTTGCTGTGGTGTGCAGTTATAAGTTCTAAGCTTTTGTAGGTGTGTCTCAAAGGCTGTGGTATCTTATTTTTATGTAAACACCGATTGTTAAGCACGACATCTAATTCCAAGCTGTAAGTGTAAGAGCTTCCCTGCCTCTCTCCTAGAGATGCTGATGTCAGGGGAGTTGAGGTATGGTAAAAACGATATTACTTCTGTTACTCCGCCAGTAACCAGTGACGGTAGTGTTGACGATCAGCATATTGGCAAATACTGCTTGACAGTCTGTTTTTTTTTTGTTGGCTAGGAACTTATTTACAACTTGATTAAATGTACTATACGTTTTACTTTCATTTTCTGTCGTATGTAGTTCAAATTGTGGATCAAACATCACTTTATACTTTCCCGTATACGTTGTACGTATACACGGAGTGATATACGTAGTATAGGGAAAGTTATGTAATGCTGCGCGAAAAAATGGCCAATTTTCGGCGGAAAAAAAATTAATTGCCGGGCCGTGAAAAGGAAAGAGTGGATAAAACCAGTTGCTAAATTAAGAAAAAAAATCCCCTAACACGTGGTGTAGCCAGAAACCCTGTTTTCTAGGTCCTTGATACCGAAAACCCAATTGAAAGGAAAACGTCCGTCTGTCCGTCCGTCTGGCTGTCCGTCTGTGAACACTGCTAGCGCCTAAACCATACGTACGATTTCTTCCAAATGGGTGTTCCCCGATCAATCTGATTCTAGTCGAAGCTTTGAGATTTTGAAAAAGATTCTTCAAAATTTGGGGATACTTTATATGAAGTCCCCCGGGGATTTTCAAAATTTTCTCAAAAACGGCTCCAAATTTTTTCTTTAAATTTCTTGTATGAATAGAATAAAATACACTTTTTAACTTACTTGGCATAGGTCCTATTTTCACGTATAGCTCTGAATTTTCGAAAATTGTGAAAGTTTGAATTTTTTCGGCGTCTTTCTCCAACTACAAAATTGAAGATAGAGATTTTTTTCTTCAAATAAAATTTGTTCTGCATATTGAGTTCTTTAATAAAGGTCATGTAAATGTTTTTCACAATTTTGGTAGTTTTCGTGCAATATTGCGTGCAATATGTGCAATTTTAAAAAATTACAAAAACAAGATTTTCTCAAAAACAGCTCCAAATTTTTTCTTTAAACTTTTGGTAGGGATAGTTTTAAATGTACTCTATCAATGACATAAAAGCCATTTTGGTCTATCGGTTGGTTTTTTCAAAAATTACAAAAACGTAAATTTTTTTTACTTGTCTCTCACGTCGTTAATATTTACATTATCGACGATTTTTTCACATTATTATATTTACGGGTATATATGCTTTAAATAATGTCAAGTAAAGTTTCTCGAAAACACTACCATTTTCTGTGAAAAGTAGCTCAAATTTCGGCATTTCCAGAAATGCTCAAACGCCATTTTCTCGTATATGGCTGCAATTTTTTCTTGAAACTTTTCTAACTGATAGTGCTAATTACACTATTTAGTATAGCGTAAAGTTTTTTTGAGTTATTTTTTTGTTTTTACAAAAATTACATAAATGTAATGTTTTGAAAGATTTCTCACATCTTTAATATGCACATTACCAGCAATTTGTAAACATTATTATATTTGTGAGTGTAAGTGCTTCAAATAACTTCAAATAAAGTATTTTGAAAACTCAAAAATTTTCTGTGAAAATGAGCTTCAAATTTCGCATTTTTAGTAGTGCTAAAACGCCACTTTCTCTTAAACGGCACATAATTTTTAAAAGAAAATTGCCATTTACGGCTAGGTTTCTATGTTCTTTAATATTCTAAAATTAATATTTTCGTTCTACCAATGGGAAACCGAAAAATCACGAAAATGACAAAAAAATGTACTTTTGGCGGTGATATATGGAAGCTGGCAAGAAAGAGTATGTAGCAATTCCGAATAGCTAGCGAAGAACCAAGACAATAGAAAACTAATACGGGAAAGTCTGTGCCATTCTGTAGCACCACTAGTCTGATATCACTCTCAATTTTGCTGCAGACAATTGCGTAAAGTTTTCACAAAGGTACTTGAAACACTGCTCATCTTTAGGTAAGGCAATTGTTTCATAAGACCTAATTTTATGTGCAATGGAGGCAGCAGAACCTTGTGTTGATCTACCAGATGTTCCCTTAGGATGACCTTTTCCTCTGGATTGAAAGATTTTCTTACAGGCCAATTCATTCTAGACTAATGCGAATCTCGTGCCCTACTATCCCATTCACGTAGTAATATATGGGAATTTACACCTTCCTGCATCTTATACATTTCTAGATACTCAAGAGCAGCATTTGCCTATCTATTCAGAGAAAATGATAAGAATTAGGTGAACACACACAAAAAGTTTTTTAGCCGTTGGCCTGTGCGATTGATATTTCTCCCTTAGCTATTACGTAATGGCACCTTCCTGTGAATGATGGCTTGCCTTTGATTTTTGATTATGTGACTTGTAATTGTGCATTTTGAATGTTGCAGGCTTTTGTCCCAGTATTTATGGGTTATTTTTTCTCGTAGGTGTTGTGACGGCGAGGTGAATTGGCAGCCGCATGGCCCCAACCGCCTACTTTGACTCGACAGGAGAGTTGCGGTGGTCCAAATCTTGTGCCAGTCTGGGCCCATAGTTCATTATCATATATACAGAATCCGCTGGTCCGAGCTAAAGAGTGGGCTATTTGTAGTCGTCTTTTTGTGATCTATTGTAATTTTTGTCGCGGCTTGTTTGCGCGTGGTCGCTGTTGAACAGGTAACAAAGGCAAAGGCCACAGAGCATTCAATGTAATTTGTGATTAGTAATATATATTGTTTTGCGTAAAAATGTGTTTCAACCACATCCATAAGTGTACAAATTCTTTTGATGCGGGATGTTGCCTAGCGTATATATGATGAGCTGAGAAGCTCTTTTGAATTTGTTGACAGTATAGCATGTAATTAATTTTATTTGTTTATAGAGGGTTTTTTGTGTATTACAGCCCTCTCATCTTTTCTCCATTGTATTTGTATATTCTTGCATTTTCTTGCAGTGATCCTAAAATTGAAATGTGTACTGAATTTGAATATTGTGTATTTGACATTTGTAATCATTAACTTTGTTGTAAAAGGCATTATCCTTATTTGATATAATAAATTGTTAAAATTTCTATTCGAAAACAGCTTGGTTATACTGTAGACACTTTGAAGGTATTTTTAACTCTGAGCGTCAATCTAGGTCAGTAACCTACTACGCTCCTCTTCCTTTGCGAAGACCCCGGTTCCTATGTTAACCTCGTCCAATTCATTGGTGAACGGTCACTTATTTACTAATTAATAATTACACTTATTTCGTTACCTGCTAATTTTGATTAAAGGATTCAGAATACAAAAATTTGAGTTTGTCACACGTGTTCGTGACTGGCGATCGAGGTTCATTATTATTTACTTTGAGTTATAGCACGAGGCGTCGCTGGCGGAGTCGGAGGAGCCCCAGTCGGAGGCGCTGCCCGAGGGCGGGCGGCGGCGCGGAAGGCGGCAGCGGCGCGGGGGCGAGAGGGGCGGGTGCATGAAGGAGGAGTTGCGCAGCAGGTACTGCATGCGCGCGGGCACCTTGCGGCCGCCGCCGGCGCCGCAGCCCTTCTGCGCGTACAGGAAGGCGGGGGCGGCGGGGGCGTCGCCCAGGCACGGGGTCCGCGTGCGCGGCTGGACCCGCGCGCAGGTGCGCTGCGGCGTCTGCAAGGAGCAGCGTGAGGGGCGTTGCAGCGACGAGCTGGGACTGGACCACCTGAAAAGCAACCAACCATTATTATTATTACTATTATTATTATTATTATTATTCAATTACTGGATCGTGAATTGATTGAGTCATGATTCTGGGCAAAGGTCATTAGACCCGTAAGTGCAGTGCAAGTTTTTATCGCGGGTGGTGGCAGTGCATTTCCACCGCTGGATGGCGAGATCCAGCAGCGACCTATCCGTCGGCTTCCGTGGCTTTCCCTAACCAGGTACCGCCCACCAGCCTGGAACCGCCCCAGCTGGGAAAAGCTCTAAACACCTGACTGGTCTCTCGACCAGTGTGGTAATGTACAGCATGTGAGTAAATGTGTTTAAGTAAAGGGTGAAGATAGGACAAGGATGATGAAGGAAAGATGGCGCGCGGTGTGGATTTCGGGGCCCGTTTCTGAGGGTTCTGCTCCGGGATTCGCCTGGTAATGATCGAATAGAGTACGGGAAACTACCGATAAGAGCAGCCGGCCGCTAGGATTCTCCTTCAAACAAATGACTTCGACCTAAAAATATAGCTTGTGTCGAAAACCCTGCCACCACCGCGATTCGAACCCTAAGACTTCCCGGTCAGAGGTACTGCCATCAATTGATGCCCTGAGCCATCTTTGCCGGTGAGGATCGTGAAGGCATTGGGAAGAAATGTAATAAACATTGGCAAAAAAACCTTTCCAATCACATTTTGACGCGAAGTTTTAAACTTATAAAATGATTTTAATTATATTTCACTATCGTCCACGTTGTTTAAAAAAGAATCTGAAAAAATATGTGTTATGGAATGCCATGGGACACGTTCTAGGGGGGGAAATGTGACAGCACTCCAACGTTATCACGTTGAAATCAATTTCAACTTTTTTCTATTTGAATTTGTCGCCAAAATTGTTTGACAAAAATTCTTTCAAAGACACCTATTTTTTCATCTCTGCATTTTTTCAGCCTGATACATGCAATAGAAGCTGAGAAAAAAATAAAATATGAAAAAAAACGTTTCTCATTGTATCTCTACAATACATTGTCCTAAGAGGCTGAATTTTGGGAATTGTTGGCACATGGGCAGCAATAAATGAATCAAATTTGGCGCCGTTCCGGGAAATCAGTTATTAATTAACAATCTTTGGCCTTAATTACCAGCTCAGAATTTACATTTTAAACGTCCCGCGTTGGACTTATAGTATTTTCCTCCAAAATCCGTGCGCTAATTCTAAAGAAAGCGCAAACACTTCTTTTTACGGAGTGCTTTGAGAGGGGGGAAAGGCTCTTCGCCGCCATCGCTCCAGCTGTTGGCGAAGCATTTTCAAATTCCTCTGCCAGATGGCAGCGCCTAATGGATCCCACTTGGTAGACTTTCTTTCCCGAAGTCCCTTACTTTGGAATATCAAGAAAAATTGCGCGTACAGTACCATGAATTCATCCCACACCCTATGGTGCACGAAGTTCACACGAAAGACATGCTCGGTGAAGCGGTGACATGCACAGAGCCCTTCTCTCCCATAACCCCCCTTCCAGTAGAATATCGAGAAAACTTGCTCATATCCATACATATAGTACTAGTAAGCTGATCCCACGCCTAGTGGTTCGCCAAGTAATACATTTTAACGCAAGCCATTCCAGTTAAAACTGTGACGTATCCAAAACCGTTCTCTTCTCTAAGTCCCTATACATGTGTTGTGGAACTTTGGGAAAACCCTGCGCGTACAGTACCTGACGGTCTTCGGGCGCTGCTTTTCTGGGCATGGCTTGGGTTTGCTGCAGCCAGCCAGCTTGCACTCGGCATCTTGCAAGCGCTCCTCCAGGCCCTTGAGGCGCCCGCCCTGCTTCGACAGCCTGCCTTTCACCTTGACGACGGCAGTGTGCGTCTCCTGCAGCTTGGACTGCAGGCCGCCCATGGCGCACTGGATGTCCGCCAGCGCCTGCCCGATGGCGGCGTACGCCGCGGCGCGCTCCTCGCTGGAGGACACGCGCCGTTGCCCTTCAACTATTTGAATGCTCATGCTATGAGTTTCAAAACGCACAACCTTTTAGTATTTCCAAAAGGCAGAAAAATGGGATAAATATGACGGTATTAGAAAGGTAAATAAACTCATGTTTGGTGTAGGTTCATCTGGCAAAGTTTGTGGTTATTTGTTGGTCTCCTGAGAAACACTAAATACAACACAACATGTTGAGCTTCTCTGCTTTCTCTTGTGGGCATAATTAAGATCATACCAATACCCACTAGTGAATGTGAGAGTGATTTTCCACAAATGCAGTAATGTAAACACGTCGGGAGAAAGAAGTGACATACCATTTTACCTATAAATTACCGTGAAAATGGAAAAAATGGAACGTTCATCGGTCTGCTTATTTTCAAATTTACCGGTATATTTCTTCTCAAAAGTTTTTCCGAGTCAGTTTGATACAACGTTTACCGAGCTTCTGTTAAGTGACGCCCGCTTGACTCGTCCGCTGAGTTTCCGGGTGAACGCGTTCGTTCCCAAGCCGCTCTAATGGGAGCATAGTCGACCCCGGAAGACACGTAGCGTCTGCCCGGAGAAATGGTTCTCGCGTGTGTGCCAGACAAGACGACTGAAACCAGCGCGTGTGCAAGAAATGGTGCTCACCGCCAGACAAGACGACTGAGACCTCTGCGCCCACGTGAATCTACTATAGCCCGGACACTTGGACATGCCTACGCGGACGATCAACCGATCCCCGCCACCTTCTGGACCCCGCCGCCACCACAGCATCAAGACATCAACAAGATGAACAATGTGTCGAGATCGCTACGAGGGCGGATTAATTTTTGAACAGAGAGAGAGAGTATTGATTCATTGAAAGGGGGATTTAAATGTAAATTAGTTGACTAGTTCTCAGCAGCCATTAAATTCACGTAAAGCAATGCGGTTTGTCATTAGTAGCATGATTAGCAGTCCCCGATATGCATGCGTTTTCTTTCTCCATTAAAAATTTCAGTGGCCAAAAGCAACGTCTGCCGACTGCAAGCTCCATCGCAGCGAGGTAGGTCTAAGCGACAGGTTATATATTTGTTCCGATAAGAAGATTATCGGCGACAACAGACTTTCAAATCGCGCGCGGTGGCGCGAGCGACCTGAGAACCGAGTCGAGAACCGTTGCGAACGGGTCAGGAGCGGCGAGCCGGGAGAGAGTTACGTGGCCGGCGGGGAGTAATGGCGGGATCTTGGTTGCGGAGTGCACGCTATGCGTGGTGCGGGCGAAAGAAATCGAGTTGCATCTGGGACGAAAACGAGAGTGTGAGTGATGGAGGGGTTGGAATGAAGACCCGAGTGAACAGTGAGGATAAGAAACTGTGATTAGTGCGCCCCAGGACAGCGAAATTAATACAAGTGTGGGGGCACGTGGGAATACGCCACGGTAAAACAAAACGGCGGTCCCTACACGGATGGACTGAGGTGTCAAAGCGCGAAAAATAGTTGAAGGTATGCTATTCCAGTAACATTGAGGCCGTGCGCAGTCGGAATTCCACATCCTACAGGAGAATCAGTGACAGTCCGACCGAATGTGTGGCTGGGAGGAGCGCTAAAGAGGAATCACGCTGACGGCTGCGGAAACTAAACTTGTCGGTGTTTCCCACCCCTGTGCAAGCAGAGGGTGATAATAGCGCAACGCGGAGGGTGAATTCACGAAGAGCAAGAATCTCGGAACGAAGCAGCGGCGGACGGCGCACGACGGCCAGCCTCACCGCTCTCCAAGGTCATCGGACGGCACAACACGCCGCGCGGGATCCCATTCTTGCGGCAGGGCGGCGAGCAACACGGAAAGCGAACGATTGCTTGCAGGTAGTGCTCACCAGCAAGTGGAGAAGTGGGAAGGGAAATAAAAGGGGGGAATATCCCCATGGGAGGGGAATTAGCATAGAGGGTGCAATAACGGGGCTACTGATTATAGAATAGGTGTATGCACCATTACATTAAACGGAATCAACCATCAAATGGCAGTTGAACAGTTGATAAGATAGCGAATGCATCGTAGGTTTAGCATAAGACTAGTGTAATACAGTGTCATGTATAAGAAGTGAATAGCAGTGTTAATGTTCGTGATTAATAAATGTATGGCTGATTTGTGTTTGTTAAAATTACATACATGTGTTTTTTTCGTTCAGTTACTAAGTACCCTGAGCTCATTTACGTAAAGGACTTCTGTCCCTTAGCAATCCTTCTCATTTTATAATTTGTAAGGTACTATACTTTCGGTACGTTACAATATATATATATATATATATATATATATATATATATATACATATATATACATATATATATATATATTCATTATTGTGTGTACGATGTTACTCAATTTTAGTCCGTATGTCCTGAAACATTTGCGCTTTATTAAATTTTTACTTGTCATTAGATTATCCGTTATTTTTTGTACCGATCATGTGCTGGTTCCGAGAACGAAAGTTGTGAGGATCTACTTAGCAGCGTTAGGCGTTGCCTGGATACCTGGAGCTGCCGCTGCTGCTGCGCCCGCCGCCGCAGCATTGGTTCCGGCTGCGCCGCTTCTTGTCGTCGCGGGAGGAGCGCTCGCGACTGCGCGCGCGCCCGGCGCTGCCACTGCCGCTGCGCTCGCGGCCGCGCGCGCGCCCGCTGCCCCGCCGCCCGCTGCCGTGCCGCCCGCCCTCGTCGCGCTCGCCACGGCGCGGCCGGCGCCGGCCCTCGTCGCGCTCCTCGAAGGAGCCGCCCCGCCCGCCGCGCTCCACGTACGAGCCGCTCTGCCCGCCGCGCTCCTCAGCGCCACCGTACCCGCCCGACTCCCCATAGCGAACGTTACTGCCCGATGGCAAGGGGCATTTGGAACAGCGCATGGAGATATCCTCAGTTATGTTCGTCTGGCAGCAGGCGTTCTCTCTGCAGTCATGTAAACCGCCCCCAGCCTGGAATTAGGGATGAGAGGTTATTACAAAATAATCTATCGATAAATGTCAAATCGACTTATTTCGTTGTTACATTAATAATAATAATAATAATAATAATAATAACAATAATGTTTTGAGAATACAAAAATTTATAACTACACGCTTTGCAGCTGTTGAAACAGTAGATGACAATTTCGAAAATGGGAACGTATTCCCACGAAAGTGTTAAACTTCCAAATGTGACCACGTGATATAATGTACATGATGGTTATAATTAAACTTTCTCGTTATAACATGTAAACTAATTACAGTACGAGTACCAAACTTGCTAGTATTACTGTCCAAAGCATGAGGTGCACGATTTCTATGTGTTACAGCGCCACCGGTCAGTTCCAAATACCATGATCAGGCTCTTTACTGAATAGTCGCACACACTGGACCAGTCGCCATTAACTTGTTGACAAGTTAATACGGTTTTCGAGAAACGGAGTAGGGCATTATTGGTGAAACTCAATAATTAAAACAAAACTAATACTGCACCTGCACTTCGAGAATATTGCCGGCTGAAAGGATTACGGAAGAGACCTCTTTCTCCACCTTTTTTGCGGTACATAATAAACATGTTCGAATCAACTAGGGAAATGGGTGTCGCTCTGGGAAGAGGCCGACAACACCCGGTGGAACCACAGGTTGATGAAATCGCTGTTGCTCTGGCCGACAACGCTGCACCCAATTCCCTAGCGCCAAGCAGTGCGCGTGCTGTGTTCGAACAGTTGAATATCCCGTGGGCCATTGTAAGGAAAGAGCTTCGAATCATTGTCAAATGGTATCCGCCAGCGGGCGGATTCCTTCCAGCGGGCGCGCTGTCGTAAATTTTACGACACTAGCAGAATTTTTTTTGTTTTGCTGTCAACTCATTGTTGTCGAAGACTTCTGCGTTGTTGGTATTCCTTGCAGGTATCATTAGTGATGCATTCCGGCAGCCATTGTTTAGTTTGCACGCTATATTCAGTTTTTCAGTTCGAAATTTTCTGTAAAATGTCCAGATAAAGAATTCATGTGGACGAAAACCAGAATATCCTTCAAGAGCTGTCTGATCGGAGGAAGATCATGAATTGCATAGTGACAGTGACAGTAAATGAATGTTGAAAATATTGACGAGCATCAGAACGATACTAGATCGGAACAAGATCTTTTTTATACTAAATACAAATGTTTATCAAAGGATATATTTTTTGATAGTAAATATCATTCTTAGATATTATAATGCGACATACAATTCCATTGTTCTACAATTTCTTTGATTTTTTCAAGAGTCATTGAATGTCGTAAAACTTACGACACGCGCCTTCTGGTGTGAACATTTTGCGCGCGCCCGCTGGAAGGTTAAAATTCTTGACGTTTCTCTGCCTCGTTGGTTACGACATGTTGATCACAAGGCACTGCAACATCGACAAGTAGCCACGATTTTTTCTCTAAATCCCGGATAACAATATCCGGTTTGTTTGCTGCTATCATGCGATCCGTTTGAATTTGTTGGTCGTACAATATTGTATAGCGTCCAACCGATGTCATCGGTTTTGGTGAGTGTTCGTACCACTTGGGGCATGTGTTTGGAACTTCGAGGGCGGTACCGATCTGCCAGTGCAGTTAACTACTCACCCTGCCGTGTCTTTTCAAGTATTTGGTCTATGCTAGAATTGGACAAGCTGAAATAATATTATCAATGCTTTCTACATGTTCCTGGCAAATGCGGCATTTGTCATCTTGGGAACTTTTCTGAACCTCTTTATCATAATGTCGAGTTCTCAACGCCTGATCGTGGGCAGCTATTCGAACTGCTTCCCATCCTGGCTTCATTCTTCCCCTTTTAAACCACATAAATGATTGACCTTAACTGATCTGCACCTTGTCCATTCTTTTTAGATATTGTCCATGGAGTGGATTGTCTCTCCACGATTCTTTAATATTTATTGTGTCTCATATTTCATGTTTAGTAGCATCAGAAGTTCATTGTCTGTGTTATTCGGCGTGTCTTGATTTTGTTTTCTTTGTAATGCTTTTTCCTACGCTAACAATGCCCCTGTTTCCCATTCTTCGGTCAGATTTCATGACTTGTCTCATTAGAGAGTCATCTTGATGGCTGACTACATACTTTCCCATCCCGACTATTGCGTTGTGCCAGGTGGCCGCAATTTGTCTGAGGCCTCTTCCTAATTTCTTACGTGACACATAAAGTCCATGTACATCAGCACGAGGGTGGGCGACATGATGCATTTTTAGCAATTTTCTGGTTTTTCGATCCATGATTCGAATTTCTTGCTCAATCCAGTCCACTAATCCGGAACTGTACTCACCTACAGGCACCGCCAAACTACCTATTGCAGATATTTTATTCCTGGCGTTCAGAGCAGATTCCAGGATAAGTCTCACTCTTCTATAATACTCCTTGCGAATTCTCTCTTTCATTGTGTCATTCAAGATGGTCTCAGATTCTTCAATGCCCAGATATTTGTAAGTTTTACCGAGCTCAATACCTTAAATCACAGTGTGCATATCAACTTCAATGCTCTCTGACGTGTTAGTTCGCCTTTTTTAAATTGATTTTGCACATTTGTCAAGACCAAACTTCATGCAGATGTCATTGCTAAAGTCATTCACGACAGACAGCATTTGGAAGAGAATCGCTTCATTCTTAGCAAACACTTTAAGATCATCCTCGTAAAACAAATGTGATACTGGTCTTTCATAACCATGGAGCATGTAACCAATGTCATCTTGCGAAAACTGTCTAGATAGTGGGATCAAATTAATGGAAAACAGCAGAGGGGATAGTGAATCTCCTTGAAAAATGCCCCTGTTATTCTGAATACTTCTGATTTCTACTGCTTCCTTTCCGCTGTATATTATTAACCTGGTACTCCACGACTTCATATTTAGGCTTGCTCAATAAGTCTAGGATGAAATCGATAGATCTCCAGAGTCTTCAAAATCCAACAAAACAATACACTATCAAACGCCTTTTGGTGATCAATCCAAGCCATGCTCAAATTGTGTTTTCGTTTCTTTACATCATTCAACATCATTTACATTTTTTCATTAATAAGATTTCCTTACAGCCACAAGAACCTTCACGACATCCTTTTTGTTCACCTGGCATCAGATGGTTCTTATCTAGATGTCTGTACATTTTGTCAGCTGTGGCTGCAGTTATAACTTTGTACAGTACTGGCAGGCAAGTGATTATTATTATTATTATTATTATTATTATTATTATTATTATTATTATTATTATTATTATTATTGTTATACAGATCAGAAGGTAATTGCAGGTAAAGAAACAAATAATAACGTAAGGAGGATGATAGTACTTACTATCGAAAACAATTTATTAAATATATTATTATTCATGTAGCGAAAAAAATTACTATCATTAGCTGTCAAGGGCACTAGGTTTTGGAAGCTTCCATACTGTTCTGTTTTATCCCCAGGAGAACAAAGTAGGCAAATACGCATGTATTACTCGTTCTCAATTAAATCTAATATTATTGATTTAGTTTTTGCATGTTTTAAATAATGCATGAAACAATAAAATCGTTAATTTTTATTTGTACGTATGACACAAGTGCCTAAAATAAAAGCTCATTTATGACATATTGAATTTAAGAAAACCTATTACGATAAATTTTACTGGATTTGGAAATTATTTACATCACATTCTTCCAGAATTTGTTACTAATAAAATGTTCTGGGCTGTAAAATTAGATAATTTTTAGAACCTATCTGAGATTTTGGAAATATGTTGGGAAATTCAGATCTTTTTGAAATTGGTTATTTGAAATACAGCACTGAGCATTTACAGCTATTCTCAAGACTATTTTGGAAGGTTTCTTGGCGTTTGATGGAAGAGCAATCAGCGTCTCCCCAGACGGGGCAAGCGTAGGTTAGAAAAGAAAGCTTTATGCAGATATAGTGAATTTTTGTGTGAAGAGCGGACTTTCTATCATAGGACTATTTATCATAGGATATAATTTACGGAGAGTGGCATAGGCTAGATTTAGGTGGGAGAGAATGTGAGGTTTCCAAGTCAGCGTGTGTGAACACCGAAATGTTTTATAGTATTGTATTTGGGTGTCCAGGAGATGGAACTATTGGATATTTTGAGTGGGAGCATGTCTGAGATGCGTTTTAGGGCGAACATTTATTTATTCACATTTTGAAGGGATGAAGTCTAAGGGTGGAAAGTGTAGTCTCCAGTTTTCTGACCATTTGCAAAATTTGACTAGAGCTCTTTGCGTGAATGAAATGGCGTCAGAAAGATTGGGTTTGTAAGCAAATAAGACGGAATCGTCGGCGTATAAATCTGTGCAAGTATCGTTGGACTGAGGGATATCTGAAGTGAAAATATTGAAAAGAGTTGGACGGAGAGGGGATCTTTGTGGTACTCCAGCTTTGATAATTAAAGCGTTGGGATTCGGAGCTATCGACTTTTATAGAAAAAGATCTGTTGCTGAGGAAATCCGTTATAATGTAGTAGGGAGTTTTGGCCACCTAGAACGTTGAGCACTATCGATCTTCTGCGCGTGAGCAGATGTACTACACTGATGCGAAACTTGAACTGCGCATCAGCAGAAGATAGTGCTTCATGTTCGAAGGTGCAAAAACTCCCTATTGAAGCTGGTCAGAAATACCAATTCATCTGAGCTTATACAGAAGATCGTCGCGGTCGAACGCTTGGGTCTACTCTAAGAAGACAGCAGTGATATGTTTTTTCTTCAAATGATTGGGCTGTTGATTTCGAAACGCGTAATATCTGGTGGGTGGTGGCAAACTGTGGGCGGAAACCGAATTACACATGAGGGATGATTTTTGTTTCTTCTAAGAATTTGTTGATGTGAATAAGAATGAGTTTTTCGAAGTTTTTTTTTAAATGGTGGCAATAAGCTTATGGTCTGTAACTGTTCAGATTATTGGATGGTTTATTTGTTTTGAAAACGGGGAGAACAATTGAATTCTTCCAAGTAGGGTGGTAGTACCCTAATCGAGAGCAGCCGTTTAGAATGGAGGTTAAGAAAGCGATGGATCTTCGACGGAGATGTTTTAGTATAACATAGGGAATTTGATCATAGCCGGATTATTTTTATTCTTAAACGATTTTAATACTGCTTGAATATTTGCTGAACTAATATAATTAATGGACTGAGGAACCGAGGAGAACCATAGATTCACGAAGGTTTTTATTTGGTGATTGAAAGCTATGTTATTGGCTATTTTCCCCCTCCTTAATGAATTCGTTGAATCCTTTATGAATTACGTTGCTAAAGTTCGTGTGCAGAGGGCTACTTTTATATTTTTTGTCTACAAAATTAATACTTTAATTAAAACAATCGAGATAAATAATCAAAGAAGTAGATCGATCGGTATATCGATGTGCAATCGATGGGTGTATCCAAATTCATCGATTACTGGGTGTAAAATAATTTATTCCATTATTTCGATTATTCTTATAAAATAATGGATCGCTGTATGAATCGCCCGTCCCCACCTGTGACGCTGCACTCCGGCTGCTTCCGAGGCTGGGGCAACCGGCCAGCCTCCCCGCGGCGCCACTTCGGGGCGCGAGGTCCCGGTCGCTGCAATTGCACGGCTTGGTCGCACTGCTGCGCCTGCTGGCGGTTGGCTTGTTCTTGCTGGCGATGTCGCCGCATCTCTTGTTGGTGGGCTTGGCGCGCTGGGCGTGGGGGCACCTGTCCTGCAGCGTGCAGCCCGAGCCGTTGACGCACGTGGTGGTGCTGACGACGACGGCCGGCGGGCACGCGCGCTTGCCCTTGGCGCGCCCCGCCGACCCGCCGCACGCCGACTTCCTCCCCATCCCCAATGCGAGAGATTTTCTTTCGTTCGCGCCAAGAAGAAACTCGACACTTCTTCACGGCGTTAAGCTGGTCTCTTCAAACTGGAAACAAAAGAATTGTATTTAATTGTGTATGACGAACGCGTATTTAACGTTTTAGCAAAGAGACGGCTAATTACTATTTACATGCTTGGCAGTAAAATGATGTTGCGAGAGTAGAAATGAGCACAGGGTTTACTCGTGTTCAAATTCGTTAAATAGCTAACTCAACGAGTTCGTTTAGAAATCGTTGAATAATTGACGGTGGGAGACCGAATCAACGAGAAAAGAGGAAGGCCACGCCTTCGTGGCGTAACAGTAACGTCCAGGGGCAAGCGATAGCGGGCAGTCTTGAGCTGCGTCCACAAGATGCGTCTTTTCATTCAATTTTGCTTTATTTGAAGAATATTAAAGAACAGTAAGACCTCTTTTAAAATGGCATTTTTTAAAATTTGGAGTCGTTTTTTACCCTCTCCTGGATACGTTGAAAAAGTACCTCGGATAGTGACTTGGCGCCTTAAAGGACTCCAGCCTTATTGTTTTAAGGTAATGCTATTTAGGGAAGAAATGTATTCGCAAATAATTAACACATTAATGTATTTATTGTATAATTACTTTATTACTTTTTATTCTATTTTTTTACGGACAGTTTTTGACAAAATTTACACACACATATACACAGGTGTCCAGAAGCTCCAATTACAAAAAAATACCCCAAATTTTGTGTTGCCAGTCATGAAGAATTGCAGATCCGGTTTTTCCGAAAAAATATTTGTCTTTGAGAAAATTGAGTTTAAAAATCACTTCCGGGCGCGAAATTCAAACCGGCCGTTACGAAACCATACGGCGGCGTCTCCTTCTGCGCGGAGCATTGCCTCGTTTCTCCGCTTAAACGGTGAAACAGTTGAGTAATATTCTGGAAAGCATGGCGTGGCTTACACTACAATACGTTAAGAGAAGCATATGTTTGTAGGTTCTGTTCAATAAATATTTTAATGTACCTACTCAAAATCGAGTTTTGTTCAAAATGATAGCCACGGTACACGGCGGCGTAAACATTACTGATGTGTCTGTGCCATTCTGTAGCACCACTAGTTTGTTCATTGTCGCATGGCACATTAGGCGACGCAATTTTATCTCTGTTAATATTGACCTGTGGGATTGGTTAATTGCCCACATGCGATTTTTCAATGCACTGTTCGGCCTGCGTCTCCACAAAATGACTGACAGAAACATCAATGCAAATTCCGCGCCCAGAGAGAAACCAAAAAACTCGGTATTTTCATGAATGAATATTTCATTTCCAAAACACATTTTAGTATATCACAATATTTCGAATAATCTTCACGTATGTGGCAGTCTTAAGTCCAAGGCACTAGTTCATACGAATATGTGCTAAAAATAACAATTCGAGAATTCTAGGAGATTCAATATTTTTCATAAATGTTGGATCGTGTTCATCATTTATGTTCATGCCTTCCTATATCGTGGCTACCATTTTGAACAAAACTGGATTTTCTCTACGTACTATATTTAAAATATTTATTGAACATTATCTACAAACATTTGATACTATTAACGCATTCTAGTGTAATCCACGCGATGCTTTCCCCAGAGAATATTACTCGACAGTTTCACCGTTTACGCGGAGAAACGAGGAAATGCTCCGCGCAAAAGGAGACGACGCCGTCTGGTGTCGTAGCGGTCGGTTTGAATTTCGCGCCCGGAAGTGATTTTTAAACTCAATTTTCTCGAAGACAACATTTTTTTCGGAAAAAACTGGACCTGCTATTCTTCATGACTGGCAATATAGAATTTGGGGTATTTTTTTTGTAACGGGAGCTTCTGGACACCTGTATACTGCAGGATTTACCCAGTTTTCGTTACCAGGGTCCATCAATAAGAGTTTTTCTGCCAAAAATTCAGTTTTTTGGTGACGACTTCATATTTTTCTCTTCTTACGAAGTGCGAGAAGTACAAAATACGGAAAACTACAGATCAGGGCAGCCGGCAGCTAGAATTCTCCTCTAGAAAGCGGCTGAATTTGTCGTAACTAAGTATGTAGAGTGGAAAATTCGCCAGGTTCGATGACCTCACCGTCGGCGTTGCTAAAGAGACGGTAGCAATACTGACTCTGAGCTACACTCAGCTGCTGAGGAGTGTATTTTAAAATTTAATTGTTCATAACTTTGCGTAATCGGATCTTGCATATTTATGCTGGGAGAATGAAAATTTCTTTCGGACCTCGCAAAATTGGCTGCGTAATGGAGTGGTAATTCGAGCATGATATCCTGTTCTTTGTGAATTCGCCAGCGTATTCCAGTAAGGATAGAACAATAACGAGCCACATGATGAGATCATTTTCGCTACACGCGATCAAACGCCATCAGTTCTGCGCTATGAATATGGCGGTACCATGAGTAAAGCATGGAAGTAGGGAACTGACGAAATTGACGCGCTTAGAACCTGCTGGCTAAAACTCCCGAAATCGATCCTTATTGGAAAGCGCAGAAATCGGGTCTAAGAGTTGTGACTACACGTCACTAACGGACCATTATTTCCTTTTCCATTATTGCACGCTTGGCGTCTGTAGTGTATCACATGAAACATAAGCATACGTTATCATGCAGCCGTAACATTTCATGATGTTACCATACATTCTCTCATACGACAGTGTTTTGTAATCCTCTGACTCTTTGTATTAGGAGTGTTTTTTTATTTCTTCACGAACCCGGTAAAGAGAAGGTTAATTAATGCAGTAAAAAAAATCGATGTCTCGATTTTGACGGATATACACACCTTTGGTGTCCCTGATTCTGAAAAAGTGAATTTCTTTATTTCTGTTTATTCATCGTGAACAACCCTAGCGACTAAATTGTTCACAGGATTTTCACCAAAATTAATATTTCGTAATCGACCTCGCTGATGTCATGTCTCTTTGAATTGGAAAGGTTGTCTTTACTTTTTGGAAGAACTTTACATGAAGTCACAACATGGTCAAAATTTGCTCAAGAGTGGCTCAAAATTATTGTTAGTTAATTTCTACTCGCAAAATACGCTAATGAACTTTGCTTATGTCCAATTTTCGTTTAATTTCCTGAAACTTACTGACCTCACTGAAAATAGATATTTGGGATTAATGAAATCTGTTCTTCGAAATAACATCTTTAAATAACGTCCTGAATTTTTTTTTGAAAATGTATTTTCTGCCTAATTTTGTGTAACCACTACAAATGATCCGAGAAGGTACGTCCTGTTGTAACACAACTGGTTATATATAAACAAAACAAAAAACCACAACAAAAACGAAGTTTTACACATTTCTTTGCACAGAAGTGACATTATCATGAAAAAAAGCAGCCTTACCATCTTAATCTGGAAACAAGTTAGAATCAACTGTAATTATAAAGGAGAAAAATACGTTACATAACAATGTATAAATGTTCCTCATGAACTTTTGACCACGATTAGATTGAAAAGTAATTTAGTATGGATACTTTCAAGCAGTTGAGAAAAACAGAGAGTGGTTCCAGTGCTCGTTCAGACTCGGCGGTGTGCGGACGTCCGCAGCTCCGCTGTGCTTCCCTCGCGCGCTGTTAAAGCCCATTCACAATGCAGACATAAACATAAGCATAGCGTTAACATAAAAGTTAGGACAACGTTTATAAACCGACTCATTCACAATGCATTCGCATAAGCATAACGCATTAGACGTTAACTTAAAAGCTTGCAAGCTTCAAGCTTCAGTGCTTATGCTTACGTCAGAAATAAGAAATGAACCAATCACAGTACGTACTCAATATCGAGTATCGAAATAGGATCGAAGTCGATAGATCGAACGAAAGACTTGTTTTCCAAATTGCTTGGTTGATTTTCGACGGTTTTCTGCGTTGTTTTGTAGCGTACGATCTTTTTACTTTCTCGCCTTACGAATACTTCGTAAGAAGAGAAAGTTATATAATCGTGCGGCGGAAAACGGGGAATTTTCGCCAGAAAAGCACTTATAGCAGGGGTCTCGTGACAAAAAAGTGGATAAAACCTGTTGCTAAATTTAGAGAAAAAAATCGTCTATCTCGTGGTGTAGTCAAAATTCATGATTTGTTGCTTCTGTCCGTCTGTCCGTCTGTGGTCAACGCTAGCGCCTAAACCGTTCGGTCGATTTTCTTCAAAATTGATATTCCCCGATGGGTTTTACTCGTCTCAAAGCCTCTTGAATTTGAAACCGATATCTTAGTATTTGAGGATACTTTACATGAAGTCCATTTTGAGATTTTGTAAATTAAAAAAAATGGCTCCAAATTTTTTGATTATATTTTGTTGTTGAATAGTGCGAAGAACGTTGAAGGGAAACTGTTTAAAAACTGTAAAATTGAAGATAGAGATTTTCGCCTCAGACAAAGTCGGTTGTACAAAATTAGCACTTCATATAAGGTCATGTACCATTTTTTGGAAAAACGAATAGTTTTTGCGTAAATTGCGATTCAAATATACAAAAAAAATTCTCAAAAACCGCTCCAAATTTTTTCTTTAAATTTTCTGCACGTGTGTAAGTAGGGAAGGTAAATATATAAATAAACTAGTGGTGCTATAGAATGGCACATACTTTCTCGCAGTATTTATTTTCCAAATGCCGATCATCCGATAAATTATGTGGAGTGAACCGTTCACCGCTGCCTTTCTTGGTCATGTTTTTTGAAAGACATGTTTTTCGCATGTTGACTATTACCGGCTTCCTAATAATAGAAGTGATACAAGATCGTTTTGACTGAAAAATTAGCAGTTGTTCCGCAAGTCGGTCCCGTAGCGCGGTTGGTTAATGTACCTTCGGTTTGAGATCTTCAATAAGGAAGGTGCCGAGTTCGATCCCCCGAGGGGGGGGGGTTAATTTGATGAATGTGATGTTGCAGGAAAAAACATTGAAGAGTGTAGATACTTTATTGAAAATCATTTGAAGTACTTCTACTCACGAATAGAATCAATGCAGATAAATAGACAGGACTTGTCTGTGTTTTCCCTAACTGCATCTTTTAAACAATTTTTCAACTCGTTATTCGATTTCTGAAGCGTATGACATGTCAAATCAACCGTTGTCTAGTATATATCTGTATGAACCAATTTAAGTAAAATATGAGTACTTTAACGTTAAATTGTAATACATTATAACCAGAACGCATGCGATAAACTTACAATCCCTAACGGTTCCGAAATTAATATTAGTTTCTAGCCTTACGAATACTTCGTAAAGCGGTTCACCGCTGCCTTTCTTGGTCATGTTTGAATGACATGTTTTTCGCATGTTGAAAATTACCGGCTCCTAATGATAAAATCGATACAATTACGTTTTGACTAAAATATGCGTAATTGTGATAAACGTACTGGAAATGACTGTGTATATTCGTTCAAATTTTTAACTTTTAACAATTTTTTACTTCTCTTCCTGTATTTGTAAAGCGTATGTACCATCGTATCAATTGTTTCTTAATCATGCATTTACCATTTTATAGGTCGGTTATATTCTTTCTTGGCTCTGTTCGACATAGGTGGTGTTGGTGTTGCGTAGTGGTATAAGTGCCGGTTCGTTGATTTTGAGTTTCGGATGTCGGGTCTCGGTACGGAAAACGTTTGCTGGTATAATACACTTTTGCTGGTTTTTGAAGTAGTGGAATAGCAAAAAGGACCGTATAGAAGCAGAGCGAGAAAATATGTGCGTTGGAAGCACCACTAGTTGTAGTTTAGTTTCGTTGTAATATTGATAGTAGTACCATTTAGTTTGAATTTTTATTGAAATTAAAATACCTAACCCAACTCACGGCCGCAAGGCCGAGACGCCGCTGGTAGGCCTTGGCTCGTAAAGAGCTGTTGTGCCACAGTACATACGTACATGTTTATATATGTTATGTATGTTTATACAAACATGCAAACTTTAAACAAAATTTCAATATATATAAAATATAGATTCTCACATCCAACCAACTAGAATGGCCCACAGAAAATAGAAAATATTTGCTTACGCTTATGTTGTACATTGTGAATGCTTCAGTATATCACTTATGTTTAAGTTTATGTCTGTGCGTTACGTTTCTGTTTACGTCTGCATTGTGAATGGGCCTTTACAGTTGCCGTTCAAGTTAAGAACGAAAGCTGTTACAGTTGATTTTTTGTTCTTGTGTTTAATTGCTGTCCCTTAAATGTGTGCAAATTCTGGGGACGAGTTTTTCTTGATTTGTGAAGTTACGTTTTAGTGAGTGTTCTTTCCCTTACACGCACCAAGAAGCTCTAAGTGCATATGTGCCACCATCGTGTTACCGAGCAACAACATCGTAACCATCACGGAAGACCTTCATCCCAATCAACAACCAAACATTACTTCACGTAAGAGTTATATTCAAGCATGTAATAGTTCCCTGCTTCCAAAAAAGTAAAATGCAATTGTGATTGACTCTGCTAATCAAGCATCGACAGTTGACTTCATCAAAGCCCTTGCAGAAAAAACTAACCCTTCTCATATCGGGTTTGTTTCGACGATCTCTAATAACAGGTTTGTATTTATTTGGCCACTAAAGAAATTGCTGACGAACTTGTCTCCAAAGTTAAATCAGACATTGTATCTGACCAAGAATTTATGGCCCTTTGTTAGAATCCTGAGGTACTGTGGAATACTGCTGATCAGATCAGCCCGCAGCTGAATGTGCCCTGGCTAGCCGCATGGGTGTCGCATCGCTACTCACTGAGCGCTCAGCTGCAGCCGTCGGCGAGCATCTCGCGCACGCAGTAGGTCTTGGCCAGGTCGTAGGGCGTGCGTCCCTGGCGGTCGCGCACCGACATGCAGGCCCCGGCGCCTACGAGCGCGCGCACGGCCTGAGCACACATTGCCATACGCCAACTAGTGGCACTGCTGCACAACATTTTTTCTCCTATTTCTATCATTTTCCAAAATGCAGAAAGATCACCCCAAGTGAGCCCTGGGTCATTTTAAAGTATTCTTTACTTTTTCCAAAGAAATTTTAAGAAAAAATTAAGTGTTTTTGAGAAAATTTATTTTTTGTAAATTGCATTAATTTAAACATAAATTACCCCAAAACTTCTCGTTTTTTTCAAAAAACTGTTCTGTCTCTTTTAAAGAGCTGATATTTTACAACAGATTTTAATTAAGGCAAAAATCTCTATCTTCAACTTTGTAGTTTTAACTTTTGTTGAAATGTTAACTTTTGCAACTTTTGAAAATACATGGTTCATCGGAAATGAGTAGTACTACTTTTTACTGTCTTTTGGTGCATACGACAAGAAAAATTAAACAAAAAATTTGAGCCGTGTTTTAAAAAAAACAATGTTTAATAAAAATTTTAAATTGCCTTTATTTCATGAAAAATTACGGGAACACTACTATATTTTCGAAAAATTGTACACAATGTTACTACAAGATCTGTCTTTAAAGAACAGAATTGATTAAGTAAAAATTTCTTCAATATTTTAATTGTAGGAAGGCGCCGAAATAACTGAAATTTTTCAATTTTCGAAAAATCAAGAATTCCAACGAAAACGACACCAGCACTATTCTCTTAAGCGTCCTTCGAGGACAAAGTTTAATCTGAAAATTTGGAGCCATTTCTGAGAACATTTATTGATATTCTGAAAAAAATTAAATATTGAGGGTTCATGAAAAGTACTCGTAAGAATCTAGAAAGGTCTAGAAACAATTCTTTAGGGGTCAATGAAATTTTAAAGGAGGATCAGTGATTACCTCGGAGTGATTGGAGGCTGATAGCCCAGAATGCGCTGTCGAGTGATAGGTGTAATCAAGGCACTGTTCATTAGAAAAATATGTTCAAGTTGATGTCACTAGGGAACAATGTTTTTTTCATATCTCCAGGATGAAAGTAGCTGATTTCAAAGAAAACCATCGCGCCGATTTCAAATATTATTGTAAAAAGTCAGGCAAGATTTAAAAGATATAAACATATTTTTTATTTCAAATAAAATCCGATACTAATTTCCTCATTATCATTCCGGTTATATTACTACAAAAGTTTATGAGAATGCTTCACGCGAGGTAAATTAAAAATGAAGTAGTTATGGTATTCATATGAGGTACGTTAAAAATGGAATAAGCATATTCGTGCAATTATATGCAGTCATTATTGTAATGATTTACGATCATTAAGATTATTTATTTAAATTCCCTTACGCCAAAGATACAATTTAAGCGCCACAAAATATACCTAGAGAGACAAATGACGGTAGCCAAGCGCACGAACAATTTTTATAAATTCAATGAATGCGCGGAAGAAAGTAAAATGCGATACGAACACTATTTACAGAATAAATTTTGGAATAGATTGGAACAGAAATCATCAAAATCGGACCTGGGGTTCGCTTAATTTCGAAAAAAGTTAGTAATCGTACATTTCGATCTAGTAAAAAGTGGTATGCAGGCATCATTCTTGCCGAGAAGAAAGCAATTACGAATAGTGTTTTTCGTAAATATTAAGAAATCGCCTGAAGGGATCGGATTAGGATTTGACAAGATAAAGGAGTGAAAATTATCAAAATGTTTGAAAGTAGTCACGATTTTGGAGAATGTCCAGGAGGCAAGATCGAAATTTAGTGTTAAAATCTTTATTGATGAACAATCAAAACAAAAGGTGTTCGTGACGTCAGGAGAATATGACAAGTCGTATTTTCGGAATAACTAATTATATAAGGCATTGGTTGACAAATTAGACGATACAATAATTATTGTGTAAATCTTAGACACGGTTTGGAAACAGCAACAAGTTAGAGAAACGCTGATAATGTAAAAAATACAAATATGTTTTGTTGTGTTATTCGTGGCAACAAGCGAGTGATCCGTTTTTGTTCGCCGTGAAATTATATTAACTGGATGCCAACAATGCATGTACACAGAGCGAAGGAAGCCGTTGCGAGGTAATCAATCCACGTCGCGCGGTGTGAAGAAATTCTTTTTGTTACGAGTTTTGGAATGTTCAAAAACAATTTTATTTAGTAGTGTAAGTTTCCTTTTAATAGTTAAGTATTTATATCGCGAAGGAGAATATTTTTGCGGTCGGACATTTTGTGTGGTGTTTGCTGGCTAACATCACGGAGGCGAACGCGATTACGAGGCTGCATCTGGCGGCGAGTGTGATTTTATCACATACGCCGGACCAGCTCACAGGGAAGTACCATGGATATTTTTCTGTTATCTGCGAAGACGCATTTATGAGAAGGCCAAGTAATGTTCAAATTAAATATATAAGAATTAATACGACCGTATTTGAAAGATGCGCATAATTTTTAGTACGAATGGAATTTTTATTAATTTTTCAGTGTGAATGGTTTTCTTTTGTATTTCAGTTTGTTTTTATGTCAAGTGAAAGGTAATAATATTTATGTTACGTTTATTGTTGATGAAAAGAGAGAGTTATTAGCTATAATCAATGAGAGGCTGAATAAATAAATAGAGGCGGACACAGTTGGGTTCGTCGGTGAAACCTTGCGATGCTGTGTAATAATTTACAGTAGCTAGATACTGACCCGCGTGCACGTTTCAACAAGTACCACTTTTCGGTCCCTGGACAGGGGCCATCACAAATTCACGCCCGCAAAAATTCTTAATTAGTGTGAAAAGGTAACTAGGATACGGGCAAATCAAAGTAGCAAAACTAAAGAGAAGCGTGTTTATTGATCGGGTACCCAACGGAGAGGAGCTGGTAGTAAAGTTACTATTACATTATAATGGTTTGTTGGTATTCTTCATAACATTGGTAGAGGAAGGGGCAACTGGGCTTAAATTGTTTCATTTACAATGAATATAAAATGTTATTTGTTGACTGCAGTTAATTTTTATAACGTACAAATTGGTATATTGAATGACTTTCATTAGTATAGAAAGTCAGTACAATCTTTACTCTGAAATTCATATCATTGGTTTCTGTGAGGAAGAGTGTTGGAAGTCCCTGAGCCGCCAACCATGAGTGCGCGACTAATTGCAATTAGAATCTTTAATTTTATTTCCAACAATATGTTTACATTCGTAAACAAAGAAAACAATAATGGGTCAGCAATTATTACCTAAATACAACAAACCATTATACCTGTTTATGTGTTTATCCGTATTCTATTTATCTATTTTGTTTATTTTCTTTCTATCAGCTTTCTGTGTCAATCTGAATATTTGTTCGTTTCTCCATCCAGTGTGATGGTGCGTACGGGGCATTGCCGGCATCCGCAGCGTAGTGCAGGGGCGTCCAGCCCATGTGGTTGCACGCGTTGGGGTCAGCGCCGGCGCCCAGCAGCAGGTCCACGCACTCGCCGCCAGGATCGTTGTAGGCGGCCACGTGCAGCGCCGTGAAGCCAGCGGCCGTTCGCGCGTTGACGCATGCGCCGTTGTCCAGCAGCAGCTGCACCACGCACGCGTGTCCGCCCCACGCCGCTCGGTGCAGCGGTGTCCACCTCAACACCGAGCGACGAAACACAAACTCCACTATGCAAATGAGAACATTCAACCCTTATTGCTTTATTCGTATTTAAACATACGATTTACAGTACAGAAGCACACTAGTAAACAGTTTCTGCATAGTGTGATTTCTCACTTAAAGGTGAGGAAGACGTTCACGTCAGCTCAGCCTTTAGCATATCCTAAACGTGGGGATATATACATTAGTTAATAGTTTCGGCACTGGGTGTGAGTTGTCACCTGGAAGTGAGGGTGAAGTTGACGTCAGCGCCGGCCTCCAGCATGTCGTACACGTGGGGATATATACATTAGTTAATAGTTTCGGCACTGGGTGTGAGTAGTCACCTGGAAGTGAGGGTGAAGTTGACGTCAGCGCCGGCCTCCAGCATGTTGTACACGTCGGGCAGGCGCCCCTGGTGCGCGGCGCGCAGCAGCTCCTTGCCCACCGCCACAGGGCACTCTGCGCCGTAGTCGCGCGGCGGCGGCGCTGGGCAGCGGCGGCGCCGCTTCTGCGTCAGCACGCACGGGCACGCGGGGCCCGGGCACGCCCCTTCGCAAGGCGCCTTCTTCCCCTCAGAGCCGTCGCAGGGGCACGCCTCTTCCTCTCCCGACGCCGCTTTCGCCCGCCCGCCGCTCTCCTCCTGCCGCGTCCGTGCACGGACCGGAAACGGGGCTCAGGTTAGCAACGGATGTCACTGCATTGCCTCCGGCCGGGAGTACCACTCTCGACGGGGGAAGGATTTTTGACATTACTTGGATAGCTATGTCCAGTTTAGCCGCTGTGTAGATAATTCTAGCCGTCTGCTACTCTATTCGGTAGTTTCCGTGGATTCTCCGATCAACACTAGGCGAATGCCGGAGAAGAACACTAACAAACGGACCGCGTACGATCTTTCTTCCTTGACTTATCCTCACCCCTTACTTTCACACGAACACACACACAAACACGAACACATACACTACAATCTCTCACATGTCGGGAGAGTAATCATGGGCTTAGTACTTGTCCCACCTTGGAAGGTGCCCCACTGATGGGTGAGACCTGGTTGGGAAAATTCCCCGTTAGCGACTGTTAGGTCGGCACCGGATCTCCACTGCCAGTTCGGGAAGATCATATCCCGCTATAAACATGCACTACACTTACAGGACAAATTACCTTAGTTTAGCGTCCGGAATCATTAATCAATCTATAAGGCAAGTACCAGGATACTTCAGGAGTTTTGAGGATAATACGTGGGGCAATATCGATACGACAATATTGCCGATAAAAAAGTTCGTACCCATATTAGAAATAATGTCATTGCAAGCATCCGCCTAACAATATAGATACCTACAGATGAACATTTGAATATGAACGTTTTTTTCTGAAAGACCGAGTCGCTTTCGGGTAATTTCGGCTGGAATTTAAAGCATTTTTAGTTTCCCGTATACGTACGTATATACGGAGTAATATATGTTGTATAGGAAAATCATGTAATGCGTTCGAAATTCGATTTCGATATTCTAAGGGAAATACATGTTTTGGGGTTCCCTGATACGGAAAAAGTGTTGTTTTTTTTTCTGTTTTTTTTTTTCTTTTCTTTTTTTTTTCCCCTCCAAAACGTCTATCCGTCTGTCCGTCTGTGAACAACGCCTAAAACCAACGTAAAACATAAGTACGATTCCTTCCAAAATGGATATTCCCCGGTCGCTTTTTAGGAACACGTATGTGTAGCTAAAGAGTGATGCAAACTAGTAAAACAAAAAACACTCCATAATTTATTTGTAAAAACTTTGCTAAATGCACGCATATAGAGAGTTATGTCTATTGTATTGGTTTAATATATAAAATGTAGTTTTCTGGCGAAGTTCATTTTGTAGTTAGAGATAATTATTAGAATTTTAACGAAAATGTGCTTTATTTTCCAGCTATGAGAAAAAAAACAGACCTGATGTACGTTTTTACTTTCTCGCCACCACATTTCTCTTCTCTAATCTCACATGCATTTCGAAATTATCTTTGACATAATAAACTAATTTTAATAGTGAAAATAACCATTATCTTACCTTGAGCTTTTTCACAATCCCCATCAGCACTACAAGAGTGTGTGTAAGTGGGGTAATAAATATATTAATCTTTTACTACTTGGAAGCCGTTTGGGAATAATTTGGCATGCATTTGTAAAACTGGAGTATGTGGAGCATTTGGAAAACTAGAGTACACTGGAAACTAGAGTACAATATGATCATCCTGATTTGAATTATTTAGCAAGTTAATGAGAGATTTTACTGCGAAATGACGCTTAATCAGGGAGTAGTTTATGGTATTTTAGTCACAATTACTGATAATACAAGAGTGCAATATCATTGTGTAACTTTATACACTACTGTGCCATTTATATTGTCAGTATACTACATTCCTGTTTCAATAAATAACTTTAAAAAAATCAAAAGTTCTATTTATTACCATAACTATCCCTGTAACATGTACCACACCCCGTTTTAATAGAGAAGAAATAGGTATAAGTCTGTCACTGGTTAGAACAGGAAACTTGCTGAAGACTACTTATATTGATTATGAATTTCTTATTTTTTAAAGCATTAGTAACTTTTGAAAGATAATTTAATTAAGCTGATAAATAAAATGGATGCATCGCATTAATATTAAATATCTTAGGACTGTTAGAAACAATTAATTCTGTAAGTCACACAAATTACCATGTTTAAGTAAATTAATAATCTTAAATAATTGTGGTATTTATTTTTTTCAACGTAAATCTTAACTGACAGATAAATCGTGAATAAATTGATAACACAACCATCTCAAAATCATTATTAACATAAGTCAGCAGATAACTTTAGCAGAAGACCACAGATAACTTTTAAATGTATGTTTTTCATTTCCTCTTGGCGCACTTTAACATCACTCACGCTTGCACTTGCTGATAATGATCACTCTTATTTAGTTTAATTGTTCACCGAGTTAATATTCGTTTCTAGATGAAAATCTTGTTTAATTTTAACGCAAAACGAGACAAACATTATTGTACTGCGAACTCTTCAACCGCGCGAGAAGTGAATGACAACAAAGGAAACAAAAGCGAGAGAGTTGATCGGAATGATTGTTTCATAAGTTGGCTATTCCGACAGGAAATCCTTTTAGCTCCCATATTGCGAATCTAGTGCGGCCTAATACATGGCCTAGACTATAGTGCCTCAGATCCGCCGGGGCGAGGGCTCGAGGCCCCGCCTTGAGCGAGCCATCTCCGTCGTACCTTGGGGCACGAGCACTCGTCCTTGGGGCCGCCGCCGCACACCCTGGGGCACGCCCGGCTGCCCATGCCTGCGCCCGCGCCCCATGCACTCTCTGGAACAGCCCGCCCATTGCAAACCGCACACTTTTCCACTTTCTTACTTATATTTCTTGCCGTACTCCGTACGTGCATAATAAGGACTAAGTATTGTAATGGTGTTGCAAAAATGGCGATTTTTTTAACAGAAATGCTCTTATTGTAGGGATTTGATATAAAAGAAGCGGATAAAACTTGCTCCTCTGTCTAGTACATTACTTCCTAGTGCACGTTATGCAGTCAGAATCCACGTTTTGTCGCTCCTTGTTACCGAAACATTGATTGACAGGAAAACATCTGTCTGAAATCAACACTAGCGCCTAAACTGTTCAGACGATTTTCTCCGAAATTGATTTTCTCCAATTGATCTGATCGAACTCGAGATCCTGTGAATTACAAACGGATATTTCGATTTTGAAAGTACTTTACATGAAGCCTTAACATCTTGAAAATTTTATCAATAATGGCTTCAAAATATGTTGATTAATCTTTTTTCTCGGACAGCACAAAAGACACTTAAAAAAAGGTGAAACTCTAATTTCGAGGTGCCTAAACTTTCAAAAATTGCAAAAGTTCCAAAACTTTTCGGTGTCTTCCTCCAACTACAATATTGACATTAAATATCTTTACTTTCTCGACATACTATGCACATAGTAAGACAGAAAATATTGTAATCATGCGGCAGAAACCGGCGATCATTCGATAAAAAACTCTTGTTGACGGACCCTATTAAAGAACAAGTGGATAAATCTTGTTCCTATATAGTAAATTACTCTCTCTAACACGTGTAGTGAGAATCCTCGTTTTGTTGGTACTTCAAACCGAAAAGTCGATTAAAGGCGAAACATGTCCGCCCGTCTCACAATGGTTTCTGGGACACGATTCTGTGGTCAAAATGCAATTTTTCAACTTTCATAATTGAACTCTTTGGGCACCGTAATGTGAAGTAAACACTCCAAAGTTATCTATTTTGCACCCACTTTGTTGATGTTGGCCCCCCTGTCGCGATTCACACTTGTAAAGTTGGTCCCAGTTTGGTTTCCGCACTAAAGTGCAAGCCGTCAAGACAAAGATAGGGGAATTAGTTGTGAATAAAACAGCGAATGGACACGTGGGTAAGTTCCGTGGGTTGTGAATTAAATTACAAAAGTAATCTGCGGGAAAATAGACATGGAATAAACATACAAATGCTTCGATAAGATCATCCAATGAGAAACGAGAATGTGAAGGAGAGGGATGATCCTGCGTGATGGAACGAAAGGGAAACCGGAAACTGCACTGCACATCGGGGAGACCAAAGAAGAGCGCATAATATGAACAAACGTGGCAGAAGGCACTGAGATTCGATGGCGATTGGATTCCAGAATGGATCCAGATTCTATGACGATTGGATGTTATAAGTAGAACAACTTATGAAATGTGTGTGGAAAAGAAGAAGTCACAACTGGAATTGAACTGAACTGAAATGGAACATTGAGTCGACGCGGGAGCGACGGCCAAGAATGCTGAGTACTCGTAATAGGGAAGTTCTGAAATCGGACATGTCAATTTAAATAATGTAAAAAGACCAAGTTTTGGCATATATTTAAATTAATTTTACAATTAGAATAATAATAGGTCATGGTTATGCATACACGGAAGGAGTAACGAAAATTATTAAATAACGACAGGGTTGTTATTGTTACTGTTTTTGAGAGTTCTCATGTGAAATGCCATATATGGCTTTTTCGTTTATTTTTGGAAGCAGAAAAAACCGAAATTATGTTACTTTATTTATGAAGCAGGTATTGTTATTGATATTTTTGGTAAGAAAAGTTCCTGGATCCCAAATAGAAATAGAAATATCTCTTACGAAAATATTCGTAACCGAGAATCTGTACCGACTGTCTTGTCACACTCACAAACAAATTATCTCACAGTGGATCGACCTCATTACGAAAATACGGCTATTATCATAATTAAACAAAATATTGAAGAATAAAGTTAGTTTCTTAATGTTACATAAATTGTCGGGTAGTACGAAGAAAATCCACCAGATGAGAAAGACAACTTACTGAAAACGTGACGGTTTCCACTTCAACTTTAAAAACATGAAGAATGCATCTAAATGTTATGCATTCTTGCATTAGTGCAAAAAATGCATCTAAATATTCATGTCAAATGCAAGACGCAACACTTGGGCAGCATTATTAAAATGTATTTAGTTGAATAAGTCCTAAACGAAGCGTTCAAGGGCTTCCAACGCACATACTTTCTCGCTCTGCTTCTATACGGTCCTTATTGCTATTCCACTACTTCATAAACCACCAAAAGTGTATTATACCACCAAGCGTTTTCCGAACCGAGACCCGACATCAGAAACTCAAAGTCAACGAACCGGCTACACCACTACGCAACACCAACACCGCCTCTGTCGAACAGAGCCATGAAAGAATAGAACCGACCTATAAAATGGTAAATGCATGATAAAGAAACAATTGATACGATGGTACATACTCTTTACAAATACAAGAAGAGAAGTAAAAAATTGTTAAAAGTTAAATATTGGAACAAATATATACAGACATTTCAAGTATATTTATCGCAGTTACTTATATTTTAGTCAAAACGTAATTGTATCAATTTTATCATTAGAAGCCGGTAATTTTCAACATGCGAAAAACATGTCTTTCAAACATGACCAAGAAAGGCAGCGGTGAACCGCTTTACGAAGTATTCGTAAGGTTAGAAAGTAATAATAATTTCGGAACCGTTAGGGATTGTAAGTTTATCGCATGGGATCTGGTTATAATGTATTACAATTTAACGTTAAAATATTCATATTTTACTTAAATTGGTATATACAAGACAACGGTTGATTTGACATGTCATACGCTCCAGAAATCGAATAACAAAGTTGAAAAACTGTTTAAAAGATGCAGTTAGGGAAAACACAGACAAGTCCTGTCTATTTATCTGCATTGATTCTATTCGTGAGTAGAAGTTCTTCAAATGATTTTCAATAAAGTATCTACACTCTTCAATGTTTTCTCCTGCAACATCACATTCATCAAATTAAAATCCCCCTCGGGGGATCGAACTCGGCATCTTCCGTATTGAAGATCTCAACCCGAAGGTGCTTTAACCAGCCGCGCCACGGGACTGACATGCGGACGAACTACTTATATTTTAGTCAAAACGTAATTGTATCAGTTCTATCATTAGGAAGCCGGTAATTGTCAACACGCGAAAAACGTCTTTCAAACATGACCAAGAAAGGCAGCGGTAAACGGCTTACTCCAAATAATTTATCCGCTGATCGGCATTTGAAAAATAATTACTGCGAAAAAGTATGTGCACCACTAGTTTATTTATATATTTACCGTCCCTTATTACACACGTGCAGAAATTTTAAAGAAAAAATTTGGAGCGGATTTTGAGAAATTTTTTTTGTAAATTTGAATAATTTGAATCGCAATTTACGCAAAAACTACTCGTTTTTTCAAAAAACGGTTCATGACCTTATTTGAAGTGCTAATTTTGTACAATTGACTTTGTCTGAGGCAAAAATCTCTATCTTCAATTTTGCAGTTTTTAAACAGTTTTTTGCAATTTTCGAAAAATAGGGCCTATCAATGAAAATGATACCTACGACATTTCCTTCAACGTTCTTCGCATTATTCAACAACAAAATATAATCAAAAAATTTGGAGCCATTTTCTTTTAACTTAAAAAATCTCAAAATGGGCTTCATGTAAAGTACCCTCAAATACTAAAATATCGGTTTCAAATTCAAAAGACCTTGAGACGAGTAAAAACGATCGGGGAATATCAATTTTGAAGAAAATCGGCCGAAGGGTTTAGGCGCTAGCGTTGACCACAGACGGACAGACGGACGTATTGCCGTCAATCGATTTTGCAGTATGAAGAAGCAACAAATCATGAATTTTGACTACACCACAAGATAGAGGATTTTTTTTCTAAATTTAGCAACAGGTTTTATCCCCTTTTTTGTCACCAGACCCCTGCTATAAGAGTTTTTCTGGCGAAAATTCCCCGTTTTCCGCCGCTCGATTACATAACTTTCTCTTCTTACGAAGTATTCGTAAGGCGAGAAAGTAAAAAGGGTTCAGGAGCATGGATACTTTGCACTCTGGCATTCACGAAATCACTCGAAATCAAATACTTTTTTAAACAAATTATATTATAATCTCTGAATCCTTCTGTAAATACATTACATACTAGAAACATACACTTCCTCAACAAATACCCTGTCCGAAAGAAAATATCTTATAACTACACTTTTTGTACACCACATTTGCTACCAACAATAAAAATAAATCCTACGCTTTCTTGTTTAATATTTTACAGAGATTTAAAATAAAAACTTTCGTTCTCAACTTTTCACCTTTCTATACTCACACATTTACATAAAAGAAACAAAAACATTGATTGTATTGTCTTTTTACACGAACACAATGCTTTCCAAAAATTATCTTTAGTAAATCCTGCAAACAGCTTACTCTCTCTTTCACTTTTATAGAAAACTTACTATCGCGTTATGTGAAAACAATTCTTTATGCAAATTCTTAGTAATTGTTTCTACTTTTTCCCAAAATAAGAATGATTGATTCTATTGATTCAGTGCCAATTTCAAAACGTCTCAAACACTCGATAACGGATTCCGATTTGTGTGATTTTCTTAAATCACACAAATTTAGACGAGAGTTCAAAATACTGTAATTCCGTTTGGAACTTTCTTACTTGTGGCGTATGTGACCTTTGGGGACAGTAATTGAAATCAGGTAGCGTCGCGGCAGCCAGCTGTGCGGTGCGCCTCGCGACCTTGTATCACCACTTCACCGTTACAACCTCGTCGTCGTGAGGCCAAGCGATTGCTTGCGTAGGGATTTTATAATTCGTTCTAGTAAGAATTTGTACCAGTTCGAGTAAAATTCCACGCCAATATACCAATGAAAGAACAACCACAGAAGGCCAAAAAGAACAATCAATCTAAAGGAAAAAAACTAGAAAAGGAGACATCCAAATGTGAGTTTAGCATTCACACTGCTCGTACGTACTCCCCATTTCCCACTCCTCTTTGAAATCTATGCAGAACATTTCTTAAATAAGCTCACAGTTATTTGCATTTCATTTTAATTAAAGCAATTTACCCCTTGTATATCTCTTCGAAGAGTTTTCTGTTGCTTCAGAAACGATGGCTCGTAACAGCACTATTCACGTAGTGATTCGTGCGCGCCTTGCGACTTCATCGGTCGGCTTCTCGGTTCCAAAAGAGCGAGAAATGTTACCTATAGCTTTTCGTTTCTTCTTGCTACTTCAGCGAACTCTGTAGTTATATTTCTGCACTTGTTCTTTTGTTGTGCTAGCGCGCGTTTCAACTTGTCCATGTTTACGCAGGCGAGAGATGTGACACGTTTGACCATGTCTATGGGAAGTTAAATATTCCAAAGGATAGGACTGTGCTGGCTCGAGCCTGTGTGGACCTACCCACCGAGCATGGACAACTTTCTCAACAGTACCTTGTACTTTGTACTTTTGTAATATTTGTGTGATTATTAAGGAAAAAGAAAGGAACATTCATTCAGAATTTGTTTCAAACATCATCTTCTTTGTTTTTATTTTCATTTTAAATTTTAAATATATTGGAAGCTAACCTTTTTATTTTTTAAACAGATGAACACGTTTCGTTAATAACTTCCTCTCTTAATATGGAAAAGAAAAGTTAGGGAATAGGGTGAAATTTTACATTCGAGAGTTTTGGCACGGATACGCTAGTTGCGATAATTTACGGGCAAAAATTATATATTTAAAAACTACATGTTTTTTTAGAAATAGCTTATTTCATTTTCATCATGAGTTAAAATATTTTCAAGTTTTAAGATACAGGAAAGGCGTTAAGAGATGTTTTGATTATTTGCCGTGCTTGTTGTTCTTTCCAAGGCGACACAGATTATCACGTCCCATTTTTGAAGAACTAGTTAAACATTTACTAAGTTGCTCCGATTGTACAACTGTTCTCTACATCGACATACTGAAATATACTGATATATAAATTCATCGTGATTTGGGTACCCCATCCTTTTGATTGCGAATATTACGAGAGAAATAGCTGATATATAGTATATACATATACATATATCTTTGTAAGTTAGTGTGTATAAACACACACTAACTTACATAGAACAACTATGTTGAGTTACAGCGCGATGTCTAAATTTACGGAACGAATATCGTGAATACAATGAACATTTTGTGTTGGCTTCGTTTTGAAGGTCAGTACTATAGGCTATGATTTACAACCACAGACTTTAACATATTTACAATAATTACTTTTCTGATCTTTTTCATCTAGATTACGTCATAGATTCATGAGTCCATCAATGTGGAATGGTTTATCTTGCACGTCACCAAAGGATAACGGAGATCTACCATTGAGTTCATCAATGCACAGAATTGCGTATCTATAGCATAGGAGAGAACAAATTGTTTATTTCACATTCAATTGTTTTATCTGGAATGTTTGTGTGTAAGAATGATTATGAAATGTTGATGTAAATTATGAAATGTGCATTGATATTGTCGTAAAAATATATTAATGCACACATATGTTTTGTAAAAAATAATTCTTGATGTAGTTGTAAATTCAGCATCATTGTGACATATTTTCAGATTTCACAAAGGAAAAGGGAGACATATAATATGAACGATTTACGTGTAGATGCTAAAACTGTGACAAATGGGATGAGTTTTGTAGGGAAGTGTTTTACTGGAGAGTAAAAGCGTAGTTTTGGTTTGCGGAAGAATGATTATTTAGCCGGATGAGAAAGAGTTTGGCAAGGAAAAGCATAATTGAGGTAAAAGAGTAAAGGGAAATGGGTAATCAGAGAATTTGATCGAGCGTAAACGATGTTTTTCAAGGTTGTTGAAAATAGAAACAAAGATGTTATTTTAGATCAAATTAAAAACCTTTGTCAAGCCGAAATGCTGTGAACTCGGATGTTTGGAGATTTTATATATATATATATATATATATATATATATATATATATATATAGACCAATTTCATGGTTTTATAAATATGCCAGAATTAAACATATGAAAAACATTTTTTACATTTTGACATTTAATTGAAAGTATTGTTATAATATATAAAATTCCACAAAAATAATACATGTGATTACACGAACATGTAGTTTTTGCTCAGAATTATAAGTAGTTATAAACTGAGTAATTTTGGAGGCGGGACCTGTCAGTATAAACAGTATAAATATTTTTAGTGGGAAAATGAGTGGGGAATACCAAGTATTTCCAGATAAGAGACAGGCAGAGTGGGCGGGGCAGGGCGGAGCGGGTTGACAATAGAATAGTAGGCTCAGTGGCAGGGCGGGAGTAGATGAAATTTCTCTTCCTGTTAAAAAATATTATGATATATACCCCGGCAACGCGGGGTACTTCAACTAGTTGCAATATAAAAAGAGAAAATGGAAACAAAATTACTGTTGAAGAAATGTCTCATTTATTTGAAATAATCCAAATTTTCATTACCATAATTTGGCAAGGTCTGTTCTACGTATGTACATCACATTTTTTCAGAAATCAGACATTAAACGAAATCAAAAGATGTCGGCATCATCTTCTGTCAAATCATTCTAATTAATGCATAATTTTAAGATAGTGTAAAACAATTTATGTTCGAATGGGCGAAAGTTTTCAAAGGAACAGATATATTGAAAAGTACTTCCATTCAAGCACTTTGCATGGCAATGTGCGGATACTGCGAATTTTCGTTTCCTCAGCGTCCTTCCTCAGAGATTATTCGTTTTCATACAATTCCTTCGCCTTGATGTAACCAGCACTTAGACTGTCGCCTTGCAACTGCCCTTCTCACCGATGTATGATCTGCCACATTTGTAGACTTTTTTACAGAGAAAACTGCGATGTATCAGAAGTTGACATTAACGAGAAAAAGTATTGCAGTTTTCTGTATTTTGTTAGCGTACGTTTACAAGTAAAGTGTTGGCCTTTTTGGACAAAATAAACTACACATTCTGCTTATTATTTGAAGCATGATGTGAAAAACTTGATTTTTTTGCAGGTTGCATGTCGGTGTAGGGTTTACTGACATTATTCTGAACTTTTCTTTAAACGAAACGTCCTCTACATGCATACCTAAGCGAATTGCTAGAGGTATGGACATCTGAATATTTTAATAAATTCTTAGATTTCCCTGCAATCCATGCTTTTTGGTAGACATTTACCAATTCAAAAATTTTTTATTATCTTCCTTTCTACTTCCCCACGAAACTCCCATAACATTCCCAGGAAACATTTCAGGACATCTCATTCTCTTGCTCGTTATTCCTGCATGCGAGTGTCATCGTGGCTCGTGAGCAGAAGTTCCCCAATCACTCGAATGGAACACTTCAGTTCACCTCAGTCTCCTGTTCGTCTTCCTCCTGGATGAGAGTATCGTCTTGGCCCCTGAACACAAGTTCCCGTATCTTTCTCAGGGAACACTTCAGTTCACCTCAATCTCCTGTTCGTCTTCCTCCTGGATGAGAGTATCGTCTTGGCCCGTGAACACAAGTTCCCGTATCGTTCTCAGGGAACACTTCAGTCTCCTGCTCGTTTTCCTCCTGGATGAGAGTATCGTCTTGGCCCCTGAACACAAGTTCCCGTATCTTTCTCAGGGAACACTTCAGGACACCTCAGTCTCCTGCTCGTCTTCCTCCTGGATGAGGGTGTCTTCGCGGCCCGTGAGCAGAAGCTGCCGTATTTTCAGCGAGCGCGCCACGTGGAACGGCGTTTTGCCTCTGGCGCTGCGCACCATGGCGCTCGCTCCCGCTTTCACCAACGCGCTGACGGCCGCGCTGCGCCCTCCTTCGGCGGCGTAGTGCAGCGGCGTCCACCCCAAGCGGTTCCTCGCGTCCAGCTCGGCGCCGGCGTCGATCAGCAACCGCACGCAGTCGCCGCGAGGGTCGTTGTAGGCGGCGATGTGCAGCGCCGTGAAGCCGAACGCCGTGCAGGCGCGGACGTCCGCCCCCCGGCGCAGCAGCAGCGCCACCACGCCCTCGTGCCCGCCCCACGAAGCGCGGTGCAGCGGCGTCCACGTGGAGCCGCACGTGTAGTCCACGTGGACGCCCGCGCGGAGGATGAGCTCGACGTCGGCGCCGCGCCCTTCGTACGAAGCCTTGAGCAGCTCCTTGCCCAGCAGCGTCAACGTCTTGCCGGTGAGCAGGTGGTACTCGGGGCGCGTCAGCGGGGCGAGCGGGACGGCGGCGGTGGAGACGGAGGTGGCCACGGCGACGGAGGCCGGGACGGAGGTGGTGGCCTGGACGCTAGCGACGGCCTTGGACGTGCACACGCCCACCGACGTCCCGCGCCCCGCGAAGGCGAACTCGCTCTGGATGGGAGTGGAGCGGCTGGTGCGCGCGGCGCGGCCGCCCGGCGCCTGCGACGCGGCCCGGAAGACGCTGGGCAGCGACGCGACGGCCGCCGGGCGGAAGGCGTCGGTTTGCGCGCACGCGGACCGCTGGAAGTGCGGCAACGCGATGTACTCGATGGCGCACATGGAGTCCGTCTCGTCGCCCGACGTCGGCGGCGGCGGCGGCTCGGACACGAACGGGGCGGGGGTGGCGCTGCCATCGTCGCGCTCGTCCTCGTCGCTCATCACGCGCGAGCTGTGCACCGTCAGCGGCCGCACGGTGCTCGACACCGTCTGGATGAGGAGCGACCGCCAGCCGCTCGGCCGCTCCATGCCGCTCAGGAACGACGACGAATAGTTGACGATGGAGGCGAAAGACGAGGGCGAGGCGGGAGACGAGCAGGAGAGGCGCGACGGAATTGGGACTGGCGGGCACGACGAGTCGGAGGCGCACGTAGGAATAAAGGTCGGAGTGATTTTGGAATCTAGCGGGAAGTTGCTGTTACTAGTCGATGTGTTTAGATTGGGTGTGCTGGTGAAGTTGAAATCATGAGTAGATTCTCGTTTTTCCATGGAAGCCTTTTTCGAGACGAAAGTTGGGCTGTGATCGAACTTCAAAGCAGATGTAGATTCATTATTAGGTTGAACATTCGATTCAGAGTACAATTTCAGAATAGATTTGGGTCTGAAGGTGGGCATTGGAACATGAACAGAATTAGAATCGGGGATGGTGCTCGTTGTGTAGTTTGAATTGGTTTCACGTGCGGATACAGGACTGAGCACTGAACGCGTCTTATGAGCTGAGTGGAAACTGCGGCACGGACTTTTATTAGTGCGATCGGAGCTAAACGTAGGGGGAGAAGGAGACTTGTCCGTGGAGGTATCCTCACGACAAGTTCTTGAATCGTAAGTAGAAATGTTTTCAGTGAGGCAGGCGGTACTGTGGTGAGAGTTGGTTACTGTGAGTGTATTATCTTGATGCGTCGAGCCGAACGCCGTGCTGTGGGTGGAATTGCTGTTTGAAATAGGAATGAAGCGCAGTATCACAGTGGAATCTCGCAGATCTCCGTGTTGGTCAGCATTGGGGGAGTTGGGAACGGAAATGGCGATGGATACCGGCGACTGCGCGCAGTCGGGCGCCAAAGAGAAGGAGCGTAAGCACGACAAGGAGGAGTCGAAGGCCGTCGCCTCCGAGCCCGACGACGGCAGGTCGGAGGTGGAGGTGGAGATGGAAGAGTAGTCGGGCGGCGGGACGGGCAGCAGCGGGTAGGCGGGCGGGGCCGGCACCACGCAGTCGGCGAACGGCCGGAAGAACGCTTTGAGCTTGTCGTCGAACAGCAGCTTCCTCTCCACGTCGTCCATCCGCTTCTGCAGCCCGTGCACGCGGCGCCGCTTGTCGCGGATGCTGTGCTTGATGCCGTGGATGGCCCTGCGCGTGCCTTCCACTTTGGCGTCCAGGTGCCCGATCACCTCCTGCAGGTGCTCCAGCGCCTGCGACACGGAGCGGTAGGCGGCGTCGGTGGCCTCGGTGGGGGCAGGCTCCGGCCCGGGCCGCCCGCACCGCTCCCCGCAGCCGCCCCCGCCCCCGCCCCCGGCCCCGCCCTCGCCCTCGGGCGTCTCGTCTGCGGGGCCGCCGGGGGGCCTCTTGGCGCAGCCGCAGCACGCGCCCGCCTTCTCCATGCTCCTGCAAACGAGGCCTTTGCTTCAACACCAGCTCATTCCTTTATTTAGCAAAATTAACTTTTTTATTTGGCATTTTCCTAAGTTCACGGGGTTCTTCATAACCTTGCCTAGCAAGTTAGTTCGATTCCAGACGTTTCTCCTCCTAAAGTGTGGCGAGGATGCATTCCGCCTACCATACCGCGTGTGGGACGCGACGGTTTGTGGTTCTTATAAAATCTTTGCATATGGAATGAGCTGGTTTTGACAGCAAACGCCTCAAATACTAATTCTTGCTTCTCGGAGCCGTTGCCGGAGACCGCTCGGAGGGCCGGAAAGTCGCGAGCCAACAAAACTTCATACACCCTAATAAAATTGGTTGCAACTGTTTTTGAGTCCCCGGTAGCTCATAGCTAGTCTGCTCGCTTCCAATGCGAAAGATTTATTATTTTCTGCTTTCGAACACGTCAACTCCTGAGGATAAGAAAAAGTTTCCTAAGTTTAGTGTAAGTTGTATCTCGGGAGGTGGTGTTGATCTTCCCCCGCAGACACGTGATACCCAGCGCTGATCTACACACTGATTTGCGGGGATTTCCCTCGGGAATCTCCACCAGCGGGGCACCGCCCTTAGCTGTGTGCTCAGCACTGGTCTCCCATCACATGTGTTAGTGTAGTGCATATAAGTGTGTGTGTCTGAGAGGCGAGAGAACGAGTCACATATTACGAAAGAAAGATGGCAGGTCGACCATGGGCTGTTTATTATGGTACTGAATTGGAATTAGTGTAGTTTTTATTGGAGAAACAACGGAAAACTACTAGAGCAGCCAACCGCTAGAATCCGGCTCAATTCGACCCAGCCATCTAGCAAGTGTCAAAAATACGTCACCAACACTCGAAACCAACGATCTTGCTGTCAATGTTTCTGCAATGGCAATAGTTGACGGCCCTCTTCCTTTCCCAGATCTTTTAAATGATTGATCACATCATTGAACTGCAGGCTGACACCCTCAATGCCTGTTCCTGTTCAAGACCACTCACTGTCCTCCTCAGATAGCTTGTTTTGTCATCGCTTATGCATAGACTTGCATTGACGTTACAGTGCCTGCACAGCATTTCGGAATCACCCGTCTGATCTTCTAGATATACACAGATTAATCTCTCAGATCTGGTTTGCAGTTAAAGCAAAATGTGATGTGACTCTGGCTCACGAGAGTAATTATAGAAATGAAAAAATATTGTAGGTAAACAAATGTATTTAAGTCGCTAAAAAAGGTTGTGGCGCAAACACACAACTTTCGGAATGAAGCACCACTAAGCAGCACGTGGTCTTTTGTAGGCGCAGCAGATCGTAGACCTACGAACAGCTGGGTGTACACGGTACGGATGCAATGCCTATGTGTATGAGGGTGTTGTAGGTGCTAAAGAAAGGACTCGGGTCGCCCTTCACGAGCCCATAATAGTATTACATAAAAGGGGACTCGTGGACCAGATTTTTATAGATCACATTTTCTCAATTTTGAAATACTCTCTTGTTTGCAATAAAATTCCAATTTTTACTATAAATTTCCCATATTTTCATAATTTTATCCCAAAATATTAACAAGTTTTATAATTTTACCCGTTTTGAGGGGTTGATGTCGATTTGAGATACCTAGACCACATTATTTATTTGTGGTCTACGTATCTTAATCGTTGTGATTTTCTTTATATTAATATTAAAAAATCACAATTATATTAGCGTTTCAATTCTGTAAAAAGATTCATTCATAGACCAGATTTTAATTCAATGATCTCAAAAGACCAGATTCTAATTCAACGTAAGAGACACGTACGAGAACACTGGCCCGGCAAACGATTTTCCATGTAAATTATTCCTAGGATTAATGACTAACTTATTGTCAGTGTTTTTGTTATAATTGTACTTTCAATTTATTTTTAATCTCAGTTTAATATGAAGCCGAGTAACGTAATTTCAACATTTTTAATTTCAATACCCCGCGAAGTGCACCATTTCTCTGGCTTCAGTAAACGCAGAAAGAATTTCAACGACGACCCGCATTCTTATTTGGCGTATTTGAAAATGACTAACCAACTCTTGTCACCTACGTGTCCTCTGAATCTCTAACAGTAAGACTGACAGACAGATCCTCTGAATCTCTAACAGACAGATGGAGTTCACCACAACACCTTGGTGCTTGGTCATCAATTTTCGAATATGCCAATTGGATTGATTGGTAGATGATTGGTGTTTTATTGCTTTCTACTTTAATCGAATAGAGGGAGACAGCATTTTGAACATTCAAACTTTGTCAACCATAGTTAGTGGGACATCTAACGATCGTTGTAATAAACTGGGAAAATGAAAAAAATGGATTTTAATCCACTGTAATGGAAATGCGGATTCTTTTGACATCCGTATCGCTTAATGCGGATTAGGTGTTAAATATGCGGTATAAAATGCGGAAATGCGGTCCATCTGGCAACACTGGTCAGAAGTGACGCCCGTAGACGCCTGGCGGGGATACTGATCTGATAATTACATCATTACATCATGTAAATCAATCAGGGTTTTCTTTACCTACTGTTGCACTAAATGGCAGTAACAACGAAAATCTATAACTCAAACATATTAAAAGACGACAGGAAAAAATAATTAACGATAAAACATAAATCTTCTCTAAAGGATAATTATTTAAAAAATCGTTATAAAATACATGTTCAGATTTTTAACTGTTCAACAATGAATTTGTTCCCCATTTTCTACATTCGAGAATTTAATATCAACTTCCGAAGGCTAACTAAACATTTCACAGCAACAAACATCACAAAGTATTAAAACAAAGTTCCTAGTCCCAATGTCGTATCTACCTGTAGTCAAATCGTCATTGCTCTTTTTCTTTGTTAACTATAGTATTAATGATATATTTGTCTCTTAATATGCTTAAGAGTCCTCAAACCAAACGCAATAATGTATCGCGGAGACAAACATTTTTCTAGCTGAGCCCGGCGACGTTGTTTTGCCCCTATTTCTCTCTTTCTCCATCTCTCTCTCTCTCTCTCTTTTCCCGTCTATTTCCCCGTCTCTCTCTTTCTCCATCTCTCTCTCTTTCCCCGTCTCTCTCTTTCCCCGTCTCTTTCTCCGTCTCTCTCTTTCCCCGTCTCTCTCTTTCTCCGTATCTCTTTCTCCATCTCTCTCTTTCTCCGTCTCTCTCTTTCCCCGTCTCTCTCCTTCTCGGTCTCTCTTTCTCCGTCTATCTCTCTTCTCCGCCTCTCTCTCTCTCTCGCTCTCTCTCTCTCTCTCCGTGTTATTCACGTCATTTTGAATAGTCCAACACACAAGGTCACGCAGCGCTCCATCGGCACACGCGCGCCCAAGGGAAGGGAAGGAAGGGCAGGGATCTTATTTGAAGATAGGAATATTCACAAAACCATTGCTGTTTTTTCCTGAACTGTGCTTCCCATCCTTCCACATTTTCAGATTTTTGTCTTTCTTTGATTGAAGGAATTGAAGGATGGAAAATAAGGATTTGTCATAAGGATTATTGTTATAAAATTATAACTTCAACTCCATTTAATGGGGTTTCATTTCATAAGATAGGTATTAATTGGATCTTGAAACAAAGCACAATAAGAATAAATAATTAAGACTATACAAAAAATATTGCATATTTTGAGAAAACAATTTTAATGTTACTAAGCATATAATAATAATAATAATAATAATAATAATAATAATAATAATAATAATAATGATAGAAACAATCTTATTTCAATACATACTACTTATGACAAATCGTATTTTCAATCCCTAACAAATACAAAATATCTGAAAATAAGGCAGAATGGAAAACAGAGTTCAGGAAAGAATGCAACAATTTTGTGAATACTTGGAATTTGTTTTGTATCTTCAAGTACTAAAATTCCTTCCCTTCCCCGAGAGCGCGTTTACTGGGGGAGCACTGCGTGGCCTTGTGGGGCTGACTGTCATATTGAAAATATCCATTAAACACTAGTCGCAAAAAATCAAAATTTCTCACAAAAATGCTTATCTAACATATAAAAATGTGTATATCATTGGATTCGTCTCTTTACGCTTCCCATGATAGACTGAAAAAACAAGTATAGTACCATTTGAAAAAACCAAGGTACATCAAATATCTCGTAAAATAAAGCGATAAAAGAGAAATCAATACACACATCAAATAGCCCCATTCCCTCATTCACTTCCGTGAAAACTGCATTGCAATATCTTCAACCGTTCAAAAGTTATAGGAAGTGCTAAAGTTACGTGACTCACTCTGTATATAGTTAAATACATTACAATTAGTATATATTCAGCAGTGTCTTCAGAATCAATATGGGTAAGTTATTTTATAATTGTTATAACTTTCATTGCTTGAAATATTCTAGTCATCCATTTTATAAAACCATGTATATATTGATACCAACATCCTTTTTCCCTACTTATGCTTAAAAAATATTAAAAACTTTTTATATTAAAAATGTTCTATTGTTCTATTATATTATATTAAAAATTTATTGTATTACATTTTTTCTTGAATTATACTCTGTTGAAAAAGTATGTTAAATTCTTTTTACCATATTTTATAGCGTATCCAATCGCGTTATTATGATTAACATTGCGAAGAACATAATTGCAAAGTTTTTTTTTGTGCGTCGTCAACATATTTTCTAATTTATGTATTTATCAAATAAATGGGACTAGCGTACCCGTGCGAGAATTTTCGAATGCTATACCCCACCCTCTTCATTTTTCCATTTCCATATTAAGCCATATTAAGCCCATTTCCATATATATTTATCCTCCGTCACGTGTCCCTTTTATCCTCCGTCATGTGTTCTATATGTCACCTTGTAATTGACAACAATACAATGCATATCAATACGAAGTATTCTTATTTAACTTGATTATCGAGCAAAGAGATACATACGAGCAATCCAATCGCTTAAAATATCAAGTAATTAGTAATTTCACTTACAGTCGCAGATCCTACAGACTCTGAAGGTGAGATAGAATCGAGAACAGTCGACACAGGAAAAATGTTATAGAATGGTCATGATCTCGTTCTGTAGATTACAGTGTGAGGAACGTTTCTTTTAGTCCTTTGGGCTCAAAATTTTAGTATTTACCGCCCTAGAACGCTTTGTTTAGGAGTTATTTAAAGATATAGATTGAAAAATTCCGACGTGCGTTGTAAGTTGAATATTTAGATGCGTTTTTACTTTCCCGTATACGTACGTATACACGGAGTGATATACGTAGTATAGGGAAAGTTACGTAATGCTGCGCGAAAAAATGGCCAATTTTCGGCGGAAAAAAATTAATTGCCGGGCCGTGAAAACGAATAAGTGGATAAAACCAGTTGCTAAATTAAGAAAAAAAAATCCTCTATCTCGTGGTGTGGTCAAAATCCATGATTTGTTGCTTCTTTATACTTAAAATTCGATTGACGGCATTCCGTCCGTCTGTCCGTCTGTCCGTCTGTGGTCAACGCTAGCGCCTAAACCGTTCGGTCGATTTTCTTCAAAATTGATATTCCCCAGTCGATCTGATTCTAGTCGAAGCTTTGTGATTTTGAAAAAGATTCTTTAAAATTTGGGGGTACTTTATATGAAGCCCCCCGGGGATTTTCAACATTTTCTCAGAAACGGCTCCAAATTTTTTCTTTAAATTTCTTGTATGAATAGAATAAAATACACTTTTTAACATAGCATAGGTCCGATTTTCACGTACAGCTCTGAATTTTCGAAAATTGTGAAAGTTTGAATTTTTTTCGGCGTCTTTCTCCAACTACAAAATTGAAGATAGAGATTTTTTCTTCAAATAAAATTTGTTCTGCATACTGAGTTCTTCAATAAAGGTCATGTAAATGTTTTTCACAATTTTGGTAGTTTTCGTGCAATATTGCGTGCAATATGTGCAATTTTAAAAAATTACAAAAACAAGATTTTCTCAAAAACGGCTCCAAATTTTTTCTTTAAACTTTTGGTAGGGATAGTGGTAAATGTACTCTATCAATGACATAAAAGTCACTTTGGTCTATCGGTTGGTTTTTTCAAAAATTACCAAAATGTAATTTTTTTTTACTTGTCTCTCACGTCGTTAATATTTACATTATCGGCGATTTTTTTACATTATTATATTTACGAGTACATATGCTTTAAATAATGTCAAGTAAAGTTTCTCGAAAACACTACCGTTTTCTGTGAAAAGTAGCTCAAATTTCGGCATTTTCAGAAATGCTCAAACGTCATTTTCTCGTATATGGCTGCAATTTTTTTCTTGAAACTTTTGTAACTGATAGTGCTAATTACACTCATTAGTACAGCGTGAAGTTTATTTTGAGTTTTTTTTTTTTTGTTTTTTTCAAAAATTATATAAATGTAAATTTTTTGAAAGATCTCTCACATCTTTAATATGCACATTATCCGCAATTTGAAAGATGATTATATTTGTGAGTGTAAGTGCTGCAAATAACTTCAAATAAAGTATTTTGAAAACTCAAAAATTTTCTGTGAAAATGAGCTTCAAATTTCGCATTTTTAGTAGTGCCAAAACGCCATTTTCTCTTAAACGGCACATAATTTTTAAAAGAAAATTGCCATTTACGGATAGGTTTTTGTGTTCTTTAATATTCTAAAATTAATGTTTCTGTTCTACCAATAGGAAACCGAAAAATTAAGAAAATGACAAAAAATGTACTTTTGGCGATGATAGATGGTAACTGGCAAGAAAGAGTATGTGGCAATTCCGAATAGCTAGCGAAGACCCAGGAAAATAGAAAATTAATACGGGAAAGTCTGTGCCATTCTGTAGCACCACTAGTTTAAAAAGTCATTCATATTTTTCAAATCAAAATTAGAAGACATTTGAAGAACTTTAACTCAAAAATACAATAGCGTTTACAAATTGCTGGAAATATGTATATTAACGGTGTGAGTGATCTTTCAAAAAAAATTAGATACGTGTAAGTTTTGAAAAAAACAAATACACCAAAATGAACTTTACGTTATATTAAAGAGTCCATCATCATATCACCTTCCGTTCGAAAAGTTGGAAGAAAAAAATTGGAGCCATTTATGAGAAAATGGCGTTTGATTGTTTCTGAAACTGCAGAATTTTGATTTTTCACTGAACAGTGTTCAGTGTTAGAGAAGCTTTCATCATCATCATCATCATTCTAAAGGCCAAAAAGTGCCTTGTTGCTACCGCCATAACATTCTGTCTTTCGTTGTCCTTTTCATTTCTGCGTAATTTCTGAAATGTAGTTCAGATTGTAGTTGTTCTAAAATGTTCATTCTAGGTCTCCCTCTTCCCCTTTTTCCAACTATTTTACAGTCTAAAATTGTGATTAGGAATTAATTATTTCTAAAAATATGTCCAAAGAATTATGCTTTCCTGTTCCTGTAAAGGAACATTACTGGACATTATTTGAAGCACATGTACTTATAAATATAACCACGAAACGTCCCAGAGGCGTTGCAGTCGCCGGCGCCTACTGCGGCGGCAGGCAGTTTGAACTTCGCAAACGGAAGTGGCATTTAAATTCATTTTTCTCTAACATTTTTTAGGATAAAATGGATATGCTGTAATTCGTGAAATTCAATATATAACCATGGGTGCTTTTGTCACGATAATTTCCACCCACTGTTTAGTATGTCTGCTTCCGTAATTATGATTTTCTACATCCATGCTGGGAGTCTAAAAATGTTTTGTTGTTTGTAAATAAAAGTGTGAGAATGGGGGTCTGAAAATGTTTGTAGTTTTGAATTTCAAAATTGGCTACCACTAATAAATTTTAAAAATCATATATTTGAAAGAGTAGGAAAGTTTAAACTCATAATTTCTGATACACATCGTGAAGTTCACCATTCATCACTTGTCCAAGCTTATTTTCATCCATTTGTTGACATTCTACGAGTATTTTCAGACCATAGTATGGATAGTGATAGTCATAACTTACCTTTAGTTACAAGCTGCTCATAAACTGTCCTTCAGTTTCATCACTTTCGCGTTAAAAATATATAGTTTCCATAAGAACTTTCTTCCACATGATAATCTTGAAAATTAATGGTTTTATTGCTTAACAAAAACAGTTCCTGTCACATCTGTAAATTATTAACCATTGTTTAAAATAACATTTTTATCATACTTTTGTATAATTCTAATTCGAAGAATATGTTACACATAATTTGTGGCTGGTTCTTGAAATAAGGAAGAAAACGCTTGTTTCGACCAGAAATCATGGCTGCTGCGTATCTCAAAAAAGTAGCCTACATCATGAAATAAACAACATTCTTGATTACTCTGCTCCATTAGGCAGAATGATTTCTTTAAAAAACAAGCGTTTTCTTCCTTATTTCAAGAACCAGCCACAAATTATGTGTAACATATCCTTAGAATTAGAATTAAACAAAAGAGTGATAAGAAATGTTACATTAAACAATGGTTAATGATTTGAAGATGGAAATTAAATTTTATTCGTGAAACAATGGAACATTTAATTTTCAAGATTCTCATTTGGGAAAAAAATCTTCTGGAATCCCTGTTTATACTATAAATGTCAAATCATCAATTAAAATATATTATTAGCAAGGTAAACAAGTCATACCATAGCCTCCTTTAGTACCCAACTACAATAACAGACATCTTGTTTATACGCAACATAGATAACCATGAACCATGTTTACCTCTCCGGTATTCGTGTGACTTAATAAACTGAAAAGGAACCAATGAAAAAACACAGTAAGAATTTATCCATCCCTTGTGGATACTAGCGCAGGTTTGAAAGAAAGGACTCCGTCAGCGAGCTGAGATTTCCGTCAGCGGGGGAAATGTTTGGAAGCTTACACTAGAAAGGTGTGGCAGCACTGCGGAATCGCTGACACCCAACAGACAAAATGTCAGGTGGGTGAGTCTGTGGCGGCAGTGTGCTGCGCCGGTCCAACCTTACGTTGATTTTATTTTCTCGCCTTAGTTTTTTTACGTGGTAAACAGGAAGTTTTTAATTACTGCGATTTTTCGACAGAAAAACGAGTATTGTCGGGCTCCAGAAACGAAAAAGTTGATAAATCTTGTTCCTTTATGAAGTAAATTTCTTCTTCTAACACCTAACACCTAACTAGTCAGAATACGTGGGTCCTTGATTTCTAAAAATCGATTGACCGCCAAACGTGTCTACCTGTGGTCACTGCTAGCGCCAAAATCGTTTAAACGTTTTTCTCCAAAATTTATATTTTAAAACTTATGTCAACGAACTTCAGATCCTCTAGAGTTTGAAACGGATGTTTTTATTTTTGGGCGTACTTTTCACGAAGCCTCAACAACCTATCAATTTTTTTCAAAAATGGCTCCAATGTTTACATACCCGTATACTATGCGTACATAGTATTCGTACGTACGTACGTTTAATATAGGGAAAGTTATATAATGCTGCGCGCAAAAACAGCGGATTTTCAACAGAAAAAAACTTATTACAGGTAACGAAAAAATGGATAAATCCGGTTGTTAAATTAAGAAAAAAATCTACTAAGACGTGGTGAATCCAAAATCCCTGTTTTCTGGGTCCTGAATACCGAAAAACCAATTAAAAGCAAAACGTCTGTACGTCTGTGAACAACGCTGGCGACTAAACCGTTCAGACGATTTTCCTCAAAATTGATACTCACCGATCGATGTGACTGATCTTGTGTCCCCTTGAATTTTAAATCGATATTTTAATTTTGAGGGCGGTACTTCACGTCAAGCCCCTGGAATATTTTCAAAATTTTCAAAAAAATGGCGCCAACAATTTGTACTAAATTTTGTTATTGGATAGTCTGAAGGTCATTAAAGAGAATGGCGTAGGTCTCATGTTGGTTGAAAACTGTAATTTTTCGAAAATTGAAAAAATTCAAAAGTTTTTCGGCATCTTCCAACAAATTCAATTATGAAGATACATTTTTTTAACTTTCCAGTATACGTACGTATATATGAAGTAATATACGTAATATAGGGAAAGTTATGTAATGCTGCGCGAAAAAATGGCCAATTTTCGCCAGAAAAAAATTCGTTGCCGGGCCGTGATAACGAAAAAGTGGATAAATCCAGTTGCTAAATTAAGAAAAAAATCTCCTAACACATGGTCAGAATTCCCGTTTTGAGGGTCCTTGATACCGAAAGACCAATTGAAAGCAAAACGTGCGTCTGCCGTCGGTCCGTCTGTCCGTTGTAAATAACACAGCGCCTAATCCATACTTGTGATTTCTTTCAAAATGAATACTACCCGTCGATCTAATTCCACTCGAGGCGCCGCGATTTTGCAACACTTTCTTCAAAATTTTGGGGGTACTTTACAAGTTGCCCCCGGGACATTTTCAACATTTTTGCAAAAACGACTCCAATTGTTTTCTTTAAATTTCTTGTAAGATTAGAGCAAAATCCACTTATGAAGGAGGCATAGGTCCGATTTTCACGGTTAACTCTGAATTTATGAAAATTGCGAAAGTTTGGATTTTCTTCGGCCTTTTCCAACACCTGCAAAATTAAAGATAGAAATTTTACCTTCCAATAAAATTTGTTTTCCATAGTGATTCCTTTCGTGAATGTCATGTACATTTTTTTGAAATTTTAGTAGTTTTCAAGCAATTTTGCGTGCAATACGTCCAATTTTAAAAAATTACAAAAACAAGGTTCTCTCAGAAACGGTTCCAATTTTTTTTAAACTTTTGGTACTGATAGTTCCTAATGTACTCTATAACATAAAACATATTACTCTATTTTTTTTTGTTTTTTTAAATTATAAAAATGTATTTTTTTACTTGTCTCTCAAGTCGTCAATATTTACATTAGCGGTGATTTGTTCACATTATTATATTTATAGTACATGTGCTTTAAATAATGTCAAGTAAAGTTTATCGAGAACTCAACCCTCTTCCGTGAAAAGTAGCTCTAAATGCCGCATATTCGGAAACGCTAAAGCGGCATTTTCTCGAAAATGGCTCCAAATAGTTTCTTCAAACTTTTGAATCCGATAGTACTAATTACACTGTTTAATAGGACTAAAGTTCATCTTGGGTTGTGTTTTTTCAAAAACTACATCATGTATTCATTTTGAAAGATCTCTCACACCAATGATATGCACATTTTTAGCTATTTGCAACCACAAATGATGTTTCATGACGTTTATCAAAAACTCAAAAATGTTCTGTGGAAAAGAATCTCATATTTCTTATTTATAGTTAAACTTTACCGCGATTTTCTTAAAAATGGCTGGAAATGTCTTCTTCTTCTTCTTCACTTCCAGGATTAGGCGTCTGCCTGTTCCGGCCTCACAGAACTTCTCTCCACCTCTTTTTCGGCCTCCCTATATCTCTTGTAAATGGCTGGAAATGTTTCGAGGAAAATTGTAATTTACGAGGAGGTTTTACTGTTCTTTCATATTGTTAAAATAATATTTCCGTTCTACTATTAGGAAACCGTAAATTTAATAAAACGCAAAAAAAATTGTAGTTTGGGCGGCAATGTTGGCACCTCGCCAGAGTATTTGTGAAGTTCGAATAGGCTGTATTGAAGATATGTGTAGAGGCTTATCGAAACTAGTGGTGCTACACAATGACACAGACTTTCCCGTATTAGTTGTCTATTTCCGTGGGTCTTCGCTAGCTATTTGGAATTGCCACATACTTTCTTGCCAGGTGCGATCTATCACCACCAAAAGTACATTTTTTTGTCATTTTCTTAATTTTTCGGTTTCCTATTGGTAGAACGGAAATATTAATTCTAGAATATTAAAGAACAAAAAACCTAGTCCTAAAAGGCAATTTTCTTTTAAAAATTATGTTCCTTTTTAAAGAAAATTGCGTTTTGGCGCTACTAAAAATGCAAAATTTGAAGGTCACTTTCACAGAAAAGTTTTGGGTTTTCAAAATACTTTATTTGAAGTTATTTCAAGCACTTATACTAACAAATACAATAATCTTTACACATTGCTGGTAATGTGCATATTAAAGATGTGAGAGATCTTTCAAAAAATTACATTTACGTAATATTTGAAAAAACAAAAAAAAGGACTCAAAGTAAACTTTACGTCATATTAAAGAGTGTAACTAGCACTATCTGTTACAAATGTTTCAAGAAAAAATTGCAACCATATATGAGAAAATGGCGTTTGAGCGTTTCTGAAAATGTGGAATTTTGAGCTACTTTTCACAGAAAACGGTTGTGTTTTCGAGAAACTTTACTTGACATTATTTAAAGCACATGTACTGGTAAATATAATAATGTGAAAAATTCACAGCTAATGTAAATATTAACGACGTGAGAGACAAGTCAAACAAAATTACATTTTTCCAATTTGAAAAAACAAAATAATAAAGTAATATGTCGTTTCGTCATCTCATAAAATACATTAGGCACTATCCCTATCAAAAGTTTAAAGAAAAAATTTGGAGCCGTTTTCAAGAAAATCTTGGTTTTGTAACTTTTTTAAATTGCACATATTGCACGCAATATTGCGCGAAAACTACTAAACCTTTCAAAAAAATGTATATGACCTTAATGAAAGAACTCACTTTGAACAACAAATTTTATTTGAAAGAAAAATCTCTACCTTCAATTTTGTAGTTCCAGAATGACGTCGAAAAAAATTTAAACTTTTGGAATTTTCGAAAATTTAGAGTTATCCGTGAATATCGGATTGATGCCACCTTAATTACTATTTATTTAATTTGTATTTTACTCTATTCTTACAAGAAATTTAGATAAAAAATTCGGAGCCGTTTTTGAGAAAATTTTGAAAATGTCCGGGGGCTTAATGTAAAGTACCCCAAATTTTACAGAATCTTCAAAATCTCAAAGATTCGACTAGAACCAGATCGACCAGGGTATATCCATTTTGGAAAAAATCGTACGTATGGTTAAGGCCAGGGCCGCTCAACCATTTGCTCCGAGGAGGAGCCGCAGTTTGCTCTCTCCTCTTTCGCCATAGAAAGAGCAAATGACGTCATCAAATATCGATCGGTGGCATGTGGCTCAGTGGGTCGCGTCATATTTCTACGGGGTATTTTTCGTTGTTCGGAATGAAAAAATTCTCACTGCTCTGGGAAAGGATATTACGACAGAAAAAAAACAGTAAAATACTTTTGTAACAATTATTGGAACAGTTACTAGATATAAACATATTATTGTGATTTTGAAATTAAAAAAACGATAATTTGCAATACAGCATGGAATGAAAAGTATCTTTTTGCACTTTGCGCCGGCAATGCCAAGTGTTTTTGCAAAAATAGTGCTCAGTAACATAAAGAAATTTAATAGCGGTGAGTTTATAATGCTGCTGAATATGAAAAGTATTATAAAGTTTGCACAAAAAATGTTATTAAATAAACTAGTTATAAAAATACTGAAAGTAAAGGAAATTAAAATTAAAAAATGAAGTTGATTGCAAAATCAAATACTCTAATTACACCTTTTAAGTTTTTTTCTCGCAATATACTTTCTATATTTGGAAGAGATAACATGATGCTATTGAGCCGTAACATGCATTTTAGATTGTGGTCTGTAATTGTACTTCTCATTCGAGATTTACAAATTTTCAAAGAAGCAAAAAATTGCTCACAGTTGTATGTTGATCCAAACGTACTTAACAATCGAGCAGCATTCCGATGCAGTTTTGGAAAACGGTTTTCTGGGAAGTTCTTTTCCTAAATGCTCACGTTGCAGTATCGGTATGCAATAAAATTAAATTATTTTGTATTGTGTTATTTTACTGTCAAAACAACATAACATCAAATACATCCAAAACTTACTTCTAGAGAGGCATTGTTTTTCAGAACACTAAAAACTTTCTTTTGTTCTTCTTCAGCGTACTTGTCATTTTCATCAGCATGATGAAATGTATAATGTCGTTGCAAATTAAACTTCTTCACGTGATTGAACTCTTTATGTAAACTAAACATTTGGCATAGCTGCCGTAGTCGGCGAAAAGACACTTTTCTTCCCTTACTGCATTGAAAATTGTCGGTGACCCACAAAAGAGGGGTTCTGACTACACCTCGTGTTAGGGGATTTTTTTTCTTAATTTTGCAATTGTTTTTATCCACTTTTTCGTTATCAGCGCCCGGAAACGATTTTTTTCTGGCAAAAATTTGCCATTTTTCGCGCAGCATTACAGAACTTTCACTATACTACGTATATCCGTGTATACCTATGTATACGGGAAAGTAAAAAGTGTTTTTAAATTATTTATTTCCTGTTCAATTTTATACAAATTTTTCAGGATGATTGAAGACAATATAATTACATAACATTTTTTGGAGATGTTATAAATTTAAATCATAATTACTGCTAATTGTGATTATCTTTCAATAAATCATGGAATAAAACTCGATTTTTAATTAGAAATTAATAATTTTTATTATTATAAATTTTGAGTTTTAAGAGAAAGAATTATTTAGAAAAGATTTAGAAATTTATTTACGGAGGGTGAAATATATCTTTGGGGAAGCGGGAACGAACACGTTTTAAGTTATAATTTTGTCCTAAAACGAAATGTTGATAAGCAGGAAAATTTGCTAAAGAGTTGAAGAAGTTTGAAGATTGAGTAATTATAAATGTCTCAATTTATTCTATTTGTAATTCTTTATGTACCTGCTTGTTGGAGATGAACCATTCAGCATTTAGAATTCTCCTTAAAAATTTTGTTTTGAATTGTTTGTATTTTTTTCATGTTTGACGCAGATGCATTACACCAAATTGGGCATGCATATGTAAGTGAAGGTCTTATTATTGTTTTGAATATTGAAATACCACACTCAATTTGTAATTTTGAAAATTTATTAGTTAACGGGTATAATTTTAATATTTTTTGGTACGTTTTATTCGTAATATTTTGAATGTGGGATTTCCAGGTTAAACGACGGTCGAAATGTAGTCCTAAATATTTAATTGGAATATGATTTTCTATCCAAGTTATATTTATATTATTTATTTTGAGACATGGGGGATTAGTAGGTCTGCAAAGTGAGTTTGTTATAAATTATTTATATAAGCATTTGTATTGATTTATTACATTAAGATTATATTGGGATGTTGATGTTAATTTGCACTTTGAAATTATTTTTTTTGTGTTTTAGATGGGTTTATTATTCTTCTCCATTGTTGGGTCCAATTTTGTAGAGAGTTTCGAGCAGTTTGTATATTTTTCTTCTTCTTCTTCTTCTACACTTCAAGGGTTAGGTTCAAGAACCTGTTCCGGTGTCCACTTCCTTCTGGGCCTTCCTACATCTCTTCTTCCTCTGCATCTGTAGTCCACTGCGAGTGCTGGTAGTCTGCTAGCGAGCATTCGTATAAGATGTTCATACCATCTTTTCTGATTTCTTTCCAGTTTCTCCAGCAGTGGTTCGACCCCCAGTTTATTTCTTATCTCTGTGCTTTTCTTTTTATCTAGGATATTATTCTAGGGTTAGAATGCTTCTCAAAAATTTCATTTCAGCTGGATTCTTCGAAGTTCGTCGCCGACTGCCGCACAGTGCGCTTCGCTCCGCAGCCTTATCAGCTGACACCGCTCCGCGCTGACAGCGGTCTGGACCTACGAAAGTGCTTGCTTTCTGTTATCTGTGTTTAGTGCGACAAATCATAGTGACTTAACTGAAGTAAATCCCGAAGAATTGGGCTAACGTGTGACTTTAGGTCTGCGTTGGCCCACGGCAGTGCGTTGTGGCGACTTCGCACAGCAAGGTTACTCGCGTAACCAACCATGGACACTACCTTCACCCACCTATCGGAGGCAGTGGCCTCCGCTCTTCACACCCTCAACGGCAACCAGCATCAGTGGTACCCTCAACATGAAATACGTCACCCACAGCAACAACATCATATTCAACAACTGCAACCTCATCAGAATTGTCATATTCACGAGCAACAGCAACATCAGCCGCCGCAACAACAACCGGTACCTATTCAGCAGTATCAAATGTCATCACCAAGTAAGTCCAACCATCTGAACTTTATAGGCAATTTTCCACCGCAAAACATTGCTAATGTTGCTAATGATTCAAATTTTTATGAACTAAACGCTCTAAAAAGAAAAAGAATCGATAACAGTGCTGAATATTCTAACGTTCAAATAAACGTTCCTACGCAAAACCGATTCAGCCCACTAGGTTTGTTGCCTGACGACCAACCTGATCCGGTCCAAGAAGTGCAACCAGCAAATAAGGAATCGAAACCACCCCCTGTTTTCATCCATAACGTCAGCTCTACAGACTTTAAATCATTGATTGACAACATTCAAAAAACGTGTGAAAGCCACTTCTCCACTTCCTCCCGCGGACAAGTTGTAAAAGTCAATACAAATGCAAGCAGTGATTTCCGGAAACTGGTTTCATTTCTTAACGATCAGAAAGTGGAGTATTACACTTATAGTGACCCCAAATCTAGGAATAAAAGTGCAATTATAAGAGGAATTCATACTTCGTTCACGGACGCAGAAATTCATTCCGCCCTTGTTGAAAAGGGCATAACACCTGCCAAAGTCACAAGACTGTATAAATCCGATCGCTCTCCCATGCCGTTGTGTGCGGTAGAAATAGCTTCCGAAAGTGATTTCGAAAATCTATTGAAAATTGAACTCCTTTGAAATTGAATTGTGTAGTAAAAATTGAACTCAGGAAGAAAAAACAAACTATAGTGCAGTGTAAAAACTGTCAAGACTTTAACCACACCCGCAACTACTGCAAAAAACAACCGAAATGTGTAAAATGTGGTGAATCTCATCCCTCTAGCAGCTGCACGCTCGCTCCTAACGCGTTATTAATTTGCGCTAACTGCGGAGGAAACGACACGGCCTCCCACAAGAGATGTAGCTACTTCCAAAAAAGACAAGATTCATTCCATAAACTCCGTTCACCCCCACCCAACCTAAATATCCCTTTATTATCTCAAATGAACGCACCTTACAACCCAGCCCTCAACCTGCCCAACACCTCACAACAATGCCCACCCATAACATCAACATTAGAATTCCCACCCCTCCCAAAAGTCCCCCCGCCTCCAAACTTCGGCTACTCCTCTCCAAACCACAATCACCAAAATCAATTCCTCGCTAACATAGTTAACCAAATTATTTCTTCCTTAATACCCCAAATTCAGAACCTTATAGTAGCAATTCTCACCCCAATTATCTTTAATGGCACTCGCTAAATTCAATAATCTAAACTTGCTCAATTGGAATTCAAACGGTATAATAAACAAAAGACTCTTCCTATCTCATATTTTACAGGAATATAAAATAGATATAGCAATTCTAACAGAAACGCATCTTCAGCCTTTAACAAGATTTTCAATCCCGGGATTTAATATCTACAGGTCAGACAGACCTTCTAACAGAGGTGCTGGTGGAGTAGCAATCCTTATCCGAAAGGCTATTAAACATAACCCATTACCCTCTTTCATCACTCTTGGACTTGAGAACACTGCAATTTCTCTAGCGCAAAGCCCAGGCCTCGATATCACCGTAATAGCCGTATACAAGCCTCCAAACATTCCAATAGATCCCAACCACCTATCAATGCTTTTCTCATACCCTACCCCAACCCTTGCTATTGGCGATTGGAATGCCAAACACACTTCCTGGGGCTGTCGAACAACCTCTCCTAATGGCGCTCGATTGTTCACATACTGCAACATAAATCATATCAATATAGCAGCCCCGACTGAACCAACTCACTTCCCTTTCAATAGAACCATTCCCCCAGACATATTAGATATTATTCTCACAAAGTCCTTCTCGAAACCAATTTACCAGCAGCCAATTACCGAATCTAATTCAGACCACTGCCCTGTATTAATCTCTCTACAGTCACTCCCTCTCCTTACCCCTCACCCGCCCAGACTCCGACAAGGAGCTATAAACTGGAATATTTTTAATAATTTTCTCAACTCCTATCTACATCCGCCTTCATTCCATAAATCCCCCTTAGAAATAGATGATGCCATCAACATCCTCACTGAGTCCATCCACTCTGCCATTCGATGTGCATCTAGCCCTCCTACGTACAAACAAACCAATCCATATCAATTGATCCGAACCATATTCGGAAATTAATTTCCGAGAAAAGAAAAGCACGAAGGAACTGGCAAGAATATCGTCTACCTTCTCTCAAATCATTCCTAAATAAAAAATCCCGTGAAGTTCACGACGCTCTCGCGAACCAAAGAAATGCCTGCTTCCAGTCTCAGCTAGCCAAATTATCTCCTAACTCTGAAAACCTATGGCGAATAACAAAAACCCTAACGCATACTCATTCTTCCATTCCCGCCTTAAAATCTGGTTATACTATAGCAATAACCGAGCTTGAGAAAACCTCACTTCTAGCCCTTCATTTTTCAGAAATATTCTCCCCTAACGGAGCGAAAAACATTGCTTTCAATGACCAAATAGAAACCTTCATGAATCTAGCGTTCACCTCGGTTCCTCAGCCCAGCAAATATTCAAGCAGTATTAAAATCACTTAAGAATAAAAAATCATCCGGCTCTGATCAAATTCCCAATGTTATACTAAAACATCTCCCACGAAGATCTATCGCCTTCTTAACCTCCATTCTAAATGGCTGCCTTCGATTAGGGTACTACCCCCTTGCTTGGAAGCATTCAATTGTTATTCCCATTCTCAAACCAAATAAATCACCAGCTAATCCGAACAGTTACAGACCTATAAGCTTATTGCCAACCCTATCAAAACTTTTCGAAAAGCTCATCCTTATTCGCATCAACAAATTCTTAGAAGAAACAAAAATAATCCCTAATGTGCAATTTGGTTTTCGCCCTCAGTTTGCCACCACCCACCAGCTATTACGCGTTTCGGAATCAATAGCTCAATAATTTGAAGAAAAAAAATATACCACCACTGTCTTCTTAGACTAAGCGTTCGACCGTGTTTGGCATGACGGTCTTCTGTATAAACTCAGAACAATTAGTATTCCTGACTACCATTACTCTATTTTAAAGGACTTTCTCAGCAACAGGTCTTTTCCTGTAAAAATCAATAGCTTCGAATCCCAACGCTTTAATATCAAAGCTGGAGTACCACAAGGTTCTCCTCTCTCTCCCACTCTTTTCAATATTTTCACATCGGATATTCCTCAGTCCAATGATACCTGCACAGCTTTATACGCCGATGATACCGTGTTATTTACTTCCAATCCTAATCTCTCAGACGCCATTTCAATCACGCAAGGAGCTCTAGACAACTTTTGTAAATGGTCAGAGAACTGGAGACTAAACTTGAACCCTTCAAAATGTGAAGCAAAAACGTTTGCCCTAAAACGCATCCCCGACATGCTCCCACTAAAAATTTCCAATAGCCCCATCTCCTGGACACCCAAACATAAAACCATAAAATATCTTGGAGTTCTACTAGACACCCGGCTGACTTGGAAACCTCACATTCTCTCCTGCCTAAATCTAGCCTATGCTGCTCTCCGTAAACTATATCCTATGATAAATAGGAAGTCCTCCCTTCACACAAGAACTTCACTATATCTTCACAAAGCCCTACTTCTTCCTTCTCTAACCTACGCTTGCCCCGTGTGGGGAGGCGCTGCTTGCTCATCCATCAAACACCTACAAACCTTCCAAAATAGAGTCTTGAGAATTGCTGTAAATGCTCCGTGGTATGTTTCTAATAACCAACTACATAAAGACCTCAATTTTCCAACAGTCTCCCAACATATTTCCCAAATCTCAGGTAGGTTCTACTCTAAATTACCGAATTTTCCAGCCCAGAACATTTTTCACCTAGGCAAAACTTCTAATCCTCTACAAACAAGAATCCGCTCCAGACTTCCCAAGGACAAATTTCGCCCACCTTAACCATTCCCATTAGATCTTCATCCATACTCTATTAAATATATTTAAAAAGTTTCCAAAAACTAACAGAAAAGAAAAAAGTGAACTCAACACTGCACTGCTTAACGGATGAAGAGGATCCCAGAGGGGACTCCCTCCTTATGTACAATAATTTAAACATAGCATGTATATATACTATGTGTTAAATGTTCTGTAACCATTCTGTAAAGTGGTTAATCCACTGTACCAGAAAAATTTAAATAAAAAAAAGCTGGATTCTTTGGATGGACTGTTTTGTATGGATTCTTATCTTTTTTTATCTTTTTTTTTATGTTACTCTTGCTTCATCTCCATACATTAACACTGGCAAAGCTACTGTGTTGAAGAATTTTATTCTTGTTTCTATCCTTGTTTTATTTTTCAGATGTCTGTGTATCGTGCCGCATATATTTCTAAATTTATTTAATCTTTTATCTAAATCTATATCTCTTTCAAACGAGATGAGGCAACCTATATATTTGAAATATTTTACCTGTTGTATACTCTTTCCATCTATCACAATCTTTGTTCTCACTGGGTATTTTCCTTTACATGCCATAGTTTTAGATTTTTCTGTGGATATTTTAAAACCATAGTCTATGGCAGTTTTATTTAAGCTATATGCTGCCATTTGCATTTTGTCTTCAGTGTCCTGTATTATCACTTTGTCATCTGCATATAAAATATAATTTAAAAATGTTTTCCTAAAATACATCCCTCGATCTACATTCAATTTCTATGTTCTAAACATGTCGTCCATGTATATATTAAAAAGTAGCGGTGATGTGCAACAGTCCTGTCTTACATCTTTGTGGTGGGAATCACTTCCTTTAAAGACCATGAATTGCTGTAGATACGCCTCTACCCCCACGACCACCCCTTTCACACGCCTTGTCTCCACGAAACAGTTTCGACGCCGCGAAGGTCTTTCACCAATCGTTCACCAAAGGCGACTGTTGCAAGGGCTGCTACACGAAATATTGTCCGTTTCATTCAAAATCACATATCAGAAAGTCTAATTTTATCTGCAAATTACTATCAAAATACTAGCATATGATACATCATTTTATTCCTCTTTTCATGATCTATCCATTGCTGGTGAGAAAAATATATAATTCTATTTAAAAAATCAAAGATGATTAAATTTCTCGGAAACAATATTATATTCAATTTCTCTACGGCATGCTTCCCCATGATTCCGCATTAATCAGCGAAAACTTCATTTCGATATCCTGAACCGTTTAGAAGTTATGGTTGGTGTGACACCTAGTATATTGAAAAGTAAAGGAGAAAGTGTCGAACCTTGAGGAATTCCTGAGAAGATATAACGAGAAGTAGAATAAGATGTGTTAATTTACACACAAAATTTACGATTATGTAGATAGTTTTTTATTTCGAATAAATATACAGGAATTCCTATTGAATGTAATTTAAAAAGTAATCCAGAATGCCAAACTTTATCAAACGCTTGGGCAATATCGAGGAAAATCCCAATTGTATGTTCTTTTTTATGAAAGTTATGAGCTATTCAGAAACGCGTAGTAACTGGTGAGGTGTCGAATAATTAATTTGAAAAGCAAATTGGTAATTTGGAATTGCTTGTGTCGAGGAAATATAGGATAATAATCTAGAATGTAATAGCTTTTCAAAAATTTTAGACAATGAAAATAAGAGGTCTGTATGACAATGAAGATAAGAGGACAATGAAGATAATAGGTCTGTAGTTTAAGGGAAGGTGGGGATCCTTGCCTGGTTTACATACGGGGATAACGTAAGCTAATTTCCATGGTTGTGGGAAATAAGAAATACGAAACATTGAATTGCATATATTTGTTAATTTCGATAAAATTTGTAAATTAAGTTCTTTTATCATTTTTTTAAATAGAATCATATCCTGAAGTTTTGTGAATATTCAACTTTTGTGTTATTTTTTGAACTTCTACAGGAGAAATAAACTTAATTTTTGAAGGAACTGAAAAATTTGGAGAAGATATGTAAGACTCAATTTCGCTATTAAAAGTTTGATTTATTATAGGGTTTGGTGTAAAAGACTTTTCTAATTGGTCTGCGATTAAATTTGATTTTTGAAACTCGGTGTAGGCAGATGTAGAAACATTGTTGAATATTGGAATAGAGGAAAAATATTTTGTTAATTTTTTAATTGTTGATCATTGTGGTCTGCCATTGGGATGTATTTGTGCGATATAATTTTGAAATTTGTCTAATTCATATTGGTCTATACGCAATTTGATAATGCGTGATAACTTGTTGATTTTTCTTTTAATGTCAGGGCGACGTGTTTGTTGCCAAAATCGTCTTAGGTTATGTTTGGATTTAATAATATTTAAGATATTTATAGGGAGAGATCGAGTATGAATGTACGGTTTAATGTGTTTACTGGAATATTTATTTGCATCTACAAGTGTTTTAGTAAATCTTTCTATTTCTATGTCAATTTTCTGTCTATTATCTAAGTTCTTTGGAAAGTTTAAAATTGAATTTGTATATGAACGATATGTACTCCAATTTATTCGAACGTTATGAAGGGGATAATTAATTTTTAATAGTGAATAATTAAAACATACTTTAATAGGGAGATGATCGGAATCTAATTCAGGAAGTGGGGATTGAAAGAATTGCAAATTAACATTTTTTGTAATTATTATATCTGAAATATCTGGTATGATATTGCTATGATTAGAATAGTATGTTGGTTCGAAGGGTGCATGTATGTCTAAATTATTTTGAATTATATATTGTTGTAGATGTATACCCTGCGGATTTGAGGAGTTGCATCCCCAAGAAGTATTTTTTGCTGTTGAAGTCTCCCATGAGAATGATTGGATTGGAAGATTGAAAAATGAGGTTGTAAATTTGAGTAGAAAAGGGTTTGTTTGGTGGTTTACAAATAGAATATAGAGAATAACTGATGTTATTTATTTTAATTTCTAATGCTATACATTGTCAAATGTCAGATATAGGAAAAATATTTGTTCATGATATATAGAATTCTTAATTATTATTGCTACTCCTCCAGAAGCATGATCAGAAATTCTATCATTTCAATAAATTTTATAATCTTTTAAATATAGTTTTTCTTTAGGGGTTAGATAAGTTTCAGAAATACACGCTATGTCAATATTGTGATAAGTTAAAAAGTGATTAAAATGTTTTGTTGTCGCTTTAGTCCATTAGAGTTCCAGTTTAGAAATGTTATATTTATATTGTTATTAATGGACATTAAAAAGTGGAGAAAGGTTTTGTAACAAAGTCAGTATTTGTGGGATAAGTGTAGAAATAATTTGTTGAATTATGTTGGTAATTAAAGATGTGTAATTTGAAGCAGAAGGGTTTTGTTTTAATATATCAGAGTATGAGAATTTAGGAGATGTGTGATTATATGTTGGAGATGTAGTATGATTTGTTTTAAAAGGGGGATTTTGAGTAGAATTGTTATGCTGAAAGATTTGAGATTGGGAAAGTGTGGAAAGTTTTGTGAAATTAATTTTGAAGAAGGAGAACGCAAGTTTGTATTTACTAACATGTGTGAATTTGAATTATTAGAAGTATTTGGTTTAAGTAATTCTTTAAATGTAGGGCAACCTTTGTAATTAGCCGTGTGCATGCCGAGAAAATTAACACAAATCGGAGTTGTTTTAGGAAGAGGGCAGTTCGAATAATGGTAGTTTTCAGTACATCTTACGCAACGCGGGATTTACCTACAATTGGCTTGTGTATGAATGAATTTTTAGCATCTCATACATTAAATAGGTTGATTATTTGATGTTTTTGCTTGAACTTTTATTACACTTCGAAAATTGTTTTCCAATTTGAAGATTTTAGAAGCTTCAGCACTTTCAGTAAGTTCTATTGAACAAATTTCTATAGGTTCATGGTTTTTATTAAATAATCTGTATACCTTTTGAACTGGATAATTAAGTTTGATTAATTCAGTAAAAATACTTTCATTTGAATAGGTAATAGGTATATTTTTAAATAAAACTGTGAGAGTTAAGAAGGTAGGGTCACGATAAGAGTAATATTGTATGTTATTTGTATCACAATCTTTTTTATATTTTCTAAAATCTTCAATTGTTTGAAAGTTAATTTCAACATTATTCTTTATATTTTTGTTGTGAAATCATTCTGAATAATATTTTTTATATCTTGAAGAAGATTATTAAAATCATACACATTCGAAACAATTATTGGAGGAATGGAAACTGTTCTTCATGGGTGTCTTGTAGATCTGCTAGTGGTCCATACTTATTTTGTAGTGGAATTCCATTTGTGGTCGTGTTGCAATTAAAAAGTGTAGATCTTTTACCTGGTTATTGAATTAATAAAGAACCTTCTCTTTTTCTGGAGTCACTTTTGGATTGATTCGTTGCTGATTGCACAGGAATGTCAGACTGACAATTTGACGAAGTAGTTGCCGGAGGGATGGTGCGAGAGTTGGGGTTTTTAACCTTCTGGCGGACGCGCGGCAGAGAGGCTGCCTTTGTGCTTTTATTGTTCTAGAATGGAGTACGTCTACTTGACATGTCAGATGGCTTCAGTATTCTCACTTTCCACACATTCCAAACGAAACGCGAAAATCTCAGTTCCATTGTCTTCTTCCTATCAGTTGTAAAGAAGATTTGAAATTTAAAAACTTCTGACGGCAGTCCTCCGTGCTCTACTGCGCCCACTCGTGTAAGTAATTTTTGTATTCCAAACGAACCTTTTACCTCTTCAGGTTGTTCGTTTACAAGTGTTTTCGATCACTGTAGGCAAAATCAACGTTAAAAGTATTTTTTGTTGATTTTTTCGTATTACTTGTAATCTTATTTTTGTTTTTCTATGCTGAAAGGCTGAAACCGACAAAGAAATCAGGCATCTTCTTGAGTTACTGGAAACAGCTTGTTGAAAACCAATTGATGAGTTTCTAAAATTTAAGGATAGTAACTATTTCATTAATTAATTTGTCTACTTAATAACAATTTTCAAATTAATTTTTTGTTCTATTTTTACTAAAATAATGGCTATTTATTATTTTATACCTAAAACTAGCCAGATTTCTATGATTTATAAAAGATATTATTATCAAAAATGTAACGAATAGTTGTGAGTTTTTATTCTTCCTTCTTCAATTAAATATAATACGTTTTGAGGGCGCAAAAGACTGTTTTCTCAAGGCACCATGCAGTGTTCCTAGGCGCCCGCTTTTGTGAGTAAAATACACCACATTTTCGACCTTTTCGCTACTTTTAGTAAGTAACGAATAAATATAATGTAATGTTATTTTTATTAGCGCATTTTTCCTGTGGTGGTACCCACGTCATTCCACAACAATTTTATGATCATCAAATTTGACTTATTTGACTCAAACAGTCGGCCCCAGTGGTCCGAAAATTATCAATTTTACGTTAAAAAGATAGAAATAGACACTTTTCGATTGGCGATAGCTCTGTAAATTTTTATGGGGGCTACGCCACTGACGGAGGCACACCCATTAACACATTAACCTCTCAGAAGCCACAACTTCTTGGTTGCTACATTATGTATCAAGTTCAATAGTCAACTAATTGTACCTAGAACACTCACAAATTAGCAGTAAATAGATAATATACGTTCGCAAACAAAAGTGCTGTCCTAGGTAGAAAGTGCAACTCTTTCAACAAGTGACGCTTTTGTGCGATTTTTCTTCTCGCGTATGTTTTCGCACCAAATAATCTCGTTCAGAGAACTGTCACCAGAGTGTTCAGTAAAGCCTCAACAAAGAGTTCGCGTCATATCCAGCACAAAATTGAAATCCAAAAAGGCGTAGAAATCCAAATTCTTCTGTTCAGTACTTACCATAATGTGTGTAGTTTGTACACGTATTGATTACACCAGGGTTGAAGTGCATAGAAAAAATAAAGACGCAATTGGAGCCAGTTTTGAATTTTTTTAAATTTCATTTATTTCACACAAAAGCAGGGGCGTGCGGTGATTACATTTTATACCCCAGCTGCTAGCGGCCAACACGCTTCCCTCCTCCACCCCTGTACTCCAATTGTTTTGTTTCCTGCTGTAATTACGCCGTCTGGTATTGGCCTACCTTTTTCAATTATCTGCTTCTTTTCGAATACCTGCCTCATTGAAAACAGTCTCCTCAAAATATCGTCAACTGTACACTCACTGGAAGACATACTATACACAATTATTCCTGAATACTCGTTAGATTAGAAAAAGCACTAATTACTATATGCAAAGTTACTACAAATCCTCACGAAATACGGGTAAAGAAGACAATACGTCACACTACAATGGATTACCACTGCGTCACGCGCTGCCGTGCCGCGCACACCGACGCACACTGATTCTCTTAGAAGAGTACGTTGTGCTATTCAAAAGTTAGGGGATTCTAATGGTCTGATCACATGTGAGTCAGAACTTTCTTCCTCAAAAAAAAAAAAATTAAAAAATCTCTACTGAGTATTGTGGTTCACTCTCATTACAGAAAGAGAGAAACATGTGCCCCGTAATAATTTTATAAGTTATAAACTTCTCGACCAAGGGTACGGTAATTTATACTTACAAAACATACCATTTTAAATAATTTTGCATTGTGATAGAACTGACTTGTGAGTAACCACGTTCGCAAGCATGGCGAGCCAGGCCAGGCCCGACCTTGAAGCAGTGGGACGGAGAGATGCGTCATCCATCCCCAGCTAGCTGAATTTTGGCCACTATCGCCTGCGGTTGCTTCCGGAACCCCGCCTGCCGCTGGCCCATTGAATTAGATACGCGCGCACCTCTCGTCCCCAGCGAAGATTTCAGCGCTGGGGTCAGAGCAGTGCAGGCGCAATGGGCCGCCGCAAAGACCGCAGTAGAATGTAAAGTGTTTGATCTTGTAACATACAGTTGAAAGTAACTTTATTCTCAAAATTCATTAAATTCTCATTCTAGCTCATCCCAGAAGTGCTGGGGTTGCTGGGGTTAAATGCACGCCACTGCACAAAAGTATGTGAAAACTATTCATTTATTGAAAATTTTTAATAACATTATTTCAGATTTTCTTTTAAAATCGATACTTTAGTCGAAGATAGACTCTGAAATATGTGTATGTATTTTTTGTGAAATTCATGTATTTGTACATATAAAGAAGTGTTTTGAAAATGCTAACACTCTTCATCCTTTAGTTTTCCCTGGTGAATGTCAGGATCAAATGTATTATTGTAAGAACAGGGTAATTATTAAATGCAGATAAATAAAATTTAGGAAATACTGTTTTCCTTTTTATTTCCTGTAAATCATTCACTATCCTTATCAATCATTAACAATCTTTATAAAAATGTAATTTATTATTTTATTCCTCCAACATTTTCTCATTGTTTTTGCATTGTACATTGAAGTAAAATATTCATTAATAATTCTTATGTAAGTCCAATAAAAAGGCAGTCTTTCAATAATTAAATTAATTTTACTCTCTACAAAGAAGATAAAACATTCATTCAACTTTTCATAATTTGCCATTATGAATATTAGGGTAAAATTATCAAAATAAGTGGTATACAAGTAAATTAATGTTTTAATGTATCAAAAACTTTCAGTGGTTTAAAATTAACGGTGTAATGTAAGAAGTTTCATAACGACAATCTTCGTCTATTTGATTGTGGCGCTAATGCCTAGACTTCAAGTACGTTTTCGAAGTTAGCAGTACCGAATTTTTTGCCATATTGAAAATTCTAGGGACCAAAGTACGCTAGAAAGCCCTATATAGCGGGTTGCCCTGAGTAACATCTTCTCCAGTAATGGGTGGAGTTGCTTACGTGGATGAACATAGAAAGAAGCTCGTACCGGTACCTCACTAGCAAATTACCGAAGTGCGTTTGAAATTACGTCTGTAACTTAAAATAGATGCCGCCACATGGGAACGACGTTGGCGCATCCTGTAGTCCATTCTCTCAAACAGTGAGTTTCCTCTTTTATTGTTTATTTTTCCGTGGTCTGGACATGGAGGTCTGTATATGAATCTCTCCACCACGGCCTTATGGTAGAATTTACAGAAGGCCCAGAAATAATTTTATTGAAATAAATTAAGAATCTGGTTTCAAAGAATAGGACACAAAACAATAGCTTAATAAATGTGCTCATTAGAAAAATAAATGGACTAATAATATATAAATGCTTAATTTATGAAGTACACAGCAATAAGAGTTCCTTAAAAATATATTTATTGTGATATGTTTATGAATTAAGGTTCCCAAATTACAAGTGATGGATATGCAGTATAATTATTTGAAGAAAAGAAATGAAATTGTCAGTTTAATAAAGAAACTTGTGTCAGAAAATTATATATTGCAATGCAACGAGGAAAAGTTCTGCGGTACCAGTTCTGAATATTCGAAATTTGAACCTGATGTGTGCTAGTTGGTTACCTGAATGTGCGTCGCTGGCGATGAAATATTTTTTTGATGAGAACAACAGTGAAGATTGACGGAATTTACATATTCTTCAAGAGTAAAGGTAAGCAATATCTATAACATCCTTATGTTGGTTAATACGTTTTCAGTGGGTCTATGCAACCTCAAATGTAACTGCAGGCGACAGTACCACCACTACTAAGAAAACATTATAAATGACTATATTTTATGCTTTGTATTTGTATTAACGGAAACTACTGGTCCCATAGATTCCTTACGGGTATTTGAGTTCTATCTACTTTTGAAGAGTGAATTCAATATGAGCATCTACATCCTCGTAGAGCCCAGCCTTTTTCCAAGTTGCCATTTCAGTATTGTTCCTATTTTAAGAACTTTAACGATAAGAATTACTTGCTGGTTACGATTCTAGAGTTGTTAAAAAAAATAATTTTGACCAATTGAAGAGGTAATCTAACATACAGTTTAAGCGCCAGTTTTTTTCCGAAAATGTTGTTTTACGTCATGCATCACCCCACCAAAGCACTATGTGCAATTCCTTGTGCAATAGTTGCTAGGTTTGCCGAATAATAGCTTATTTGTTTTGTCATACAGCTCCAATCTTACAAAAGTGTAAATAGCACGTAAGATGGTCTCTCGAGAATTGCTCCACAAATTTTCTGTGTAACCAGAGCATGTATGTTTCTGAAGGGGTACAGGAACAATCTAACAGCACAGATACAGCTACAATTATTTGAATGCTTCGCCCATAAAATCAGTTTTAAGAAAAGAAAGATAAAATGCCTTGAAAGTGAACAGGACAAAAAGAAGTTCAAAACTTCTAAAAAATAATGCGTGATGAGAAAAAATGTTCATATGCTGTCAAAAATATACCATCTGTAAGGATAAGAGTGGTACATAATTCGATGAAAGATGAGCTTTTTACTTTCCCGTATACATACGTATATACGGTGTAATACAGGGAAAGGTATGTAATGCTGCGGAAAATCGATTTCCAGATTTCAACGGAAATACACGTTTTGGGGTCTCCTGGTACCGAAAAGTGGGACATTTCTAAACGTCCATCTTTCCGCCTATCCGTCCATCCTTCTGTGAACAACACTAGCGCGTAAACCATACGTGCGATTTCTTCCAAAATGTATATTCCCCGTACGATCTGCGATCACTCAAGGCGCCTCGATTTTGAAAAAACTTTCTTCAAAATTTGAAGGTACTTTACATGAAGCCCCCCGGACATTTTCAAAATTTTCTCAAAAACCGCTCCAAATTTTTTCTTTAAATTTCTTGTAAGGATAAAGAATAATACACTTATAAGTGTGGCATAGGTCTCATTTTCACGGTTTACTCTAAATTTTCAAAAGTTTGGATTTCAAAAGTTTTCAGCGTCTTCCTACAAGTACAAAATTGAAGATAGAGATTTTTCTTACAAATAAAAATTGTTTTCCAAGGTGAGTTATTTCATTAAGGTCATATACATTTTTTTGAAAATGTTACTAGTTTTTGTTCAATATTCCATGAAATATTTGAAATTTTAAAAAATTATAAAAACAAGATTTTCTTAAAAACGGCTCCATTTTTTTCTTTAAACTTTTGATAGGTATAGTGCCTAATGTACTCTAGGAGATGGCATAGACGCCATATTGCTCTATCCTTTTGTTATTTCAAAAATTGCAAAAATGTAATCTTTTTGACTTGTCTCTCACGTCATTAATATTTACATTAGAGGTGATTTTTATCATCATTTTATTAATGAGTAGATGTGCTTTAAATAATGTCAAGTAAAGTTTCTCGAAAATTAAATAGTTTTCTATGAAAACTAGCTCAAAGTTCCGTATTTTTTGAAACGCTGGAACGCCATTTTCTCAAAAATGGCTTCAATTTTTTTTTCAAACTTTTCGAATGGATAGTGCAAATTGCACTCGTTAATATGGCGTAAAGTTCAATTTGGGGTATTTTTTTGTTTTTTCAAAAATTGCACAAATGTAATTTTTTTAAGTTCTCTCATAGGGTTAAAATGCACATTTCCAGCAATTTGTAAACACTATTGAATTTGTGAGTGTAAGTGCTTCAAATGACTTCAAATGAAGTTTTTCGAAAACTCCAAAATTTTCTGTGAAAAAGAGCTTCAAATTTCGCGTTTATAGTAGAGCTTATATGCCATTTCCTTGAAAACGGCTCCAAATTTTTCAACGAAAATAGCCATTTAGGGCAAGGTTTAATTCTTTTTTTAATATTCTGAAATGTTATTTTGTTCTACTATTAGGAAACCAAGAAATTAATAAAATGTCATAAAATGGAGTTTGGATTGCGATAGATGGTAGCTGTCAAGAGTATTGGCAAGTCCGAATAGCTAGCCGAGACCAAACGGAAGAGAAAACTAATGCGAGAAAGTCTGTGCCATTCTGTAGCACCACTAGTTTCAGATGAAATAATGTTAACTACTGGTGCTATATAATGGCAAAGACTTTCTCATATTAAATTAAGTTTTCTAATGTATTTCGTCGGGGCTAGTTTTTATGTCTAGCCACGTACTCTTGCCAGCCACCATCTGTCGCCGCCCAAAGTACATTTTTACTTTCTCGTATACTTATGTGTTTATATAATTTATTTCTTTATATTGGCTACATGGGGTGCTTAATATTATGACCTTATGGTAATTAAAAATAGAAGATTTTAATAAGATACGACGAAGTACGAAATTAGAAAGTGGTGCGGACGCGGTGAATCGAGCGATCGCGCGGGGCGAACGGGTCCGCGAACGAGGAAGAACGGTATTTGGCCGGCGGCACGGTGTAAGATATCACGGTGTAAGATATATAGGTGTGTTCACTCCCAGTCTAAAACTGAAGCTAATATGAGGCTAGTTCCCACAGCTCTCGCTAGATAAGCGCTGCGAACGACTTGGGCATTTTTGTTGGGTCAAGATGGCTTCTATTGATAGCACGCGTGAATAGTAGACTTGACTGATCTCTTCGTAGTAAAAACTTTATTCCGGAGTATAAAGTAAATTTAGAAGTTTCCGAAGTCAGTCGAAAATCAAGATATTAAAAAGAAATAGGTGGAAGTTTTTTCCCAGAAAAGGAGAAAATTAAATGACAATGATTATATTGCGTTAAGAATTTCAACAATGAAAATGTTATACGAAATGTGGTAAGTACATATACCAATTATTCACCTTACACTATCAGTTAACTATCAAATAGATACACAATCATTGTAAAATCATACACAATCAATATTGTGAAAATAAACAACCAAACTAGTATAGTAATTATTTACACACCAATTCGGAAAAAAATTCCAAGACTTAAATTGTGCAATCAAAGAATATAATGTAGAATGCAAATTAAAAATTGCAAAATTTGCATGCTAAAAACTAAAAATGGAACATAATCCAAATCGATTTGCAGGTGATGTTTCTAGAAATGTTTACAATGGTAAACATGCATTTGATATGAGTTTCCAAAAATATTAAAAAATTAATAAGATAATTTGTATAGGATATGATTTACAGACCATACCTGAAGATAGAGTTTGTTGTAATTAAATTGGTAATTTTAAGATTAATAAATGAAATAATTTATTTGTTTATATTATTATTTTTTCATTCTTGTTTAATTTTGTTGAACTTTCAGTGGTTATGTGGGGCAAAGACACAGAGACTGTCATTGGAACACCATGCCTGTTCATCAAACATATCTGACGACTGTGATCCTCATACAGAACTTTATTGGTATGGTAAGTGTATATCTTGCTTATTGTGTACTATTTTTTAATTAATATTAATTATTGATTTTTCTAATTATATGAAATTACAAACTTCATGAAGTGTAATTGACTACCTAAGTATTAAAAATATACTTTTAAAACTTTTTAAATTTCAGAAGATGATTATGAAACAATTTTGAGGGAGGCAACTGTAATTCACGAAGAAGATTAATTGAATGTATCCAAAGGGTGTCAGACAAACTTGTTGATGTTTGAAAAAATATTTGAGAATAAACAAATGGTTAGTCTTCGTCGAAAATCATAGGACATGATTGTGTTTTTTGCACAAATTGTTGACCAAATGTGATTATAAAAAGGTAACTGATGTTATTTCAATGTAGGCATAGAGGTTCTGTTTATAAATATTCTAGTAATGGATTATTCATGGTGGTGATATTATGTGCAGTGGTTCTAAAAAATACCTTCAAGAATGACCATTTTTCGTTCTTGAAATTAATTTTATGTTTTTGAAGCCATGTTGCATTTCAGTTGATAACATGGTGGGAAGTGAAAGGATGTGGTTGTTAGGTTTTCATAGACGTTAATAGAGAGAACACAATTCAGATAACAGAGAACTGTGTAAACCGTTTCGTGAATAGAATGGAAACTTTTTCACAGTAAGATTTAGGATTGTAGGAAAATGCAAGTACATTTCAGGTGAAAGAAATATTAAAACTACAAAAACAATGTGTTAAAACTATAGCACAAATTGGATTATGCGTTTTGCATAAAAATACTTTCAATAATGTAAAATTCTTGCCTTCCGGTGTTTATCAACACCCAGAACCATGATATTTTCAATTGAAACACAATGTGGCCCACTTCTATTCACCACCGTAGCACTACAAATAGACAATAACACAATCATAACTATGTGTGTGAAAAGCTCTACATAAGCAGAAATTAAGATAAGATGTAATGAAAAGTTACAAGAATAGAATAACGCTTTTCTCAAAAGTAAATTCTTCTTCTTCTTCATAAATGCATAGTCAAAGGAATTTTACAGTGAATGGTTTGCACATATCCAACAACATTTTGAAATTTAAGTATAGGAAAATGAATGTTAATAATGATAATTCCGCAATGAATGAAAAATGTATATATATGTTACTTATGTAACATTTATGTACATTAATATATTTAGGAAATTAAGAATGTATGTAAACTGTACATGTATACTGTTTGTAAGTAGGTTATGTGATTTTGAGAATTGTAAGTCATAAAATTGCAATTATTTCAGAAAATAATATGTACAAATTGAATATTATTAATATTGAAATAAAGAATTGAGTTGAATTATAATACACTACATTTTTTAATTTGTAAAATATTACTAGAAAATTATAATTGACACTGAAATTGTTTTTCAGTGAGGGTCAGTGGTAAATATACTGTTGCAAAGAACAAACCTGTTGATTGCTGAGCAACGTGATTGTCAAATGAATGGTAAATCACTGTTTAAGTGATATTCTCCTAATTGTAATCGCTATTGTTTTTATTGTTGTTATAACTCCAACTCTTGTTTTTAAATGGAAATCCTCATTATCTGGTACTTACATCATATAACTGCAAATATGCATGGCTCTCGCTACAAAACATTTCAAAACAATTAACATCCCCTGTCAGCCTGTGTAATAGATCTTAAAAAATCCCGATACATTTACAGTAGCGGTTCCCCAATTATGTGTATTCGGTTATAGCTTTCTTGCAACGAAAACACCAGAAAATACTAAATGCGTGAGACGCCATCATCAATGCCCAAGCCGATCGTGCGCACCGTACGGATAAGCGAGGAACTAGCCTCAAACTGGCTTCAAAAATTTTGCCCAAAAGGCAGCTAGTTGACACACCTATATATCTTATACCGTGTCGGCGGGGGACAGCATGGCGAGAGCGAGTGACAAGAGGCTTTTAGATAGAGTGTATTGAAATCCAAAGCAATCGGCTTGTAAACAGCAGTAATATTCATCGTGAATGGTACAAAACTCTGGAGTGAGTAGTGGAGAGCAATGTAACACAGTATTATTGTTAAACTCAGTGGATGAACAGTGAAAATGCCAATGATTGCACAAGAGGACGGTGTCTGTTAGATCGCGCATGGCCGAGGTTGACCGTGAGGTGCCGGAATCTTCACAGGAACACTTATGAAAAGCCTCGGTGTTGGAAGTAAATGAAGATCACCAGTGAGGGAGTTGTTATGAAATCCAAAGTTATTGTGGTGCATGCTGTGGCGTTGCCGCGTTACCAGCGCTTTGCCGAAAGCAGCGGAGCAGCGATGCCAACTGCAATCGATTATAAAGATTTAGAATGTAATTTTCATCTAATTTCAATATCTGACTTTTTCCGGCATGTGGAAAATCAAAAGTTCTACTTTGAGAAAAAAAAATATTTTCATACATTTAGAAAGCAAAATTTATATTTATATTGGTTTAATGTTACAGTATTTAAAGGGAAAATGCTAGTTTTGCAATTGTTTAGGATTTGGTTTAGAAAAATTTGTTCTAAGTGTCCTAGTTGAAGCGATAAGAAAAAAATGTAGGCCCTAGAGTTTTTGAGGAAATGAAAGGAATGAAAAAGGTTTTAAAATGTAGTTCTCATTTCAAGTGAGAAAAGTTAATGTTTTTAAGTTCGGGTCGAGTTTTTTACTTTTTCGCATACTACTTACATAGTAAAACGAAAGTACTCTGATGCTGAGGGCAAAAATGGCGATTTTACCAGAGAAGTCATATTTTGATCCCCTGACACTGAAAAAGTGGGCAAATTGTCTTTGATAAATTAATTCCTCTAAAACGATGTCAATCCAGAATCCATGTTTTGTGAGTCCTTGATATCGCAAAAATTTTGTTTACGGCAAAACATATTTCCGTTCGTCTATGAACAAAGCTATCGGCTAAACCATACACAGGAATTTCACCAAAACTGATATTCCCCGATTGATCTCGTTTAAGTCGCCAACAAGCGGAATAACAATTAGTATTATGGGTGGAAGGAGGTAGAAAACTTACTTACGTAACTAGTATAGAAAGATTCACTGTCTCGTGAACGAAATTCTGACGGTGATGGTAGAAGCAGAGATGACAATAAGAGCCTAATCCCGCATTTTCAAATGAATTCGCCAGTGACATTTTCATAGCAATTACGTATATTTTCCTTTCTACAAATTCATCGAAACTTATAAATAAGTAAAAATAAGTATAATTTACTCGCTAAATGAAAGAATCTGAGGAATATATTATACTCTTTGGATCGTTCTCAATATGCTAGGCTGCAGCCATATTTATTCATGATACGTTTCGTTCACTTTGCAGTACGTACACAGTTGTTTTGTATGTCCCAATTCTATTTTGAAGTATGTGTACTGCAAAGTAACACTTTCCAATTTATAAACAGTGAAGGGAAGCATTAGTTGGCATGTACGAGTCCTAAAAAGCTAATTATTCCATTGCTTCAGTTGCATCAACAGGGCCATGGAGGACGCGCCGGGCGGGGGCGCCGGGGGCGGGGGCGTCGCGGAGGACTTGAGCTGGTCGGCAGCCGACCTCCACACGCCGCGCGCGCTCGCCGACGCGCTCTACAAGATCCAGGAGAGCCTGCAGGCCAGTAGCCACGGCGCGGCGCCCCAGCGAACACACACTTGCGAATACTACGGCTTCCGTTTAGGTTTAGAATTAAATATTGTTTCCTATTTTTACTTTCTCACCTTACGAATTCTTCGTAACGATACAAAGTTATGTAATCGTGCCCCGGAAAAAGGCGAATTTTCGCCTGAAAAACTCTTATAGCTGAGGTCTGGTAAAGAAGAGTAGATAAAGCCTGTTGCTAAATTTAGAAAAAAAATCCTCTATTTCGTGGTGTAGTCAAAATCCATGTTTTGTTGCTTCTTGATACAGAAAAGTCGATTGACGGCAAAACGTCTGTCTGTCCGTCTGTGATCAACGCTAGCGCCTAAACCGTTCAGCCGATTTTCTTCAAAATTGATATTCCCCAATCGTTTACACTGATGTCAAGGCTCCTGGAATTCGAAACCGATATTTTAATTTTGGGGGGTATGAAGTAACGGTAACATGAAGTACGGACATATTTAAAGTTAAAAAAAGGCTTCAATTTTTTTAATTAAATTTTGTTATTGAATACTGCGAAGGACGTTTTAAGGGAATGATGTAGAAATCAATTTCGTTGATATCCTCAATTTTTCGAAAATTGCAAAAAACAAATTCAAAACTGCAAAATTGAAGATAGAGATATTTGCATCTGACAAAGTCGGTTGTACAAAATTAACACTTTAAATAAGGTCACGTACAAATTTTTGAAGAATCGAGTAGTTTTTCAATAAACTGCGCTTGAAATTAACCAAAATTTTATTTCTCAAAAACCGCTTCAAATTGTTTCTTTAAATTTTGTTTACTTATGTAATGAAGGACGATAAAAATATGGTCTTAGTCTACTTCCGAAAATTACTTGGTTTTTTGAAAATTGGAAAAATAATATTTTTAGTCCAGTATTCAGTCCACAACATAACTCCAATGGCAAAGATGGGTAAAGCGCGTTGGGGCCGTGCGCTTTACCTGGGAAGATGCCAGGTTCGAATCACACACACGGATTTTAATTTGATGAATGTGTTGTTGGAGAAAACTATTGAAGAGTGTAGAAACTTTATTGAAAATCATTTGAAGTACTTCTACTCACTAATAGAATCAATGCAGATAAATATACAGGACTTACTCTGTGTTTTCCCAAATTGCATCTTTTAAATATTTTTTCAGCTGTTGTTCGATTTCTCAAACGTATGTCATGCCAAATTAATCGTTGTCTTGTGTGCATCTGTATGAACCGATTTAATTAAAATTATGAGTATTTCAACATTAAATTGAAATACAATTAATCAGAACCCATGCGATCAACTTTCATATCCCTAACGGTTCCGAGAGTATTATTACTTTCTCACCTTACGAATACTTCGTAAGAACAGAAAGTTATGTATTCGTGCTCTGGAAAACGATCTTTCCAGGGCACTGCGCTTGTGTGGCATAGTGGTATCAGCGCCAGCACGTTAACTCGGAAAAACTGAGTTCGGGTGTCGGAATGGAAAAATAACTTGCTGGTTGAAAACACTTTTGCTGTTTTATGTAGGTGTATGTTATTGCAAAGTGTTTTAAATAATTCAAGTGTATGTGCTTGGGTAGCATTCCGTGTTGAATTTTCTCGTTTTGAATATAAATGAGAAAGGGAAAAATGTATCTGCGGTGGAATTTATTATACTTTGTTGTGATTATTTGTTGTTTTTTAACATGGACAATTGGACATTTACGTGTTTAAGTCTTTGCCCGAGTTCAGTCCATGTGTGCCTATGTGGCGTAGTGGAATGAATGCCAGCAAGTTCAATCTGAGGTTTTGTGATCGCGTCTCGGAGAGGAAAAAAAATTACTGGTTTATGTAGTAGTATAATATTGCGGAGCATTGAGGAACAATGCGAAAAAGTATGTGATTTTGTAGCACCACTAGTTCTGTTTGTCTCTCAGTCCGCCTGTCCGTCCGTACGTCTCTCAGTCAGTCTTGCAGGCAGAATGTCCGTTAGCCTGTCTGACCGTCCGTCTGTACTTCAGTCCGCTTATCTGTCCGCCTCTCTGTCTGTTTGCTGACGCGTCTTTTAGTATATCTGCTCGTCTGTCTGTCCGTTTGTCTGCCCATCTAACAGTATGTCTGCCGTCTGTCCGTCTCTCTGTCTGTCAGAGTCTCTGTCAACCCGTCTGTCTGCCTATCCGTCTGCCGTATATCCGTCTGTCTCTATGTATATTTGTAAGTCAGTCTGTCGATCTGTCTAATTGTCTATCTATCCGTATGTCTGTCTGTCCGTCAGTCCGTTCGTTCGTCTTTCTTTCCTTCAGTCCGTCCTTCTGTATATCCATCCGTCTTTTTCAGTGTTTTTCGGTCTGTCTGTTCACCTGTCAATATGAGCATTTCTCGATCCTTCTGTTTGTCTGTCCCTCTGCCGCTCTGTCTTTCCGTCCTGTCTGTCCGTTCGTCTCTCTCTCCGACCGTCATTGCGTCCGTCTTTTCGTCCATCGGCCTGTCTGTCCATCTGTCTTTCCGTTGTTCTTTCGTCTGTCATTTTGTGAGTCGCTCTCTGTCCGATTGTTTCTCCATCTATCTTCCTGTCCATCTGTCCGTACGTCTCTCTCCGACTGTCATTGCATCGGTCTGTCCGTTCGTTCGTCATCCCGTCTTCCTGTCAGTCTTTGTGTCCGACTGTCTGTCGGTCTATATTCCTGTCCGCAGGATTGTGTGACGGTGTGTTTCTGACATTCTATATTCCTGTCTGCCTGGCTACCTGTCCGTCAGACTGTCTTTCTTTTGTCTTTCTGTCTGGCCGTCTGTGTCGTTTGCCTGTCCGACTCTCCGTCCATCTCTCTACTCGTCTGTGCCCGGCAAGTACGAAATTTCGAAATAGCTATGAGGGAGAGCTACAGTACGTTTAAGTCCAAAATTTTGATTTGAGAATTCCCGCTTTGTGTGACTTTGGCAAAACTTTTTGAGGGTGGCGCTCGTGCTCGGACTGGACTGAATCTGCCTAGTCCTCGGCGCGGCCCGCTTAAAAGGGTACGCAGGCCTCAGTCTAGGGAGTGAGGCTCGCTCCTCTAACAAGGAGCAACTCGCCTGCGCGTTGAAGGTGAAGCCCTTCGTGATTGGTGGGGGCGCGAGCCGGCTGTTGATCGAGATGCGCCTAGCGGCGGGCAGCATAAGCCGCCAGTAGAGAGATGGACGGAGAGTCGGACAGATAAACAGACACAGACGGCCAGACAGAAAGACAAAAGAAAGACAGTGCGACGGACACCCCGCAGGGGGGGGGGTCGTGGCTGCGTAGGTGAACACGACCTCTGGCGGAGAGTTGGAGACGACCACCCAGACCTCTAGTTTCACGGCGACACTCACGTCGTTAGTCTCAAAGTGAAGGCAGTGAGCAGGCGATGCTAAGCTCCTGGTTGACGGTTCAACCCGGCAACTCACCAGTTGAGTCCCTGGCGCGTCGACCTTAAGGCAGGATTGGGTGAAGGAGACCTAGTGTACTCTGGAATCCACAAATAGAAGTCCGGCGGGACATTACCTACCCTCAGGTTGCCTTGGTTGCGGTCCAACCCAGATCGATAGCCTGAAGGTGCAGGCAGTGGGAAGACGGGATGGGGCCCCGAGCCTCCCGAAACTTAGTACGGGTGACCCCCAGTTGGCCAGTGCGAGGGGTGCCATTCGGCATGCACGTATATGTATATACAGTCCGACGGACAGACAAACAGGCAGACAGAAATATACACTGTCAGAAACACACCATCACACAATCCTGCGGACAGAAATATAGACCTACAGACACAGTCGGACACAAAGACTGACAGGTAGACGGGATGACAAACGAACGGACAGACGGACGCAATGACAGTCGGAGGGAGAGACATACGTACAAGACAGAAGTACGGACTGATGGACAGATGGAGAAACAATCGGACAGAGAGCGGCTCACATAATGATAGACGAAAGAACAAGTTGGGCGTGCTGGGCGAGCGGGGTCGTGGGCCGCTCCGGCGACACCGTGCGCCTAGAGCTCTAGGCGGAGCGCCGCACGTGACAGCCAGGTGTGCCAACCTAGTTTTTCCCTGACCCTCCATGCGCCTGTAAAAATGACCAAAGGTTCATGACCTTACCCTGACATACTTCCCGTTATGGATGCAGCCGCCTCTAACATGGAGACAAACGTTTTTTGCAGTGTCCGATGCAGATCAGATGCTGTTGTTATGTGTTCGAGTTGCCTCATTCACAATCTTCTTCAATCTTTCTTCGAAAAACTACTCGAGAGGTTCTTCTCTGGAGTACGTTTTTGTCTGACTCTTCACCTTCAACCTATTCAGCAAGAGTGACTCTACATCTCTCAGGCTCACGGGGCACTCAAGCTTCACCACCTACTACAAGGTCGTGTATTCCCTAGGAAAAGTTGTTATTATTGTTATTATTACTAGGTACACTCAATTCAGAATACCTATTGCTTGAAGGTTTGAAAACTTGAAATTAAACAATTAAGAAAATCTTAATAAAATGTTTATTAAATATTAAAACTTTGGGTGGCTCGTTGGTAGCGTGCTAATTTCTGAGAGGGTTTTCCAGGTTCGATTCACGGCCACTCCAAAATCGAAGCTGCAGCTTTCTAATACAGCAGGTAACCGTTTGTATGTGAATGTCGAACAGTGAATGAGATGCGAAAGGTATTTCACTTGGTTACGAAATTGCCACTAGAAAAACTGATGCACCCATCCATGCATTGCAGGATAAAATAACCCCCTGCAGATCCAGATAGAATGGAAGGAGGGAGTCGCGTGTAAAGCGCGAGCGTGGTGTGGCGCGGCGCCTAGTCCTCTCCTCGTGTGGTGGTAGGTGGTGCAGCTGCAGGTGGTGCGCACGGGCAACGCGGCGCGCCTGGTGGCGCTAGGGCTGGACGTGCAGCGCCACCGCGCAGCCGCTCTGCGCAGCCGCCTCGACCACGTGCGGCGCACGCTCCGCTCCTGCGCACGCGCCGCCGCGCCCGCCCGCGCCGCGCCCACACCCGTAAGGCTCATTCCAGCTCATTTATAAGGAACTACATGTAACTAACAACGTATTACTCGTTCACTTTACATTTGCAGACGGCAGAATTAGGAACTAAAGTTGTTTTGAAAGTGAAGGCCCGAACACACAACCGAGAATACACGAATGGTGCCGATGTCAATCAGCATTTGACCAATCAGCTGTCTCCGAAAGCAGCATAAGCGCTGTGGACACAACCGACGAATTATGCCTTTCTGACAGTGAGCTGGCGTCGCGTCTTAAATGATTAAAGTAATATACAGTAAAATAGATCACACCACACGCTATTCACAACATTCACGTACAATATTCTTATTTTTTCTTTGCATTTATCTACTGCTTAATGGTTATGTTCTTGCCCCGCCGGGGTTCTGTGTGCTGCTCACCGCCATCTATATCATATTAAACGGTCAGTATCTACTGCAGACGCGTGTTTCTCATTCAGTCGGCGGTGACCTCATGTAAACAGATCGCAGCGCTCCGTCTGCAAATGTAAAGTGAACGAGTAATACAGGTTCTTTACTTTCTCTCGCAATTCCAGAACACGAGATTCGCCATCGCCCGTAACGCCAGCATTCAAATTAATTCTCAGGCGTACGATTTATAAGAAACGTCATGCACCTCATTGACAGTATAGAGTTTTACCGCCACGCGTAAGGTAGCGACGTTATGCACTAACAGTCACATCACGGATCTTGAAGTCATAACGTCTTACCTTAGGCCTTAGGTACGACCTTATACCTTTATAAATAGTGCACGCCTGAAGGACTCTACGGACACCTTACAAACGGCAAAATGGCCGCCTAGAAACAGGAAAGGTTTCATTTTTCCAACTCTGATAAACAGATTCTCGTATGTGAGGCAGTTACAATTATTCCGTACCAACTCCACAACGCTGGCAAAAATTAACAGAAAATGTTGGAAAGGTGACAGGTAGCAAATCCCCGAAAAATAAGTTGAAATCATATCTTCGGATTAGATTATGTCTTGTGCTGTTTTAACGTATTCCCTATATTCTCAAGAAAAGCCGATTCAAAATTCCAAATTGCATTCTGTGGCGTCGTGGTAGCGAAATGACAACACAGACACGAGCTCTATGTACAAATCTGTTTATTTACAATATTTACAAATGTACAGCTCTGGGGTTATGTTCGCCAGTACCTCTGTGACTCCCACGCGCCTGCTCCCCGTCTGTTAGGCTCGTGCATCCCTCACCTAGCCGCTTTACGGCGCCGGTGGCCAGACACCGTGTTACGCACACGCCGTGTCTCTCGGAAAGCACAACCGTCTAGGGCGAGCATATGCGTCCACTCACGAGGTGCTGTCAATACCAACTGCCCTCTGATCCTGCCTCTGTTAAGTTATTTTGGCGGTCACGTGATCGCCTTCAGACCTCTGACTACCACCGAGGATCCTGTCCCTGCCCGCTCGCCTTGCGTCACGGACGCACGGCATTTTCCAGTGCTTTTGTCCGTCCCATGTATCCGGCAACCTGCGTGTCCAGCCGTTTGAAGATCTGTGTGCTGACGTTACAATGCTACCAACAATCACCTCATCATGAAGGGCCACGAAATGTAAAACTTCGTGCACAATGTAGATTTGTTATACTCTTGACTCGAATCGTGGTTCAAATGTCTCACCACTAGCCTATTGCTCGCACAAGTTTACTTTATTCACGAGCTCCTTAGCCCTCGCCCAATGCTGAATAGCATAGACCGGGAGCCAACAAGAAAATCGACGTATGAAAAACTCAAAGCTAAAACTTTTTGAGAAGTTAGCCAGTGTTATGAGCAGTGGCGGCTCGTGACATTTTTTTCCTGGAGGGGCCAGGTGTAAAAGCACGAATATAATCTCAGAATCAATAATTTATTTAATTAAAGAATCATCACTTAATCAATTGTTTAATTAATATTATTTATCGGTTAATTATACATTTAAATCTATAAGTTTTCTACAAAAAACAGAAGTAGGAATTTTTATTAAGCCACTTAATCAAATATTGGTATGTCAACGGAAACAAAAGATTTTTTACAAAAATTACGCTAATGCCATAGCTTATCTTTAGGAATGATGAAAGTTCGAAAAGGGAACGTATCGTCAAATTAAGACAAGTTGACTTCGACTTCTTATGCCAATTGTTTAATCGGCTTGCAGAGAAATAAAATCAGCTACATGTCTTTCTACATTCCTCCATATACACCTCATACATACAATTTAGCAGCTCTTTCTTTGTCATGTGTGAGTTATATTTATAAATAGAAGAATTGTTTAAATGATCATCTAACACACTATCTAGATTGCCGAGTAACTATAAGTCTAAAAAATTGCCACGGTCTTTTGAATCTTCAGATTCATCATGCCCTCTCAATACTACTAGTTCATGAATGACGAGTGCCGTGGTACTTCACTAAACACTCAGTTATTCTACCTAAATGTCTATTTTTTGCGACTTGTTCATTATGTTTCTTGATTGAAATTTTCATTGTCGAATCAATCTGTACAACAATGTTCACAGTTCCAAATGTTTTAAATTTGCAAGCATTTTCTAAATGCAATGCACTGTCTTCGTGTTTCTTTATCCTTTCGTTCAAATGTTTCAGAACCATACAGCCTACTGTCGTCCACAATCCCTCACCAAATAATAAACAATAAAAGCAAAATTAGCTTTTTTTTCACTCACAGTCAACGATGATTTTTTTCTGAAACCTCGAAATACAGAATGTTTGCTTCTTCTTTCCATCAGCTTGTGCAAATGATAAGTCAATCAGTTGATGTGCTCCTAACCGTTTAATATAATTTTTTCTTCACATCTGAGTGAAGAAAACGGAAAACAGTGTAATGAATCCACTGAGTTCATCTTACAGCGCGCAGAATTTCACGTGCACTTTGAAAACGGCGCGCTCAGACTGCCGTTTCTCTGCGAAGGGCCCGCTGGTGCGGGCCCCTAGGACAGCTAAAATTAGCAAGCAGTGGTCGCGCCCAGTACGAAAGGGCGCTGACCTTGGAAACAGAGTGGGGTTACCGTTCCGAGGCCCAAGCAAGGCGGGCCCCTTGAGCACTACTAACGCTATCTTTGAGTGCGGCAAGGAACTATGACCCTCAGTTCTTGGTTATTGGGACTTGGAATGAGTTCTAGGGACGAATTGTCGATCTTCACGAATAAAGAATTCCAATGAAGAACTACAATTATGACAAAGATATTACTGTAAAGATATATGAACAGTTTTGTGCTTTATTAAATATTGGTGGGGCCCGGCCCCTGTGGCCCCTTAGGACGAGCCGCCCCTGGTTATGAGGAACAAGGAAACGCAAGTATGGTGGCCTGTAGGTGTTGCGCTGCCCAATTGTTTAAATATGTCGAAAAAAATCGGCCATTGGGGAACGAGTACACAGCTAATTATCTCAACATTACCCCACCTACTCAGAGACGTGCAGAATCTAAGTAAATAAAACAAAGTCGGGTTAATTACACAATTTATAACTCAAGAACGACTGGACCAATTTTAATTATCCCCGATTTGTTGGATTCATCTCCGCCTCGAATAGAAGAATAACTATTAAAATGCCGGAAAATTTCACGAAAAATAATTATACAGAAAATTAATCTAATGTATAAAAATCAATAATTGTTGGTTCGTGCTTAATGCGCCGCCGTACCAGGTATCCAATTGCGATAAAAATACAAAGTTAACCTTTTGCTTGCACTTGCGGGAAGAACATAGGCATAGCACAATTATAGTATCTCCACTAGATGGCACTAGAGCAATTCTTGATGGCGTTAAATGCAATTCCCAATTCACGTGAGCTTCATTGTTCGTGGGCGTTGCCGTGTGCCGTGGGGCGAGGTCGTGGAGAACACGAGGAGCAGGCGGCACAAGTTGATGAGAGGAGAGGGAAAAAGAGTCAGGTACAAAGAGAGAGAGAAAAAGAGAAACGGAAAAAGGGAGAGACGAAAACAGAGGAAAAAATAGAGACGGAAAATAGAGAGACAGAAAATAGAGAGAGAAGGAAATAGAAAGAGGGGGAAATAGAGAAAGAGAGGGAAAATAGTGGAAGAGAAGGAAAATTGAGAGAATGGAGGGGGAAATAGAGAGAGGAAGAAATAGAGAGAGGGAAATGAGAGAGCGGGAAAAAGAGTCAGAGAGTGGGGGAAAAGAGACAGAGGGGAGAGGAGACATAGAGGGGAATAAGAGAGACAGATGGAAAAGAGAGAGAGAGTGGGGAAATTGAGGGAGGACGAAAAAGACAGTGGCGGTGGGGGAGAAGAGGGGGAAAGGAGAAAAAAGAGAGAGGAGGAAAGAGAGGGGGAGAGGGATATTTCCTCAATTATTTCTTCTGTGACAGCAACGCGCCGGGTACCAGCTGGTTTATATATAAAATATTCCTTGAAAAGAATAACCTCCGCCACCCAGTGTTGCAGAAATTTAAGTTTGTGAATTTATTTGGAAATGACAAATCAAATACTGACGATATGAGAAACGTGTATCAGAGTACATGATGTTTCAAATTAGAATGTGAAAATAAAGAACGATATCTTAGGTCATTCCGACCCTTGTAACGAAACTAGTGGTGCTATAACAGCACACACTCTCGCATTTCTTTTAATTTGCAGCGTTGGAAAATTCAGAGACTTAAGCGAAAATGATCCCTATACTCTTCGCTTAAGCGTTCCTTCTTCTATTCGTGGAAAAAAATTGAAGAAAAAATTTGGACCGGTTTTGAGAAAAGTTTGTATTAATAAATTGCATTAATTTCAAGCCCAAATTACGTAAAAATTACTCTTTTTTAAAAAATTGTACACGGCCTTTCTTCAAATGTGTGATTTCTTAGAACAGATTTTGTTTGGGAAAAAATCTATATCTTCAATTTTGTTGTTTTGAAATGTAGAAATTTTGCTAAATGAAATCGCTTTGTTAATTAAATAGATATCTGAGTTCGGACTTATTTGAATCCTCCATTCCTGCCTCTCAGCAAGAGGGCGAGCGGAAGCTAGTGGAAGCGGAAGTGCAGGTGGAATCTGGTTGGGAGCAGGAAGAGTCTCGTCCGTCCTCCGCCGAGGACGACGACCCGGGAGAGGACGGCGAAGAGGAGGAGCTTCAGCTGGTGGAGTGGCGAGGGCTTGAGGTGGGCACTTTATCGATTTATAAGTCAAAATAAATAAGCAATTACGGTCATAATTCTGTGGTCGTAGGGTAAAGTATACTGTAACAAAATCTCTGGCATATATATTTTTTATTCACCCAACTTTTATACTCTTTACCCAGCTATTAAAATGATGACATGCTATTATCAAACTCATTAATTGATTACTGATATTAAAATTTGATTTCCCTAGCCAGCTCAATAAATTAATAATTTCTACAATGGGTTCGTAATTTGCCAATATCTACCATTCGCTTACCAGTTTCAGCATGGGCCACTCGATCCGTCCGCCATATGGAAGACGAGAAACCTCTGAAAGTTATTGTTTATGCAAAAATTGTTATCTACAGATTATGCAGGATTGCATAATAATCATGTGATCTGATATACATTAAAACAGTAACAGATTGATTTATTCAACTGATTTTCATCGATAAATTATTTTTACTGAATGTCTAATCAAGTTTTACGGTACCAAGAGCTCGCTTCTCAGATGTCGCCACGTAGATCTGATGACGGTCCTCTGCACGCCGCCTTGTCCGCTCTTCTTTCTTGCTACCACTATCTTGTCTAATACTTATTGCCGATATTTCCTAATAAAGTCCCTGTCGCGAATACTTCTACCTCGTGCATCAGATGTGCACCTACCCACGAACTTATTCGCCTCGAGCTCCACTAAACTATCTATACGGCGCTGCTTCTAATATACATCCACACTTCTGTCTTCCCTTGGTTTTTGCCAAAAATCACACGACCTATTACAGTTTGTGGCTAAAGTCCTATCATTCCCTCGTTATGAAAGTTAGAATTCCAATTCCTAAAGTTCCAAATTGCTCGTCACACGTAATTATTTCTCCACCAACCTTTCGCGTCGCGATTCCGTAAGAGAGTGATCGAGACGATGCCTTCTTCCTCGCAAGAGACAATCTTTCCATTGTTTTTTCCAGAAACCCTCTCACATCCGGTCATTTAACTATTATCATACCAGAATTACACGATATCCACCCCATGTTTGCCGGTTCCCTAGCAACCATATGTGACTGATCTTTTCCCTATAATGCACATATATTCGAGCATTTGCCATAAATATTGTACACCCAAGTTTTGGTATATTACATTACCAATGTACTTAAGAAATGTTACTTCTTTACTATATAATTACTGCCATTGTTTGGTTTCCCAAGTGTTTCTTTCTTTATTTTCGTTATTTTTATCAATTTCTCTCACCATTTCACTTAACTATTTCAAAAATAATCAGTCTACCTAAATAAATCTATCTTGTGTGTCTATTTACGAGACTATATCTGTTTTACTTTCTCGTTACGTAATGGTGCAAAAAGCAATGTGAGATTTTGACAGAAATTCACATTTCACATTTTTTCAAAATATTATAAGATTTGGAGTAATTTTGAATTGCATCCTTTGAATTTTCAAGAGATTTAAAGTGAAATAAATTGCAACGGAATATATATATATATATATATATATATATATATATATATATATATTGCAACGGAACACGTCGCCCCAAAATTCCCGTGGCGCGTCGGGCATTCACCAACTCTTGCTATCAGGGTGTCATTAATCCTAAGTGATTTCAACCTAGCCTCAAGCGCCCGACGGTTCACCGCCGATCCGCTCACAGAGTTGATTTAGTTTACTTCTATTCCAGGTACTCATGTTGGGAAATACGGGCTTGAAGGAACACAGGCAAGTTCAGACAAATAAGATCAAAAATTGAAATTCTGTGACATAAAAATCATATATTCTTTCCAAAGGCAAATAATGTAACAATGAAATGTTTGAATACAAATGAGAACACGAATTACGTGTTCACGAATGACGCTGGATGTGGACGCCCCACCCAAATAAATAATGATTCTAAAACAAAAACGCTCCTGCTTTATCTCGTCTTTGAATTTACATTGACAATAACATTACTATTCTAGGCTACTAGTTGGTGCAACTACGAAAGAATCTAGTCTTAATGTCCTACGTCTAAGATAAACCCCTTTAATTGAAGAAAAAATAAACATTTTTATGCACTCTTCATAATTCCCACTTATTGAGACACAACTTTTAAAATTTACAATCTATGACACAACCCTTTCAGTTGGCTCATTTCTCTCTGACATTGAATAATTTACCAATGGCTTCGTTAAAGTTTCCATTTCCTAGTTTCACATCGTTATTAACTTTATTTGCATAATATTTATTTTTCCTACTTTCCCCTTCACGGGTCCTCACGCTTCCGCATTGGGAATTGGCGGAAGGATCTCGCCTTCTTAGCGTAGTCATCACGAAAATCCACGTCGGCAGCCGACCCTCTCCTCCAGTAACCTTGTCTGTGATTGGGAGCGCGCTGTCTCGCCACGCAGAGCTTGGTGACGCTGTCGACTCGATTCGTTGGCCGGCGGCACCTCCTCGAACACTGCTCTCGACCTTTGTGTCGAAACGTGTCTTCACACCCCGGGCGCAAGGCCAGGCGGTGGGGCTACGCATTGAGTTCGCCACTCCTCGCTTCCAGACGCTCGTATCTCGCTCCGTTTAACATCGCTCTTTTCTTCAAAGGGCGTGGTTTTGGAGCCGCTTGTGCTGGAGTTTCGTCGCAATTATTGAATGAGATGTAACAAAAACAGCTCGTGGTGCTCCCGATCACACGCCAAAGAAATACTTTCAAATGTACGACTTGCTTCTTCAAAAGGTACGGAAGCACTCGGTGTTACTCCGCTCCTCACAAAAAGCAGACAGTTACCTTTACGTAAACCTTTAACAGCTCTTCCTCTCACGAAACATTTTCGGAAAATTTTCGAATTTCGCAACGGACAGAAGTATTCTGCCCGCCGTTTCCCAAAAGAACGTACGGCAGGCTAGATTTAAATGGTTATGTTTAATTAAAAACTAAAACTTATGACTAAGACCAACATACAATATTTCCCTTTACAGGTGACATTGACCGTCATTTGCGATCGATTGAAATTGTTTCTGCTTCAAAAGTCATGCGCGGCTTTGCTGCAATTAAGAGTTTCCCTTTTGGCAATATTATTATTCCCGGTCGTTATAGCCCTCTGCCACTCAAGTTATTTAGCGCCGTTGTTCCGCTGATGGGAGGTGGTCAGGCCTCAGCAGGTAGTCGCAGGAGCCGCACGGTCGTCAACCGCACGCGCCGAACACAAGAGGTGGGCGGGGAAGCGCACCCAGGGAGGCGCGTGCTGACCAGCTGGCGGAAGAAAATCTGCCTCCAGGCCTAGTTGCCGTTCGCCTCAGGTCAATGCGGCACTGACCGGTCCAGTCTCTAGTTTGCGTTCTCAGCAGGGCAGCCGGAAAGTAAATCCCTCACAGCAAATTTGGAAGTCAGACTTGAAAGAAGTCTGATTGGTTGTCTCATTTCAACAGAGCTGTGTCGAGTGAAAGCTTCTCGACCAATCACATTCAATTTTGGGAGACGCTATCCTTGATTCGTTACTTTAAAAACTACTTCGTTGGGTTCTCGTGTGTGAGTCTGGCAACGATCTCTTTTATTTTTCTTTACAAACGTACTCGAACCGCCGCCAATTCTCTGAGCCCTTTTTTGCTTGTGACAATGCTTGCGAGGATGTCCCGGCTGGCCACTTGTCGGTATAACAAATAGACCCTAAAATTTTTACATGGCGTCCCGTGCGCTCGCGCTGGGGTGTGGCACACCAAAAGATGTCTTCGGACTTCATAACTTCCCTTTGATAGGAGTTTCCGGTGCTGCGCAGGTCCCGAGGTCCGTCTCAATGTCCACGATCGACAAGAATCACACATCTACGTTGCCTCAATGACTTCCTTTCAATTTTTTTAAAGAAAAGATGCATCCGGGCCTCAGCGTGTGGGGGCGGATGGAACACTTCACGCCTTCTAAGGAGTGGGCGTCTAGGTTGGGTTGGTGTCGGCGCACAAGGGCAGCAGAGTGGGAGGGGTAGGGGTGGGGGCGGGTTGTCCGCGGTAGCGCCCTTTTTGCGAGCAGGCGATGGCTGCTCAAAATATATTTCGTAAAAGAGGCGAGATTTGTCGTTGAAATAAATATTTCGCGATTTGCCACAGTATATATAGTGACCTTTGGCATATTTGGATATATTACATATCCAAACATCCGAAAACGTCCACCAAATTAGGCTGACGTCACTAGTAGACAGAGGTTGCGACGTAGCAGAGGCGCGCGAAGAAGCAGTCAATAGAAGAGCGGTCTATTAGCCACAACACTAAATCGGAGTTGCAGGAGAGTGGTCGTTTCCATCCCCAGAACAGTTGTCGACGTCATTTTCCCCTAACGAGGCCGTGAAAACTCGATCGCATAAATAGTGTGCAACGGACGAACGGAAATCATCTTCTGAAATGAAGCAATGTTTTTCTCTTTTGAAGTGGCGACGCGAACATATCAGCTCTTCTCATTAGGAAAAGTCGTTTTGTAGCCATTTTAGTTAGAAATGTTGAAGTGACGTACGAGGAAGCAGTTAGGCAAAACATTGTGGATAATTGACGCACTAAAACATGCTGCGGAAATATCAGCCGCATGAGCTATGAGTTAACGTAGTGCGAGAGAGAAAGGTAAACGTGGAAAATAAAGAAGTGCAATAAAAACTGTTGCGTTCATTCTGGTGAATATAACTCAGCCGTTATAGCTTAGGCGGGTTATAGCTTAGGCGTTATAGCTTAGGCGGACGCTACGCGACTGGAGGCGCTGCGTGGAACGGCGTAGGCCACCCGTGCGCTGCTGGGAGCAACGCGGGTCAGCTGCCTCCGCTGCGAGGCCGGCGCAAGGCGGGCGCATCGGCGCATCAAAGCCGAACGGCACAACTTCAGAGACGAGGCAGCACGACCAACATCGTACGTAACGAGTGCCAATTTTCTAATGGGACCCGATAGCAACGCCGTCGTGGATTTGGAGGCAGGGGTCTACGAAACTGCTAGTGCTGGAGAACGGGAGAAATGAGTGTTACTCAGAAGTAGGGTATTGTAGCGATTGAGAATTTTGGATTAATTGAACGGAGTAATACATGCATTATTTCTAAAAAATGATTACGAAACTCTGTAAATATGTTCATATTGGGGAAAATAGGACCAATAGTAAATGTTGAAGTGTTAGTCATTATTTGATACCATATACCTGGTAAGACTGTATAAATATTAGTAGGTATTTGAAAGTAGCCAGTTTTGGGGATGATTTGATGTTAAGGAAAATCTGAATTGAAAGTCAGTGTAAGGTTCAAGAGAGATGGCGACCGTGCACGGTGAAATTTTGTGTTTAAAGACTAGACCAAGGAGCGAGGATGATTTTAGTTCTAATGGAAGAAGTCCGCTGATGCGGATATTTGTTGCAGAATATATACTTCATAGATATTTAGTTTGGAGAATATACCAGCTCTGTTTATTCTAATTTAGTGCGTGATCTGGAACATCTCCTTTCTCACACCCGAAAGATCCCACGATCAATCAAGCTCTTCCGAATGCCTCGGTTAGCGTCGCCCCGTAAGGCATATTGTTATTTAGGCGGGAGTGGACGTTATAATTTATAAGGAGCATCCGAAAAGAAAGGAGCCAGAGGCCTAGGAAAATGTATGTCAAAAGTATTAGTCCTGGCTGTTAAGGCTCTTGTCCCAATGCGACACAAGGCGGTGAATGGCTATCTCGTCAAATTCCCGGGGTTGTGTTCTGAGCTCGTTTCACACGTACTGCTTGATGTCGCCGTTCGAGGTGAATCGTTTCCCTCGGAGCCTTTTGAGGGGATCTGGTTCGAAGTTATGACTCATATCCAGTCACCACTCTTGCCAGGAACTCATTCTCTTGCCTGGCATACCGCTGCAGATGATCTATGAAGTGGGCCATTCAACTTGCTTCCTGTTGCGGCTGAAGTGTATGGGACACCCATCGGGCGTTCACTTTTTACGCCAGCTCAGTCTTTCCGTCATGTTGGTGTGAACACTTTCGACGCTCAATCCGATCTGGACGGCTGCGGCTTTCACTGCTCGGCGGTCCTGGACCTCCAACCTGGGCTGTTTCATCAAAAACTACACCCGTCCTTCCCTTAAGGGCTTGTTTCAAGCCTTGACCCCAAGAATATGCAATGTCCACCGTGCACTTGAGGCATTCTTCGAAGTGTGTCCGTTTCCCCCAGATAACTAACGATGCCTCTTTGCTCTTCTTTAGATGCCTTCATGTTACTGTTTCACTGCTTCTGAACACAAAGCGAGAGAGAGCGTTGGACGATTCGCGCATGCTTCTGCTAGCTTTTAGTCACATGAGTTGCACCGTTGACCCTCTAGCATAGGGCTGTAAACGTCTGCGCTCTTGTCTCGCGTATTTTTTCTGTCTGAGCAAATATATTCATTTCTTTTGTAAATAATAAACAATTTACATGTTCCTGGAGTGTTTCTATGCTTCCATAATGCATATTTTTGCCTAAAAATCATTTTTTCGAACCAACTTTTGAGTGCTAATAGCGGCTCAACCATTTCGGAATATCCACCTAGTTTATTAGACAAAATACGCTTAGAATTGTCTTAAGAGTTCATTTTTGAAGTTTCGACGTTTCCTCCCCGCACATCCTATATATATATATATATATATATATATATATATATATATATATATATATATATATATATATATATATAGGGTCAATACATTTTAAGTGGTCCAGCACTGGTCGCTCGACCATCTCGAAAAAAATTCATATTTTGTACATAAATTTCCTTATGTTTTGGCTGTTCAAAAACATCTTTAACTTTTTTTATTGTACCTCGTTTACAAATGGCGGTCATTTTTGTTTCGCGCCGTGCGCCATTTTTCGCGTTTGCAGACATTTACTCTTTTCTAAAGTACTCAGCACTAGGTTGTTCTAGCATTCTAGAATAAAAACCATTCGATTCAGCATACTCTGGCCTGCAAATCGAAATATTACTTACCTATTTTCTATGTTTTTATTTGGAAAATATTTGCAACCAAATCTAGGGAACGCGAATGAACGAAATTCGATTTTCAGAGAGTAATTTTTCAAAGAAGAAATAGAATCTAAGCCTTAATTTTTTCTGTGCTTTTACACACAACAATATAGTTACGTTTTGTAAAATATCATTGGTATATAACGTACCCCTTGAAAATTACATTCTCTTGAATATTGGAGAAGACTATCTCTGCAGAAACCTTCAGAAATATTAAACAGAATGGCAAGTTTAAACGCAAAAACATAAACACTGCTGATAGGCAGGTGCTGATAGGCAAAACAATACACTGCTGATAGGCAGGTTAGTTTGCTAATTTACCTGAAGGAGAAGGGCACCGCCGGTCACACTATTTAATATTTTGTTGATTGGTTCATTGATTATTAGAGATTCCCGACGAGTCAACTGATAAGTTCATGGCTCCCGAAAGTGTTGTGCATTTTTTTCCTCGGGATGTGGCGGTGATGATCTTCCCCTGCTGTCAGGTGAGATCCGGCGCCGGCCTGCCTATCAGCAAACGGGCTTTTCCCCAAGGAGATATCTCATTTCAGCGGGGCACCGCCCCAGCCGGGACAAGCTCGAAGCCCCTGAACGGTCCCCCGATATGTGTGGTGGTGTAGTGCGTGTTAGTGTAAGTGTGTGTGTAAGGGGTGAGGATAGGACAAGTAAGAGGAAAGAAAGATCGGACGAGGTTTGTGGTCCGTTTGTTAGGGTACTGCTCCGGCATTTGCTTGGTGTTGATCGGAAAAACCACGTAAAACTACAGATCACAGCAGCGGGCCGCTAGAATTCTCCTCCAGACAGCGACTGAAGTCGAGTGACGACGCGCCAGGTTCGAACTCGAACATGCGCGACGTTGGAATCTGTCTTTTTCTTGTTCTCGTTCTTTTCTTCACTGACCCGAAGCCTGTATTTGAGTTCGCCTCATGCGAATACGAATGCGAAGTGGAATGCGTCAGTGCGCATGCAAGTGTGAGTGTGTGTGTGTGTGTGTCATGCTAATAATTAACAAAACTTGCGGAGGTTTGAACTGAAATGCGTGCTGCCTCCGCCACCGGGGTCTGCCTGCTCGTGGTCTGTCTGGCTGCTCGTGGAAGTGGCGCTGAGCGGGGCGTGTGGCGCAGGAGGGCGAGGCGCCGGCGACGTGCGAGGCGGCGCTGCAAGTGGCGCTGGACGCGGAAGGCGACAGCCGCGCGGTGGAGGCGTGCCTGCAGGTGACATGCCACGGGCGCGTCCGCTACGGTCATTGTACGTGATAAAATACCGGAAAAAGTGTAAAATATGTGTTTAAAAAGACGAAAATATTTGTTTGTTACCCGCATGAAAACCAGTAATCGAGATCGAGGGAAGCGTGCACGTAAACCGTGACGTCATCCCCTGTACATTTCGTCTGTGCAATCTTAGGGACAAGCATCATGAGTGATGAATGTATGTTATCGCTCGGAGTGTCATTGCCTGAATCGATTGTAGTGTTATAAATTGCCCTCAGACCTTTCGACAAGTCCAGAATCTGACATACTCCATTCAGCCCGGAAACTGCTACAGTAGTAAGTGATGAGACCAACCATTGCATTCCAAGCTGGCACGTCTTTCACCGTGCATCCCGAAACTCCAAAGTCTTAAACTTGAAAATACACAAAATATTCATTTATCCCTCCGCTGAGCTCGTTGAAGAATTACCTCGATGGGCACTTGACGCTTTTAAGGACCCTAGTCTTATTTAAGATAATGCTATTGATGAAAGAAATGTATTTGCAAATAATGATTGAAAAGAAAACCTTAATGTATTTATTGTATAGTTAGTTACGTTTTTAGATAAAGATTTAGATTTGGATAATATTGCTGTTTTATTGAAGAGTTTACATAAGGTCTTTGTAAATTTTCTTTAAGTAAGGTCTTTGACACCCCAATTACCCTGGTTTATATCTCTTTGTTGGTTGCTTTTCAAAATAAACTTGCTCATTCAATGGGAAGGAATTAGCAGATTCACGTGGAATTTCATTCACAGAATTTGAATTCTGTACTCGTCAGGATTTCTTTTCTTATACTGAAGGACAAGGCACTTGCTTCTGAATCCTACTAGATAATCGTCGACTGTATATTGCACCCATGAGTACATAAGATCAAAGTTTGAATAAAAGTTTCCAAGACATCGCTTCTTTGAGTTTAGTTTGTTAGTCAAATTGTAAAAAAAAATAGATTTTTCTTGAAAACTTTTATGTCACATAATTACCTCAAAAACGTATCTACCATGTTGCAAAATTCTGATAAATTCTACAATTCTGCAAAATCTTCACTTCCTGATCGTTATCCTCCAGCAGATATCAATAACCCAAGATAAGCTTCTAATTCTCGTATTTCATCCATTTCATTCCACTATTTAGGTACGATTAGCTTCCTCCCATACCTGGTAGATTCGTTTGGCTGACCTATTTGTTTCCCTTACAATAATAGAACTAATGGTGCAACAGAATGACACAGACTTTCCCGAATTCGTTTTCTATTTGCTTTGGTCTCTGCTAGCTATTCGGACTTGACACATACTCTTGCCAGTTGCCATCTATTGCCGCCCAAAAGTACATTTTTTGACATTTTCTTAATATTTCGGTTTCCTAATGGTAGAAGAGAAATATTAATTTTAGAATATTAAAGAACAGTAAAACCTCGTCCTAAATCGGTATTTTCTTAGAAAAGTTTGCAGCCGTTTTCAAGAAAATGACGTTTAGCGAAATGGGAAATTTGAAGCTCTTTTTCAGAGATAATTTTTGAGATATCGAAACACTTCATTTGAATTTCAATTTACAAATACAATAGTGTTTACAAATTATATGCATATTGTGCATTACAAATTATATGCATAATGTGCATATTAATGGTGTGAGAGATCTTCCAAATAAAGTACATTTGTGTAATATTTGAAAAAACAAAAAAAATCCCCACAATAAACTTTACGTCATATTAAAAAAGTGGGTCATTCCATGCAAAAATTGGATTTTATGACATGACTTCTTCAAACTTGAAAATATTTTGGGATATTGTTGTCCATGATGCCTACATCGCCGAGGTATAATATTAAAATTTTCTAACTAATTGTTCGGCAACAATGCACTCTTAAAATCTAAAACTTCTTGTGAACATCTTATATTCTTCGATTTTTTTTCGCCCTCATATAAACGTTTCTAAAAACTCTAAAAATTTGTGAGTATATATAAGATACGTAGCTAAATTATTCACTAAAGAGCAAATTTATATCGTGCTATTCTTGGCATACAACAATAAAAAACTTTTTAAAACACAATTACTCCAAAGTCAATATTTTTAAAATTATGAAAATGTGCAATAATATTGCGTTTAGAATGTTCTAGAAGCTATTAAATTTACTTGATGATATCTATCAAGAAAAAAATTATCATTAAAAACACTCACATGAAACAAGGGGCACTATGCAACCCGCCACAAAAATCTATTGTTTGCAGCGCCTCTGCTAACGTGGCGGCTGATGAACCACTTAGTTAAAGGTGTCGTCCCTTGGCACTTCAGTTCAATTTGAGACAGGATTTACTGAAAGTTTGTTCTCACTGATGGAATGAGATAGATTTTTTGAAAATTGAAAAAGCGCAATTTTTTCAAATAATATATACGAGAGGAAACAAATATTCTCGGCAGAATTCCTGGGTATACCTATACCTGATAGCCTATTCGATTTCTTCGCTCAGAAGTTGTAAGTCATCCATTGTGAGTAGGTAATCCAAGATTCCTGTAAAGCTTATCAGCACGGTTCAGCCCATCTCGAGATAACTAACGAAAGATTTAAACGCTACTGTAAATTCGAAATTTGAAGCTCTTTTTCACAGCAAATAACCGAGTTTCCGAAAAACTTCATTTTAAGCACTTTCACTCACGAATACATTTGTGTTTACAAATTGCTGAAAATGTGCATATTAACGGCGTGAGAGATCTTCAAAAAAATGACATTTGTATAATTTTTGAAAAAAATACACCAAAGTGAACATTACAACATATTAAAGTCCCCAATTAGCACTATCCGTTCCAAAAGTTTGAAGAAACAAATTGGAGCTATTTATGAGAAAATGAGCGTTTCTTAAAATGGGGAATTTTGAGCTAGTTTTCACAGAAAACTGTTGAGTTTTCGGAACTATATCACATTATTTAAAGCACATGTACTCATGTATATAATAATGTGAACAAGTCGTCGCTAATATAAGTACTAACAACGTAAGACACAAGTCAGACAAATTACAATTTTTGTAATTTTTGCAAAAACAAAAGAATATTTGAATTAACCTAAAATATGAATTAACGGAAAATATGAATTAACCTAAAAGTCCGAGTCCTAGTCAATATGCCGCAGTCATTAGCTCCTTAAGTGTAGTGGTGGTTAGAATGCGCAGCTTTACTTGTTTTTGTTTCGACGCACCAGCCTGTTGTATTGGTTTGTGTGTGAATTGGCCCATGATAGAAGAGCGAAGTGGGGTTCAGGAAGGCGAGGAAAATGAGTTTTCATTATCTAAAACACTAAACTTGTTTTAGGCTGCAAATGGATGTGATGTCTGTGGCTTTAATACTGTCACGGGTGCATGGTTATAAAATTTCTCAGTTACCTGTTTGTGTCGAGCCGTCTGAACAGTGATCTAATCATCTTCGCGCATTGGTGTCCCTCCGGCAACGGTGATATAAAGGCCATAAAACATTTAACCACGGGATGCCGAAGCTGGATTACAAAGAAAACAATGAATCACCCAGCCCCATGATGGTCGGGTGGGCGTCTGCCTGCAGGTGGTCCTGGACACGGAGTTCCTCTACAAGAAGGACCCGCCGGCGGCGTGGCGGCTGCAGAGCCCTCGCCGCGTCGCCGAGGTGGCGCTGCAAGTGGCGCTCGGCGCTTCCGAGGCACCCAGCGCAATTCGAGGTGCTGTGGCGCACGCTGGCGACGCGTTCTGCGCGTGCGCACCCATATATTCCTAAACTATCATCTAACATCTCTCACCGGTTCCTATCTCTCTTCGTCGAGATAACGAAGGGTTAGGAGCGTTGCCTTATGGCCGCGTATACTGCTATTTTTCTAAGAGCGACTCTCAAGATAACTCAAATCCCATCTTCGCGATGGAATATGTCACGGCATTTCGCGTCTTTCTCAGTCGTTCTGCTAGATTTCGCACGATCGCGACCGTATGAAGCAGTGCTTGCGATCATGCCACTTCTACCGGCAAGACCGAGAAAGGACGCGAAATGCCTGAGTTGACCACCTGAGTTGCTCTCGTATTTCGCTCATAGAGAGGCGGTCAATGCATAATCTATTCACGTAGAAGGCCTGCCCCTTTTTCCCGAACCTTTATTCGGCGAACTGAAGACTGACCCTTTGAGATGAGCCTGGGCACTCAGGCTGTTAGCCTGTTTTCTCCTTTGTTTTTATTATTTTTAACTTTGCTATGAGTTAAATTTTAACTATAATTAACAAATACCTCCCCTGTCAAATTAAATTTGATTGCGCGCGAATTTAGTTCTAGAGGTTACAAATTAGCATTTTATTTTAACCCCAGACTTTAAAACCATTTATGGTTTTTAATCGATGTACATATTATTAACATCCATTTTGAAAATGGATGTTTGGTAACATCGATGGTTTGTCACCGACGTCGCATGTGCAGCCGCCTCCGCACCCCGCGCCCCGCGGGGGCGTGCTCCTTTCGCCCGACGCTGTCCCCTGCCAGAGCCGCGCGTAGCGCGCCTGCTGCCACCTTTGGAGCTGCGGCGGCGCGACGCGCTGGGGATGCAGTTACTGAAGGCGGCGCAAGAGGGCAGGTGGGATCGGTGGTCCTGTGTTGAAAAGGCATGATTCCAAATCGCACACGAATTTTAGTTCTCGTTCCTGCAGTTCAAAGCGTCGCCTTTCCTTCCCCTGTGAAACTTCCTTTGCCATTCAAAGCGCTACTAACTTGCCGAGACAGATTGACGTTTCGCCACGTGTTTTCTAGTTGAGAACGAGGCTCGAGCTTTCCGCCGTCACTTTAACATTAACGTCCTCGAGTCTATGCACTTCACAATTTCCGTCTAATTAATGCCATAATATATAAACCAAAACCTCGACATGACCGGGAACCAAAACAGCGATTGACTGATTGATTAGTGACTTCCGGCGCGTCAAAGGCTAAGGCCATTAGTCCCGTCCGAATAGTGCCTTTTTTTCCGGAAGGTGGTGGTGATCTTCCTCCGCTAGATGGCGAGATCCGGCGCCGCCATACACGTCGGCTTGCGAGGTTTTCCCCAACTAGCAACTATCTCCCACCAGCGGGTAACCACCCAACCGGGACAAGCTCAAAGCTCCCGACTGGTCTCCGTGCATATGTGGTAGTATCGTGCATGTAAGTGTAAATGTGTAAGTGAGGAGTGAGCATAGGATAAGGAAGAGGAAGGGACGATCGCGCGCGGTTCGCATTTGTTAAGGCACTTCAGGCTATAACACACACTAAATGTCTTTAGGGATCAGATATTAAATGATATATAACTAGAGTCCGGAAAAATATGTAGTATAAAACGTCAAAATTTGTACATAAATATGTAATGAAACAGTAAGAATATGTAATAAATATGTAAAATTGGATAAAATATGTAATATTAAAATTCTCTAATTAAAAACCATGTACTTAGCAAGAAATTATATTTAGAAAAAATGCTCACTTTACATCTAGTCAACTAGTCAACTCTCGTCAGTAGTAAAAGCTTCATCTCTAGTAACTCTGGACCGTAGTTTAGCTGCCGGACTAATCGCAATAGAAGCCACTGCACAAACTGGCGAGATCTACTACCACGACACATACACTGTAGCATTCATCGAAGTATTACACGTCAGTGATCGGAAATTTTTCTCCGAAACTAAGGTTAGAGATCACAAAACGCGGTGTCAGTGATGCTTTGGACACCCAGATTTCCCCAATAATGTAGGGAAAATGCTGATTTAAAAAATACAGAATTAAATAAAAGAAAATTGATAAAATAAGAAAATATATTGTGAAAACAGCAAAATATGTAAAATATGTAATATAGTACTAAATATGTAAGAATATGTAACGAAAAAATTCGATATTGTGTTAGGAGGGCTATGATTCGCCAAGATTAAAATTTTGAGAACGGTAAGTAGAAAGACAAAAAATTTGTAATTACATAAAAATCAGGTCTCTCTATATAACTATTCTTGGGTTTTTATTTCTTGACACTTGGGGTCTTGTCTTCAGGATGTCTCACAGTATTTCATGTCGTTTTCGGTCGTACCACTAGGAGTCGCATGATCGCGACTGTATCGAGCAGTGCTGGCATCTCTGCAACATGTTGAAACTAAAATCACTTACATTGCAGCCAGAGGACATCCTCATCAGCTTTGATGTGATTTCACTCTTCACGATGGTGCCTGTGAATGAAATTGTGGCATTACTTCAAGATATATTTCCGGATGATAGTACAGCTTTGTTCAATCATGTTCTCACCACCACATACTTTTTGTGGAAACCGCTGGTACAAATATCCCCGCGGACCGGGCGGCTCCGTCAGTCATCGGCGAACCATCAAAGAGGATTCTTCGTTCGAGACCGCATCGCCACCGAGGATGTCTGCTGCAGTTGTGGACGAAACGTCTGGAAATATGTTTTTCAATGGACCCGGCAAGAAAAGGCAACTCCAGCCCGGAAGAAAACGTTGAAACGCAGGAAACTCGAATGTGTCATTTCCGAATTTCTTCCAGTTGCGAAAATAGAGAGAGTGCGAGTAAAATGGGACCAGCACCACTTTCTTTACCATTGTTTGCTACACACGTGAAAAAATTTGAAGCTGTTTCTAAGAAAATAATGAATTCAAATTTTAAAAATGCCTTTTTTTCACCCAAAATTACGAAACAATCTCATATTTTTGAAACATTGAACATAACCTTACCTAAAGATTTGTTTGTGATGAACACTTTTCATTAAGACAAAATTTGTATCTTCATAATTTAAGGTATAGAAGAGTTAAGCGACTTTTATGCTACTCGGCGTTAAAATTTAATCAAAAAATTCCATTTTTTAACATACTGAAAATGTCCCAAATGATGTAGTTTTTGGAGCTACTCCCAATACTAAAATACTATCTGTTTCAAATTCAAGGGGTCGCGACATCAGCCAGATCGATTGGGGGTTTTGGTGATAAATCTGCTTGTGCTTTAGCCGCTAGCTTTGTAAACAGACAGATGAACGGACAGACATACGGTTTGCCGTGAATCGATTTTTCTGTATCAAGGACCCACAAAATATAGATTCTGACTACACACCGCGTTAGGGGAGGTAATTTTCCTATATATAGGGACAAGATGAATCTACTTTTTCGTTACTATGACCCGGCAATAAGAATTTTTGTGTCGAAAATTCGCCACTTTTTCCTGCAGCATTGCAATACTTTATACTGCATAAGCAGAAGAGAGCAAATAAAAACCTGTGTTATCCGAATGTAAACACGACCGTTTCCTGGCAGCTGAAGCCCCAAACGTGTGGGCGTGCGCGGGCGCTGCGCAGGGCGGCGGAGGTGCGGCGCCTGCTGGGGCGCGGGGCCGACGCCAACTGGCGCAGCCGCTCGCGCTGGACGCCGCTGCTGGCGGCCGCGCACCGGGCGCGCCCCGACGCCGTGGCGCTGCTGCTGCAGGGCGGCGCCCGCGCCAACGCCAGGTCAGCCTCACTGCAGCGGCCGGCTGCTCTGATCGGTAGTTTGCCGTGGTTTTTCCGATCATTACCAGACGAATGTCGGAGCCAAACCACAATATTCGAGCCGCGCGCGATCTTTCATTCCTCTTCCTTGACCTATCCTCACCCCTTACACTCACACTAATATGCTCTACACTACCACACATGCCGGGAAACGGTGGGGAGCTTAGACCTTGTCCCGGCTAGGGCGGTGCCTCGCTGGTGGGAGATACCTAATTCGGGAAAACATTGTTTGCCGACAAGTAGGTCGGCGCCGGATCCCACCCTCCAGCGGGGGAAGATCACCGCCACCTCCCGAGGGAAAATCATGCTCCAAACTTAAGGGACTAGTTATCTAGTAGTTGACGCCATCACCAATCAATTGGCAGCTGGGAGTGGTGTAGAGCAATGGTGTCACTTACTCGGGCCGGGAGATCGTGTGGTCATTCTTGCATAAGATCACAACAGCAGAAACAGTAGCAACAAACAAATCGCAACGAGAGCGTACACAACACTAGACGACACAGTACCGCACACACGATTCATAAGCAAACAAATAATGTCGCTCTTCGCCAACACCTATTCTTTATTATTTTTAAAATAATATTTCCGTTCTACGATTTGGTAACCGGAAAATTAAGAAAATATCAAAAAAATGTACTTTAGGCGCCGACAGATGGCAGCTGGCAAGAGTATGTGGCAAGTCCGAATAGCTAGTAGACCAAAAGAAATAGAAAACTAATACGGGAAAGTCTGTGCCATTCTGTAGCACCACTAATTCTTGCTGTCTCCCTGCCTATTTCTGAACGGAAAAATCGAACACTAACGGATACGGCTCATCATGATCATGGCTGCCTTCATATTTATGGAAGTAGTTAATACCATCAATTATATTCAAAATAGATGCCCGAAAAAAGATTAAATGGAAAACCACCATATGAAATTCATTTGTGGAAATTGGAAAAATGGAAAAAATGGAAAAATATACGGAGTATCATACTTCAATTGATTTGGTTCTGAACTTTATATCATGGTGACGTGATTTATCACCCGGGAGATTTATCACCCGTAAGAAATAAGCTTCAGCCACATTTCAAAAAGGATTTTTCGTGCGATATTTTAGGATAAATATAAAAGCTTGTAGAATATGTGTTCCTGTTAAAAAACGAATAGAAGTGTCAAGGGATGACAAATTTACGGAAAATCCAGATGTAAAGTTGAACAACACATTTGAATTGCTGTGTACACAGCCAGTTTCGAAGTCGGCGCGCACGCAGTGCACGCCCTCTATTCTGAAGAACACTAACCGCTTCGACAGGCAGCGTGCTGAGAGAGCGAGTCTTCATCAACCTCGCCGCCAGATATATAACGGGCGTCCCGGCTCCCGACAAGTCAGAAGTGAGCGAGTACGAGCTATGTAAACAAGCGTTGTGGAATGTGTTGTTGCGCCGGCTGCACTGATGATTTACTGTGTGAATTCCTGGAACTACTGTGATTTTGGCTGGTGAGGGGCATCTTCTGGTGATGCGGAACTCGGCTACGGACTTGGTGAATTCTTTTGGCTAGTGGACCACTGCTTTGTTGTGATATCCGTGGGAGACGGAACTGTACGATTGTAATCGGAATAAACTTTCTTTGTTGAAAATTTCTGCCTCTACCTGTTTTTGCATATATTTCATGAATAATTGAAACTGAAAGATAATTGTGATTTAATGAACAGGAATAATTGAATAAAATAACGAGATCATTTGTCGAAATAAATATGCCATGATCCAGAGAAAAAATGTAAAATATCTCCAGTAAAAATGGTCAAGAAATGTAAGGAAATATCGCAGAAGATACATTCTGGACAGTCAGGAAGACTACGAATGGATCGAGGAAGAACTGAAGATGCTTTCCTAAATGAGGATCCTAACAGACACGCACTTTTATAGTATCAGATGGTTGAGAGCAGTGGCAACTGAAGTAAAATCAATTTTAACAAATAAAACTTGGAAAATATTTCCTAGATAAAATGCTAGAGATATTGTAGGAACTCCTTTTGTTTTATTTATTTAACACGTAACTGATGATATTTTGGAAAGAATAAAAGCTAGAGAACTCGCCAAAGGTTATTCATACGACGGAAGAGATTTTTACAAAATGTTTGCCTCAGCGTCTCGTCTAAATATTATTCGACAAATGAATGCACTCCTATACGAAATCGGATGAAAATTAGTCAATTCGGAGTAGCCAACAGCACATCTTAGCGGTTCATATCATCGGTTCAGACGATGCATTTATGGAGATTTCTAATGAAATCGAATTTCTCAAACATATGGTTCACAGCAAAAGATATCATTATGAAGCTGTTCGAGATGCCAAGTCTAAATTACAAGAAATGTCAAACGGGTACACAAATGGTATGTCACATGAAGAAGGCACTGTACAGTTTAAAAAGAGGTATGTCGACCTTGCAACAAACGCCTAGACAAATCTAGAAGAGAAGCTGCTACTTCTACTGAAAAGGAATCCTTGCGTACACATGCAAAACCAAAATAACGAAATAATGATCATCGTAGTATATGTTGGTATTTTAGTAAGGTGTTGTGAAGATTGACATCACGCGTAGATTAGCATTCTTTTTTACGTTCACACCAATGTACACCACTACTAATTTAACCAAGATTCCGACGGTAACACATTTCTATATCCTGAATTTGTTGGGCTTTTACTATATTTATCAATGGCTACTCTGTCCGACATTCAGGCACTGAATACAACATTGTTCACGCAGGATACCTATTCTGTGTGAATAAGATACAAAGATTATATCGCTACCCAGCGAGAATTTTCGTACACCAAAATTGTGAGTCCTATATTTCATGTACGAACTAAACATATAGATGTTCGTCATTTTATCAGAGAATAATAGAATCCGGTTAAATACTTTGGTGGATGTTTTGTCAACAGAAATGCCAGCTGACATCACAACAAAAGGACTGACTAAACACAAACACGAATATTATTTTAACCTGTTGGGACTATCAAGAATATCGACGCAAATATTATCTCTTCGAGAAGTATCGAATTCCAGACGAGATAATAAAGCTGTATAATCTCCGTGAGTACACATATGATTCCCCTCAATACAAAGTTACCCTGACTTTTCGACATCCATTTGTTGTTTGCGTGTATTTCTTCTTTTGCATTATATCATGTTAGTGTACCAGTTATTCAATGAACATGTTGCTACAAAAAATCTTCAAGAATTATTTTTTTAACCAGATCTTTACTAACACATTTCGCCCTTCATTCGAAGCAAAGCGAAGGCGCCGCCCAGAAGCGCCGGGTCACTTCACCCACAGCCACCGAACAGCGCCAATGCGCGGAAAGAAAGGCTTCTGCCGTCACACTGCTGTGTGCGCCGGCGATATATACTCTCTGGTGTGCGCCGGCGGCCGCAAGGCAGTCCACGTGTAAAAAGACAAGCTCGCTGGCGCTTCCTAGCGGCACGTTCTGCTGACACTGGCGCGGAAGCGCTGCTGGTGGTGGGAGTTCGCCACCAAGCGCCACAGCAGCTCCACTGAGCAGTGGCGTAGCGTGACTCACACGTTTGGGGATGCTCAACAATAACACACAAAATGTCACTATCAACTACTTCGTCTAACAGGCGAACGCAACACAAAGCAGATACTCTGGGACTACTTCCACGATCTCGATTGCTTACGACGGTGTAGGCGCTTCCCTCAAAATCCTCACAGCAGTCAGGGCTGCCGATGTCTTGAAAGCAAATTATACAATGGCTCAGCTTTAATTCTTATACGCGAATGGCAATAAGACCATTTGTTAATTTATACATTGCAGACTTAAATAATATGTAATCTATTTAAGAGATAATACAATTTCTTGGATATTAATTAAGAAATAGTAGTCAGGCACTATTTCTACAGTTTGTACCATGACCAAGCGGGGACTCCCGAGTGAGAGAGAGAAAGATAATTTACTGAACGCCTGAAGTGTGCTGCGCTCTCGTGCACAAACGAGCTTCTTTCCGCAGTAGACGCTAGCGTAAAGCAGTCGGGTTTCTCTGGGCCAGGGATGAAGAGGGGAGAGGGGGACCTCGCCATCTGCGCATGCGTCATTGCTCGTCGCAATCTGGCGGCAGACGCTGAAGTATTTTAGCTTTCAAGCAATCAGAGGCCAGCTTCAACAGCCCGCCGAATTCAATCATAGGAAATCATTTTTAAATTAATACAAAACGTGTTTCGCTCAACAGACCACTTGTAAGATTATCAATACAGTATTTAAGGTTCTTATATACGGGGATGCTCAGCATCTCAGCGTCCCCTGACGCTACGCCACTGCCACTGAGACGCTCTTATGAATACCTCCACTTAAACCAGACCTGCACAACGCCTGCTCCCGCGGGCATTCTGCACTTGCGAGCCATCGTCTGCCCGTGGCAGCGCCGAAAGTCAAGTAGTGGGGAGTAAGAAGCTTTGCGGGGAGGGGAGAAGTCTGACGTAGCACGACGCGGCGCGCAGATTGAATGCCTGGGCGTCTAATGAGCTATGCTTCAAAATTAAATGCCCATTTGTTTAAATGGAGTAAATGTCTAGTATTTCAAGTTACCAGGGTCATAAATTACTGTTTACGTTCTGTGCACTACTGTATATCCACTTTTGTATCCACCACTGTAGGTATTTTCATTTTCTAATTTTTTTAAAGAAAATAACATGCTCATTGTGACTCTTAAGCATTATTTTAAAGCAATAGCTTTAAAATATATGTTTGTTCATATATAAGAAAAATATGATTTAATTCTATCTATCACAAAATTGCAATTTAATAATTGATTGTTCACCAGGAATGTTATAATCTCCAAATCATAGAAATATGAATAAAATCATGAGAGCAATCTCTCACAACAAGATTGACATAAAAATAGAATATGTGGTAATTCCAAGAAGGTTAATGTTTAATAGCACATTTGTGACCATTTTTCTCCATTATGAAACTGAATAAAAGAGATCAACGAGCAAACTTCTGTGACGATATGTTACGGACAATCATAAGATAATCATGGGTATTAGTTTCATAGAATGCAAAGGGCTTTATATTTTTAAACGATCCCGTAAACGACTCTACACTCTTGTCAGAAATTAGAACAGAAAATAATCATGATTTTTTAAGAACAATATGTTTTTGCTTTGAGAGAACCGTCTTATTCAATTAAACATAGTTAATAAAAAATAGATTTTTGCTGACATCATCAAACAAAAACAATTCAGTATCAAAATTTACTGTTTAGCACAACACTAAATTTGTGATTACATCGTAGCAAAGCGAATTACATTATAAGCCCTGCAAACAATTATAATACTAGGTGTCGAAATCTAATATGGATAATTCGTTGTAGTTTCATATTTCGCCCTGTCATATACCGAGAACAAACATTTGCAATATAATACAAAAGACAATATTACTTGAACTGTATATGACCGTCATATTCTTGCCGATTGCTCTTTAAATTTACGCGCTATCTTTCGAATTGCGCATTCTGATTGCTGGTCCCCACTTCTAGATTGGGTCTCATCCCCGCCCTTCATCGATTTTCTCATTTGCACCCGAGTTGCCCGCACGCAGCTCCTGAGGTCAGTGAAAGTGCAAAATGCAGTGCAGGTCTGACTTAAACCAATGATTGACAGCAGAAGCGCCCCTCGGAAGCGCAGCTCTGTACTTGCGTGTGGTCGAGTACAAGCATTTGAGTGACAGCTGAGAATCCACTTCCATCCACAGGAACCCGTACGGCTACACGGCGCTGCACATGGCTGCGCACAGCGACCACAGCGGCCTCTGCGCGAGCTTCCTCCTGTACGAGGGCGCGGCAGTGAACAGCCGCACGCGGGGCGGGCGCACGCCCCTGCACTACGCGGCCGCCGCGGGCAACGTAGCCGCGGCGCGGGCGCTGGTGCGCGCGGGCGCCGACCGCAGCGCCACCGACGACCACGGCCGCACGCCCCTCCACGTCGCCAAGGACTTCACCCTGCAGCTCATGCTCGACGCGGGGACGCCACCGCCTACACATTACTCGGCTTTCCCTCTGGCTTCGGACGAATAGGCATCGGGAATCCCTTCTCTTATACAAAGCCGCACGCGCTTCTACGTCGCCAAGACCTTCGCCCAGCAGCTCATGCTCCACGCCGGGGGGCGACACCGCCTGCAAACTACTCAGCTTTTCCTCTCCCACTGGACGTACACACTTCGGATCATCTTTACAAAAGTTATATTTTTACTAATATACTTTCATTTAATATATTTAATTTATATAGTACTAAATTTCATACGTATTATATATAAAACAATTAAAATTTATATCCTCTGCATAACATTTCTGCATGTGTTCTATATACACGTGACTATTTAGTAGATGTCTGAAATGCCGATATGGGGCCAACCATAAATTACGTTAGGCCTTTAGGTGTGAGGTGGTCAAGCGAATCTCACCTAATCTTACGTGGAGGAGTGGGGGATCTCGGCAAATATCACGTATTTTTTTCGCTAAAAACAGTGCTAATCACTCTGTTTTGCATCCAACACAAGAACTTCAGAGGACCGACATGCAGTCCACTATACACCAGCTCCACCAGCACGCCAAGTGCGACCCTCATGGATCGTAACACGTCGAGCTAAGGAGCTTCTGTGTGCAAGCGACCACGGTTTAGAATGGTTTAATCACTGCGAAGTTGAAAGAGCAGATGAATTTACGGAAAATCATAGTACATGTTCGTTCCAGTAGTCACTATTGAAATCGTGCATGAGTCCCCGTGGACTGAATTGCAATGAATTATTGCACTGTTTTTAGAAGTGCCAATAATATCCATTGTAATTTAGTCACTATTTTCTAAATACTAGTCATATTAGTCTTAAATAAATATTACTAAGCAAATTATGTTTTAAATAAATCCCAATGCAATCATAAACAAAACGTATTTACATTAAAAATACGCATTTTGAAAAATTTCATCTGAGATTACAAAGGGGGAGGGGGTCGAGCCAAATCTCACGACATCTCTCCAAGGGGCAAGGGGGAGTCGAAAAATCGCCAAAATCGCCTCACGTAATTTGTGGATGGTCCCTTACGCTCCCCTACAGCTTGTGGGACTCACAGCTAAATTTAGAATAAACAGTCTATGATTTGTACTACTTACTGAGTCGCATTTGTCGCAATATCTCTCTTTGATGGAAATATTAGAAGGCAGATTCAGTCGCCAGTGATGTTCAATAATTTTATATTGTGACATTTATAAATTGTATATTCGTCATATACATCTACGATTGTTTTCATTGATGTACTCTCACGTTACAAATGAATGTATCACTGCACAGTCACAGGAAATCGCATGAATTGGGCAGGTCGTTAGGGAGCGTCTCATGCGTCGCCTAGTTCCCCTGTCACCCCCTTCAGTACAGCTAACTTTTTCTAGGGTGGCCGCTGGGATTCGCGAGTAGAGGGGGAAGCTGAAAGTGGTTGGGAGAGAGCCAGAAGGCGGCGCTCGCTCGCGCCTGGCTCGTCTGCCCATGCCAAAAACATAACCTTCCGCACATGCTAGCGAACGGTCTTGGAAATTAATTTGCGATAGTGTTTTCGCTCGGTAATGGAGAAACTCCAAATTCACGGGATGGCCTGACTCTATTATTTTCTGTATAATGAAAATATACCGTTTTATATAAACTATATAAATTAGATATAAATTGTTCTGTCCCCATCATCCATGTTTTCCACTGACACTGATACTCCTGTCCTCACTGTCATAAGTAGCATCACTGTCTTTACTAACGTTCGCGTCGTTACCTGTAAAAGTAACGAATTCTTGATATGGTGCATTAAATCAATGTGCGGCAAATTACACTCTCATTGAAACTATCGAGAGCAGATTCCACGACCTTTCTCTTCTTCTCTTTACTAGGAGTAGAAAATGAACACGATTCTCCCGATTGAATAGAATTAATTTCCTTTATTAATTCTGCAAATAGATATTTTCGAAACACCCGAAGAAGCAATTAGTGCCTTAAAAACTCCTTTGATTTTCAATACCTTCTTTTGCTTCTCTTCGTTAATTGATATACTTTTGCAACGACTTCAGGCGTCTGACTGTGAAGGATGTCCTTATGCAAGTGGCTCTGAACAGGTCACATTGCAATGATCACAACAGAATAATAATCACTTATACAGAACTTCATACAAATAGCTTTACTCTGTTAGGAAAATGCAACTGAAAACTGACACTGCGGAGACGAATAGTCAGGGTCAATGTTTACTGAACTGGAGTAGGGCTGTCAACATCTCCTGGGAAGGGACGTGCTCCCCTCTAAAGCAATAAGTTTAAGAAATGGACTCTTCCGGCAGCTCTGGGGCCCTGACCTTGAGCGGCCACGCTAAAATAATTTCACTGTACTTGAATTCCTGCCAGCAAAAACGTCGTAACCCTCACTTTTCTGTAATACTGGCTTTCCTCGCATAAATATCGTATGTGGTCTAAGGCATGTAGGAAACTAGGATGGTAAACATGAGCATTAAGCGACTTTTTATTTCCCGTATACATACGTATGTACGGAGTAATACACATAGTATAGGGAAAGGTGTGTAATGCTGCGCGAAAAAACGGCGAATTTTCGGCAGAAAAAATCATTGCCGAGCCGTAATAACAAAAAAGTAGATAAAACCAGTCGCTAAATTAAGAAAAAAATTACCTAACACGTGGTGAATCCCTGTTTTGTGGGTTCTTGACACCGAAAAACCAATTGAGAGCAAAACGTCCGTCCGTCTATCCGTCCGGTTTCACTGAACAACACTAGCGCCTCAATCATAAGTGCGATTTCTTCCAAAATGAATATTCCTCGGTCGATCTGGTTCCACTCGTGGCACCGCGATTTTGAAAAACTTCCTTCAAAATTTATTTTTTTACATGAAGCCCCACGAACATTTCCAAGTTTTCTCAAAAATTGCTACAATTTTTTTCTTTAAATTCATTTTAAGAATAGAGAAAATACACTTATTAAGGTAACAAAGGTCCGAATTTCACGGTTAACTCTGAATTTTTGAAAACTGCATAAGTTTGAAGTTTTTTCGGCCTCTTCCTTCAAGTACAAAATTAATGATAGAGAATTTTCTTTCAAATAAAATTTGTTCTCCAATGTGAGTTCTTTAAGGGCATGTACATTTTTCTGAAAATTTTAGTAGTTTTCGCGCAATATTGTGTGCTATATGAGCAATTTAAAAGAATTACAAATACAAGATTTTTCAAAAACGACTCCACATTTTTTCTTTAATTTTTTTTGGTAGGGATAGTGCCTAATGTACTCTATGATATGACAGAAAAGCCATATGGCTCTATTGTTTTGTTTTTTCAAAAATTACAAAAAATGATTTTTTTTACTTCTCTCACGTCAGTAATATTTACATTATCAGTGATTTGTTTATATTATTATATTTATTCGTACATGTTCTTTAAATAATTATAAGTAAAGTTTCTCGAGACCTCAACCATTTTCTGTGAAAACTAGCTCAAAATTCTGCATTTTCAGAAAAACTCAAACGCCATTTTTTAATAAATGGCTCCAAATTTTTTCTTCACACTTTTCGAATGGATGGTGCTAATTGCACTCTTTAAGAAGTTAAGTTCAATTTGGGTTGTTTTTTTTACACAAATGTAATTTTTACTTTCCCGTATACGTACGTATACACGGAGTGATGTACGTAGTATAGGGAAAGTTATGTAATGCTGCGCGAAAAAATGGTCAATTTTCGGCGGAAAAAAATTAATTGCCGAGCCGTGAAAGCGAAAAAGTGGATAAAACGAGTTGTTAAATTAAGAAAAAAATCCCCTAACACGTGTAGCCAGAAACCCTGTTTTCTAGGTCCTTGATACGTGCAATATGTGCAATTTTAAAAAAATTACAAAAACAAGATTTTCTCAAAAACGGCTCCAAATTTTTTCTGTAAACTTTTGGTAGGGATAGTGATAAATGTACTCTATCAGATAACATAAAAGCCATATTGCTCTATAGGTTGGTTTTTTTCAAAAATTACAAAAATGTAAATTTTTTCACATGTTTCTCACGTCGATAATATTTACATTAGCGGCGATTTTTTCACATTATTATATTTACGAGTACATGTGCTTTAAATAATGTCAAGTAAAGTTTCTCGAAAACACAACCGTTTTCTGTGAAACGTAGCTCAAAATTTCGCATTTTCATTAATGCTCAAACGCCATTTTCTCTTTTATGTCCGCAAATTTTTTCTTCAAACTTTTGTAACGGATAGTGCTAATTACACTTTTTAGTATAAAGTTTATTTTGAGTTATATTTTTGTTTTTTCAAAAATTACATAATTGTAATTTTTTTAAAGATCTCTCACATCTTTAATATGCACATTACCAGCAATTTGTAAACATTATTATATTTGTGAGTGTAAGTGCTTCAAATAACTTCAAATAAAGTATTTTGAAAACTCAAACATTTTCTGTGAAAATGAGCTTCAAATTTCGCATATTTAGTAGCGCTAAAACGCCATTTTCTCTTAAACAGCACATAATTTTTAAAGAAAATTGCCATTTATGATTAGGTTTTTGTGTTCTTTAATATTCTAAAATTAATGTTTCCGTTCTACCAATAGGAAACCGAAAAATTAAGAAAATGACAAAAAAATGTACTTATGGCGGTGACAGATGACAGCTGGCAAGAAAGGGTTTGTGGCAATTCCGACTAGCTAGCGAAGACCCAAGGAAATAGAAAACTAATAAGGGAAGTCTGTGCCATTCTATAGCACCACTAGTTCCATTCCATCGTCATCATACATACGCAGTCCACGTCATGCAAGAATACATACAGGATGCTCTGACTTTCGTGAGCGAATATGTACGACCATGTTTATTCATTACGATTACATGTAATCCAAAATGGCGAGAGATTACATCGTTTCTATTGCCTGGACAAAATTCAATATATCGTCATGACATTACAGCACGTGTGTTCAGACAAAAATTAAAGTCTTTAATAAGTTTTATTACAAAATTGCATGTTTTTGGTCCCATACGCTGGATGTACTCGGTTGTATGACAAAAGCGGGGATTACCTCATGCACACATTTTGGTTTGGTTAATCGACAAAATCCGTCCTGAAAAATCGATCGTATAATTTCTGCGGAAATTCCAGATCCGTCTACTGTTCCATTGCTGTTTGATATTGTTACAGCAAACATGATTCATGGCCCATGCGGTAATCTGAATCGTTTATCGCCTTGCATGGCAGATGGAAAATGTACCAAAAGTTTCCCTAAAAATTTCCCTTACGATACGATCACAATTGTTGACGGATATCCAATACATCGTCGTAGTCCCGAAAATGCCGAATATTCATATATCAACAACACACACATTGACATTGACAATCGTTGGGTGGTGCCGTATTCACCTCTGTTAAGCAAAACACACTGCTCATACCAACGTTGAGTTCTGCAGTTCAGTGAAAAGCATAAAATATATTTGCAAGTATGTGAATAAGGGCAGTGATATGGCTGTAGAGTTGCTGTAGAGGCTTTCGAGTTGAAAATACCAATGAGAACATTCCTCCAGTGAAGAGAAATGATGAAATAACGCTGTAGCCGTCCATCTTGAGAACGGTGAGCGCATATATTTTAGGAACGAGACAGCAATTGATCGTGCTGTAAGTCCACCAAAAATTACACTCACCGAATTTTTTGAATTGTGTAATCGTGCGGATACTTATGGTGCATTTGCACGGACATTATTCAGAAGTACCACGCTATTTCACATCAAACACCTTGGGACGAGTATTTACAATTAATCCAAGGCAGACTGAGTGCTTTTATCTTCGACTGTTGTTGGTTAATGTCACCGGCCAATTGTCATTTCAAGATATACGTAAAGTAAATGGACAACAGCATCCAACGTATAAAGATGCATGCCTTGCACTCGGCTTGCTGGAAGACGACAACCAGTGGGAATGTATGCTTGCTGAAGCAGCATTGAACTGTACAGCAAAACAAATTCGTCTACTGTTCGCTATAGTGGTGACTACATGTTTCCCGGCTTATACAGAGACATTGTGGGATAATCACAAAGATTCAATGAGTGATGATATTTTGCATCAACATCGTACACGGTGCAATGATTTAACGTTACCATTCAGCGACGCTATGTACAATGAAGCATTGACTGCAATTGTGGATCTATGCATTATCATTGCTAACTTACCACTCAGACATTTTGGTATGCGTTCGCCAAATCAAAGTGCAACTGATTTGATAAACACTGAAATGCATCGCGCACTACAATACAATGCTGTAGAAAAGGCAGAGATTGTTACTCGCAATGTCCCACTAATGGATGAGGATCCAAGAACTATTTACGACCGCGTTATGCTCGCAGTTTCGGCAGGGCAAGGTGGATTTTATTTTGACTTACCAGGTGGAACTGGCAACACATTCCTTATTTCGCTAATTCTCGCCGAAATACGATCGAGTACCGGCATTACATTAGCCGTTGAATCGTCTGGCATTGCGGCAACTTTATTTGATGGAGTCAGAACAGCTTATTCAGTATTTAAACTGCCACTAAACATTCAAAATAACCCAGATGCAGTGTGCAACATACAAAAACAGTCGTCTAAGGCCACAGTGCTGAAACAGTGTAAAATTATCATCTGGGATGAATGCACTATGGCACACAAACATTCACTTGAGGCGTTGAACAGAACATTGAAAGATCTTAAAAACAACGGCAAACTATTTGGCGGCACTCTGGTACTCCTTTCAGATTTTAGACAAACACTTCCCATCATTCCACGTTCAACGTATGCTGATGAAATCAATGCCTGCTTAAAATCATCGCCACTGTGGCGTAATGTTGAAAAATTACAACTAAAAGTAAATATGCGCGTTCAAATGCTTCGAGATCCATCCGCTGAAACATTCTCAAAACAACTGTAAGGTATCGGCGATGGAAAAGTTACTGTAGATGAAACTGTATTCATAAAATTACCGAACGATTTCTGCACAATCATTGAGTCGCAAGATGCTCTCATTGAACAGATATTCCACAATGTACATACTGTAACGAACGCGAATTTCACGTACATTTACAAGAATAAAACCATTGTTGAAGGCGTTGGTACGATTCAAATAACGCGCGGAACGCACCAGAAACCTGGGAATGCAGCCAGACGCCGGCAAGATAGCGCAGCGTTCGGCGATACACGTAACGGTGACTGTTGCGTGGTCAGCCGGAGAGGGGAGGCGGGGCGTTTCCACCCCTCATCGATGGGCCGGTTAAATACGCCAGTTCGCTGACCACAGATCCCTCAAGACAGTTCGAGTGAGTGTAAGACAGTGTGTAGAGAGTGAGTAGTAGCGCGAGTTCGTAGTGTAAGTACGTTCGGTGAGAGTTGAAGAGTCGTCACGCGATAACAAGCGGTCATTCAGGACGCGTAGTCGGTCTGGTGATATAGCTTATCACGGTGACGAGAATATAGTCTCATCGAGTTGAGTAGTGTAGTGAGTCAAGAGACGGTAGTAAGTTCAGTGACAGTGACACTCGGAATTCATCCAGGGTCAGTGTAAGAGCTACGTTATCAGCCGTCCGCTTATCGCAATCGAGAAAATAGACTACAGTCTACAGCATCAACTGTGAGTACAATATCCACCCAAGCACAGGGTGACCTCCCTGGGATTCAAAATTTTCCCATGGCTGCTCCGACTCCATCGGAGCAGCACATGGAAGAATCTGCAGCGCAGAGAAGACTTACTTCACCCAGAAAGACTTCAATAGCAATTAGTAGGAAATTATTTAAAAAATCATACACCATCGGTAATCAGTCTCTCTCAAGAGAAATTAGAAAAGATAAACATCGTTCAAAGAGATACCATGAAAAAATTGAAGAGTTATTTGGACATTCATCAGATACTCAACACGAATTAAGCAAGGAAATTCAAAATCCAAAATATGATATAGAAAATCCCGTAACAAAGACGAAGGGATACAAATCCCTCCCCCCTAACTATAAAGGATTTCTTGCCGTACCAGAGCATGTGCCATCTCCATCCCAATCTTCAAGAAGATCCGATCCGATTGAGAAATCCTCTGCCAACAGTCACGTCAAAACCACAGAAGAAAACATGGAGATACCAGAAGAACAAATAGTCAATCGCGGAAGTGAGGAGTGGTTTACCCTCACAAAAAATATTTTCAAGCCTACACCACCAATACCCACTCAAAACCGCTTTTCTCCTCTGGAGCGCATGGATACTTCGATGTCGCAAAACGCGACACAACTAACTACAGCACGTGAAGGCAGTTTTTCACATGCTACACCTAGTCAAAGTGAGCCGAAAGACAACACCCATGCGAGTACAATCCCCACAAAAACATCTGCAAGCAATACTTTCCAAACACGGAAACCGCCATCCAGAAAATGTATAGGAGACATTCAAGTAGAGCTCGAATTCAATACACCCCTTTTAATGCAGCGTTTGCAGCTCATCACCAAGGGTCCCATTCATGGGGTACGAAGTGGAAAGTATTTTATTATTAAACCTAGCAACATGGAAGACCATAAAGCAGTCGTTTCCGAGCTTGCATAAATGAAGAAAGTGCAACCAAACTCTACTTCATTCTTTTTCCATAGAGCAACAGAAGAACGAAGACACAGAATTATAATCAAAGGACTACCCAAAGAATTGACACTCTCTGATCTAAAAGAAGATTTAGAAAAATATATAAAAGTTCATCACATCTCTGAGCTTAAAAAACCAATTGGCCGGACTGACCACAGTGTTAGAAAAACTTACATCCCTCTAGGACTATACCTAGTTGAAATAAATTATGCTGATATAGGAAAACTACAGTCAATCCATCATCTCCTTCTTCATCGTATAACGATAGAAAATTACAGGGCCGGTGACAGATTTCCACAATGAACCAACTGTCTTATGTGGAATCACTCCAGCACCAGGTGTTACAGATCCCCCAGATGTCTAATGTGCGCGGAAGATCATCACATTTCTCAATGTCCCAGGGACAAACCTGTGAAATGTGCGAATTGCCAGAACGATCATCACGCAAACTTTAGCGGGTGCGCCTTCTTGGAAAGACTCAAACAAAATCGCCAGGCACAAATCCTAAAAGCACAATTTCAACAACAACAACAACAGCAGAATAACTCAAGAAACCAAGTACTTTACAGTTCTTCGTACTTATCTGAGTTTCCTGAACCTCGTCGTGTTTTTAAGTCTAAACTTACTGATCCATTTACTTCCTTCACTGACATTCTTCAAGGATCTTCACAATCAAATTCTACTTCCAACAATTCGTCACCATTAGGTTCCGACCTACAAGAACTATTGAAACTTATCAAATCAATCAATATTAAAGGGTTGATCGAAGCATTAAAACAAGCCTTAGAAATTCTGAGAAGTAACGAGAATGGAATGAACAAATTTTTAGCAATAGCAGAAATATTATCAAATCTTAATATCTAATGACTCAATACTCAACAGAGAAAATCAAGATAATTCCAGTTGTAACCTGGAATATCGGAGGTGGTAGACAAGAGAAAAGAGCGGAACTTATACAATTTATAAATGATTACTCACCTCAAATACTACTACTACAGGAGACCATGTTAAAGCCTAAGAAACGATTTACTTTGCCAAACTTTTACATCTACAGAGACGACCGACCTACCCAAGGGGGCGGTACTGCAATAGCCGTTAAAAAAACCCTCCCCCATACAAGATTACAAACCCCACAACTGGAGGCCTTTGAGGCCACAGTTGTGGAACTAGGCACTCTGCAAGGATCCATTACTTTTTCATCTGCATACAAGCCACCAAGCGTAGAAATGAGAACTAATGACATAACCAAACTATTACAATTGGGTAAATCCCATATAATAGCAGGAGATTTTAACAGCAAGAGAGTGGAATGGGGCAGCACTACCAACGATACATCAGGAAATATCCTTTATAATTACATTGAATCCAACAGTAACCTCCAAGTAACCCCACCCCCAATTCCCACGCATATTTTTCAAGGCTTACCACATCAAACCTTAGACTTTTACATCCATACCAATGACATGCATCCCACAGTCACACAATCCCTTCAAGAACTTTCGTCCGATCATTTACCCGTTATAACCACACTGCAACTTACGCTTTTTCATTACTCTCTTCCCCCTTTCCAAAATGCAATGTAAATTCCAAAAAATCAAATTATTGGCCTTATCGCATCTACCCTCCACTCTGCAATTAGAAAGCGAAGAACAAGTGGACTCCGCAATCAGCTATTTCAACAACAAAATCAAAATATTCGTCAGAAAATCCAAAGAGTATAATTCAAGCCCGAAGGGACTTAAAAATCACAATAGACTTCCATCAGAAATCCTTAACTTAATCAGGAACCGCCGCCGGGCACAAAGACGTTACTATAGGACAAGAGACTCTGAAGATAAACAAGAATTTCTTAAAGCAAGAAGAACATTACAAATGAAGCTCAGAGAGTATCATTATCAACAATGGGAGAACTACATTCAAGAAAACCAAATACTAGGAGGAAGAGACTTCTGGAAACTACAGAAACAACTACGAGCTGCACCTCAGCCCATCACAGCGCTAGAATGGCCAAACGGATTTGTTACGTACGATCCATTACGGCAAACTGAAATTTTTGCTGATGTTCTCCAAGGAAGATTCACTGCTCCACCAATAGACGAAATCCTTCTACAAACACAAAGAGGTGAAAAAGACGAAAGTGACTCAGTTACTGATGGAGAATCAAGTGAAATTGTCCACGAAAACGAATTGAATACATCTTGGGTGACGACGAAGGAAGAAATAACTCAACATATCAGAAACATCAATCCCCGGAAAGCAGGAGGGCACGACAGAATTCCATTGTCGATCGTCGAAATTCTACCTTCCAAAGCCATTAATCTCATTCTGCTAATCTTCAATGCCTGTCTCAGACTTAGCTACTTTCCACCCATCTGGAAAAAAGCTATCATCATTTTACTACCAAAACAGGGTAAAAACTTAAAAAATCCGAACAATTTTCGACCTATAAGTCTTCTACCCGTTTTGGGGAAAACTCTGGAACGAATTATCCTCGACAGAATTAAGGAAATTTTAATTAAGAAAAATGTAATTGTTCAAGAACAATTCGGATTTAAGGCTGGTCATTCATCAACGGCTCAAGCACTTCGATTAGCACTAGAGACTTCTTCTGTTTTTTCCTATGGTATGTCTATCCCAGCAGTATTCTTTGACCTCAGCTTTGCATTTGATACAGTGCATCACTCCCTTATACTATTTAAACTCTTGAAAATTTTTTCCGCTTCTGTTCTGGCAATACTTCGCAGTTTCCTTCAGAATCGATTATTTCAAACCAAATACAAATCCCATCTTTCATCCCTCAGGCCAATGGAAGCTGGTGTTCCCCAAGGCAGCGTTCTCTCACCTCATCTCTTTTCCATATTCGTCAATGATATGCCACAAACCTCAAATACCAAGTCGTTTCTCTTCGCTGATGACGTAGCTTTTACAGCTAAAGCGCCCACATTGAAAATTCTATTGGCAAGACTCTGAAGATAAACAAGAATGCAGTTTCACTTTTTGGAAACTGGTGCTCAAGAAACGGTCTTAAATTAAATGTAAGCAAATGCCAAGGAACAATTTTTTCATGGAAAAATGGCATATTAAACAACGTTCCGTGTCTCAATGTAAACAATGAATGCATTGAATGGACAAAAACCATTAAATATCTTGGTATAACAATGGATACGCGCCTCCGATGGAGTGATCATATTAAAAACGTACGATCAATCATGTTTCAGAGAATAACACGTCTCCTACCCCTATTTAGATCCAAGGAGCTAAGTAGCAAATCAAAATTGCGTATTTATAAGGCTGTTGTTAGAAGTACAGCAATGTACGGCTGTGAAATATGGGCCACAGCCTCTAAAGCGAATTTCAAAAAACTAGTAGCGGCAGAAAACTATTTTCTGAAAAAAGCTTATAAACTTAGACCCGACATTCCTCTGGAAATTTTCAAAACAAATATAAAACTCACACCAATTCATCAAAAAATTCATGATCAAGCAACTGAAAATCTGAAAGTGCAAGTGAAGCATCCACTTTTTCAAAAATATGAACAATACACCCACAAACCACCGAGATTCAAAAACAAACGAATTCCCACTGACTTACTACATGTACAAAGGCCTGCCCTCTATTTTTAATTGTTCAATTCCAGCCTCAGTACCAGACTAAAACTATCTAGTTGAATAAATTAATATTACTACTAGCCAGCAAAAGCTCCGACTGACTAGATCAGTACGAGCCATGCTTTCAAGAATAAATTACAAATCTACAAACATTCAAGCCGGATGAGCATCCCAACAAGGGATGCAGGCCGGGCAAATACTGATGACCACCCACTCAGCAGCAGCAGAAATTTTGCGAATTATAGCGGCGCCTGAGTTATAGTGGCGATAGTGCGGAGTTGAATAACCGCGTAGAAATAGTTACAAGTTGTTAGTCCAAGTAGCGACGATAAGAGAATTGTGAATGAACTTGATACTAGTTTGAAAGGCCGAAGCAGCGGCGATATTCAGTCAGTGGTGGTACGCAGTTAGTTGAGAAAGCGCGTAAATTTAAGTAGGCGAGGTGCGAGAACGCAGAAAGCAGAAAAGTTACTTTACTGCGATTTTTCTAAGAGCGACTCCCAAGGAAACTCAAATCCCATCTTCGCGATGGAATATGTCACGGCATTTCGCGTCTTTTCTCGGTCTTGCCGGTAGAAGTCGCATGATCGCAAGCACTGCTTCATACGGTCGCGATCGTGCGAAATCTAGCGGAACGACTGGGAAAGACGCGAAATGCCGAGACATATTCCATCGCGAAGATGGGATTTGAGTTTCCTTGAGAGTCGCTCTTAGAAAAATCGCAGTATAAATGAATAGAGTGCGCGACGCCAATGAACTAAGTTAATCGTGCAGTCGTAAGATTGCAGTCGTGCGAAGGACTAGTGGCACGAGGGCGTAAACAAAAGCTTGATTGCGGAGAAGGCGAAATCCGGTACGAGCGGAAGAAGAAGCTGGAACGGGAAGAAGAAATCCGGTGCGAGCAGAAGAAGAAGCTGGGACGGGAAGAAGAAATCCGGTGCGAGCAGAAGAAGAAGCTGGGACGGGAAGAAGATATCCGGTACGAGCAGAAGAAGCTGGGACTATGAGAAGAGGGCCAGGACGAGGAGAAGAAGGACCACGAGGCGTTCAGAGCGCCTGGTTACGCGGTTGCGAACGCCAGGGCTAGCGGTAGCCAGGCCGCGCGAGACCGCGCGCACCATCAGCGAACGTCGCGTCGCGTCGCGTCGCGGAGTTGAAGAATTCGTCGCCGGCGAGGTCGACCAAAGCAAGCGAGCAGCGAGCCACCGGAAGGTAACGGAACATTGGAAAGGGGTGAAGTTTAACGTTGAGGCCGCCGTTCATAGCAGCCGCATGCCAAAGCGGTACAATAGAACGATCGCGAAGTAAAGAATTTAGGTATTGTCGAGAATTCGTTTAGCAATTTCATTTGAGCGCAATTTGATATTGTCATTTGCCCTGAACGCCTTAAGGATTGAACAGTGATATTCATCCAAAAAATGTGAAGGTTCTTAAATGTTGTTTAATTATTCAATGTAAATTTAAATCAGAGAGGTGAACGAAAAGTTTCAAAGATAACTACTTGTCTAGTTTTACCTAAGAATAATATGGGTAAAGAATGATGTAAATGAGAATGTAAAATAATTGATTTGCAAAACCGTGCACGGAAAGTGAATGATCACGAGTAAAAACTCAGAGTATAATTGCAAGTTCTTTTTGTGTTTGTGGGAAGTCGCCACAAACGAAGTGTATGACGAATGATTTAAAATACATTTTACTTTGTTATTTGATTTGTTTCTTGTGTGTTACCCTTGGATTTTCCTTACCGCTGTAGAATCCACTGCCCTGAGAAGTCAAGCTCGAAAGAGCATTAAATCTGCGTACGCCCTTCAGGCATGAGTCGGGTGGCTGTTGTTGGGAAAGTATGTTAGAATACACAATTACATTAATCGTGAGTGGCTGGCAGAAACAGCAATTTTAGCAGCAACAAAATGTGGACGTCAACGAATTATATCTCAAAATACAACATTTATTGCCAGGGGACTTAGTGTCATACAAATCTATTGATACGCGTTGTCATAGTTTGCGATGCCACCGAAGCTGTGAATTATCCAGCAGAGTTCTTAAACTCATTAGATTTACCAGGCATGCCGCCGCATAATTTACAACTGAAGGTTAGATCTCCGGTTATTTTGCTTCGTCATTTGAACCTGTCAGAGCTGTACAACGGCACGCGATTAGTTAGTTATTAATAAATTAATGAAAAACGTTGTCGAAGCCATCATTTTAAATGACAAATTTCGAGATAATATATTACTGCCACGGATCCCTATTATACCCACAGATGTGCCAATTCAATTTAATTGTCTTCAATTTCCGTTAAAATTGGCATTTGCGATGACTATCAATACGTCTCAAGGCCAAACAATGTCTGTTTGTGGCTTACATTTGAGCACACCATGTTTTTCACACGTAAATATACGTGGCATGCTCTCGCGTGAGCAAACCATCCAGTTTATTTGTATTAGGTAAAGATGGGATTACAAAAAATGTTGTACACTCTGTTGCATTGAGGGAAGTAAAATTTTATAATTAGCGATGTATATCATTTTAAAATATAAATTACAATAAATTAAAAATATAAATGGTCGGTACTATGTTATTTTTATATTCCGTCATCGTTCACAGCGCTCCATGCCTCTTCAACTCATATATACCACATTCTCAAACACTGACAATAAGTTAGTCATTTTTTTCTACTAAAATAATCCTAGGAATAATTTATATGGCAAAACGTTTGCCGGGTCAGCTAGTTTCACAATTAATTGACTAAATATTTCTATTATTTGTTTTCCTTTGTCCACTCCCTTGACACATCATCCGTCCTTGATATTTGAATCTGGAATAGATAAATACTGCCAACCAGAGAGTATAGTATAATATATATATAGGCAGATAATATCGCTGCCAACAAAGAATTAGATTGCTTTTGCTGGTTTTCTATATTTTTAAAAGTCAATGCTTCGTTTTCTCGAATTTGTGATTTCTTCGTTAATTTGCTTACTAACGCATTGTTATTCATTCAGTGTCATTCATTCTTAATCATTTATAAACAAATCAACTCGTTAAATTTCATTGTAAGAAAAACTTTTCTTCATCTTAGCTGTAATTGCTTTCGAATATACTCAGAACCTTTTAGTAATTCGTATTTGGTGGGTATCTCTGTAAATTGAATTTCGCGGGTGTACTTACGTAGCGAGCCACCGCAGCGCTAGCAGCGCGCGACAGTCGAGCGCTCTACAGGTCAGAGAGTATAATATTCCCAAAAACGGTACAGGCATGGAGGAATCCATGGTACAGGTATTCCCAAAAACGTAGGAGTTTATTTATTTATTTATTTGTCAAAAAAACAGTAAAAACTGTATATGACGTGTGGGGAAAGAAATTTACCTGCGCACATTTTCTTGAGGGCCAGAAATTTTATTAAAAAAAAAAAAAGAAAAGAAAAGAAAAGAAAAGAAAAGAAAAGAAAAGAAAAAAGAAAAAATGAATTTAGAAAATAATCATTTTAGAAAAATAAAAATATTTGAAAAATGTTTTTTCCCGAGTTATAGAAAATCAATTTCAACTGTAAATGAACTACAAGCAAAAGGAGTGCTCAACAAAACGTGCGCACAGTGAAGCTACATTTACGTCCAGAAGCAAAACAAGGGGCCATCTCAGCATTTGCTCAATGGATCAGGGAAACTGGACAAAAACCTGATCGAGATGGGGGTCATTGACCCGGAAGCTGAAGTACATTACTTGTTACAGGCGTATTAAATATTTTTTTAAATGTATACAATGCAAACATAAACTAATTCATTATATATCTTTGTTTTGTTACATTAAACATTATTTTTCTTTTTCACGATCAGTATAGTCTCTAATTGTATAGAAACAGTTTTGCAGCAGAAAAGATTTTACTTTTAACTTAAATTTGTATACCGACTTTAATTGTTTTATGTCATCTGGCAATGCGTTGTAAAGTAACGTACATGTATTGTATGTTGATTTCTTGTACTGAGCTGTTGATACTGACACTTGATGCACGTGATTTCTACGGCGTGTGTTGTAATTATAAATATCAATATTGCATGAAAATATGTTCCCTCCGTTAAGTAGGTCATTTTTGACAAATAGTACAGATTCGTAAATAAATAGACAAGGCAATGGTAGGATTCCCAGCTCAATGAAAAGAGGCTTGCAGGAATCACGTGGAAGGCATTTTTTCATTATTCGAATAATTTTCTTTTGCAATCTGAAGGTCTGAATACTACAGGATGAGCTTCCCCAGAATATTATGCCATATCTCAGGCGGGAATGCACATTTGCAAAATAAACGCAACGAGCTGCATGAAGGCTGACAGAATTTGAAAGAATTCTGAATGCATAGCATAATGAACTTAATTTAGTGTTTAATTCTGATATATGTACATTCCATTTGAGATTTGATTGAATTGAAAGACCTAAAAATTTTGTTGCCTCAACATCAGCTAATTGCATATTGTTCATTTTCAATTGAACATGCGATTTCCGATTTGAGATGCAAAAATGCATTGAAACAGTTTTTCTTTCGTTAACAATTAATTTGTTATTATTAAACCAATTTGAAACTTCTGAAATTGTACTATTTACTGTTTCTTTTTTGCAAAGAACATTCGTGTCATCAGCAAACAGAACCGTTCTTCCATTTTTAATAGACGAGGGCATATCGTTTACATATAACAGAAAGAGAATAGGACCTAAGATCGAACCTTGCGGGACCCCATGCACAATTGGCAAAGAATTGGAAATATAAGTATGTAATGTCCTTTCCTGCCAGTATGGTATTTCTACTCTTTGAGTCCGATGTTTAAGGTAAGAAGTTATCCAATCTAGGGCAATACCACGGATTCCATACGAAGGTAATTTTGAGAGCAAGATCTTATGGTCAATAACGTGAAAAGCTTTCGAGAGATCTAAGAATATTCCAATGGGTACTTCATTTTGGTCTATTGATGAAGCAACATCTTTGAGAAAAGAAAAAATGGCAGTTTCCGTAGATTTTGATTTTCTAAAACCGTGTTGTGAGTCTGAAAACGCTCTGTTTTTCCTGAGAAATGTTTCCATTCGTAAGTAGAAAAGCCTTTCTAATATTTTTTGAGAAAACTGACAAAAGAGAAATTGGCCGGTAATTTTGAATATCATTTTTGTTCCCTTTTTTAAAAAGTGGCTTAATTTTTGCTGTTTTGAAAATATCTGGAAATATTCCTGTACATAAAGAAGCATTGAAAATGTGAGTTAACGGATGTATAAAGGCAGGTGCACAAGTTTTTAATAAACAATCCGGAAATTCATCTAAACCAGATGAATATTTATTTTTTAGTTTACTGACTATTCTGAGGATTTCGTTGGGAGAAGTTTCGGGAATAAACATCGTATCTGAAATTTTTTGGGAAGTGTAAAATGTTGAATTTTGTGATTCCTCCTCATCCTAGTCTTAATCCATTGTGAGATATTCCATTCTGAAGATAAGCTCCCACGCGCCAAAGAAATAAAAACAGAGCATTAATGTTTGTGTCCATTTACTGTTATCCCCTATGTAATTATATATTTGTTCTTGGGTTTTTATTTCTTGGCGCGTGGGGCCTTGACTTCACGATGAAATATCTCACGATATTTCGCGTCGTTCTCAGCTTTGCCGCCAGGAGTCGCATGATCGCCACCGTATCGAATAGTGCTGGCGATCATGTGACGCCTAGCGGCACGAACGAGAACGACGCGAAATACCATGACATCGTTCTCAAGCGCACATTGTCATGTACGCGGTTGCTATATGACCTTCGTAGTTGAAAAACAACCTTAAATAAGTAGAAATTTCCAAAAAAATATAATCTACGGATAAAAAAAATGCATTCATTGTAATTATTTATACATCACTTTTAGTTTATAAATGTACAAAAATTGAATTAGTTAATATTTTAATGCTTCAATAAAAAGACTTAAAAAAAGAAATTATTTCTACAAATATTGATAAATAAAATAAGTATCAGCATTACATAACAATAAACTTTACTACACCTATGTAACACTTCATCCCACCACTCTCCCATTAACTATTTCATAATTTATGGACAACCCCTTAGTTATTCTTGCAACTACTTACCTGTACATGGCACCATTTCAATCCACTGGTATTGTACTTCTAATTGCTGACATTTTAATTGTCCAATTGAGTTAAGTCCAACTTATGCCTTATTTTGCATGGAAGAAAAATTTCATTCAGCTACGCCATTGACAACATTGTCTTCTATTACATTTTCTACTGTGAATGTAAATCCGTGAAAATACAGCTAGTACACACCATTTCAATTAAAAATTACAGCTAGTGTATTTTGTTTCTTTCGATTTGATAAGATTATTAACATAACAAGCTAAATGGCATTTTCAATATCAGTGTACTTTAAATACCTTCAAGAATAGGAACAATACAAGTTTTAAGCATTAATTAAACTTTGTTTTGCAGATTTAAATGCCTCAGTCCAAGCTTAGCAGTAGGCTGTTGCGAATTCAGTGTACTAGACCAAGCACTTGCCCTTTTCTCCTACAAGCATCATGTATAGCTTAATTTTCGGATGCTGATCTAATTGAATATGGCCATGTGATCCTAAAAAGCATACATTTTAACAAATACCCCTTCCAAGGTTCTGATAAAAATCGCTGTCTTTGGCAAATCTTTAATTTATGCCAGTTTTGTATAACAGTAGTACTTAAGACTCCCTTCAAGTTATTCTTAAAAATTAATATGTATATCTTATATCCTTCATTGCTCAAAATGTATTCACTAGAAAGCAAAATATGTTTGAAGTGCCATAATTTTTTTTGTAAAGTTATCATCATTAATTTTAACTGAGAATGATACTGACATCCATTCCATTTAGAAATAGCATTCTTATCATAAAACTACGCACACATTGTAAGGGGGGTCAGATTATGCAAATTCAGAACAGTTTACATGTGTAATATGCAACTCTAGTAATGTTTAAAAAGTAAAAGCAAAAAAATGAATTTAAAACCTTCCACAATGTCACAAAAACAGGTAAAAAAATGGAAGCTGCAAAAAAATGGAATACAAAATGAAACAAGATTAATTTCCATTAATTTTTATTAACACTTTATACTTTTGTTCATCAAATAACTTAAATCACTGGACGATCTTTTTTTTTTATCAAATGAAAAGTCAGTAACTTAATGTGGAGAGATCACAGCCTAAGATAGTCTCTGAAAATATTTACAAGTTCATTTTTTTTAATTTTTTTTATTTTTATGGTTTGGCCTTCCAAGATGTGAGTTGGCTGCAAAAAATCCTTCTTCAAACACTTCAATTGTGTCCATGTCATTGATTTTTTTTTTTAATTCGATTTTTGAACCATTTTGTACACATCAAAAAATATATATAACGATTTCACTTGTACACAATCAAAATTGAAAATAGAATCTTGGTTGGGGATGTACACCTTGAGCAAACTTACATTGAAAACACTCGATAGAGAAAGAGAGAGAAGAGAGGGAGATATGAACTTGCTACATAGCAGTAATCTGCATCCTGAATATTTTGAAAATAAAAATCATGGAATAAAAAGAAAATTTTTAAAAAAATAAATAAAAAATGAAAAACATCACCAAACTATAGTATTACATTTCTTTCTGAGTTTTTTTTTTTTTCTTCAACAATGCCCTTTGCGTACATGTAAGTTAAGCCAGCTATTGGGGAGAAAAATGAAAATTTAGTACAGACCACACTACTTGGAAATGTTTGAAAAACTTCCTGAAGACGAGGGGGGAGGGGGTGCAGTGTTCAGTGCTATCTACACAAGAGGACATATTTTGATAACGATATTATCAAAATGTATATATACACATACATTATACATATATACTATACACACTTCTATATTCATATATGTATATATCTATAATGTATCACTTGTAGGTACCTGGACTAAAATAGTCGAAACAACAATGCACAATTATAATAATGTTTTATGTACAAAATATACAGGCAATGAAATGATTCTGAAACTTCAATGATGAATGATGATTAGATCAGTCCAGCTTTCAATTTTTTTAGTTTTCTTTCGCATTGTAATTATTTCTTCTCTTTCTTCATGAAGATGCAACAAGAACTTTACAATAGTGTTATTACATACTTACAAGACTGTACATCAAATAATTAACATATCCATTCGTTTTGATTGCTCGCAGCTACACGCATTAGTAATTGAATTTCACATTACATTACATTTATTCTGATTTCATACTGCATTTGTAAGGGCGTAAGAAATGGTGAACAAGAGGGCAACACACCATGGCCAAGGCCGGAGAATCTTGGCACACAGTAGTGATGAAAATGTCCAGAACATATTCAATGCAGTAATATGGAAAGTGAAGTCGATAACGTGTATACTTGTACTTAATGTTCACTTTCAGCTTTTCTTTCTTGTCCTTCCACACTTAACTGTTTTTCAGTATTAACAAAAGGCAGAAAAACATGCATGCAACTGCACTAGCAGTCCTCATCTCTGCAATCGAATCAGAGTCCAAAGAACTCGAAAAAACTCGAGTTTATAAAATCTAACTGTATTAAACAGTGTCTTGTCCATCAGAGATTGCACAAAATGCAAGTCTTGTGCAGGGCTGTTCACTCGCAACTTCTTTCTTTGATTAATGAAAACACAGCAGTTGTACTATTGTAAAGTTGGATGACTGGGTTGTCAATATGTATAACTTACAATGTTTCTGCCAAAAACTGGCCCATTTACACTATAATTAAAAACAAATATTTCCGATTTTGCTTTCAACATATGAACATAAAACTGTTGAAACACTACAAACTTTTATAGATTATCTCACTAAAGAAAAAATGTAGTAGGATTCTTTGACTAGATCACAACAAAACTTTCTCATTTCTTACATAAAATATCGAGGTCCTCCAACACTAACATACATGGCATACTTAATGCCGAAGAAATAAAATATAAATTGGTATGTATATTTAAAACTAAATAAATTTGACAACTCTCCTTTGACTCTCCTTAGTTCGGTGGATATCCATAATATACATTTTATTCAAGGGACATTTCCTGTAGTCATAGGCCTGCTCTTATTTGGTGCATTCGTAGTCTCATTTTAGGTAGTCGTCACATCCGAGAAGAGATCACTAATAGAACAAATCAGGGGAACTTCAAACTGTTGCAATGATGATTAGAAGATGGGCCAAGTCAGCAACACGATGAAGCAAGTCTGGTGCAATGCGGGCCAAATTCTCATTGGCAAAGTCACATGATGGGAAAATATGAACAACGTATGCCGCCTAAAAAAGAATGTATTGTGTTACTTCATTGTTAACAAAAAGAAGACAATTTATTTGAAGAAATAATAAAATGTCAGCCTTCAGCCTCTACTCCACGCAAAATAAATATCATATCTAGCAAATTGCAACAACATTTATTCAGATTACCTGTTGAGAACCTGGAGCCGCAATGTTCACAATGCCTGCAGCTTGCTTCTGTTGAAGGTATGTAATAAATCCTGTCTGTAAGTTGTTGCTCTGCTGGAGAACATCCATATGATCACGGCCACACGGAAGAGCCAGAAGCATACAATGTTCGTTATCCATCTGTGAAAAAAAGTTAATTTAATGCAATATAAATTCTTTAACAGTTAAATAGAGATGTGAAGAATTCTGTTCAATTTAATTAATACCTGCCTGAAATTTTGACTGTATCATTCAACAAAATCTACGAATTTCTACCACATAACATTCACAATGTTAGACCATGATTTTTACTAGATTCTAGCAATAGATGGTGCTTAATCAAAAGGACATCAACCATATTTTAAATTGCTTTTGACAATTTGAAAATTTTTAACACAAATGTGACTTTTCAAACCACCCATTAGCTCTTAGACAGTCACAGTTGGGCGGTGGAAGCAGCGTGCGAGCACATATTCTGAGGTGTGGGGTCAATCTAAACCAATGACAGAAGCACCTTGCCAACTCTAGTAGGAAAATCAGCTTACATATTACTAGTTGTCAGGGAACCAGGTCAATAATGATATTTCAGTCTGCCGCATTTCTGCATCTTTTCCATATCAGTGTTAATTTTATATTCCATGTATTTTCATTTAGGTATTTCCAGTATTTTCATTTCAGTTTAATAACAGGAAATTGTGAAATGTTTTAATTTGTTTCCAAATTATGATTTAAAAGTTAAATTTTTAGGTTACTTTTCATTTACACACAAGGTTATTCTAATGTCCACCTTTGTCAATTTTTTTTTAAATTCTTTACTTCAAATACATGATTGCAACTTTCCTTTGATAGGTGTTTATTATATGTGGCAATTTCCAAACAACAATTCTTTATCCAATGAAAAAGCTAAGTGGATGAAAACATGGCTCCTTGGAAGTCAGGTATACACACTCTTCTTCAAACCAAGTATTTGCGTTATAAAATAGTTATGTAAAATTGAAGTCAATGCTTGTAATACACAACAGAAAAATCAGACATAAGGGTCTCCAATAAGTGCAAATTTACATTACAGAATGTGTTATTTCAAACGAGAAGAGTAAACAAAGATACAAGTACATACCAAGTAAAGAAGTAGTTTCAATCTAAACATGCGTTAATAGCACTGTGAAACTATTTGAGTTGTGCAGATATTTATCAGCACAACTGTATGCACAATAATTATACGCACAAATGCTCATTTGAGCATAAAAGGATCATTACAGGATCAAGATTAGATGTTTAAAATTGTGGCTATTTGATTATGTACCTAATGTCGATTTAGTGTATTCTTTGTAGTACATATTTCACTCAAGTGCCATAACTGAACAATCATGTCTAACGTCGTCACATCTGAAATTGAGTAGTTGCCCTGAAGAAAGATCCAACCAGCAGAATTCCCCCCCTCCAAGAGAGTCAAAAAGTTTTCCGTAACATAAACTATACACTGGCTGCAAAAAGTGTACAGTATAAAAGTCTACACTAAATAAAATATTTTAAATTAGATTGTAGGTGATACTATTTCAATTGTTTTACGTAACGATTATCATACATTTAAGGAAAACAGATTTAACCTCACAAAAAGACAAGGGATTTAAGCAACAATGGATCCTTTTCATATTAACACACAAAATTAACACAACAAAAATACAACCTTTATAACACATTTAGCAGAGTATAGCCAAACATTGTTGACAATATGATATTTTGATAAAACTCTTCATGTTCTTGAGGAATACATATACATATGTTAAGCACATCTTGATTCTTTGTTTTCTTTTTATTGCCTTGTCCTTACGATAATGTTGGGCAAAATGGAAGGAACAGATGGAGGCATTTTTCTCCCTCTTTGATTATCCCTAATAATATAACTTGGCAAAGAACTGCATTAAGTTCATCCTTTACTATGAATTGATTTGAATTTGTCTTTGGAAAATAGTATTCAGTGATATGAAAGTCATTTTGAATTTACGTAATAGGCACAAAACAGTGATGTATTGCCGTAATCAATAACCTAATGAGCTTGTTTAGGATAGTCCATCGCATGAGTTTTCTTTTTCTTAACGACAGCAAAATATCTGTTGCATGTTAGAAAACATTGTGCCCACTCACTAATACAATACAGAATATCAATTTTCCCATTAGAATGAAGCTATACACTTCCAGTTTGTATGTCTTGAAACAACTTCATCTTTTTATCTTCTGAATTACTTCACTTACTCTTTTCTCCTATTACTTCATTTATGCTGGCATTGGTAAACAAACATGCCCAACAATAATGGTATGTATTTTACTACAATAGCAATTTACACCGATTATTCATAACTGGATTTTTTTTTTTTTAAAAAAAATGGTGTTTTACAGAAAACCGTTATATCAATAATCCATTACATTTACAGATGCACATTTCTAGTAAGAATTATTTCTGTTTCTGTATACATGTGCGACACTTCTTGTTTCTATTAACCTTTCGATTCTCAATATTATTCTTCTTTTCCAACAGCTGTGCAGATGCTGAACACCACAAAGTGATACAAATAAAAGGGCTAGCATCTGCCCTCTTGGAAGGGGGTTGGATTTGGAGAGTCTGGTTGGATTGCTCTTTACTGGAAGCCCTATTTTCAAATAAAAAAATTTCATCTTCCCCAATGATTTTGAGCTGAACTGAGTTTATAGGACTCTGCCTGAGTTTTTCACTGTAATAACAATTTTCTAAAATTTTGTTGATAAGATCCCTATTTGGGGCAACTACTCTATTGTAAAGCATTGGCAAGAAAAGCCTACTTTTCTTTTCTTGTAAGCATCGAAAAAATTTCAAGTTAAATCAATGATACTGCAATGCTGTACCGATTTTTGGTTTACACAGAATAAAAATTACTGTGTCATATACAAGACGAGACCAGCTTGCGTTTTTGTGGTGTGCAAAAGTTCCATATCATCTTATCAACCATTTCTTTTTATAACTTTTAGAAATATTATGCCAAGTGAATACACTATTTTCCCTTAGAAGTGCTATGATATCCATTCCATGTTAAGCACTTGTCCTATTCTCATGTGTATTCTTATGTTGGTAAGGTGCAACATAAGGGTATTGAACATGTTGATGAATGATTCATGAATTATTCAAGATTTCCAACAGCCAGCAGAGCATTGACAGCTGCCCAGAGAACAGCACAGAGGCCCTGGACCATTCGGTTCAGTGGAGGGACACATTCTGGTTTGTTTACATCCACTCCATTCTCTTGTTGGATAAAAAATAGGAGTGAGAAGGCCACACAAGAGAGGACTACTTCTAAAAAACATTTACTTCAAATTTTGACACTATGCATTTTCAATCATACTTTCTCATTATTTTATTAATAATACAAGCTACTGATGAAGTTTTATAAAAATCCAAGGGTCTGACATTGTGAGTGTTGCAATGAAATAACATAGAACAGTGAAAGAACACAAAAATTTTTACAAGAAACTGAAATACTGAGTAGACACCCTTAACAGGTAGAAAGATTGCCTGACAATAGTTCAACCTTCTTGTCAAATTATTTCTTTACTTACCTGCATCTTGCGAGCAACTCCTTCCACCTGAGTCTGCTCGAGACGCATACGCTGAGCAATTCGCAAAGGCGGTGTACTGCCATCTGAATTACAAGGCAAGGAATCTCTCGCCACATGAGGATTTCCAAATACAAAATGCATTTGAACAGCTGCCTGGTCATTCTTAAGTGCCAGGAGACCTTGCCACATAACAGGATAACGTTGCTACAACAGAAAGATAGCATTCAACATTAATTTATGATAAACATTACATATGATAAAGTTATAAGGTTCATTAGTGCACCTAGATTTACAAATCAATAATAATTTAATTTTCTGTAGAACAGAGAGAAGTATTTATCAAGCAGTCAGCAGCAGTCAAAGAATATTTCATTTAATCATTTGCACTAGTGACAGTTCCGAATCTTGACAGTGTTAGAAATGTAAACAGTATAACCTTTAATAATGAACTTTGTTTACTTGATTGTCACCACAATTGGTGACAATTCTTTGAACAAATTTAATTATTAAAATACGTTTGTTACTCAGTAACAAGGACACAACTTGGTTCTCTTTACATTTGTGACAACAACAAGGTGACAAGTTGATTACAATTATTTATGAGTAAAATTGTTTTATTTCTGTCAGTATTGCAAACATTCTAATTAAACCTAGGCTAATGAGGTCATAGGACTGCACATCACCTGTGCAAGATTTGAAAAATTTAGTGGAACACAGAATCGGAGTTGGGTACGTGCCACCTTCCCCTTCCCCCTCTTACTCTAAAACACTACAGATTTATTTTAAAAACGTCAATTACCTTAGAATAAGGTATATGCTGATCTTTTGTAGTTATTAATGTTAATAGTTTCCACCCTTTAAAAAAATAGTTTTACTTTTTTAAGCAATTTATTTTTTAAGTTAATTTTTCATACACAGATTCAGTGTATCCATTGACTTTAAATATTGACTTTTGTACAAAATATAATTCAGTTGTTTTAAACTTGACGTTTTTCAAAAATGGAAACGATAATTCTTACTCTACAGTCCTGTTTGATGCCAATAAAGGGCTTATAGAATGTTGTTATGAAAGAAAAGAAAAAAGAAAACAATTTTTCAGAAACATTTCACAACACTTTTTATGTTTCTTTACACTTTACTTATGTTTCTGCTATTTTATATCCAACTTATATTCACACATCCCATACCATTTGCAGGGAAACCCTCCACACTTTCAAAGGCCTTTAACAGATTTATCCCAGTATGATGAAATAAAAGTTCATAGCAAGCTTTTAAATTCACAATTTTAGACTAAAAACATAGTTGTTCTGATTTTTTGTTTTCATGTCAGCATTGGAATTGCAGAGCGCATAATTGATCTTATACAGAGAAAACTTTCACATTTTCAGAAAACATTTCATATATTTTAATTGTTGAAATCCATTCACACTAGTGCACTAGTACATACTTTCTCACATTATTTCAACTTCGCAAAGTTCAAGTTCAAAGTTCAAGAAAAATTTTGAGATCTGCTTCATTATTTGAAGCATCCTATTGTCTATCCATGTAAAAAATATATTTTTTAAAAATCTCACAATGGTATATGGTTTTCAAATTTTTCATGTCAACTCATTGGTGGTTACTGTGCACACAACATAGCACGTGTTGTCTATTAACATTACGATCAAACAAATTACCATACTCAAATCTGCCAACAGACATAATGGCCAAATTTTTGTCAAACAAATAATTTTGATTTAGTTTAAATAAAATTGAATAAGATTTTTATTATAGCTATTTATAAGTAGACAGAGTTTTTGAAATAATCAAGAAATTCACATTGTATTTCACACTAAAAAAAAAATAGAATGTACATAAATAATATGCACTTCCTTTAAACACGAAATAGGGAAAAAATCTTAAGATGTCCTTGGCCAAATTGCTTAACTATGCTCCATGAAGTCACAAAACGTCAGCAACTTCCGTGAATTCCTGGATAGGTGACCATCAGGGAAACTGTTACTAACTGTTCCAAGCCCCTGGCCGAAGTGAATTGACCGACTATGACCTTATGAGACAAAAGGCAAAACTTAAATTTTATACACCCTACCACCACCACCACCAACCACACTCACAATCCTATGCAATGCCCCAAAGGACTAAGAAAAGGTCCAACTGGTAGCTTGTGAGCCACATGTGGTCCACTGTGCCATTTACTGGGGTCCACGAAAGGTTTTTAGGCAAATGAGAAAGCACCTTGCTTCCACGGCGGGTGAGTATATTGCACCTAGCACACATGCCCAGTCATGGTCAAAACTCTCTTAATGTAAAAATAGGTTAACTTTAGATTTAAGGATTTTACTTCCTAGTAAATTCAGAAATTGAATATCAACCATTTCAATGTACATTCAGTACGTTAACCATGGTAGAGCCTGATTTCACGCATCGTTCTATCCTCCTCCCCCCCCTTACAGAGCAGCCAGCCAAGATCAACAATAGGTAGTCATGTGTGAATAGTGGGAGTAGTGAAAGTAATAGCCCGCAACTATTTTAAATGTTTTAGTTTTGGTCCTTGAGGCCTTGCAAATTGGACAACCCTAAACTTTTAAAATTTAATTTAAGAAATAAAGCCTTTGATAGCTTTGAATGAACTCCCCAGCAATTACAACCAGATCCTAGTAAACTTGTCAACAATTTAAATATTAATATTATTTTATGTGATTTAAGACTTCAATTTCAGGTTCTTACAAAATGTTTGTTCAATGACCTTGACATATATCTTGTATCACATAAAGAAGACGGGTTCTGTATATTGCTAGTGAGAATGGAGGATCGCCCGCTTGACTTTGTTTGTGATCGTAAACCTTGCTGGAAATCCTCAACCTTAACTACAATATTATCTTTTCCACTGATTAGAGCACAACTTTTTTCTTCCCCTTATTTGAAATCATGTTTGTTACCTGGAGCAGCATGAGCAGCGAGTCGGCCTGCGGCGGCACCTGGCTGGCGTGGGGCGGCGTGGCCACCTGCAGGCGCGGCTGGCCCGCGGGCGCCTCCGTGCCGGGCAGAGGGTGGTGGTGGCGCGCCGCGGCGCCCACGGGCGGCGCGGGGCCCGGGGGCCCCACGGCGGGGGGCCCGGGGCGCAGGTGCGCGGGCGGGGGTTCGGCGCCGGGGCCCGGCGGCGGGTGCGCGGGCGGTGGGTGCCCGGCGTCATAGTAGGAGCGAGACGGGGGCCCGGCGGGGCTGGGGCCGGGGCCCGGCACGGGAGCGTGCCCGGGGGCGGGGCCGGGCGCGGGTGGGGCGCCGGGCGCGAGATGGTGGGCGAGGCGCGGGCCGTGCACGTACACCGTGGCCACCTGGGGCGAGTCAGTGGCACGGTCGTGCGGCGACTGCAGCGAATGTGCGGCGCGCCCAGCCAGCGGGCCAGCGCCGCCGCCGGCGCCCGCGCCGCCGCCGCCCGCCGCACCCGCGCCGCCCGCGCCGCCCGCGCCTGCCGCCGCCGCCACCGGCGCGCCGGGGACGGGGCCTGCCGTCGCCGCGCCCGCCTCCGCCGCCGCCGAGCGCCGGAGCTCCAACGGGGGGCTGCTGGAGCCACGCGCCACCTCCTCCGCGTCGCCCTCAGTCTTCAGTTCCATCCCGGGCAGCATCGGCGAACGCACTGCAACAAAACCCCTCACACGATAAGTGCTTTCCAGATTCAAGTAACGAACGCGTTGCCTAAGAGGACGAAGTACGATATACGAAAATGATAACTGGAAGTCAAGGATTAGCCATAATGTGAAGTATTTCCATTTCACACTGCAACGACAATATATCTTAGGGGACTGGTGAGAACATTAAGAGGCCTGATGGTTTACATCCCTGTGACCCTTATTTCAAACAAGAGTACCCTAACCCCACATAAATTAACATACTTATTTCTTCATGTAACTGAAACAACCTCTTAAGATAGATTTGAATTAGAAGTGAATACAATTTGTTTTGAATGAAAACCAATTCTGGGCTCCAATCAAGTTGGGGTCTGCGGCAAATTGCCTCAGATGCGCCTTCTGAGCAACCCTGCTTTGTAACCAATAATTACCGCAAAGCAAAAGCTTGTTTCGAGCGCCCTAGTTCTCCATTTCACTGATGGACTGGCAACACTTTCGGAATTCCCACTGTCGGATAGCGCTTGAAGGCAGAACTCGCCGCACACGTCACTTCCGAATCCAACGCTTGTTCAATCTAATGAAGAGTATTAAAATTCCAAGAATTCAATGACAACTGGGCCTCGTAACAAACGCTGCCAACACAAAAAACCAGTTGAGCGTGCAACCAACAACATTCAAGTATTGGTAATTGACAAATAGCTACGTCTGAGAAATTGCTGATCGCATTTTCAAACCAAATGAACTATGTGCACGTACAATTTGTTTATTTCTTCCCAGTTCAGACACTATTGGCAACGCCCTTGCATTTAACTCACCCACGGCTATGGTCTGCAGAACACACCGCCACCCTCCTGTCGCGTCCGCTTCCCGCGTGGCGCCCCAAAGCGAGTGAAAGGGTCTCTACCTAAGGGAACTCGGAGAGAAGGGAACAAAAGGGAAAGGAAGAATATTCGCGGCGTTGCCAGATAAAGGGAACGTTGAGCAAACGCGCTTAGAATAGACATCCTTTCTTGCAATACTACCTCTGAAACCTCTAGCCTTAATCCCAATACCCATATTCCTTTCATTTTCCCAAAACACATCGTATGTTCAGCACTGCACGCTTTCATGTTATCGATAATGACCCACGTACCCCATGACAAAGGCTTTCCACGCTACTGACAGACACGAAAAAATGTGGATTGTAACGCAAAATAAAACTGTAGAAAGGCTGAAGTGCAGATGCACATATAAACTAAATAGCTTTACATTCTTATTTTGTGCGACAATTTTTAATATCCGAATTGCTAAAAATAAAAATAATGCATAAGCAAGTAACATTTTTAATAAAATTTCTATAAAACTTCGTTTTTAAATATCTGAAAACTATTCACGCTTGTAGCTTTACTACAAGTCATAATCCCAATTTTACGGGAGTATCTCGATACAGGAGTTAATTCAGCGATAGAGAAATATTCAAAAAGAAAGCCATGCACGACAAAATTGATCGGATTACGACCGAATATCAAAAGGCTTGCAAAATTCACTTCTATCTCACAAACTCGCAAAGACCTAGATCCTAGAATAATTCTGTAAAAACGTCTTTAAAGAGAAGTTCTAAACTTCATCGTTCTTGAATTCTAGTAACAAATTTATTTTTATGGAATATTTTTACATTGGCGGAATGACTAATTGAGAACAGCAGCCCGCGCTGAAAATCTTCAAAGTTTGTAAATGAAGGAGAATAATTTCTACATGTTTACCGCCCAATTGCCCCCTACGTGATTCGACAGAATAACATTGTAAAAACAAGTCGCTCAACCGAGAATATCACGACAATGCCAAATTACCCTTCATATTTACGTATCGTCAGCGATGCTGCCACGTTTTAGCAATGAATGGCTAATTCATAAGTCATCAAAATGACATTCCAATCCGCGACGATACAATGCCTGAAAGAGAATTTTATTAAATAAAGTAGTACAATCGCTACAGCCTGAGCCTTTACATGTGCGAAACATCTTTATCTCCATTTCTCTTTCACTACACAAACCTTTTACAAGCAGGCACTAAATATACTAAATAATGAATTGCAGCTTCTTTTTCTCACCAGAAATGTGAACCTGACACAAAAAACGGTCTACGTTTTCATCAGAAATAGTATAACCGACACTGACCCTCGAAACCATTCAAGATGTTTTCTCGACGACCTCTCGTTGCTCACGTTTAAAACAGCGTTGTTCAGCACATCGTTGATTCTGTATTCTGTGGTGCGGTGCTTGATGTGTGCTTGTGATTGGTGTGTGTGTATGTGTGTGTGTGTGTGCGCGCGCGCGCGCTTGTGCGTGGTGTGTGCGCGCGCTTGTGCTTGGTGTGTGTGTGCGTGTGTGCGTGCGTGTGTGTGTGTGCGCACGATTGTGCTTGGTGTGCGTGTGTGTGTGTGCGCAAACGATTGTGCTTGGTGTGTGTGTGTGTGCGCGCGCGCGCACGATTGTGCATGGTGTGTGTATGTGCGCGCGCACGATTTTGCTTGGTGTGTGTGTGTGTGCGCGCGCGCACGATTTTGCTTGGTGTGTGTGTGCGCGCGCGCGCACGATTGTGCTTGGTGGGGGGGGGGGGTGCGCGCTTGTGCTCGGTATGCGTGTGCGCGCTTGTGCTGGGAATGTGTGTGCGTGTTTCGTGCGTGTGTGTGCGTGTTTCGCGCGTGTATGTGTGCGTGTTTCGCGTAAGGGCGTGTTTCGTGTGTGCGCGTGTTTCGTGTGTGGGAGTCGTGCGTGGGCGTTTCGTGCGTGGGCGTGTTTCGTATGTGGGCGTGTTTCGTATGTGGGCGTTTCGTGCGTGGGCGTGTTTCGTATGTGGGCGTGTTTCGTGCGTGTGCGTGTTTCGTATGTGGGCGTGTTTCGTGTGTGTGTGTGTGTGTGTGTGTGTGTTTCGTGTGTGCGTGTTTCGTGTGTGCGCGTGTTTCGTGTGTGTGCGTGTTTCGTGTGTGTGCGTGTTTCGCGTGTGTGCGTGTTTCGCGTGTGTGCGTGTTTCGTGTGTGTGCGTGTTTCGTGTGTGTGCGTGTTTCGTGTGTGTGCGTGTTTCGCGTGTGTGCGTGTTTCGCGTGTGTGCGTGTTTCGCGTGTGTGCGTGTTTCGCGTGTGTGCGTGTTTCGTGTGTGCGCGTGTTTCGTGTGTGTGCGTGTTTCGCGTGTGCGCGTGTTTCGTGTGTGCGCGTGTTTCGTGTGTGTGTGTGTGTTTCGTGTGTGTGCGTGTTTCGTGTGTGTGCGTGTTTCGTGTGTGCGCGTGTTTCGTGTGTGTGTGTGTGTTTCGTGTGTGTGTGTGTGTTTCGTGTGTGTGCGTGTTTCGTGTGTGTGCGTGTTTCGTGTGTGTGCGTGTTTCGTGTGTGTGCGTGTTTCGTGTGTGTGCGTGTTTCGTGTGTGTGCGTGTTTCGTGTATGTGAGTGTAAAGACTCCTTTAGTTGAGATAAATGTTCAAATAATTACTAGCGATTTTGCACAGAAATAGTTCGCACTATAGCTGATAAAGAGTTAAACTTTTCTTTGGTAGCAAAATGAATCGGTTCGGTCATATTAAAATCGGTCTCCTTGCAAAATTACTGGTTTTGGCATGTCACTTTTGTTGCGCACCAGATCATTTTCCCTGCTTTTAAAATAATTGCATTGCGAACTCTACTCTGCGAGTACATAAATCGACGAAGAGGCTTAAATCATATCAGCCGATTAATCTTCTGCGAACGAAATAAACGGCGTTTGTAAGACGGGGGAAACCAAGACGCTGCAAACGGCGATGCAACGCGGCCTCGTGACAGTCGCAGGTACCCTTCAAACACGGATCGGGCTCGTACGCAAATCCCTATTCCTCGAGAAGGCGGCTGTGATTGCAGAGGTACCTAGTATGATCGTTGAGCCAAAGTGCCCGGTCCGGATGACTGCTTGAGCCCACGCCATTTTCTTGCCAGACGTCGTCTGCATCGTGAAGACGGGAGACAGCTATCCAGCAAGCGCTCTTCTCGGGCACTCGGCCGCACTGACCTCTGCTCTTATCGGCCGGCGGCCGGCCGGCCGGCCGGCCGCTGTCACGTGCCCTGGCTCGCGGCGGCGCGGCGCCATTGGCCGCCCTGCACCGCGCCCGTGCGCCGCGTCCAACCGCCTCGTTCACGATTCCGCGCCTATGCTTTACCCCCTCCCCCGGGGCTCGCTGCTGGCTCACCACGCGCAATGACGCCTCAGCAATTTCCTTCCACTTGATACATTTATGAAATGTTTGGTCACATACGATAGGTTTTCAATTAAAAATTGGTGGAAAACATTCTGCGTAGCCTAAAGCACCTAAGCTTATGTTACTTTTGAGCCTCTAAACTGATATTCACTTAGGTCCTTCACGCTGTGAAACATCAGAGACCGAAAGTCTTCAGGCGATGCCAATTATTCCAGAAAAATATAATAAAATGAATATATTTGATGCAGTTTTTGAGAAAATGTTAACTTTTTTTTTACAAAATGACATTAATTAATTAATATCGATCACATTATTTTAAAATTCAATTTTAGAGATCAGATTTCATTAGGATTTTTTTCTATCTTATGTAGAATTGTGGGAAGTGGAAATAACAGTTTAAAAATTTAAAATGTTACTGATGTTAAACTAAATTCTTGATAAAAACACATTTTGTTAAACGCTTTTCCACGTTCTCTACAGGTTGATTCGGGTCACATCTCCGTTCTTCTTCCACTACATGAGCAGTTTGGGTAGAGGAATGGCAGATTGATGCGAAACGGACACGATGGGCATCGATACTCTGTTGAATGGAACTCCCTGCATGTCACATTTGTCGAGCAGTTAATGAGATGCATACATGATTTTCTTAATGAGGCGAATCCAGTTCGAATACTTTGACCGAGCACTAGGTGAGGTCAGGTGGTCTGCAACGGGAAGCTGACGCTTTCGTGTCAGTCGGGGTATGATTAAAACGTGCCATCAAAAGGTCAGGCAATAACGATTTAATCCCATCGTTTTCTATTGTGGAAGTAATATTGACGTGTAACAACTATGTTCAATTTTCTACTGGAATGGACAACTTTAAAGACCGAAGTTACGAACTAATCAGCAAATCAAATCTCGATCGTTACAAACTGAATCTCAAAGTATAATTTCGAATGCCACCTCCGGCGGGCTTTTCCTCAGTCCCCTTGATCCACACTGGCGGTCCCTAGCTTTGCTTCAGAACGTACACTGTAGGTTTCCTCCAGGACAAAAGACACTACACCTTTTTTTACTCCAGTTAACGATCAATAAATCATTTCAACGAATCACTGTACAATACACCACAATATAACAGTACACAATGTCATACACGTGAATGTGGAGGTGAGCCTCACCTGGCGGCAGCGAGTAGGGCGAGATGTGCGAGCGCAGGTAGTGCTGGTAGACGTGCGCCGCGTGGGCGGCGTGCGCCGCGTGCGGGTGCACGTAGTGCGGGGGCGGCAGGTCGTGGCGCAGCGCGTGCGCCGCCGCCGCCGCGGCCGCCGCCGCCGCCGCCGCCGCGTGCGCGCCGTGCGCCCCGTGGCCGCCGTGCGCCGCCGCCGCCACCGCCGCCGCCGCAGACTGGAAGCCCATGTGGCCGTGCACCACGTCGCCGCCCTGCGGGACCCCACACAAACACACGCTCAACCAACGCCCGGCACCCTCTCCACGCAACACACGTCTCTTATTCTTGCGATTTACTCAAAATAACCGCCGTATACATGGCGAAATTTTAACAACACCTATCTCTCTTGGGAATTTTCGGATAATAATGTTACCCCAAAAAGAAAGTTACCAAATTATTACACACACATCACAAATTAATTTAAATTTTGTTAAAATGATGGAAATTGGTCGCATTTTTATTACATTGTAACAAACTTTTCAGTCCCCCCCCCTTCACACTCTCTCTTTATATATATATATATATATATATATATATATATATATATATATATATATATATGAAAACTCGCAATGTGTTGTTAAAATTTAGTCATACATACATAAATTCCATCACATCTAATCCTCAAGTTAGGATTAGATGTGATGAGATTTATTCCTAGATTTAGATTAGAGTGAATATCCTTTTTTTTTTGTTCTACTGTCCAATTTGTTTTTAATTTCTAGCTAACAATTTAAAACTCAATATTACAAAACTGTTTATTACAGGGCTGATCTGAAATTGCACCCCATCCTTCCAAAACACTTTCTGGAAAAACCTTTATGCAAATAGGTAACGTGAAGTTCGTAGGCATTAAAAATCAGTAACGAACAAATATTACTCAAGTGTAAGCATCTGTGAACTTACACTGACGCATGTTTTTACAACTCAATTCCCACTGATTCCGTTTTTTTTTAAAATTTACTCATTGTAGTTCAACAATGCAAACTATACTTACAAATTGTCTTATTGGTCCCTAGAATTGCCCACGCCCGACGTTTACACATCCGTGGTCCCTATTTGCCGGTCATCCTTCCTCGTCTTTACTTCGTAAGAAAAAGTATTGTAATCATGCGCAGGAAAATAGAGAATTTTCATCCGATAAATTCTTAAGAGTGCTGGCTTCTTGTAACGGAAAAGTAGACAAATCTCGTTCATGTATTACTGTCTCTACCAGGCTGTGCAGTTACAATCCATGTTTTGTGGTTTCTTAATAGGTACTACCAAAAAATCCAAGACTCTTAAAACTGTCTGTCTGAGTGTCTATGAGTCTGTACGTCAGTGAGTGCCCGTCCGTCTGTCTGTGCGTGTCTGTCCGTCTGTCTGTGCGTGTCTGTCCGTCTGTCTGTGTGCGTGTCCGTCTGTCTGTGTGCGTGTCCGTCTGTCTGTGTGCGTGTCCGTCTGTCTGTGTGCGTGTCCGTCTGTCTGTGTGCGTGTCCGTCTGTCTGTGTACGTGTCCGTCTGTCTGTGTACGTGTCCGTCTGTCTGTGTACGTGTCCGTCTGTCTGTGTGCGTGTCTGTCTGTCTGTGTGCGTGTCTGTCTGTCTGTGTGCGTGTCTGTCTGTCTGTGTGCGTGTCTGTCTGTGTGCGTGTCTGTCTGTGTGCGTGTCTGTCTGTGTGCGTGTCTGTCTGTGTGCGTGTCTGTCTGTGTGCGTGTCTGTCTGTGTGCGTGTCTGTCTGTGTGTGTGTCTGTCTGTGTGCGTGTCTGTCTGTGTCTGTCCGTGTTTGTCTCACTGTCCGCATTTGTTTTAATGTCCGTGTTTGTGCGTCTGCCCGTATTTGTCCGTCCGTGCGTCGGTCCATCCGTATAGCCTTTAATTTGAAACCGATATTTTAAATTTCCGGTTACTTTACTGGAAGCTTCTGGGACATTTTCACAATTTTCAAAAAAAAAAATACTACATAAAGTTTTTGTAATTAAATTTGTTGTTGTATAGCGTAATAGACGCTTAACAGAAATACGCGAGTATCCAGTTCCCCCAAAAAACTGAATTTTTGAAAATTAGAAAAATTGGAAAATTTTCCGGCGTCTTCTTACAACTATAATGATGAAGATACAGTGATGTTCTTCTTAATGAAATGAACACATCAAAACAAATCTTCAAATAAGGTCGTGTTCAGTTTTTCGAAAATGTAAGTATTTTTTGCGTTATTTGGCGACAAACATTGGCGCCCGCTTTGAATTTCCTGTGCTTCGTGAACGTAATTTGAGAAGTGCTTGGAGTCTGTTGGGACGCTACGTAAGTTAGAATTTGTATATAGTTTCATATTTCTTTATTCGTTTCTTACATTTGAGCTTTCGGCATACGTTTACAAATTAACATTTTAGAAATTATTTAAAACCTATTTGATAATCTACATTTTTTGTCCGTGTGAGGAATGTAGTAACATCCTCAATGTATGAATGTATTTTCTTTCAAGCAAACAGCAAACTTCAATTGAAATTAGGGGAATTAAGTTTTCTCTCTTAAAAATAAGTTTTAAATGCAATATGAAAGAAAAATTGCTAGCCTTCAGGAAATATCCGATTGGAATGCGACAATGGCATTCCGTCCCGTGAGACGGCAGTTGTAGTTCTGTGAATTTCGTATCATTGTAGGGACACAATTTCGCCGTATGAAACGCAGTTGTAATTGTCGAATTTCTGTTGATATTTGCTTGAAAATATTTAGTTGTCGTAACTAATATATTACGATCTGTAATTAGTTTTACAGAAAACGATGTCTGGAATGTGTTAATTCGGAGAGAAACTGCAGTATCAATAGTATTACCTAACAATTAGTAAGGGCGAGAAAGTATATGCTGTTGTAGCACAGCTTTTTTGTTGTTGTTCCTTCTGTCAATAGAATCTCTGAGTTATTGATCATTTAGAATAGCCAAATTACAAAATCTGTAAATTGTAAGCGATTCTCGGTGACATAAAGACTGGGAAGAGCATTTCCACCAGCCGCTTCTGAAAGTGAAGTTCCCTCGTAATTGTTAGAGGGAATTATTCAATGTGCCGTCCCTACAAGTAACCACTGCGAATATAAAAGAACTTAAATCTAGCGAGCTTAGCGAAGTATTGTCCCTTGAACTGTTTTGAAATACGAGTCGCATTTATTCATATTCATAGTCACATTTATTCTTGTAATCATAGTCATATTTATTCACATTTATTGAAAAATATCTCAGGGGGTCTTATATTGTTTAATGATTGCCTCCAAATTATGTCTTTTTCTACGGTAATTTGTATCTTGCCCACACATTCGAACATTTAAAAGAAGAATCAGATTTTCAAAATAAATTAGCAACCTTTTTTTATTCTACTATTTTAATGTTGTGTATTTTTTGTTATGATTCACAGATAAAAGAAACAAAAAGAGGAAATTTTATTTAATAGAACTAAAATATTTGTATTCCAACTACTTTTCAACACAAATCTACTCAAAAGTATTTTGTACTACTCTTACATAATATTCACTCATGATTACTTTTCTATTGAATCCCAAATACATTTCTTTATAGAACTCTAAGAGAATACACAATATTGTTGCCCTATTCTCATGCATCTTCTCTTTAAAACATATATCCAAGGCATGCATTCCCTACAGTTTTCGTTATAAATCAATATATTATCACACAAACACAAATCGCCAATTCAAAGGTTTCATTTTGTAATTGTCTTAAGAAAATAATTTTGTCAACATCACGAGTAATGCAGCTAATTCTGTATTGTGGTAATTGAAATAATAATAATTCACTAATTTAATCAGGCTCTGGTAATGAAATGAATTGGCTGTATTCTCAACAGACAATAAGAAAACCTTACAGAAATTCAAATAAAGAAAATGTTTTCAAATTGAAGATGTGTTTGAGCTTTGCAACATTCCCTGAAAGCTACGAAATACTACACACATAGCAACCCAATACTGTGGAATTTACAATAATACGACCATGAAAACATTACATAAATATAAAATAATATGTGTTCTTTAGGGGGGAAAAAGTGAAATAACTACACGACAGGTTTGCTCAATTATGCAAGGTAAAATAATTATTTTTATAACAGCAAATTTTCTCAATTAGTATCCGATATAATGGTTATTCCAAAAATCACAAAACTTGTTAATTACATAGTATCTAGTAATAACAGTACACTAATTACATACATATTGACTTCACAATAATGCACTAATTACATAAAATTTGAATAACTATGCATGTACATAAAAAGCTGAAATACTGTTTCTGCCAAATAAACAAGAAGGAAATAAGTCAAAATGTGCCCATTACAAGCAAAATTTTGTTCAGAACACATGCAAATACCAATCAAACAACACAATCAGAAATGGATTAATTTAAGGGAAAAGGTCAAAAAAGTTCACATGAAAGCAACAAAATAAGACCAGTATGAGAATGTTGCTGGTACTTCATATGTCATATACAAATTACTTCAGACTCCCCCGAAATATTCAATTTTGACTACATGAAGAAAAGTATTTCTAAGTCAAAAAAATATCAAGAAAAATACTGAATATTTTGTAACGACAAAGATTTCTTAATAGTTGCTTAGGAGTTTTTATGCATTTCATTAGAATACATCTCAAAATGCAAACTTTTAATCACAAAAACTTATCAGAAATTCAATGTCTATATTAAACTTTGATTTCATGAAATAAACAAATAAAACCTGTGTTATTATTTAACAAATTGTTTGGTATTTGTAAAAGATATATATCCTTTATAAACATTTCTACTGAATTCTTTTTTTTTTTTTTTAACAAGGATTTTCCAAAGATTCATTGTGAAATATCAGCAAACAGATTCCACATATTTAAAATGGGCAAAAGGATGAAACAATAACTTGAAGTAACAAAGCTTTCTTGTGTTGACTTGAGAAATACAGTGAATATTACGTGTTGATCAACAGGCTGCCACAAGGTGAACAAAAGAACACTCCTTCTTTCCAATTTATGTTTCATCCTCATGTGCACCAAGTCCCTGCTCCAGCATAAGCAACAAACAATGAGTGAAGGTTCAAAGCAAGCCAATGGGGTTTGGGGGGCAGGGAGCCAGGAACATTGCCGTTACCTGGGCGCCACTGGCACCATGTTGGTGCGCCGGCGGGGGACTCTGCCGCGGCGCCAGCACAAACTGCGGGTTGGGCAGCAGCTCCGCCACCACCCCCGCCTGGCCATGGGCATGCTGCGCGTGCCCACCGCCCAACGCCCACCGTTAGTTCAAGGCACACACTCTTCCACCCTAAGTCTACACTGGTGGCCTTCACATCACATGGACTCTCACTCGCAATGGGAGAACAGACTATACCCTTAGGTGTATAAATACAATACACCATCGTGCAATGTACCTACCCACATTGAGAAATCAAACCTCCTCTAAACACTAATAAATACTTCAATGTTTACTTGTAACATTATGATTGTAGTATTAAAATCCTCAATTGAAGGGGAAATATAGTTTCCAAAATAATCTGACAAAAAGTTTTGAATAATTATCACTTTCGCTTCTTCTGAAGATACTGTGATTTGGCAAGGTGTCAGGAAGTTGTCACACTCAAGAAAATCATTCTTGCATTCAAAATCAATGATAATATTTATTTAATTACTGTGGGCCATTGATCAAAGTAAATAGGCTGGATGCACTTCTACGAACTACCTCTGCCTTAAATGACTTTTTCTTACTCAATCAACATTTAAGGTTCAAAAGTCTATTTTATATACTACTCAGTATTAAGAGGTGTTAAGCTATGTGGATGAAAATTTTTGAGTATTGGTTTTCATCAGTTTCTTTGTACTTTTAGTAATGATGAAAAAACATTTTAACAGGTTAAAAAGACCTTATAAAATGGCCTTTTGAAGGGTTAAAATGGCATTTAACCCTTTCACTCCCAGTGTTAATTATAAACAACGTATCACTTTTAAATGTTGTCAGTGCTGTCTAGTGGAGTGAACTTGAGCTATACGGAAACATCCTAAATGAAACTCATAAGCAAGTTTTGGTGCTCCTGAATTCTAGATGTTGATTTAGCTTAGACTGCTAGAGCAGTGCACACTCCTGGCCAGGATGTATGAATGTCTTCAGTCAGTTTGAATCATCTAAAACCTGCTTAGCTGCTATATGCCTATGGTTAAGTCGGAGGGAGAGGCTGGTGTAAAGCAAACGGTAGTTGGTCTGCACCGAAGTTGATGGGGCACATGCAACTTAGTTCTACATTTTTGCTTCTTCTTTTATAAAAAAAATGCTCATAAACCAGCTGTTATTGTTTTGGAGCACTCTAGTAGCATAATATAGCAACATAATAATTGTTTAGCACTAAAAGTTGCAAATACTAGAGCATTCGAACAATGACTGCATTGCTCGGACACAACGACAATGAGAACGCACTATGTGACGAATTTGAATGCAGTGCTATGAATTTCCTTGAATTGTAAAAACTTTAAACTCATTTTTCTCATTTTTTTTAACAAATGCCCCATATTTTCAGAAACTATAGATCCAAAAATAATGATTTTTTTACGCAATATTGCAGTTATATAAACCCGCCAACGGATGGGTGAAAAAATGTAACACGAACGGTTGGGCTGGATCTGAGAGAACCCGGGATCAAAAACAAGAATTACATAGCAAATGTTTCGTTAATATCATTGTTAGAGGACTTCTTTTTTGACATAAAAGAAAGCATTATCGTTAATACATTACGTATTCATTATTTTTATCAAAAAAAATTCGGTAATTTTTTAGGCCTCTCTACCTCTCTACAATGAGGCCTCTCTAAAATCATCCTCATCATATGACTGGAAAGGTTTACTCATTTCTGACATTACAATGATGTTCAATTTGACTTTAGTTGTATGTAATATTATACAAAAATAACAATTATCTATATCACAGTAACAAATAATTCTAATAATATGAATACGTAACTCTATTACAGTTACATGAACAGATGAACAGAGAGACCCAAGGACGAAACAAATTACGCATATAATCACGTATACAACCTATACAGCAATAACTATCACACTGAATGTTTCATATGAAAATAAAAGAAAGGTTGAGAGACAAACAAGCTTCTGGTGTTATACGTACATGATTGGATTAAGTTTTTGTTACGTAGTGGGTCTCAGACCCAACCCATCCAACACTGGGTTAATATCTACCTAGTTTACATCTTTTTGTAAAGAATGACTAAATGTCCTAATCCTGACACCAGTGTAGACCTAGGAATGAGTATCACAGGTAACCACACTAAGGAGAACTGAGGATGAGGATTTCAAGGAAACGTGTTACTAAAAATACATTCCATTAACAAGAATTATATTAGTATAGAGAATCAAGTTTCCATTAGTACCACTACAAAAGAAAGCTAGTCCACCATCTTGACATCACCATCACCATCACACACAAAATCCACACGCACACACTCAGCACACACTTCCATCTCCTTCACCCAACACACTACCTCTGAGCTGTTCGGAACTGTTCTGAAATATTCCAACATTAACTGCAAAGAGCAATGTAATGTTGAGGAAGTGTAAATCTTATATCCCTTTTAAAATATAAATCTGTTATTCATAGTTTATATAAAAAGAAATCAAGAATTTACCTACACATTTACACTATTCAAATTATTTTTCCAAGTGCAAAAACTGGAAAGAAACTTAACAATGAAAAGTTCATGAATTCTTGATAATATGAATAATTATATCAAGGGAACTTCTCCATCTTACAGAGAGAAGCTCCTTCATGTCAATAAGCAGTAAAACATCACATCACAATAACAAATCAGTAAGAAGATGCAATTGTCTATTTCATAATCTACACAGCATCATCAATATTTTCTGGTTCACTGAATACATAAACCCTCTTCAACTAAAATCATATTGAGCTCAGAGAGCACCTGATCAGACACAACAGACAAATCCGCATCCATACAAAGGAACTAAAAAACAAATTTTCTTGCAATACAGTCAGTTCTCAACCTTTGAGTAATATACATCTGCACACTAGCCAAGGGTCCTGGACCTGTTTCTAATGTCCAAGGCTTGAGAACTGCTACAATGAGTCTGAATGAAAATGAAAAGAAGCCATCGGAGTAGCACACTCACCAAAGAGGCCTCATATGCAGGGACAGGCAAGCCTGCTTGCAGCACCTGTGGCCTGCTCTGGGGGCTGGGCGTGGGCACCACAATGCACCCGCCAATCGTCACCTCCACCTTTGGAGGCTCCATAAGTCCCTTCACGTGGCTGCTCAGATGCGCAGGCACACCAGATGGAACCTGCAGCCCACAGCACATTCCAAATATCAAGCAATTACTTACACTATACACCTCACTACAAAAATGATTATCCTCTTACATTAAAAGGGCATTTGAAATGTTTTTTTAAAAATACACAATAAAACCCTTATGCCAAATTATACCAAGTTGTAGTACAAAATAGCACATACTTTCCTGTACTAGTTTCTTTATCTCTTTAGTCTGGGCATGGTTTTCAGTTTTGCCCCACCCTGTTCCCAGCTGCCATCAGTTGGTGCCAAAGGACATTGTTTTCACATTTTCTCAATTTTTTTCCCCCATAAAGGTACAATTAATAAATGGCTTTAAACCAGGCCATGTATGCTAATTTGCATTGAACAATTTGGAGCCATTCTTGAGAAAATATAGTTTGAGCGTTTCTGAAAAGTGCAAGAGTCAATCCATTCGAAATGGTCCAGCACTGGTCACTCGACCATCTCGAAAAAAATTCATATTTTGTACATAATTTCCCTGTACAGTTCACGGAACACTGGATGAATCAAACAATCAAATAATAAAAATGATTATTCTAGTCATGTTGCAAATAGTATATATTTTAGATGTTTCAACCTCATTTGCGGGATCCTCTTCAGTTTTCTATAGAGACAAAACACAATATATTAACAGACTAACTAACAGAATAACTAGCTACACATCTAGACCTCAATTGCAATTTTCATACTTTTATTTGGTCCCCAAACAAAGGTATTACACGTCAAAATTTTTAAAAAATCCATAATTCCAATTTTCAAGAGGATGTAATTTGTAAGTCGTACGTTACATATCAATGATATTTTACAAACAGTAACTATACTTCATGTGTAAAAGCACAGAAAAAAATGAAGGCTGTGATTCTATTTCTTCTTTGAAAAATTACTCTCTGAAAATCGAATTTCGTTCATTTGAGTTCCATAGATTTGGTTGCAAATATCTCCCAAATAAAAACATAGAAGATAGGTAAATAATATTTCGATTTACAGGCCAGAGTATTCTGAATTGAATGCTTTTGATTCTAGAAGGCTACAAAAACTTGGAACTGAGTAATTTAGAAAAGAGTTAAATGTCTTCAAACGCGAAAAATGGCGTATGGCGTGAAACAAAAATGGCCGCCTTTTGTAAACCATGTACAACAAAAAAAAGTTAAAGATATTTTTGAACAGACACAACACAAGGAAATGTGTATACGACATATGATTTGTTGGTGAAATATGAATATTGGTCGTATGTTGCGGTGTGGTAGCCGTTCGGTAAAATATCTTTTCTAGTAGTGGGTTCTATTTATTTAGTTAATTGTCGGCAGCGCAATTTGTTATTTGTGACTACAGCCTAGTTTATGAATAAACTCACTGTTCTTACAACCCACTCTCGTCTGTGTTCTGATTACACCCGTATGACGCCACAATATGATACAGCAAAAAATTGGGGCTAATGCAATACACTTTAAGAATTGTTACTTATTGATATCAAAATTAACAAAATATAGCAAATAATATGAAATATATTCCATTCTTAATCACAATATAGCAGGAACTTAAAATGTTACATTTGGGCACAAAAATCAAAGCCGAAATGACTATTTTCTTCCCCAGGCAAAAACCTTTCCCACCAAAATAGGAAACTTTTCATGTCACTTGTTTATTTTTTATGACAGCCTGATTTTAAAAATAGGTACTCATTCAGAAAGAATCAATCTATTTTTCTGTGTTAAAAGATTTCAAAGATTTCAAAAATAGTGATTGTGCTACGTCACATACAAAACAGGATTTCCAAGCTGTGTGCATGTTTTATTTAAGCTTCGTAGAGAGTTCAAACTTCGTATGTGTGTGTGTGTGTGTTTGTGTATATATATATACATATATATACACACACATATAATGTTTAATGAAAAATTCGTTCCAAAAATTTAGCTATTTTTTTAAAATTTTTAAAATGTCCCAAGGTCTTCATGTACAGTACTATCAAAATTAAAATATCGGTTTCAAATTCATCAGCCAGATTAATCTGGGAATATCAATTTTGGAGAAAATCGGCTGAACAGTTTAGTCATGTTGTTCACAGATAGACATGTTTTGGACGTCAATCGATTTTTCGAAAACAAGGACCCACAAAACATAGATTCTGGCTAGAGCACGTGTTAGAGGATTTTTTTCTAAATTTAGCAACTGAATGTATCCGCTTTTTCGTAATCAGGGCCGCCATTTAATTTTTTTCTGCCGCTTTTTCGTTACCAGAACTCCGAGTTTTTCTGCCGAAAATTCACCATTTTTTCACGGACCATTACAAAACTTTCTCTTCTTAAGAAGTTCCTTGTTAAGCGCGAGAAAGTAAAAATCTTTATCATCAATAATGTAGTTTGAAAGAAAGAGGTCAGAAAAATTTCAAACATTGGCAATTATCGAAATGTCACGGGCAACCGTGAAAATCGGAACTGCCATTTTTATAGATGTATTTTACTCTACGCTCACAAGAAATTTAAAGAAAAAGTTTTGAGCTATGTCTGAAGAGAAAAAAATTAAAATGTCCGAGGAGCTTCACGTACAGTATCCCTAAAACTGAAACATCACTTTCAAAAATCGCAAGGCTCCTAGTGACTCACCGCGGCCGAGGGCTTGGGGGCGCCGGCGCGGGCGCTGCTGGCGCCGGTGACGACTGGCGGCTGGCTGGCGAGGTGCGGCGGCTTGAGCGGCGGGCTGGCCACGGCGCCGGTCAGGATGGGCTTGCCGGCCAGGGGCTGGTGGTGGGCCTTGGGCGGCTGCGGCAACGGCAGCGACAGCGGCAGCGGCGGGCTGGCGGCCTGCGCGGGGCCCTGGTGGGCGGCAGGGGGCAGCCCCTTCGCGCCCAGCTGCACCTGCACCGCGCCCAGCGGCACGCCCGCCGACGGCCCGCTGCCCGCCGCCTTGGCCGCCGCCTGCAGCAGGTGCGCCTTGGGGTTGAGGGGCGTCTGCGCCGCCGCCTTCATGTTCACCACGCTCTGTTGGTGCGGTGGCAGCACGTGGTGCACTTTGGTCACGGACACCGTCGGCAGCTGATGGGCCGCGCCGGGCACGTTCACTTTCGACACCGCTTGCAGAATGTGCGCTTTCGGCGTCATGGGCAGAGCAGTCGACACGCTCTTCGCCACCGACAGCGCCAGAGGTGGCTGCGGCGGCGGCGGATGCTGTTGCAGCGGCGCTTGGATGACTTCTCGGGGCTTGGTCGTGGCCAAGGTGGGCGCGGCGGTGGACTTGATGACTGGTGACTTGAGGGCGGCGCCGGGCGGCGGCGGCGGGGCCGGGGCCGCGGCCGGGGCCGGGGCCGGGGCCGGGGGCGGGTGCAGCAGCGTGGGGCTGGCCTTGGCGGCCTGCGTCAGCACGTGCGCCTTGAGGGTGGTCATGGGCCGCGCTGGGCCCGCGGGCGCCTTGACGGGCGCGCCCCGCGCTCCTTGCGCCGCGACGCCGTGCGCCGACGGCGCAGAGATGACTGGCACGTGGCTCTGCGGCGCAGGCCACGGCGGCGCAGCCAGCCCAGCGGCGCCCGCCTCCGGGTGCGCGTGCGGGTGCGGGTGGGGGTGCGGGGCCGTCGCCGTCGCCGCGGCCGCGGGCGGAATGGCCGGCGAAGGCGGCTGCGGCAAAGGAACCTGAGGGCAGGAACAGCAAGTTACGTCACAAGCGCCACGAATGCTGCTACAAGAAATGGCATTATGAAGTGTAATGCGAAAAGTCGCGTTCAGGTAGCGTTGTCTACGGCAAATCTTCGTCATACTGGTACTCGTGCACGAGTGTATACGAGGCGACAAGGGCGTCAATGAGTGAGCTAATCACTTCGCGAACGTCTTATTTTGTATAATAAGCACATGTATAATAATGAGAACAAATCGCTACTAATGTAAATATTGCGACGTGAAAGTGTCAAAAAATTACATTTTTGTAATTTTTGAAAAAACAAAAGAATACTTATGTCACCTTTATAAGTGTGCTTTATTCTTACAAGGAATTTAAAGACAAAATTTGGAGCAGTTTTTGAGAAAATTTGAAAATTTCCCAGGGGCTTCATGTATACCCAACTGTGAAGAAAGTTTTTCAAAATCGCGGCGCCTCGAGTGGAATCAGATAGACCGGGGAATAACCGTTTGGAAGAAATCGTAAGTCTGGTTTAGTTGTTTACAGACTGGAAAGATGGACAGGATGGTCGGACGGACGGAGGGACGGACGTTGAAAAAAACGCTTTTTCGGTATCAGGGGACCCCAAAACGTGTATATCCCTTGAAATCCCGAAATCGATTTTCCGCAGCATTACTTTGCAGTATTACTCTGTATATACGTATGTTTATGGGAGAGTAAAAATACTTTCATGTCTACATAATTACTCGAACAACAATATCTTCGTGACGCAATTTGAAGTATTAAACCCTTCAAGGTACATAATAATTAAATGTCAATAAAACAGGCGATATGCAAGATGTTTTATGGGCACCTGACTACACAATTACGAGTAATATCCGTTGAAATGAGACAGAACATGATAACTTAGAATATCTAATGACCACTCTCCAATTAACTCAATTTTGTAGAATTTCAAAGTGCTTTAATATGCTTTAAAATGTTTATCGCTATCACTATCATTCTATAATTAAACTTTGTAATTAACACGTAAATCGTTTCATAGTACATGAAAAATTCACTAAACATTTGTGATTTTCATTCTAAAAGCTGAATCTGAAAACATTGAGTCCCGAAACGAGAAACGTGATCCGCCTTTTTGTACTTCCGCATAAAGGACTCTCCTTTCCAAGAGTAGCACAATTCAATAGGATCCTCACTGGTTTCTGGAAGAAATTTCACTGACTTTTCCCGGTTTACCATGACACTAAAAATCGTTTGATTCTCTTTCACTAATACATTGTGTGTGTGTGTGTGTGTGTGTGTGTGTGTGTGAGAGAGAGAGAGAGAGAGAGAGAGAGAGAGAGAGTGAGTGGTGTAAGTGTGTGTGTGGTGTGAGTGTGTGTGTGTGAGTGTGTGTGTGTGTGTGAGTGTGTGTGTGTGTGTGTGTGTGAGTGTGTGTGTGTGAGTGTGTGTGTGTGTGAGTGTGTGTGTGTGAGTGTGTGTGTGTGGTGTGTGTGTGTGTGTGTGAGTGTGTGTGTGAGTGTGTGTGTGTGTGGTGTGTGTGTGTGTGTGTGTGAGAGAGAGAGAGAGAGAGATATTCTACGGTTTAAAACACTTACGAGCCCCTGTCCGCTCTTATTTTACTAGAAAAGTCAGAAGGAATCAGATTTTTCTGAAAAAGAATTAACTTCAATTGCTTCAGAAATAAAAATGTACCAAAAATAACAATTTTCAAACGTCATTTCTAGAATATCCGATTTTGTACTCAGAGAATTACTGTGACAGAAACTTTCATGTCCTGTAGTGTATCTACTAAGATAGGTGTGATTTTTCTCCGCCACGGACGTGAAAGCAGGCGCTGGCGGGAGGCAGCAGAACTTACCCTGTGCACGGGCGGCGAAGCGCGGACGGGCGCCACCGCAGCCGGCGCTTGGGCTGGAGCCGGTGCCTGGGCTTGGGCTGAGGTCTGGGCCGGAGCCGGGACCGAGACCGGGACCGGAGCCGGACCAGGGGCCGGAGCCGGAGCCGGAGCCAGAGCCGGGGCCGGAGCAGGGGCCGGAGCCGGGGCCGGGCCCGGGCCCGGGCCCGGAGCCGGGGCAAGAGCCGGGGCCTGAGCCAGGGCCGGGGCCGAGGCCTGGGCCTGGGCCTGCGCAGGGAGTGACGAAGGCGCAGACGCCGTAGGCTCTGGAGCCGGCCGCTCAGGTGCCTTGACCGCGGGGGCGCTGGCAGAAGAGACGGCGGTAGTGCAGGAGGTGGCGACGACAGCGGCGGTGGGCGCAAGCGCCGTGCACGACGAGGGCGCGGGCGAGGGCGTGGCAGTCACCGCGGGCGCCTCCCCGGTTGCTACCGGGATGTACTGACCCTCCTCCGATTCGCGCATGGGGATGAGCAGTCCGGTGACGGGGTCGATGAGCGCCATGGGTTCCTGCTCTTCGCTCTTCGGAGTGGGCGAGCGTGCGGGGGCGGAGGAGGCGGCGGCGGCCGCCGGGGCGTCTGCGGGCGTGCCCGCCACCTTGAGGCGGTCTGCGGGCGAGGCTGCGGACGCCGGGGCGGGAGCCTTGGTGGGCGACGGGGCGCGCGTGGGCCCGGGTGTTGGCGTGGCCGCCGCGGGGGCTGATAGGGCCGCCGCCCCCGGTGCCTCTTCCTCGGCTTTCTTCTTGCTCTCCTCCAGCGCGGCAGCCGCCGCCGCCGCCGCCGCCGCAGCCGCCGCGGCCGCCGCCGCCGCGGCGTCGTCGTGACGCGCCTGCCGGCGGGCACCGCCGCGGGGCGACTTGCGCGTGTGTTCGGCGGCGGCGGCCGCAGCGGCGGCGGCCGCGGCGGCGGCGCGGTGCTGCATTGCGGCGTTGGCGCGGGTGGAGCGCCGCGTCGCCGGCGCGGGCGCGGGGGCGGGGGCGGGGGCGGCGCTGGCGGAGGGCGGCGCGGAGGCCGGCCCGGGCGTAGCTGGCGAGGGCGATGACACCGCCGACGGCGACGCTGCCGGAGTGGAGGGGGAGGGCGACGCCGCGGGCGGGGGCGACGCCGCGCGCTGCTGTTGCTGCTGCTGCTGCTGCTGTTGGAGGGCTGCAGCGGCGGCGCGAGTGACGATGGCCGCGCCGCGCACCACGTCCTCAATGACGTCGTCCACTGTGGTGCGGGAGCCGTCCCGCTCCAGCAGCCGCCGCGACTTGCGCGTGTTGCCGGCGGGCGTGGCGGCGGCGGTGGGCGTGGCGGCGGGGGTGCCGGCGGTGGCCGCGGTGGGGGTGGTGGTCGGTGCGGCAGGTGTAGAGCCGCCCGTGGACGAGGCGTTGGACGACGTGGAGGCCGGCGTGGGCGGCGAGGGGAACTCCTCGCGCGTCTCCACGATGGGCGAGCGGATGGGCGACGGGGGCGGCTTGGCGTGGGCGTGCGCGTGGGCGTGAGTGTGAAGGTGGGCCGCCGCCACGGGGCTCTTGATGGTGAGGATGAGGCGCGGCCGGCCCTTGTCGACGGGCGCGCCGGGTGCCGCACCGCCGCTCGCCTCGTCCTCCGAGTCGTCGTGGAACTCGTACACGTCGGTGGCGGCGGTGGCGCTGGGGGCGGGCTTCTTGGGCTGGGCGTAGGGCTCGTGGTGCTGGCGCGTGGCGCGCGCGGAGGCACGGCCGCCGCGGCGCGGGGACACGGGCGTGGCGTCGAGCGCGGGCGAGGGCGCCGCCAGGTGCGTCGAGGCCGCAGCCGCCGCGGGCGAGGCCGGCGGCGGCGGCGACGTCGAGTGCGCGTGCTTCTGGCCGGCGGTGAGGCGCGTGCGCCGCGTCGTCACGCCCACGGGCGTCGTGGCGGCGCCGCGCGCGGGCGTGCCGGCCTTGCGGCGGCTGGTGGCGCCGCGACGGCCCCGGCGCGATCGCGGCGTCTGGTGGGCGTCGCGCTCGGAGTCGGCGTCGTCGGGCGACGCGGGCTGCGCCGGCTCCTCCGGCGACGGCGCGGCGGAAGCGGCGCGGGCGTCGTCGTCGAGGGTGGCGGCGAGCGTTGGCGCGGGCGTGGCGGGTTGCGGTTTGGACAAGGGCTTGAGGCTGCCGTCTTCGGGCTCTGTCTTGCCCGACACCGGAGGTGTCTGAGCAGGTGCGGGCGATGGTGATGACGTTGGCGTTGGCGCCGAGGGCGTGGGAGTGAGCGGCCGTTTCAGTTCGCGCGGCGTCTCCGTGGGCTTGGCGTCTACTTCTGGTTGCGGGTTTGACGCTGGCGCTGGTGTGGGCGCGGACGCCTGCCCCAACTGCTGCAGCGTGTGGATGGGGTGCAGGGGTTGGCGGAGCGGAGTGACGGGTGAGGTGATGGTCGGGATCGGGGCAGGGGGTTTCGCGTCAGCCATTGTGGATTTGAGATCGGGCAGCGGGAGCGTGGATTTGAGGTCGGGCAGCGGGAGCGTGGATTTCAGGTCGGGCAGTGGGAGCGTGGATTTCAGGTCGGGCAGCGGGAGCGTGGTTTTCAGGTCGGGCAGCGGGAGCGTGGATTTCAGGTCGGGCAGCGGGAGCGTGGGTTTCAAGTCGGCCAGAGGGAGCGTGGATTTTAGGTCGGGCAACGGCAGCGTAGGCTTGATGTCCGCCAGCGGGAGCGTGGGGTCCGTAGCGAGCGTGAGCACCGTTTTGATGCCGGGTAGCGCGGGAACCCCCTTGTCCTTGATGGGCGTGAACCACAGTTTCGAGTCGCCGTCCAGCCCCTTGAAGGGTGTGTCGGGCGCCACGTCCTCCTGCGAGCACAGGGCGTCCACCTTCTTGATGACGGAGTCGATGTTGACGTCCTTGGCGGACCAGAAGCCCGAGTCGGCCTTGCCGCCCGGCGTGTCCCCGTCGCCGTCCTCCTTGGACGAGAGGAAGTCGTCGTCGTCATCGTCCTGCGGCTTGAAATCGTCCTTCGGGGCGGCGGCGGGCGCGGGCGCGGGCGCGGGCGCGGGGCCCGCGTCCTTGAAGTGCGCGCCGCCGTGCAGCACGTCGTTCTCCTTGATGACGGACACGTCGCGCTCCCGCTCGGGCCGCGCGTCCTGCGGGGCAGCGCAAAGGTCACGCACCTCAATCTACCTTCATCCGTTCGCATGCAAGGCCCGCGATTCTTTTTTCAAATTCGCAAACTCACTTTATTTTCTCGGATACATGCCCAGTATCGTCTAATTTTTCGTTTTCAATTCAGTAAACAAAAAAATCAGAATTTCGAAAACTTTAGACAATAGCAACTATTTCATATATGTAGATGTACATCCATAGAAGTACATTTCATTGGATAATTTTACTAAATTAACTATAATAAAATTAACTCATGAAAAAGAAAGAAGGAAAAAAGGAAGGAAAAAGAAAGAAAGAAAATGAGACGATCTTGTTCATCTGCCTGCTTTCTGTTTCCATTTCCTTTCGTGTTGCAGATTGTCTTCTAGACTTCAGCCATCATCTGCTTTAACTACTTTTATGTATATGAAAAACTTTATATTCGCATTATCATCCTTCCCATCTTTCCAGTTTCATAATTCATTCTAACTCACTCTACTTTCCTTTTGTCTTTACTCTTTTCCTTTAATCTTTCCATTCCCCCCCCCCTACTGTGCATTTTTCTTGTGTTACGGCCTTAAGCCACCATCCTCATTGAAGTTTTCCTGGGTTTACTCAATTGCTTAAGGCCTATGCCGCGATAGTCCCTCGTCTTGCATCCCAGACATAATGTAAAATCTGCCCTCCTTTTTTCGAGCAATTTGTCCACAATTGAGGCATTCAGTATAAATTCTGACATTGACATTTTTGACATCTGACGAAAATAAAATTATTGACTTTCCACGCCCTCCTTGTAAATTAGAAACATGGACTCTCTTTATATCATGTTAGCTTTAGAGTACAGACAATTGGCAGCACATTTTTATCAGCTAATACGATCATTGCAGTTTTCTTTTTTTCAAATCTTTAAAATTGTGGAGTGTTTTGAAGTTTCGTTTCGAAAGTCTATAGATACATTAAAAAACCTCAAATAATGTTACTACCATTTTTACAACCTATGTCTTCATAAAAGAAAGCTAAAAATAGAAACCTATGTTTAAAAAGGAACATATCATATAAATTGCTCTTTAGTGTTGGTTCTGTTAATTCACAGGCAAGGTTACAGTGAAACAGAGCTCATTTGTACATTTTATAAGCCAAAAAAATCAATGTTCCTAAGTCACCCTACTTGATGGGGAAAAAATTAATATTCATCCAAATTTCAATGAAATAATAAAAATTAAATATAAAATAAGAGTTGAATAGTTATGTGATATTTTTTGCAAAATTATAAATAAATAAATTATTGTTATCTGTTTGAGAGCTACAAGCAAACATATCAAGATCTTGTTCTTAAGTAACTCCAGTTTACAGTATAGTGTAGAAAGGAAATTCTTCTAATTTTATTTCCCCTCACCTCCAATATATTCATTGTTGGTTGGCTGTGCAAAATTGAAGTGGATTATAATTATACACCAATAGAAATGTATTGCCTATTATAACGTACACTGAAAGTCAATTATCTGGGAGAGGTGGTAAGAAGCTAAGAGATATTCTAAGCCACAAAACAGATTAAAATTGGTTGAGCCTTCTAGAAGAGTTAGCAGTGAAAAGAAATTATGGTTATTATAAAACCCATTAATGATTGCGCATGTGGTCTAAATATAGGTCAAGATGTATCCCAGGCATATTAAAAACAATCAATTCTAATTTTAATCTGCGAGGAGTCTACTTTTATTTTTACCTTTTCTCACATTCATGTTGGATTTCAAGGATTATGTAATGGTTGATTTGTTATGAAGTAAATTGCAAACTAAGTGAATTTTTGTGAAAAGTTAATGGGAATAAAAATATTGCCTATGGCACGAAGTGTCTTTTTAAGATTGGAATACTTTGCTCAGCTCCTCTTTGTTAAAAAGAGTTGTTAAAAAAATTCACTCAAAAATGGAGCATTTGAGGTTCTTGATACATAATGAAAAGTACAGATGTTAGCCTAAGAAGGAACCAAAACGACTGTTCCGGAAAGCAAGTAATGATCATGTTTGTTTGAGAGAAGGATACCTCCATCACAACACCTGTCCACTCATGCCTGTCCATAGAACATTTACGTTCATTAATAGGTTCTATTAAGACATCATTGGTGGTCATAAATCACATGGCCCACACATGCATTTCACTTTCAAGACTATTTAATATAATAATATTTTTGCCACAAAAATAATGTGTAATACAATGTTTCAAGGGGGGGGAGGTATTTTTTTTTAAAAAGCACACAGCACAGCACATTTCATTTCAATTACTTTTCATGGCACACTATATTTCATTGAATAATATGATTACATGAGGAAGTGTCAACTGCAAACGAATGAATAAATGAATGAATGAAGGTGCGCATAATGACATCCTTGACAAGCGCACTGTCAGAACCTTCAGGTACGATGCCAGCAATAGCCAGACAATAACCGACTCTTCGGTCTCTCCTTAGGCTAACTTGTGTGCCCCCTGGAATCGCCTGGCAGGCAAGCGCTCTCACCTTGAAGAGGTCGATGGGCGGTGTGGGCGCAGTGGTGGGTTCCGGCGGCGGGGGCTTGGCCGCGTCGGGCGCGGGGGCGGGAGGGACGGCGGCGGCGGCGGCCGTGCTGACGAACAGCGAGGGTCGCGCCACCTCCTCGTTGAGCGCGCTGGTCATGGTGTCGGACGCCAGCAGGCTGCTCACGAAGTCTGTCTTCATGTCGGGCTCCGTCTCCGAGAAGTCCCCGTCCGCCTCCGCCTCCTTCGCAGCCTCTTCCTCCTCCTCTTCCTCCTCTGGCGCTGCCGCGACCACCGCTTCTTCCTGCACCACACAATCGCACGCTATTGCTTCGATCCCTCTAACAAGCTCCAAATCACTACTATTTAGAGATTCATATCGTTAGAGACCGGATTTTTATGTAATTACATATATTTTGTCTTTCTATATTAAGTACTCAAAAATTGTTATCTTGGCAAAACATTGCAATCATAACAAGATATCACAATTTTTCGCTACATATTTTTACATATTTTATATTAAATTACAAATTTTGCTTATATTTTATAAAGGTATTGTGCAACATTTTTTTTATTATTCTGCCAACTTTTTAAAAATATATTACACAAACAATACCAAATGAATTTTCAAAAGTAGGTTTTATTTCAAAAATCGGCATTTTTTCTTAAAACAAATTTATAATTGCAGGCTGATGACGCGAGAAGCGTTGTCACGCGAAGACACAAGAGAAGCAAGCCTTAACGGGTAGCTATCGACTGCATTTTTTAGTCTCTGCGCATGCGCCAACTCGAAATCGAACTCGAAGTGTTAGCGGGCGGCGCCAGGCCCCGTTATTTCGCTGTATTTAGCGGGCGACTTACATCGTCGATCAATCGGCCGTTTTATATGGTAACTGTTCACGACTGAAACGGCAGATAGTGCTGGTAACTGTATTTCTATGGTGCCATACATGGCACGGTCTTTTCGTGTTTGTGAACTGTTGTGAACTGATTTGATTAAAATTTAATTAGTGCTACTGCTAGCCTCACGGTTTTCAATTGCCCGAAATCATTGTCAGTTGCAATTCATAGGATACGTAGTAAAGGCTTCACTAGAAATAGGCAAAGTATTGGAGAAAGTTTGCAAAATGCCTAGTGAATTTATTGGTTACGTCAAAGTGAATTAATACCGAAGAAGAAGAAATGTGAAATAATATAATAAAAATGATATAAAATTTAAAAAATAAAAGTTTTATCATTTCTAGTTAGTAGGCCAAATGATATAAATTGGTATTCATAGGAAATTTTTTTTAGTATAGTTAAATGCATTGTATCTCTTTACTTACAAATTTAACAAATGTTTGGATTAATTGACTTCAACAACACGCATGAACTGTGAAGCACCTCTCCAGTATTAACGAATGAATATCTGAAAATTGAAGAGGGCTTCTGTAATATACTTCCGTACGTACTTTGTCAGTCTCAAAATGTAGGTTATGTCCATTAAGTTGGCACATTATTTGTGTGAAGAAAATATTCTAAAAATATTACTGAAATAGTGAATACCTTGATTAACAAAATAAATTAGGGAAGAAAAAGATTGGTATTTCTTTCATTCATTCTGTTCTTGATCCTTTTGTTGTATAATACATTTCATATTTAAATCCACATATGTAGGCTACTTCATTTCTTTTTTACACATTTTATATAAGAATTAATATTACACATTTTATAGAAGTATTAATATGTAAAACTGTGAGATCTCGGTAAAAGTTTTAATATTCATTTATTATCAAATGTTATATTTACAAGTAATTAAAATTTACAAAAGTCCCCACAAAACAGCTTATCACGAGTTCACTGTAGCAAGACGTTCTGTTGCCACAATTAGAACTTCTACCATTCCAACCTATACATGTCGGCCTCAAAAGTGCAAAACCGCATTCTCGATTTCACTCATTATTGATATCGATACTGCTTTCAAGTGCTTTAACGTTCCAGGTTGCAAAAACTGCCTACAGTCAGATATATGCGGTCTTTTTGGGTTAACCTTTGTCTGCACGCTAGGTTGCGACAAATGATGGAAACGTTGAGAATACTAACTTTTAGTGTGGAACGAATCGGTGTTTCTTGATCTTTAATTCCAATCCCCACGAAATACAGATTAACGTTAATACTGTGTCCAATATAGATCTCAAAAATAAAAATTTGCTCTTAAAAATGTTCATCCAGGAGGCCAAGCAATATTTATTTCGAAAAACTGTATATTTTAATATATGTTTAATTAATATAACACTTATTTTAAACGGTATAATAATAAATTCATGTTTCTTTATGAATATTCTATAAATCTGATATTACTCATTCTATCCCTTTCTACATAATTGTTATATATTCTTGTAGTTTTCATCACGTATTTATGTGCAAATTTTTGTACACATTTTGTCTTTTCATTCAACATATTTTTCTCATGCTCTACATTTTTACTTTCTCGTATACGTACCTCATATCATGCTCTACATTTTTACTTTCCCACATACGTAAGTATGTCGTGTAATAAGCGTTGTAAAGGGCGAGTTATATAATGCACTGGGTAAGTTATATTTACAGTAGCGCTGAAAGACCATTTTCTTAAAAACAGCTCCAAATTTGTCAAAGAAAATTGTCAATTAGTAAAACCTCGACCTAATTGACTTTTTTTTAACGGCAAAGAAGTTATGGCCATATAACACGACTGGAGTTTGCAAAACCCAGCGTGGGCGACATGAATCAGCATGGCTGCCACCCCCCTTATGGAGAATCATCTGAAGAGTATCTACGAGTACAAGTTTCGAAGAGTTCGTACTAGCAAAATTTATATACGTAACTTGTATGAAAAGATATGATGTACTCATTGAAAAATTCCGGTCAAGGCTTCCGACTACTGCCCGTCACCACCTACGCCAAATACTTTCTTTACCTATTAGAAAAATTATTATTCCATATTAGATCATATTTTGTCGCTTCACGCCTGAGAAACTGGGGAAAGTGTTACTTTACTGCTTTGCAATAGGACGGGCAGCGTGAGAAAACGCAATTCATATTGAATCATATGAAACGGTAATGAAATCATGTTCTTCAATCGAGAACACACAAATGCGATCTGGTATGGAATAAAACGTATTACGACACATGGGTCGAAGCGTACCGTTACTCGTTCGAAACTGCATCACCATGCGAGGCGAGAGCGTACCTTCTTGGCGTGCGGGAGCGCCGGTGCCGCGTGCAGGTCGAGGGAGTCGAAGGCGCGGATGGGCGCGCCAGTGACCGGGGCGAGTGCGGCGGGCGGCGCGGGCTGTTCGAGCGCCGGGGCGGGCGGCGCCGTGGGCGTGGGGCCGTCGCTGTTGTCGCCGCCTTCGTCATCCGCCGGCAGCGCTGGGGTGGCGGGTGCGGGCTCGGCGGGCGCGGGGCTGGGCGGCGGGGCTGGCGAAGCCGCGCGGTGCGCGGGCGACGGCACGGGCGACGCCGCGTGCGGTGGCCCTTCCAGCAGCGGCGGCGGCGGCGGCGGGGGCGGCGGCGCGGGGCTGGGCGACGCAGGGGTTGGCGTTGGCACCCGCGCCGCCGGCTCGGGCGGGAGCGGCTCCCGCTTGGCCAGAGGGGCCTCCTGCGGGCGCGGTGACAGTGCGAGTGAAGGTGGTGGCGGCTGCTCCTTGGCGTCGTCCGCGGGGGTGGGCGTTCGCGTGGCCGTGAGCGAGGGCGCGGGCGCGGGCGCGGGCGTGGGCGTGGGCGTGGGCGTGCGCGTAGGCGTGGTCGCGGGTGCGGGCGCTAGCGCAGGCGCAGGCGCAGGCGCTGGCGCTGGCGCTGGCGCAGGCGCGGGCGAGAGTGCAGGCGCAGGCGCAAGCGCAGGCGCAGGCGCAAACGCAGGCGCAGGCGCAGGCGCAGGCGCAGGTGCAGGCGCGGCCGCGGCCGTGGGCGTGGGCGCGGGCGTGGGCGTGGTCGGACGAGCAGGCGCGGCCTCCTGGCTGGGAGGGCTGGCCGGGCTGAAGGGCGAGGGCGGCTCCTCTTCCTTGAGTTCGCGAACCACAGACACTTTGCCCGCGAGAGGCATGGTGGGCGCCTTGTGCAAGAGCGGCAGGGCGCCCAGGTGACGGGGCAGCGGGTGGTGGGAGTAGAAGGACGTGGACGAGGGAGGCGGCGGAGGGGATGGCGTGGACGGCGGGCGACGTTGGGGCGAGGCGACGGCGAAGGCCGGCGAGGGGGAGGGAGTAGGCGAGGGAAGGGGCGCGGGCGAGGGCGAGGCCGGGGCGTCGACGGCCGCCGTGGGCGTGCGGGCCGGGGAGGGCGACGGCGATGGCGCGGGCGAGGGAGAGGGCGAGGGCGTGCGCACGGGCGAGGGCGGTGGGCGCGAGGCCTCGGGCCGTGACTCCGGCACCGGTTCGGGCGGCGAGGCGTCCTCGCCCTCCTCGTCCTCATCGTCGTCGTCGCCCGGGGGCCCGCTGTATACCATGCCCGGGTAGACGTCGTCGGCGTTGTCCTCGGTGTCGGTGTCGATCTGCAGCTCGTGCTCGGACTGCGGCGTGTCGGGCTTGAGATCGATGAGGCCCTCCACCGCCTTGCGCGTCTCGTCCTCCTCTTCCTGGGCCAAGGGCTCGGGCTCGACTTCCGCCTCGGCCTCGGCCTCGGCCTCCGCCTCGGTCTCGGTCTCGGTCTCCTCGGGAAGGATGGCGGCAGCGGCGGCGCGGCTCTCGGCCACAGCCTCCTCCGCCTCCTCCGCCGCCGCGCCCTCCGCCTCGTTGGCGTGGGCGTCGTCGAGGGGCTGCGTGTGAGCGTGGTCGTGAGCGTCGGCTGCCTCGGTGACAGTGGCGCCACCCTCGGAGAAGTCGTCGACGAAGCCCCGGCCGAACGACTCGCCCAGCAGCGCCTTCACCGCATCCTCCGTCTCCTCCTGCACACGCGGAAAGCAGGCCCTCGTCACGCGCACGCTTCCCAACATTCATTCAATTATGAACAAAAGATGGCAACGGGCGTCGCTGCCCTAGCTAGATTTTTTTTAAATATACGTATTTTACTCTTGTGGTGTAGACACTAAAAATTAATTATCAACAGACCTCTGACATTATGGAACAGGATAAAATGCTTTTCCATCCTGTAAAAGTCTGACATAGAAGTCTGCAATAAATGTCTATGAACAAAAACGGAAGCGTTGCTGGGAACAAATTCCGACTGAAACTGAAATGTGTGTCAGATAAAAACTAGAAATCATCCTGACAGTGCTCAACATCAGAATACGAAGAGATGATTTACCCACTGTTATTCTAACATTTCAACATGCGCAGGTGAATTAGTGTTAAAATAAATTTTTTTAAAAAAATAATAAAACATTTAAAAAATATGCATTCAAAAAAGATTGAAAGTTAAAAAACCCTGTTGTATGATTTACAATTCCATTTTTGGGGGTTGTGATTTTTAAACACGTGACACGTGATTTTTAAACAACAGTATGTAAAATGACAAGTAGGTACTTACATGTCAACTTATATTGGCTAAAAACAAATTACGGAGCATTTCTTTGCCTTTGATAAGCCAATTTTTAGCGCATAAAATTAGAGATATTCGGGAATCTAGTGGTCATTATGACGGAGGAATGGTAGAACAGGCAAGGAAATGTAATCTAACACTCATGTTTCTTTGGCGCGATATAAGAAAAATTAATGGAACACTATACATTACAATGTTAATTATTTGAAAGATAATTAACACCACAGTTAAATGACTGTATAACGTTGCAGTTCAATCAGAATTACAAAATATGAATTTTTATGCATGCCTTAAGCAATTATTGGAATTCAAATTTGTAGAAATGGTGAAACAATTCTCTGCCAAAAGGAAATTGAAGGGCAAGGGCGCTCACCTGGGAGATGACGGCGCGCGGCTTGTCGGTGGGCTTGTCGTCCTTGGGCGCGTCGTGGGTGTCGCGGGCGTCGCGGACGCCCTCGGGGGCCTTGGGCGCGCGAGCGGCCTCGGCCGGCGGGGACATCAGCTCCGTCGAGATGCTCTTCACCGCCGTCTCGTGGATGTTGTCGTCCATGTCAGCGCCGAAGCCAGGGATGAACTTGTCGGGCTTCTTCTTGTCCGCCGCCTTGCCTGGCAGCTTGGCGATGATGGTGTCGCGTAGCGGCGTGGGCGGCGTGGGCTGCGGCGGCGAGGCGCCGGCCACAGGGCGGTCTTCTTGCCTGGGCGACTCGGCCATGTCCAAGCTGGGCAGCGACGGCGAGGGCGAGGGCGCGGGCGGCGGCGGCGGTGGCGGGGGCGGTGGGGGCGGTGGCGGAGGGGGCGGCGGTGGAGGCAACGCGGGCGGCAGCAGCGGAGCTGGCGACGTCGCCCGCGGCCCCGCCCCGGCCCCCGCCCCGGAGCCCGCACCGGCGGCAGCGCCAGCGCCCGGCTCGTCCGCCACCAGCACCGCGCCCGCGCTGGGCCGGCGCTCCGGCGGTGACTTGGCCGAACCCTTGTCGTGGTGGTGGTGATGGTGGTGCTCGCGTCGCTGCTTCTCCTCCTTCGACTTCTTGCGCTTTTTACTTCTTCTCCTTCTTCTCGGCCAGTGCCGCCGTTGCTGCCGTCGCCACGCCCTCGGCGCTCTCGTCGCCGTCGGTGAAGCGGAAGACGTCGTTGTCGGTGTTGGTGCTGTCGGCGCTCTTAAGCGGGGGCTTGGCGGCGGCGGGGGTGGTGGTGGTGGTGGTGGTGGTAGCAGCGGTGGTGGTGGTGGTGGTACCAGCGGTGGCGGCGGTCGCTGCGGCGGCGGCGAGAGTGGTCGCGGGGGCCGGGGCGGGCGCGGGGGCGGGCGCGGGGGTGGGCGCGGCGGAGGGGGCGGGCGCGGGGGCCGTCTTGTGGGTGTAGTCGTCGTCCAGCAGCTTGGCTTCGAGCGCGCGCCCCGCCTCCGCCAGGTCCACGGCCAGGCTCTCCTCCTCGCGCGCCTTCCGCTCGCGCCGCTTCTTCTCCTTCCGCTTGCGCTCCTTCTCCGCATGGCGCGCCACCGCCGCCGCGTCGGTTAGGGCAGCGGCGGTCGGCGGCGCGGGGGTGGCGGAGGGGGCGGGGCCGCAGGCTGACGGCGCCTCGCCCTCCACTGCACCCGCCAGCCACTTGTTGGGGACCGGCTTGTCGCCGGCGCCCACCTTCTCGAAGATTCGCGTGACGGGCGCAGGGGCCGGGACGGGCGCGGCGGGCGGGGCGAGCGCGGCAGGCGGGGCGAGAGCGGTCGGCGGCGCGGGCGAAGGCGCGGGCGCGGGCGACGGCGAGGGCGAGGGCGGGGCAGCGCCAGGCGACGCCTCCTTTACTAGCCCGGGCTCCGAGTCGTCCGAGAGCGGGCCGAAGATGTCCTCCATCTTGTCGTCGCGCTTGAGGCAGGCGCTGTTCTCGACCTTGAGCACGCTCAGCTCGGGCTTGGCGGAGCGCTTCCGCCGCGCCTTGGCAGGCTTGCCCTCGGCGTCGGACTTGTGCGTGGACTTGCGGCGCTCGCGCTTGTGTCGCTTGCGCTCCGCTGCGTCCACCGCCGCCTTCAACTTGTCGTCGGTCGCGTCCGCCGCCAAGCTGTCGGGCGACAGCTTGCCGTAGAGCTCGGCGTCGTCCGCGCCCTTGGCCGGGCCGTCGTCGCCGCCCGCCGCCGCCGCCAGGCTCTGTTGTTTCTGCCGCTTCTGCTTCTTCTTGTGCGACTTGCGGCGCGCCGCGTCGCCCGCGACCTTGCCCACCGAGTTGTAGTAGAGCGCCTTCTCTAGCTGCGGCGGCGTCGACGCGGCCGCCTCTCCATCCGACGCGTTCTCTCCGGCGGAGTCGTCGCCACCCTTGAGCAGCACGGCCTTGTCGTCGCTGAACATGTCGTCCTTGTCGGTGTGGATGGAAAAATGCTTCACCACGGGGTCTTCGTTCGCGCCGTCGAACATCTTGCCCGCCCGGTTCCTGCCGAAGTTCTTTTTAAAGCTGGGCTCCAGCTCGTACATCTCGTTCTTGATGGAGTCCGTCATGATTTTGCGCACTGCCTCGTCGTCCGAAGAGTCCAAGGGCTGCTTCGCCTTCATCTTACTGAAGCGCCTGAAGTTGGGTGGCTTCTCATCGAAGGGTTTCGATTCCACCAGCAGCTTTCGGTTCGTTTCGTCGTCCGACGACTCCAGAGGTAGCTTGGCGATCTTGTTCTTGGCGATGGACTTCCGAAAGATGGCCTGCTTGTCGTCGGCGAACTCTGTCTTGATCGGGTCACACGGCAGCTTCTTGGCCACTTCGTCGTCGGACGACTCGACGATCTTCTTGGCGCCGGATATCTTCTTGAAGACGGCCACCTTCTCCACGCCCAGCTTGGGGCCATCCGCCAGCACCTTGCGCTCGTCGTCCAGGAGGCTGTGCTTGGTCTTATTCTTGGCGGTGGCGCCCTGCGCCAGCTTCTTGAGCGCCGCGTGCTTGTCGTCGGAGTCCGGGTACTCCATGTCGAGGTCGCTGTCGGCAGAGAACACCTCGGTCTTGACGGCGTTGTGCTTGAACCGCGAGCCGCCCTCGTCCTCGGAGGTGTCGGAGACGAGCTTGGGGCGGCTGCCCTTGCGGGCGAGCGCGGGCGCGGGGGCGTGCTTGCCGGCGGCAGGCGCGGGCGCCGGCGTGTCGTCCTCGCTGTCCAGACGCTGCTGTTGCTTGGCCAGGCCGTGCGCGTGCTCCTTGGAGAGCGCCAGCGCGCGCGGGTGCCGCAGCTGCACGTCCGAGTCGGAGTCGGCGCACGGCTCCTCCTTCTTGACGCGCACGAGCGGCCGGCCCTTGCCCGCCGCCTTGGCCTCGTCCAGGTCGTAGTGCGGGCGGCCGCCGGCGGCGCGGCTGGCGTCGTCCTCGGACGAGCTGCTGATCATGAGCTTGGCGAGGCGCTTGTTGGCCTTGGCGGCGCCGGCGGCGGCGCTGGCGGCGGGGCAGGCCGCCCCGCCGCCGCCGCCCCCGCCGTCCGAATCCGAGTCCTCGTCCCACGAAGTGGAGCGCTTCTTCTCCTCGCGCTTGGCGCGGGACTGTTTCAGCAGGTTGAACTTCTCGCGCATCTTCTCCTGCCGCTTCTCCTCCTCCTGCTTCTGCATGTTTTTGGTAGAGCGCGCTTTTACCTTGTCGTACATGGAGATGTAGGCCGGGCCGTCGTCGATGATGTCAAAAATGGAGTGCTTCTTGGGGCCGTCGCAGCTGCCGTCCTCGCTGTCGCTGTCCGAGTGGCTGCGCGGCGGGGCGTCGTCGCGCTTCTTGGCCTTGGAGGAGGGCGCCTGTGCGGGCGCAGCCGCGGGGCCGGTCGCGGGCGCAGGCGCGGACGCGGACGAGGGCGCGGACGAGGGCGCGGACGCGGGTGTCGGCGCGGGCGCGGGCGACGCCACGGAGGCCAGCACCGGCGCCGGCGCGCACTTTTCCTCTTTGCCGTCTTTGCCCGACGCGCTGTCCACGCTGTCCTTCCGGCGGTCGGTGCCGCTCGTGCTGCCTCCACGTTTCTCCTTGTCCTTCTTAGAGGTCTTAGTCTTGGTGTCCTCCGCTGACGCGGGGGGCTCCGGCTGCACCACCACCGTGCCGGTGTCGTCCTTGCTCTTCTTGCGGTCCTTCTTCATGTGGCGATGTTTCTCCTCCCGCTCCTCGGGCTCGCTGTCCTCCTTCTTCTTGGGCGCCCGCGGCGAGAAGTCCTTGTCGTTGGGCACTTCCTTGGACGACGACACCTTCACGTCTCTTTGGTCCTTGGGGCTTTCGCGGTCCGCTTTCTTTTTCTTCTTGTCTTTGCGGTGCTTGTCGAAACCGTCCTGGGTCTTGCCGGCGTCCTTGTCGCGCCTCCGCTCCGCGTCGTCCTTGGCGCCGCCACTGCTCTTGTGGTCCTGTGGCTTGTCGCTGCCCTTCGGGAAGGCGGCGGCGGCGCTGTTGGAGGACTGCTTGTCGTGGTGCGAAGACGTCGAAGACGAGCGCTCGCCACTCGAGCGTTTGCTGCTGGAGGAGCTGCGGCAGCTGTCCTTGGAGTCGCGGCGTTCGGGGGTGGGCTTGGCGGCGGCGGAAGCCATGGGCGACGACAGCTTGGGCCGCTTCGCGTCCGCGTCGGGGGCGCTGTCGGCGGAGTCCTGGGAGCTCATGCGCCGCTTGCAGCCGACGCCCGCGGGCGTGGCGCCGCCGCCCGCGCGCTCCTTCCTCTTGTCCTTGCCGCCGCCCGCGCCGCCGCCGGGGCCGGGGCCCGCGCCCCCGCCGCCGCCCACCCTCCGCTCCTTGCCGCCGTCCGCGTCGTCGTCCGCGCCGCCGTCCTTGCTCCAGCGCTCCTCGTCCTTGTCCTTGCTGTCCCGCCGCCGCTCCTCTGCGTGGCTGCTACCGGCGTGGCGCTTCGTGTCGCGCGCCTCGTGCTCCTCGCGCCGCGAACACAAAGCACTTGCGCCGCTCGACTTCGACTTGTGGCTAGACGACGAGTCCTTTTTCACAGGCGACCCCACCACAGAGTCCTTCCTCTGCGAAGAGGACGACGACTTGTCGCACTGTTTGTCCTTGTAATTGGATGAGTCTTTTTTGGTCACCGACGAAGACGAGGAACACGATCCGTTGCTCTTTGTCTTGGAGCCGTGCCTGGAGTCGCCAGCGACGGGGGCACTCGTGACCACCGCGCCCGCCGTCGCCGCCGACGTCAAGGTGGTGGGCGCGGCGGACGCCACGGTGACCGTGAGCACGGGCGTGGTGCCGGTGCCCGCCGCGACGACCGTCGTGACCGCCGCGCCGCACGCCGCCGGATGAGGCACGGAGGGGGACGCCGGCGCCGGCGCGGGCGCGGGGGCGGGCGGCGGTGGCGGCGACTTGAGCGCCGCAGGAATGTGTGACGAGGCCGAGGGGGTGGCGCCCTTGGCGGGGGGCGTGGCCGGCGACGAGATGACGGACGACACCCGGTACCCGGTGGTCTGCTGCGGGGGAGGCGGCGGCGGCGGGGGCGGCGGCTGCTGCTGAAGGGGCGCCGGGGGTGGCGGCAGCGGGGGCTGCGTGTGCCCCGGCGAGGTCTTGAGAGCTGCTGCTGCGGCGGCGGCTTGCGCGGCGGCGTGCGCCGCGTTGGCGCACTTGGCCTGCGTGCGCGGGTCGCCCGGGAAGGGCGCCGCGCCCATGCCCGACCCCGCGCCGGGCCCCGCGGCCTGCGCGGCGCCCGACGGCTTCGAGGTGGCGGTGGCGGGGGCGGCGAGGCGCGCGGCGCCGGGCGACGGCACACGCGTCGAGCCGACCGCCGACGGTGACAGCGGGCCCACGGGCGGCGGCGCCAGCTTGCTGCCGGCGGGGGAGGTGGGGGCGGCGGGCAGAGGGCCGCGTGCCGCCGTGAGCGACACCACCGTGCCGGTGGCCGTGGTGGGCACGGTGGCCGGCAGCGCCGCCTTCTGGCTGCACGACACCGCCACCAGGCCGCACGTGGACGCCGTGGTGGTGGCGACGGTGGTGGTGGGCAGCACGGGCGGGTGGCTGGGGAACGGATATTGCAGCCCTTTGACGGCCGCCACCTTGGCCGCGGGGGCGGCGGGCGGCGGGGGCGGCGTACTCTGCAGGGCGAGAGGCAGCGGTGGGGCGGCGCCCGACGCCTTGGGTGTGGCGGGCGTGGGGCCGGAAACCGGGCCGGGCCCGGGGCTGGGGCCGGGACCAGGGCCGGGGCCGGGGCCGGGACCGGGGCCGGGACAGCCCGTTGAGTAGGGCGACTTGGGTAGCGCCGATGGCGAATGCAGGGGCGAGCCGAGGAGGCCCCTGGGCGCAGCGGGCAAGGGCGAGGGCGCGGCCGCCGGCGCCGGCGCCGACGCGGCCGCGGGCGTGACAGCGCTGGCGAAGAGCGGCTTGGCGGGGTTGGGCGACGCGGCGCCGGCCAGCGGCCCCGCCCCCGCCCCCGCGTCCGTCTTGAGGCGCAGCGTCTGGAAGCAGCTGGCGGCGCGCGACGGCACGAACTCCCGCGGCTCGTACTTGTCGTTGACGTTCTCCAGGCGGTTCGAGTCCTCGTCGAAGACGGACCGCTTGCCCATCACCTTCTTCATGATGTCCGACGGCTGGATGTCGTGGTAGTTGGAGTCGAGCAGGCGGTGGCGGAAGCGAAAGGCCGACGCGCCGGCATCCAGCTTGGCGAGCGTGTCGCCGCCAGAGGCGCTGAGCGCGCGCGACCCGCTCCACTTCTCGTACTTCTCGTCGAGCGACCGGATGCGCTCCTCGAGCGACGGCGACTGCGGCGCCAGCTCCGAGTCGGACGACGACGGCGACAGCGAGGGCGGCCGCGGCGGCGGCGACGCGGGCGGCGGCTGCGCCGGGTGCGGCGGCGGCGCGGGCGACGGCGCGGGCGCCGGCGTGGCCGACGGCGCGGCCGCCGCGTGGTGATGGTGGTGATGGTGGTGATGGTGGTGGTGGTGCGCTGAAGGCGGCTGGGCGGAGCGCGGGGAGGTGACGGCGGGCGGGGGCGACGCCAGCGTCCCGGCCGCCGCCGTCGACTTGGTGGAGATGGTGAGGCGCGGACCGGCCGACGACAGCACCTGCAGACAGCCGCTTGTCACCACCCCTTGCCAGGAACCCAACTACGCACGTGTCCTTGTAAGAACTACACATTGTGTTGATATAAATACGATTTACATCCTCCGTTGCTGGATTGTTCACAATTGCCAAATCCTATTTCCCGAATATGCCTGACATTGTACCCACTCTCAACTGTGCTTGACTTTTAATTTTGAAAATATAATAACTTGTAAAATTAAAAAGGTACCTTAAAATGAAAGAAATGTTAAAATTTATAAACAAATTATGAGAGACGTTTGGCTTCAGAAGTCTCGGGATGATCTACTGACTGCTCCCATTACCTTACCTTCAGATGACAGAAATCCACTCTAACACTTACCTCCGTTCATCGACATTTTTTCGTTCAATCGATTGATTATCATATGAAATAATTCCAAACGTTTCGTTATTTAAGCAGTCAACAACCAGTCACATTTCGGAATTTAACTTTCCATTAAACGCCCACAACTCCCTGACAAATTAGCGATTTCAAGCCGTAATATTACACGAAGCTCAAGATCAATGAATGTTAGTTTGTTCAGTAACTTCCTGAGTAAGGCACTAATGTAAGATTAAATACAATGGAGTACAGCTGTATATTTTACGCAGTGACGAAATTGTGTTTCACAAAATATTTTTCAAGCACGTTTTGGTACTTCCCGAGTGTGAATTGCTTTAAGTCTGGTTGGAAATCAAGTCCACGTAAGAGAATGAAAACAAGAGTGAAAAATCGAATAATTTTGTATTAACGAGTAAATGCGCACGTTGAGAAACTTACTGTGCCTTGTAGATTGTAAATGTAATTAAAGTCGAGTTAAAAAGCAACGCATTGCATTCCAATTAAAAAATTATGCCGGGTGAATGCTTCGAACGTGATTGAAGAGTATTCGGCACTAAGTGATTCAACTGGTTTCAAATAATAAATACTGTAATAGTTTTATATTCGACCAAAATGTAACAGCGAGGCGAATTGTAGACACGCCATTAAAACTCCTTATTGTTAATCACATGGAACATCATAAGGAATTTTAAATAACTCGTTCTCTTACAAGTATTCGCCACGTACTTCGCTCACCACGTCAACACTCATCAATCGGTTTTACCTTTCGCTCAAGGGGTTTTCCGTTTGCCCTCTCTGAAAATTTTCTGCCCTCTAATTTCCCTGGTGTTTCCCACATTTTCCCCTCTCAGTTTTATTTTTAATTTTAGAAATCGACCACACGAATGCAGGAAGGATTGCCAACGAGTCGTTTCTTTTACTTGAAATTTACCTTGATAAATCCTATGAGAGATGTTTCGATCGAAAAGTTTCTATTAAAAATGCTCTAAATTGTACAATTCTTTGTATCAAACGTAATACCGACGTCCGTAAATGCAAGTTGTACATTCACCTCTGAATATATGTACAAAAAAAACTTTAAAAGATTTCTTTTCGACGATATTAGCTTGGCATTATTCTTCATAAAATCAAACCAAAAAGGCACCAGAGACTCCATTTTCGAATAGGCAAACGCTTATAAGTGTTATGAAATACGTACACGCTATTGTGAGGGAGTTACGACACATACAACAAATACATACACTCTATTGTGGCTACTTTATTTTCAAATTGTACGATGAGAAGGATGGTTAAGTGATACGTACATCACAAAAAGAAAAGTCTCATTTCAAGTCAATTAGGGACAGCACACTCAAGAAGTATTTTGAAAAACACGATTTAGCTACACTACGAAAACAACAAAGAGGGGGATTATCTGAGTGGACCCGCAATACATTACTACTGAAACAATTAAACGAATGGGGAAGGAGAGCGGTCTAGTGGCCGTGGGGTGTAGAGTTCGCGCACGTTATCTGCGTACCCGGCTCAAGTCATTGAGGAGGGACACGGATACACTGCAAGCCGTGTCAAAAACGTCGACTTTCTAACTTCTGGATACGTAGCCTCAACGCAAAGTTCAATTTACATTTCGTGAGAGAAAGGTCACCAGCATTCAACGAAAGAGCAACATATTTCTCGAGGATTATAATCCGCAGGTCGCACTGGACCACCCCAAGTGTAGTAGACGCCGGCACAGCGAGTGCCGTCGGGGCTGAAGCGGACTCACCTGCGCGGCGAACCTGGGCAGCGGCAGCGACAGCGGGCCGTCGGCGGCGCTGCGCTCGCGGGGCAGGCGGCGCGGCTCGGAGGGCGGCAGCAGGTTCTCGGGCCGCTCGTCGCAGAGGGGCGTGCCGGGGCGGCTGCCGTCCACGGCGCCGTCCGCGGCCCCCGCCCCCGCCGTCCCCGCCGCCGCCCCCGCGTCGCCGCTGCTCCCGTGGTGGTGCGAGTGGTGGTGCGAGTGCTTGCCGCCTCGGCAGCGCTCCCGGTCGCGCTCGCGGTCGCGCTCCCGCTCCCGGTCGCGCTCGCGGTCGCGATCCCGGTCGCGCTCGCGCTCCTCGCTCTCCGACGCGCTGCTGCCCGTCTTGCGGCGCTTGCAGTGCGGGGAGTAGAGCGGCAGCGCCAGGCGGTCGGCGGAGGCGTCGCGCCCGCGCTCCTCCGCCCCCGCGCCCCCGCCCCCGCCCCGCCGCTCGTGCTTCGACAGCCCCTCCCCGCTCAGCCGCCGGCTGCAGTGCTTGCTGCTGCCGCCGCTCGAGGCGCTGCCGGCGCTGCTCTTGCGATGGTTGTGCACCAGCAGCGAGGGCGACGGCGCGGCCGGGCCGGCGTCCGCGTGGCCCAGCCCGTCCACGTACAGCACCTGCCACAGCCACGCCCCCGCTCGCTCTCACACATGCACACGCCCGCGCAACAGCGAACAGAGGACGAGATGGTGATAAAGAAAAGAAGAAGAGAAGGAAAATAGATTGATTAGTGATTTCGGATGCGTCACCGGCTAAGGTTTCTTCACTGTAGCCAATGAAGCCATTGTATCATTATTGAAGGTGGCGATGTTCTTCCCTGGCTGAATGGCGAGACCCGCCGACGACCTTAATGTTGACTTGCGATTTTTTCTCATACTATCTCCTACCAGCTGAAACAAGCTCCCGACAGGTCTCTCGGCATAAGTGGAAGGTAAGATCGCGCGCGGTCTGTGGTCCGTTTGTTAGGTTACTGCTCCGACATTCGCCTGGTGATGAGAGAAACCACTGAAAACTACCGATCAGAGCAGCCTGCCGTTAGAATTCTCCAGCAGCGACTCAATTCGACCTCGCTAGGAATCTAATGTCGAAAAACCTGCCACCGTCGAGACTCGAACCCTCCAACTCCCAATCTGAGGTACTGCAGAGATATCAACTGGTGGCCTGAGCCACTTAAGTCGGTGAGACGAACAAGAGAAGAATTATGAGTAAAAAAAGAAAGCTAAAGAGCAAAAGGGCGAGGAAGAGAAGAGGAAACAGAAAAATGTTGAAAAGGACGAAGAGGAGGAGAGCACTCACCTCCGGCGCGGAGGCGGCTGCGACGACGGAGGCGGCGTCCGGTCCCACGCAGTTGTCGAGCTTGGGGCGCTTCTTGGGCGCGAGGCCCAGCGCGGGGGCGGGGGCGGGCGCGGGGACGGCGCCGTCCTCGTCCCCCGACGACGCGTGCTCGTCCAGCTGCTCGAGCAGGTGCTGGATGTGCACGCGCTCCTTCTGCAGGTGTCGCAGGTCGGCGGGCGGCGGCAGGGGCGGCGGCGGCGGCGGCGGTGGCGGGCCGGCCGACGTGGGCGCGGTCACCACCGCCGCCGCCGCCGCCGTCGTCGACGAAGCTGACGACGTGCACGAGGCGTCCCCGCTCACCACCACGCTCTGCAGCGCGTGCCGCTTGAAGGCGGCCTGGGCGGCGGCGGGCGCGGGAGCGGGCGCGGGCGCGGGCGCGGGGGCCGGCGCGGAAGAGGGAGGGGCGGGCGCGGCCGCCGACGAGGTCTCCGGCTCCTCGTCGTTGGCCAGCGCCTTGGAGGGCGCGCGCGCGGGGCTGTGCTCGCTGGCGCGCCGATCCGCGCAGTACGTCCCCGCCGCGGACGCCGCGTAGTCACGCAGCGCCAACTGGTCGGCGTCGTAAGGGTCGTCGTGGCTGGCGCCACTGCCCTGGCTGTACTCGTCGTAGTTCCTGCACACCGCAACACACCGCACATTTATATACACCATTTGCTCTTGCGGAACAAAAGATCGCTTCATCAAATACACTTAATATGGCCTTCTACTATAACGAACGGTCTTTATACCCGCCTGGCGAACAAGTTGAAGTGGTACTTCACCAAAAAGTGACGGTGAAACCAGCAAATTATTAGGAAGGAAATTACAAATAACTAAGGCCTGCAAAACCTGTTTATCACCGATCGTTTTTTTTATTTTGTTTTACTTCCACAAATGCTGACGCTTGCGTCTTGTCGAAACGGAATTGCGAAACCGAGAGAGTACTCACCTGTATCGGCGCTCGGGGTAGTCGGAGTCGTAGTAGTCGTAGCGCTGCCCGGGGGCGGCGCGGGCGGAGGCGCGGGCGGCGGCAGCGGCGGAGGCGGAGGCGCGCTGCGGGGTTGAGCCCGCCCCCGCCCCCGCCGCGGGCGACGTCCCGGTGCCGCCGGCGCCCGCCGCCCCCGCCGCCGCGCTCGCCGCCGCGCTCGCCGCCGCCGCGCCGCCGCCGCTGCCGCCGCCGGGGCCCGTCGCGCCCGCGGCCGGGCTGTGCGCCCCCGCGCCGCCGGGCGTGGAGCCGCCGGTGGGCGTCCGGGGCTCGGAGGAGCCGCTCCCGCTGCGCCCGCTGCTGCCGCCCCCGCCGCCGTACGAGTTGCGCGCGCGGGACGGCGTCTCGTAGCGCGAGGAGAAGCGGGACCCGGGCACCACGGTGGTGGTGTCGAAGCGGCTGGCGGACACCTCCCGGCTGCTGGGGACAACGCAACGCCTCGCTCACTCACCCGCCCCGCCCCGCCCCGCACCGCACCGCCCTCGTTCACGAGAAAATTCTTCATAAGACCCACCTAAGGATAAGACCCATTCTTCATAAGACCCACGGCTAAGAAGGAGATATGGATATTTAAGGTTTCCTGCAAGACTAGTGTACTTTGAATGCAGAAAAATGCTTTATTAGGTGTAAAATTAAATATTTTGTGTGTTACCAACAAATAAGTGTTGCACAGAAAAGAACGTACACCATCAGAAGGGCACTTTGAAACACACCCATTGAAATGTTTTCACACATAGTTGTTGGGCACAAAGTTGGGACACAACATAGATTAGTTGATGGTCAGATTTGAAGAGAGCATCATTGAATTGAAACCAGTTCTGAGAAGGGAGACGACAATGGAAGAATGAAGACTTATTATATTGTGAATTTAGCCATGAGGGAAAGATCACTACGCGGTAAGACAGTGACAAGACCTCATTCAACTATTTAAGGTATGGTAGACCAATTCAAGAATGATGGCAGATTAATTAATAAAAGGAGTAAAGGCCAAAATCTGATACTCAACGAACAAGATTAAAGAACCATTGTCAATCACATCAGCAGGAATCCTCGCCAAAGTATCATTAAGATGACTCAGAGTGGTTTCAACAACAGGGAGAACTGTCACAGAATATGTCTGAAAGGCATGGCATGGCACAGGTTACAACAGGAGAGTAGTGAAGAAGAAGCCTTGGGTTAGTAAGACAAATTGGCACAATAGACTGCAGTTTGCAAATATTACAGAAACCATCCTTCGGGGTACTGGCAAAAAGTGACAGGCATTGGGGCATTATGTAACAACTATAAGTTCATTATAAGTGCTGTATAGATGGACGTGTTGTCCTGCTGAAAGAAATACGTCCGCCCCAGTCCAAGATTCGCTGCACTTTGTTTGACATTACTTACTTTCTAAAAATTGATAAATTTCTAAATTTTGTCAACTGTGGAATCAATAAAATAAAGAATCCCGACACTTGATGCGGACATGTAGCCCCATACCATAATGTAGCCCCCGCTATGCTTTACAGTTGCATGCAAATTTTTATCTTCTAGGGCTAATCTGCTAGGCCACCTTGAAACACTGCCACAATCACCAGATTCGAATCCTATTGAGAACTTTTGGTGTCAATTTTGAGAGCCACTGTATAATTCTAACACGGCACCTACTGACAACTGTTATACCACCTTATGATCAACTTCACATGATATGCACAATTACTGCAAATAGAATTCGTTGGGAACGTGTTATAAATTTCTTATTGAATGCCAACGTTTCAGCACTTATAAAGCCAACTTTCGAGCTATATGTAATGTATTGTGTATTTTATTATAATATATATTAATAAAATTGTTCACTACATAAATAGGAAATTCTTTATGCTACAGCCCTGAGAAAAGGCTTAATAAAAGCCAAAAGTTTAGCCTTTCAAGAATTATTTACTTTATAACCTACTCTCAAGATTTCTCCCATTAATTAAAAATCACGGTCAAGAAAGCTAGCATTAATAAATTCCTCTTTAAATCCAATTTACTGTGTATTCAATCTCAATTATAATGAATAATCCCGACCGTTACCCTATTTTGGAAATTAAAACCACAATAGTTAATCTGAAATTTACGATTTTATTTCCTTGGATTAATGTAGATAAAAAAGTATCTGGATATATGATGCCTAGTGTTTTTGTATCGAAGCGCTGGTTTTCAGGCAAATTGTTGCCCATTGTCTACAAGGAGAACTGATGAGTCTGCACTGTGACCCAATGATGTTTCCCATACGGAGTACTTGTCTGTAATAAATAACTCACTAAAATGGCAAATGCACAGCAAGTATAGAATACAAAAATACCATTGCTTCAGTTGATTTCATTCTGAAAAGTTATTAGAAAGAGAAAAATCTCCAGCAAGTTTTAGTAGACCAGAAAATCAGAATGGAAGTTTGAGTAATAAAGAAATCAGCTTTCTCTACGAGTGAAACAATTTCATGAGCCTCTAAATGTCAACGAGGCACTAAAAAGATTGTGTGTTTCAGAGACTTTTTGCTTTGGAATGAACATTCAAAGGAGCTCACATAAACAAGTAGCAGTATTAGTTAGCAACAGGAAGAAGATAGTAAAAAAACAGAAAAGATTGGTCGTGGGTTTGTTGTTGTTTTTTGTTTGTTTGTTTTTCTTTTCTTCCTTTTTTTTCTTTTTTTCTTCCTTTTTCTTTTTTCTTCCTTTTTATTTCTTTTTTTCTTCTTTTTTTCCTCACTCTCCATAATTACAAATGTCATAAGTAAAGACCAGATTCCCATGTAAATACATCTTTTCTTAGCTAACTTAAAACTGGATGAAACCTTGACATAAATTTGAATCATGAAATGGACATTATTTTAGTACTTGTTTTATTTTGCACGAAATTGCACTTTTGGGGGGTAACTGCACGAAATTGCACTTTCGGGTAATGCCTGAAAATTGCAGATTATGGGTTTTTACTCGATGAATTTACAAGATTCCTAGTTTTATTGCATAAAAATAAATTTGTATACTATCAACTTCTTTAATTTACCTATTTTATAGGTTCAATTCAAGAAGAAAGTTTTTATGACTTTACCCAGCAGTCCATTCAGGTGGTCTGTGAAACCCAAAAGTTGTGTAACATGTAGAGAAAGGATTTTGAGGTGCAATTTATGACTGTCATAGGAGAGAAAAAGTTTCTGAAAATACATGCAAAAAGGTGCAAAAAAAGGTGTTGCTGAAACAACTAAGGTGTAAACCAGTTATATGAACTTACATTTCTAGAATATACGTATAATTTTGCACCAAATGTTTCTTCTTTTCAGAGTCCGCAAGAGCTGATTCATAGTACTTTATCCAACACGGTAGCAGATAGAAAGAGATTGAATAATTTGAACATAGTTTTTCCTGACTGAACATAGTTTTTCCACAGATTGCTAGTAGAACTTATTTTGCAGATGCGTCAAACTGCACCCGCATGTACACTTGGTGCCTTTGCGGGCTCAGGCAACTTCCCCTCACTCCCTCTCCTTTCCCCTTCAAATCCACAAGTGGTGCCAGTACCATTGACGGCAACAAGATGGCAAGGGTAAACATTTTCCTCAGGTCACAGAAAAGTGGATTTCTGCATGCCCATTTTTAAAAACCTCCTGATTTGCATGGGGAAGTACTTAAATCCAGCAGAAAAGGGTTAAACTGTTGCAGCGACACTGCTGAAATTTATATTTGACTTTACAGCTGCAGATTGACTGTTGTTGCTGGGATATAAATTACTGGAGGTTTATGTAAAAGATATTTTAATATTGTTGACTTCTGATTAAATGAGATTTTCAGAAACTGTTCCGGAAGAGAAAATATACACTTTTTCTGTTCCCTTTCAGTCACATTGTCCCATATATGGTGTGATTAGTATGTATAAATTTAATTTATTTGCAAATTATTTTATGCAAATATTATTTAATAAGTCATTTTTAATATTCATTTGTTGCTTAAAAAATACCTTTCGCTTTGTTCTGTATTGCAACAATGTCTTTTAATGATCATCAAAAGATGCGCTGACAATAGAATGTGATAGAAAAGTTTTATCTTTCATTGTAGTGACTTGTTGATCATGTTCTTAGAATCAGCTCAGTTACTTTTATTGTTGTCAAAACTGTGTTCTATTGTAAGCTGTATAAGTGTATCATTGTCCATTCTTAGAAGTTGATTTTGAGGGATTTATATAGTACACCATGACTGTCAATTGATGATTATGTCAAATTCAGGTTATTTAGAATGTAATATCGACTTAGGCTACACATTTGAAAGTTGATCCAAAGAATATTATGGATTTAATACTATTTCACCAGTACATGGCAGAATTGTTGATTCTCTCTGTGAGAAGCCCTCCCAAAAAGCGAGGCCGTCCGTCAGAGTGAGAAAGATTTATTTATTTATTTATTTATTTACGTCAAAAACAGTTAAAAACTGCGTATGACGAGATCCAAATCCCCCAGAGTAAAACATTCCAAGAAAGCACAATTATTAGGCCAATTGATGAAATATGATTCGCCAGAGTAAATTAGCCAAAATTTGTTGATGTAGTCAACTCCATTGCAAATTTCAAAGTTTTTATGGCAAATCTTTTATCAAATGCATAAAAATGTAACATACCTTCATGTGTATCAAGGGAAAGAGATTGTTTCAAAAAATTTCATTTACAATGATAATTTAACTTGAAGAAAATTTGCATTTTTTGTTAAAATTATCAATAAATATTATTTTGTATGTTTGCATCTATAAGAATAATTAAAATAACCCAACACCTTTCTTCCTATAGCCTTTGTCCGCAAAATATTTCTCAAATGTCCCATTCATGGGATGATGCAAAATTTGGGCATAAGTGAACTGAAATGATTTTTTGGTAATAACAGACAATGATTAATGTTCAATTCGAAAGAATACCAAATTTCAATTTTTTATCACTAAAACTAAAAATTTGTGACTGAAAGGGTTAAAAATGCAGAAAACAGTGGAGAAAAAGGTGCTGAAGCATAAGAAAGAGGGGAAAAGGTGTCAAAATGAAGTAATCTCACAAAAAGAAGAGAAAAAGTGGAGCAGATTGTGTTTATTTTGCTTCATTTTATCCCTCAAATATATATATTCAATTATCTGTATGAAAGCAGCTATAATTTTGAAAAGGTGGCACACCTTCAAATCCTTTCCCTAGTAATACGTATCAATTCTGCATTTTGTTGACCTACAAATTGGGTGTCAATACCTTCCATGATACCTATTGTCTAATTCAAATTTCTGAGGGATTGCACGTGGGAATAGGAATAAGTGAGGTTGCCACAAACTCAGACCATGGCCCTTGGTTGCAGCTGCTCAGTGAATGCTATGGTCAGGGTCTATTTCACAATCGGTTCATATATGGGCAATTCCATTTAAATGTCAACCACACTACAAAAAATTAAGTATTTCAAACAATTATGGAATGCTATGTAAGGTCTTTAGCAAAGTCTAAATTTAACTTTTAAATATAAAAGTTGGTATTTTGTACTCCAAAATGTGATTGGTACGCCTGACAATGAACAGTTGCAAGCTACTTCTGGGTTTACTGTTTTGAAGCAATTTTCCTCAGAGTTTGTTCTGCATTCTTTATCAAGGTAAGTTATGTTTGAGTTATTAAATCTCTTGTTTGAACCCTCTAGACTTGATAATAAAGTGATAATTGTATTAAATACATATTATGGCTAATTATGATGAGTTTGAAAATTGTGTAGACAAATGTGTGTCTGTGACATGAAAAGGTATTTTTTTAAATTAACTCAACAACCATAAATTTTAAAAAGCATAAAATGTATTATGCAAAGCAAGTTCAAAGTCTATTTATGTCTGACAAAAAATGTTGGCAAAAGAACCATTGCAAGTGATTTATTTTTGAGTCACAGACACACAGCCCTATGGGTCACAGACACACAAAGCATGAAGTGAGACACACAAAAGATAATTTGTTGTAATTGTTATTGTAAGATGTTGTAAGTGTATGTAATTCATTAAGTAATGACAAAATATATAGTCTTAAATGTTTTAAACTTCATAGTGGATATTTTACATTGGTGGATTCTTAGGTAAAGTTTAATTTTATTTATGAAAGTAGCATGTGACATTCTACACATCCTGTAATGATTATTTATTATATTGTTCATTTACAGAATGTCATCAGCTGAAAGAACAAGAAAGTACAGGGAGAGAATGAAGGATCAAAAAAAGTTAGAATCTAAGCTTAAAGACAGAGAAAGATGTTGTGAAGCCAGAGCTAATCTTTCACTAAGTCAGAAAGCTGCTATTCGACAAAAAAATAAGCAGAAAATGGCAGAATTAAGGCAAAGGCAAAAAGATGATGTTGATCATTCCAGGATACACCATTCCAGAATACATCATTCCAGGATACACCCGCAACACCATATAAGTCAAGACAAAGCTTCGCTAAAGCTGTAAAACGTGCAAATAGCAGTTTGCCAAAAAGCCCCTCGAAGAGAACTGCAGTCATCCAAAAAATAGCAACACAATGCGGCATTTTAAAGAACTTTGTTATTGCTAAAGAAAACAGGTTGCCGAAAGAAACATCCATGGCAATTACAAAATTTTACCACCGAGATGACATATCCCGCCAACCACCAGGAATGAAAGATGTTGTTGTCATTTGTGAAAGTGGCATTAAAACAAAGGTACAGAAGAGGTACTTATATATGTCTCTTCAGGAATGCCATAGCCTTTTCGTTAAGGAAAATCCTACTCTTAAGGCAGGGTTAAGTAAATTTTCTTATTTGCGCCCTCAGCATGTGCTTCTTTCATCACAGACTCCAACAAATGTCTGTGTGTGTCAACGACATGCTAATTATTCTTTTCTACTGGAGAAAATAGCTGATGCTTGTCCACAAATAAGTAATAATTCAAGGAAATTAGGTGAAACACTTGTATGCAATACTGTTACAAAGGATTGTGTTCTTGGACTGTGTAAGGAATGCTCAAGTCTTCTAGCCTTGGACAATTTATGCCAACCAAATAATGAGGACTCGCTCTATGAAATGATTACTTGGTTTCAGTGGGAGAAGAACCAAGATTCCACAACAGTGCAGAAAGTGGAAAAACATGATACTCTGGCTGCAGCTATAGTTGCTCTCCGAAGCACGACACAGGACTTTTTGTTCCATCTTTTTGTTAAAGATCATCAATCAGTATTTTTCAATCTGAAGAGACCATCACCCAATGACAATGAAATTATTTTACAAATAGATTTCAGTGAAAACTTTTCATTGAAACACCAAGATGAAGTTCAAGCTGCACATTGGGGTTCTGAACAAGTAACTATTTTTACTGCAGTTGCGTGGACCAATTCAGGGACCAATTCATTTGCTGTAATTTCTGACTATTTATCTCATGATAAATACTCAACCCATGTCTTCCTTCATGTTGTACTCAATTCTTTGAGGCCAAAATATCCTTCAAAAACCTCTGTTGAAATATTCTCTGATGGCGCAGCACAACATTTCGAGCAGAAATTCAGTATTTGCAACATCACACTGCACAGTGTGTTGAAAATATCTTGGAACTTTTTTGCAAGCTCACATGGGAAAGGTGCAGTTGATGGCATTGGAGGTATGTTAAAGCACTTAGTGTGGTGCAAGATTAGAACTGGAAGAGTGCACATCCAGAATGCTGAAGACTTCTGTATAAGTGCACAAGAATTAATGTCCACAACACAAATTGTGTTTGTTCCAGAAGAAAAAATTGAAAACATTAAATTGTCACTTGATGAAAATTGGCAAAATATTCTCCCAATACCTACACTTCGACAACTACACTGCATTCAAAGTGTTGCACCATACAAAGTGATCTGTAAAATGACATCTGATGACTCAGATTTAGAAATTTTCTCATTGAAAACAAACACTGAAGAGAGAACACCAATTCCTACAACTGGTCGTCAAAAACCTATGAAATTATCCTCAAAGAATGTGGAAGTAGGGAGATGGGTACTTGTTTCCTATCAATTAAAGAAGAGAATAAAATATTATGTTGGTCAAATATTATCTGTTGACAACAACTTTTAACACTGTGTCAAATTTCTTCATTTCAAAGAGAGTAAGAAGTTATTTTACTGGCCTGACAGTGATGATTATGACAATGTAAATGTTTCCAGTATTGTAGGTACTTTACTAGAGCCTACAAAGTCACTAAGAGGCAATTATTCAAGTTTTGATAATGACCTCTCAGATTATTTTTGAACTGTGTGTGTCTGTGACAAACGTGTGTGTCTGACAAATTTTGAAAATGTTTTTTGGTAAAAATAAAAGTGTTAACATCCTGATTTTGCCTTTATTTCTTAAATGTATCTTCCTTTAATTGTGTTATATTTTTTCTTTGGATATAAATAATTCACATTAGCAGGAATATGGAATTTTCCTTGACAGGTTGCATTTAACTCCTTTTTGCTGCGTGTGTCTGTGACATGAAGAATTTATTTTTTACATCTAGTCAATAAATAAAAATATCAAAGTTCTATGTCTATTAGTAATGTCCATAACCTCAACTATCTGTGGTGAATATACGTCATCAATATTCAATTTAAAAATACCTCTTTTTTAGATCTGTTTGGTGTCTGTGATCAAATGTGTGTCTGTGACAAATGGAATTGCCCATATCCATTTTCATAGTCTTCGCTGAACTTACCAACACGAGATTAAACGTGCGAGTCACATTTGACCATACATCTGGGCACAAAGCTAAATGGCAAGCTCTAATGGGATTCAAATTCTTTTAATTTCTCAGAACAGATGTCGCCCTGCGAAACTGAGAGAGAATGAACAGTTTTTGACCTTTTTCTGCATGCATATATACGGCAGAGTGAGGCTCAGCATGCAGACAAGTGTAAACATAGAACTGTTTTTGTTCTGTCTGAAAAAAAGATGATAGAATATAAGAATCTGAGATTGAGAAATTACTATCTCAGAAAATAATTTGAATATGTACACAACTGCAAATTATAATTAAAACAATTACGAATATTGCTTGTATAACCTAATAATTTTTGTATTCTGAAGAAATTTTTGTATTTCTCGTGCTCTTAATTTTGTGGGTGAATAATATTTAAAAAAAACAAATGTGATTTACTGAAACTATATGTAAAAATTAATTATGATAAAAAACTAATATCATATTTCATTCACCTTAAATTACACATCAAAAATGTAAAATAAGTTGATACGTGGATTAACTGGAGATTTTAGATTGCATAACATCATTTTGCAAAATTTTGATTTTTTATTGCATGTTTTTGCACATTTTGGTGTTTTTGCTGTACATTTCAGAGAGTTTTACAGCACAAAAATCCAGTCTTAAGTCATAAGACTTGTCTAGAAGCTTTATACATTCACATCATGGGTGAACTTAACACTTTGGTTCTCAACTTGTTATCATCACCTTGCCCTCCTTGTTAAGCAATTTTATTTTATTATTTTCTGCAGTACTTTTTAATTTTTTTTTTTATTTGTGGTACATTCTTATTTCATTATTCTGTTTTGGTGCAATAGGGTGATTCATAAGTTATATCATGTTTCATACTATATTAAAATTGTTTTGGATATTTAAGAATGATGATCTTTGTGAATAGAAAATACCATGTTATTAAGACTATATACATGGAATTGTTTCCCTTCCCTGGTTTGTTTCTCATGTTGGTAAACTTTGATAATACATAAATAGTTCGAGCAACTTGATCTTTTCTTCTTCTGTTGAATACTTGGCAACAGAGGCGTTTTGCCAATTGCAAAGGAGCATTTGCACACATAAGACTAAGATATTTGCAGAAATGGGTAACAATATGAAAAATTAAATCAAATCCTTTCTCATGCATGAGAAACCTACTCAAATCATATATTTTTCAAACATCTGATTTTGGAGAATCTCTCTCCATTATTTCTTTTAACATTTGTTAAACGTCAAGTAGCGTGTTTTTATAAGTAGTTTTAAATAATGTGTTTCATTCACTACTTATTTTTATACTACACAACTTTTATTCTACTCATTTGTATACTTTCCAATATGTGGTAAGATTGAAGAGCAGACAATGTCTCATTTATGCTCAAGTCAGTAACACACAAATGTACCATCGTTCCATGCCCAGCTTCCATGCAATGTTACCTAGTTGATGGGCAGTAACTATAGAGATAGCACTATCAATTGCATAATTGTTTGCGGTATTGACTGGATCCACTTTATATTAGAAGTCACACCGCCTCAATGTAGTGTTGTATACTTCTGCACAGTATGGCAGAAATTGCAAGAACAAAGTTACAGTCCAGTCAGTTCATATGTCATTTAGCATAGTTATCTCCAATGTGTATTTGGTAGAAAAAAAGAATTATGAATCCAAACTCTGGTGGATCCAAAATAATGAAATTACTCACGGCAGATGGCATAATTCTTGACAATATTTTGGTTATTGCATAGGTGTCCACAAATTAAGACCATAATTCAGAAGTTTCTACTAAAAGGCCATACCTACATGGGGGCTGATATGGTTCACACAATAACAGAGAGGAAACGGAAGAAACTGAACAATAAGAGCATTTTAACATCTTGGAACTGGCAATGACTGGTAAGACAAACTTCCAGTAAGTACAATGTTCATAACAAGGAATTTGAAAATTTTCAAGAAAATTTCATTACAGTGTAAACCACAAAAGACTCTGCACACCTTCCCCTTATTCATAGGGAATTGATATTGAGAAATGGCAAATTTTTTCAATCGAAATATGCATGATTAGAGGTTTATCAGCAAAACGTGGGAATTTATATTTTAAAACATCTTTTGATGGTGACTACCAACAGGCTAACTTCTTTAGGTTCCGCAGATGTACACTAATATTTCCAATAGAATTGAACTCGCTTTAAGATTCACCACAACCTATTTCTCAGCAAAAATATGATTTAATGGTGCAATTTCCATATGCCATGCATTTTATTAAAATTTAGAACATACGAGTAAAATAAGCCAAACAGAATATCCAGAAGAAGGCATAGATGGGATTTGAGACCAAATTGTCATTTTCTTACCACAATTTATTCCACAACATGAGTAAGTTTCTGTTCATCTAATATATTTTTAACCCTCAACTGGCATGGTGGGTTTTCAAATTCGTAATGCAATTTGAACTATTTCTGTTTAGTCACATTCATATTTAATATATTTTTTACTGAACTGAATAATAAGTAACTTTTTTGTGACATTACTGATAAATAAAACCATATTTTATATACTCATAAATAAAACCATATTTTTTCCTGTAAATTTTTAATGCCTTACTTATTTTGTATTATCAATTTGTGATACACATATTTAACAAAAAAATATCAACATTATTGCAAAAATAGGCTTACAGTCATTCCTTTCAAATGTTTGCCTAACATTCGTGACACACTGAGCGGAACAATTTTCTTTCTCGGTCATTTTTCCACCCTATATTGTGTACCACTTTGTTTTCCTGGTTTCTTGTGGATGACATTTACCACCAGGAATAGATTTCTTCAATATTCTTGAGATGATTCCACAAAGTTCTCTAGGTCGTTACACATTCAAGAGTCTGACGTTCATATGAGGATTGGCAAGATGACGTGCCAGCATCTTCAAGAATTCTTCCCTTCCCTACCATTTTGGATGTCTTCAGTGTCATAATAATCATTCTCCACTTCTAACCATTTAGGGATAGCAATACCATGGCTCGCATCAGTCCAAAATACAGTCTTCAATGAAGATGCTATTTCAAACATAGTCGCATAACTGCTGGCATGGTGGTGCCACTGTGACCCCAACAAATATTTTCACACATGCCACTGCAAAACAACTGCACGAAATTCAACAATACTTCTCAAATCATACGATAAGGATGTTATTTGAAGGTAAACAGCATTCTCATTTGAAAAATAGGAAGAATATACAACTTCGAAATTCAAGTGGAGTCAAAAAGGTACCACAACGCCGGTTGAGGGTTAAAATGAAATTAATGTGGGTAAGTAATGTTATTATACCACAATTTCTGTTCATATTCACACTTCGCAGTCATAACCATGTCATAACCTGTAAAACTCGTAACAAATTGCAGAACATCACGTGCAAAAACTAACTCTTATAACATTTCTCAACAAGGAGAAGGTATTCTAGGCACGACAAGTGGCTTTGTCGAATTCACAATCATCTGATGCTAGTAAATGGAGTTCCAGTTTAAAAAATTTATACAACCTTTTTTAAAGAACTGTTTTTTAACAGATTTAATTTAACAAACAATACCCCAAAACTTCCCATATTTTTGAAAAATTGAAGATGACCAAATTTGAAGATCTATTTTTTTTATGAACAGATTTCTTTACGGGAAAAACTTCTATCTTCACTACTCTAGCGGCAGTAAGTCACTTTTGCCAATGTTTTAGGTCATCAAAATCCATCACCTAATCATCACATTTACAAACTTATTTTAAAATGAGTGTTTGAATATAAAATACAAAATGTAGCAAGCAATCCTGACACAACTTTCTTAGCATTTTAACAAAAGCTAGAAAATATTTAATGTCATTAATTTTCAAAGTGGGAAAAAGAATATGGGAATGTTCTTTAATGAGTCCTGAAATTAAAGAAATGTTGGACTTTTATGAAAGTAACGAACTAAAGATACATCTTTCCAGGGCAATACATGAAGCTTGATAGATAGCAGAAACATTTTAAATATTAAATATCTCTTGCTAAGATCAGAATCTAAACTCTCTTGTGTAATTAAAAATTCCTTAAATAAATGTCTCTCTGTTGATTGTAACTGTTTATGTCAAACCGTGGCTTTAGGGCGGTGTAGCTGCGAAAGCTCCTTATCAAGATGCTTCATAAAGTTTCTAAAATCGCATGAAAGGAAAGATTCCTCAATTTCAAAAGCAAGATCTAAAAAAATGTAGACATCGTGGGTAGTCTAATCTGTATACACAGTATAACACATAGTATATAAAGTCAAACCTGGATGAGTGAGAACTGGATAAGCGAGAAAACTCTACAAGTGCAATCACAATCCATCACTTTAACCCTTGAAAACCTTAAAAGTGAGAAACCAAAACCTCTATAAGAGAAAGTCATTTTTTCCTCCTGTGGACATCTGAAACCAAGACTTGTCTTTATAAGTGACAGTAGAGCATATTTAACATCTGCTATTTACGGCCTAGGTCTTTTATTATTTTTAGATTTTTTGAAAAAGATCCCAACTAGGGAAGAAACATCAAATAAATAAATTATTTAAAAAAATATTTTATTATGTTGTTAATAAGATCAGAAACCTATCAAAGCATCCAGCATATCTTTCAAAATCTACCCATATTTATACAATAACATCAAGAGATCTTAAATTTGGAAAATGGTGGAAATCTTTGCTTGCAATCCTAGTTTTTCACAAGATTAACTTCACTTTAAATCCCACCACAGTTTCCTATAAATCAGACATGACTTCCTTGAAATTGCATATATAACCTACTTAGGCAGGTATATTATATATACTAATCTATTGAAGAAGGTATAAAAATTACCATTTTTAAAATGGGTTTAGGGTAGTGGCAACCAGTGGGTTGAGAATTAGGAAGGGCGGCATGTACATTCAAACTATCATGTACATTTTACCACTTCAAAATATTTCTTGAACAAGGAAAACTATAGCATGTAGTGAACAACCAATTTGCATGCATCTGGATTTTTTTCTTGTCTCCTGACAACTTTTCCATTGATAAAAGCAGATAAATTTTGCTAACATAAAATAAGAGATTTTAAAAACATATTTCCTCCAAACAAAACAGTAACTTATGAAATCAGATAAATTATATCTGTTCAATAATCAATAAAAAGGCAATTTAATTGTCTAAATTGGGTGCTTCTTTATTTTCATGTTAATTTTCCTTTGTGAACAAATATATTCATTTCTAATGTAAGTGATAAACAATTTACATGTTTCTGGAATGTTTGAGTGTTTCTGAAATGCAAGTTTTTCATAGAAACCAACTTTTGAGTGCTTATTGCAGCACAGACATTCAAAATCATGAAGGAGTTTATTAGACAAAATATACTTAAAATTGACTTAAGAACTTATTTTCTAAGTTTTGTTGTTTTCCTGTATAATGTCAGCCTGACAGCTTATTGACAGCATGTATAATAAGAAGTATAATATACTGAATTCAGATTAATACCCCACTTATAACCATGATGACTATAGTCAGCATCTAGTCTAACAACAACATCAACAACAGTTTCACTCTCGCATGTTTTTCTACCCACACTGGTCACAATCGGTTTGCAGCTCCAGTAACAAATCTCAATCACATATGGCAGTGGATTTCCAGACATTTACGAAGCTTGCGAGTGCTCCAATCAACGACCACACCTTGGATTGTTGGCACAACTACAAACCTCATTGGCAGAATTGAATAAATGAGAAGATTTAAACAAAACACTGCTTAAAGAATAAAAGGTTATTGAACGAACGATCATTCACAATCTATTCATTTAAAATAAACCATGAATATTTGAGAATCAATGAAATGAATAAAAATTGTGGTTGGACAAATTTACATTCCAGCTCAAAGCCGTCCCTGTGATCCACAGTAGTAAAAACTTGGAAAAAAACACTATTTTTGAAATTGAAAAATATGTGTGCATCAGCAGGCACTTACATTAAATTCTGACATCATCCATGTTTTTTGGTTTATTTGTTTTGTTTGATGTGCAGATCACATAACATTCTTAAATAGTTTACTCACAATTACATTAAAGCCAAACATAAATAAATAATTGAACTCACTTTGAGTCGTAGCGCTCCCAGGGACGTTCTCCGACAGCTGCCACGTGACCTTGCTTTTCGAGGTGCTCATAAAATGCCTCCTGACACTCCCTTGATGCAAAGTCCACCTGCAGCTTACGACCCCTGAGTACGAAACCACGCATCTCATGCACAGCCTCCTGAGCACATGCCAACTGTTCAAAATACACAAGCGCTTGGCCTCTGTCACGTGCCACCACCACTTGCGAGGTGGTGCCAAACTGTGTGAACTGGATGTTCAGGTACTTTTCTGATACCGTTTCTGCAAAACCAAATATCACAGTATTTTAATTTGCCCACTACATCATTTAAATAATCTACAATACATCAAAATATAACTATAGTTCAGTTTACTTATATTATGTGATTCAGTGATTTCTTATTCTATTGCAAAACATATGAACCCTATACAATGTCCAAAACATGTGTGTAATTTAATCACATTAAATAAGTTGCAAAACATTTGAAACATTTACATTCTTGAATTACAATAAATTTAATTTTAAAAAATGCAAGGTTCATACAGTCAACCAAACAAATACAATACTTCCCAAACAAATACTTACCATGGATGCCATCCACCCAAACACAATTGGTAGGCATTGACTTCCCAAAACCTAGTTTGATTCGGTTGGCACCTAAATGTTCTCCATCCATTGCCCGCATGGCTTTCACAACACTAGCAATATCACTGAATTGGCAGAATGCATATGACGACATGGCTCCCTGCTTCTTGATGTCAATTTCCTGAAAACATCATTAACATTATTTTATACAGTACCTTAAAAGAACATACTCACTGCAAATAAAACCTAACACAACTGCACTCAGAATCTTCAATACAAATCCTAATTTCTTATAGCTGTTTCCAAAGACTTACGATTATGTCTCCAAATTGTTCAAAATGTTTCCGTAATTCCGACCCAGTAATATCTTTTTCTAGGTTACCGATGAACAATGTACGTGTTGCTTTCGGATGGTACTCATCTTGTTCTGCTTCATACGGCCTGTGAAAGGCAATGCAGACAACTTTGTCAGTCATATTTATGTACCACATGTAGTAATAAATTAGAAGTGCAAACAGCATACAATCAATTCTCACAAGAAGAAACATTATTCATTGAAGCCCATTAATTTAACATGTGCACAAGTAATAATAGAAGTTCATAAAACACTGAATGATGATGTTTAAACAAGAATAATAGTACTAAGGACTCACCTAAACTCATTGTCGTCCACGTCATAACCTTGGTAGGGTGCCACTGATATCTTGCAGCCAAAGAAAAGTTTGTCTTGTGACTCCTCCAAAGCTTTTTCCGCATCATCAGCTTTCTTGAAGCACACGATGGCATACCGCTCGCCACCTTGCCCCACAACTTTTACAGAAACGACCTTCCCATGTTTCTTATACTCGTGAAACAAACCATCCTTCAGGCTTGTATCTGCACAAAAGAAGTATAACACTGATTCAGAATGAGATCACCATTATATTTCAAAGTACTTTAACTTGCCTATATCTCCCACAAAATTACACAAAACAACAACGAAGAAATGAACATGAATTTATTTGAAGATATGTCTTTAAGGAACAGAATTCATAAAGGAAAAATATCTTTCTTCAATATTATTGTTGAAGAATGTCACCCAAAATAATTGCAGTTTTGCAAATTTCAAACAATCTGTAATTTCAACAAACATGATTTCAATGCACAATTTTAATGAGTATCCTTTACGGACGGACCGAACGGGCGGAAGGACGTTTTGCCGTCAATTGATTTTTTGAGATCAAGGATCCATGAAACACAAATTCTGGCTACATCACGTGTTAGAGAATTTTTTTCTGTATTTAGAAAAGGGATTTATTCCCTTTTTCGTTACCAGTATCCGGCAACAAGAGTTTTTCTGCCGAAAATTCGCAGTTTCCCGGGGCAAGATTACTTAACTTTCTCTTGTTAAAAAAGAGTTACTTAAGATACGTGACTAACCTGTATATTAAACCAATAATTTTGCCAGTTAGTTTGGAAAGTCAAATTGTACAGTTAATAAAAAGAGGAAATTGGAGATTGAACAGATTTAAGATAATAAAATATTTTATTCGTACAGCAACAGACCCCTTGATTAGGGTGAGGGGGCTATGACCCCTAGGCCCGTTCCCCCTCCTGGGCGCACGACTGTGCGTATGAAAATGAAATATGACTGGTCTCCACTCATCCCGTTGAAGAAAAAATTTCTAAAACTAACCTAAGATTTGCTTAATCTAATCGAAGTGCTATAGTGGTTTAAGCCACATTTCAAGAAAATGGAGAAAAGTCAACTTAAAAATACATTGTTAGAAAGAGTTGTGGGGGGAAAAAAAAAGTGATTCCATTCTTAACTTGATACAGGAAAACTGGTCAAACGAACAACATGCAAGAAAGTTCACCTTCTTAGATAACACATGGTATCAAAAACACATTTTATTTTACTTTTTGGGGGTTAGACTCACTTTTGAGGTCAGGTCTTCAATTGTAGTTATTATACAAACACTTCGGCATTGCTCATGAAACTGGAAAATGTCGTAACCAACAAGAACTACACAGCGTTACAGGAGAGCTAGAAAACTAGATAAGATTTTAAGAGTTTCATGTTAAATTTTGGATTTAAAATTTTTTTATGACGTTAGTTTCACACTAAATTATAGGTACAATGAATTCACTACGATCTTTCTTAATTGCTTTTAAATTATGTTGCATTCAACTGTTTGCCTGTTACATTTCGTATGATGTATTCTTGAATCTATTGATGTCCCAATCTCAATTTCATGGGTTACGACATTTTGCCGTTTCAAGAGCGACCCTTGATGGGCCGGAGGGGCGTGCCGCGTACTCACCGCTGGAGCGGACGGGCAGGTTGCGCACGCAGATAGCGACGGGCCGGCGGTCGTCGTGCGCGTGGGCGTGCGCGTGCGCGTGCGCTGGGCTGGCGTTGTTGGCGTGCGACGAAGCCGCGCTCACCGCCGACTGCAGCGCCACGCCACCCGCGCGCCCCGCCCCCTGGCCGCCACCACCGCCGCCACGCGCGTGGTGCGCGTTGCTGCCAACACACAAGCACACACACTTGCACATACACGACACGGGCGTCACCATTCACCCCCTTCATGGGGAAGAACATTTTTTACAATGTCCCAACATTTTACTGCTTCCTAATATTTTATACGAGTTACAAGTACAGTATACTTATATTTATGCTTTTCATATTTTATTTATTGTGCTTTCTGCAAGTCAAATTTATTTTGTACACTACACAAGTTACTTGTACAATCGAATTAAAAATATGAAAATTATTATATTCAGTTCTCTCTCTCCCTTTCTTCCTATCTTTCCAGTCGTCTTCTGCAATATTGCGTTTTTATATTTCGTTATTCTCACTACACCATGAATTGTGGTGTTCTCCCTGAAGGAAACCTCTGATTTTTTAGCTAATCTGTTATTTTTCATTCTTTAAATACACCCAAACCATTGCAATTGTTTAAATTTAATCCAATCTAACATTGCGTAATCCTCATTAATTTCTAGTCTAATTTTATTGTTATTTATTCTTTTTAATCTTGAATGCCTAGTAGATGGGGGGAGACGATTCAATTCGATTCCATTCAGAAGATTCAGACTATCGGTGTGTACCCTCTAATATATCACCTACAGCAAAGCAATGGGAACCCCAATAGCACGTACCTTTTTGCATTCTAACTTTCGCTATTTTCGAAATTTCAGAGAGTTCTACGAAAATGAGTTCTGAAATTAGTCGAAGTCTACGACAGCAAAATGAAGGTGGAGCGATGTTATGAATTGTAAATGTAATTTCTTAGTGTCAATTGAAACATTGTACAACAAATTTAAAAAGTTTCGAAAAATAATCAATATTATATTATCGAATTTTAAAAATAGTACTTAGATAATTTTTGACGGCTCTTCAACAAAACCTTACATTGTTCCAGAGTTGTAACGTTCCTCTGATATATTCTTTAAGGCTTTCGGGGCGCGCAAAAGCCCTCGACAACAACGCTCGCTGGGTTGAGACTGCGGGCGGAACAAGGAAATGAATGACTCTTGGTTACGGAAGAGTAATGCAGTCTTTGAGGGCTAGAAGTGCAATTGTCTACTACTCACGATTTAACTATAGGCATGTGAATAAAGATCTGGCAGGTTAGGTAAGCCATTGCGTCACAATTTAGAGTATCAAAGAGAGTGTTTCGAAAAGCCTCCTGCGAAGACGGTGCGTCTCCTGACACTATGAACTGGACATTTAAGTTGAAACTTTCCTGAGTAGAAACTCGAAACTATTCCGAAAATAACCTTCAAAATGTAACTAAACACTGCGAATCGTTTAGGGAAAAACCTCTTTTATAACTTTTCCTCTTCAGGTCTCGTAAGAAGCAAAACTGAAATCATCCGTTCGGTGCTAACGACCAAACTCTAGAGAATAATTCATTTCGATATTATTTTTATACAACATTTTATGAAAATTCCCAGTTTTGTGATAACTATTCCCGCTTTTTGAATTGGTGGCGCGGCGAACTTAAAAGAGATGCCACAACAAATGCCAAAACTGGAACTATTATTTTAATAAACAAAAAATAAACAAAGTTGCAATGTTTGAATTTGCACAACTTGGCGCGAACAGACCAAGCCCTCTTTATATTTTGATACTGTTACTCCCAGGAAAATGGGCTGTGATCTGAAAGTTGAACATAACCCTTTAATGTAATTACTTTCAGTTCTCCCCAAGTGGTGACAAAACATAATACAAAACTGGAATGGTATGATAATTGCCTCTATTGCTGCTAAACACTCTTTTTCGCTTACACTTCGATTTTTTTAACGCGGCGTCTCAAGGTTACACACGAAGAGGGGAAAAGGGAGGCGGACTCCAATAGGGAGCTGCAACGTCATTACAACTCCCGCTTTTAGGAGTTTTGTCATAAGTTGTCAAAAGGTTTAGGTTTTTTGTCATAAGTTTTATGTGAAAAAGAGCTCAAAATTCCGCCTTTGCGCCTCAAACGCCATTTACTCAAAAACGGCTCCATTTTTTAAAACCTTTCTACCGCTAGTGCTTATTGCACTGCTTAAAATAACGTAAAATTCATTTTTTTTTATTCTTCTGTTGTTGTTTTTTTCAAAAAATACGTAAAGAATTTTTTTAATATCTCTCACGCCTTTAATATGCATATTTCCAGCAAATTGTATACATTATTGCACTTGTGTGTGGTGCTTCAAATGACTTCCAATTAAGTTTTTTCGAAAAATTCAAAAGATTTCTCTAAAAAAGAACTTCAAATTTCGCATTTACAGTAGCGCCATTCTCTTAAAAACGGCTTCAAAATGTTCAACGAAAATTTCCTAATATGACAAAGTTTTACTCTTCTATTATACTTATAAAATAATATATCGGTTCCCCCATCAGGAAACAGAAAAATTGAGATAATTCAAAAAAATGTAATAAATTCAAAAAATGGACTCGGGGCGGTGATAGAGGACAGCTGGCAAGAGTTTGTGTCAAGTCCGAAAAGCTAGCCCAAACTAAAGAAATTAGAAAACTAACTAGTACGAGAAAGTCTGAGGCATTCTGTAGCATCAGTAGATAGAAATTGTGTCCAAAACGGAGCGAAAAGGATTGCATTGTCGAGAGTTAATAATAATGAAATTATGCTGTTGGAAAATTACATTGTTAATTACCCCAAGTTACGCGATGAAAAAGAGATTTCTTTTCAATTTGGGTATCTTAATGTCGGGACTAAGTCTGCATACATTACCTTTAAAACCTTTACTGGAATAGCATTGTATCTTTCCGAACATGCAGAATGCTACTAAAGCATTTATGAATTTACACAGAAATTTCTTTTACTTCAGAATTTGAAGTCTTTTCTGAACATTTTTTTAATAAATCATCATTGTTGAATCCATATATTTTCCATTAATTACTTCCTCTATTTCACTTAGGCTACACAAATACGACGAAGTTTTATGATTGTGAAATAAAAAGACAAGAATGAACAATAAGCTTCAATATACGATTTATAATATCCTGATATGTAGTTGTCCGACATCGACTTCATTCGTTCTGATACTACAGTATTTAAATATTACAGTACTTTCGATTCTAGTACATCGTCAGACCGCGCCGAAGGCAAGAAAACGCAAAGGGTTGCTTTTGAGAAGAACGAGTTTATAGGGTAGCTTTTGAAAATTTTTTCAGGTGGAGTTGCGTATTTGACCTTCCAATTTAGCATTCTATTGTCTCCCTAGGATATTTTCTTCTGGACTTGATTGGCCTTTCCGCTCGTCTTGGCCAGAAAATCCAACATGCACACAAATCTTCATTAAAATCATCATGCACCTCTCTATTTGACAATCGTGAATTTTTTAAAATATTTTTTTGTAAGGAGTGGAGCCTTAGCAACATGAATATCTACATCCACTACCAAAGTGCAGAATAGAAACGCCGGCTCACCTGTGCGGCGAGCAGGACTTGTCGGTGCGCGGCGAGGAGGAGGCGGAAGTGCAGCTGGACGACGCCGAGGGGCTGGAGCTGGAGCTGGAGCGACTATGACTGCGGCTGCGACTCCGAGACCGCGACCTGGACCTGCTGGATGCCGAGCGGCTGACGGCGCTGCTGCTGCTACGGCCCCCGCCACCGCCGCCGCCGCCGCCGCCGCCGCCCCCACCGCCGCCGCCGCCGCCGCCAGAGCCGGACTCGCTGCCTGACGCCGACCGGCTGCGCACACGGCCACGTGCCACACTTCCGCAAACACGCCCCCACAAGCACACACGCACGCGCGGCTAACACCCCCTCCGCCCGAATAGCTGTCGCACCTGCCGGTCTGTTTTGAATACCTTGTCTGCCTGCCTGCTCTATATTGTCTCTCTGCCTGATTGACTGTCCGTCTGTCTACATTCCTGCTTCACTGTCGTGTCTGTCTACCTGCCTGGTTCACTGTCATGTCTGCCTCCCTGCCTGGTTCACTGTTGTGCCTACCTCCCTGCCTGGTTCACTGGTGTGTCTGCCTCCCTGCCTGGTTCACTGGTGTGTCTGCCTCCCTTCCTGGTTCACTGTTGTGTCTGCCTCCTTGCCTGGTTCACTGTTGTGTCTGCCTCCCTGCCTGGTTCACTGTTGTGTACTGCCTCCCTGCCTGGTTCACTGTTGTGTCTGCCTCCCTGCCTGGTTCAATGTTGTGTCTGCCTCCCTGCCTGGTTCACTGTTGTGTCTGCCTCCCTGACTGGTTCACTGTTGAGTCTGCCTCCCTGCCTGGTTGGCTGTCGTGGTTTTTATTAGCAAAACAAGTATACGACTTGGGTGTGAAGTGTTCTTAACTCATCATTATAAAATTGAGTGACGCACATTTAGTCCCCATAAATTGACGATTTATAAAATCTAAATTCTGTTCACGGGAACTGCGTCTATTAATAACCCATAATGTATTACATAGTTCAAAATTATTAATCAATTTATACGCACAACCAACTTCGTACAGGAATATTACTTCGTACAAGACCATCAGAACTGTCCAGACTCGATACATCCCCACAAAATAAGATTTAAAAACGAATGTAATTAAAATTTTGCATTAGTATATCAACACACTACATTATACTATAGAGATCAAATTCACACACTCTCAAAACAAACTGGGTGATAAGCTGTCACGTCTTCACAATCACATATTGAACGATTTTATCGTTCATTTCATTCTATACATCCAGACATCTTCATCCATTTCACAGATACTCTCCAAAACATGCCACAAAGCTAATACATCATGCACTTCACAGGAAGTAAAGGATGAACAAAAAAATGTAAAGTGCAACATTCTTTTCGCACAACGAACACAAATGCGAAGTCCAAATTAGGATTGTGGGTACATTAGAGGGATAGCCACACACTGTAATGCCACATGATATGAATTAATCACGAATTTTTAACGTTGTGAACCTTTGTAATTAGGTGTCCTCAATTAAGACAATTTTAATTACCTCCCCAAAATGGACATGGTTTAGACATTGTCTTCTTTTGAATCAATTGAAAATTATTTTTGAATGCTTTGAGGTTGACACTGAACAAAAAAAAAAAAATCAATACTATTTTTCCGATTTACAGATTCTTCCCATGTTCTTTGGAAACACTTTTATTTTGCAAAAGCGAAAACAGAAATATGAATAGGTTCAAACATTAGAATTCAAGACTCACGACTAACAAAGTTATGAAGGCTTAAACAAGAAATCAAAAATATTCACTCATGCAGACCATGTTGCAATCTAACAGACAAAAGAAAGCAACAAAATATTAACAACCAGATTTTAGTAATAAATGAAGCCATTTAGTTTCTCAATGATCCGGAATTTTTATGTCAGCTTTCGTGTTTCTAGGTACATTGAGATTAATTCCGGGAAGAAAACCAGACAAGAATAACTCTCACACAAGAACTATATACAACACACAAGCAAGGCCATACTCACTCTCACAAAACATGGGGCGAAAACTATACAAAGCACGTGCCACCTCTGCACCCGGGTTGTCAACGAATCGCAAAGCCCCAACTTTGCTGTGTTATTCGCCATTAGAACTCCAGAAAAACGTTTCTATTGTTCCGATTGTCACAGCTTTCGATTGAACTGAAAGACATTATGACTAAGACCCCGTATCTTCAATGTACTATTACAGTTCCTACATTAATGGTATGGTGTGACCGACAGAAAATAGATTTCCTTACCAGTACCGCATTTCTTGAGTTACGGACACAATATACGTCAACTATTTACTTATATAATCTGATACTAAGAAAATTTACGAACTTATTCTAAAAATTAAAACGCGTGTTTCACACATACCGTTTTTAAACGAAGTTTATTTCCTTAATTGCAAGCACAGTGGTGCGACTTTTATAGGTCGTTTTTTATTATTTACCTTTAATGGCAAGTAACACAGCAGTTATTTTAAATTACGTTTCCAAAAGTAAAGTGTTTAAATTCTGTTTAACAACATGACATTTAATATATGTTAAAAGAAAAAAATAACTACTGAAGTTGCAGGAAATGTCAACATCATTTGTTCTTTCACATATCTCCGGGAACACTGAAATATGGACTCTATGAGATATCACAAAAAGGATCAATTTCGAAGGAAAGCTCACCAGCGTAAGAAATAAAATAATGTACACCCCAGAACACGGAAAGGTGAAACAAAGCGAGAAAAGGTTTAGATGCGGAATGGTGACAGGTACCTAAACATTTTCTACGATAGGTTACAGCCAAAATTGACTGTCAATTTTATATAAAACAACGTCACAGCGTAACTTTGAAACCTTTATTAGACAGAGCTTACTACGAAGATGGATTTTTATTGTCACAATGGGATTACTACGAGTTCTGATATTTCAGAAAGTGCATGCATGCAACTGGTATATATTAGAGAAAAAAACACACTTAAAATGTCCATGGAAATTTGCAGCAATATGTTTCCGATTTTCACCCACTTAATTACAATGCCTTTTCACGCATGCACAAAATACACAAGTTATGATCATTTATCATAGAGGAGAAATTCAAAAATAATCCTTTCAGACGCAGAAGCAACATCTGTAGGGCGGAACCGCATCTCTCTCTTGTGCATTAATGCAGTAACTGTTCATCTTACAATGGATATAATTCAAGTCAGCATCTCATTATACTTCAACACGAGAATTACTCTTGCTATGCTTGTTATGATTCCCTCATGGGGAAACCAGCTTGATTTTTGTCTCAACAATTTTACGCCATCTTGTCCAGTAATCTGCAATCGACTTCAGGAAGAGCCCCTATGAGACATTGTCAGAAGTGAATTTTCGAGGGCAACAGCGTTTGGGTGAAAATTACGACCTGATCTTCTGTGCGAATGAAATCCACAAAAATTCAAATGGATTCATTTTCGCTTATCGCGATGCACGGATGTTGGACGGAACGAGCACCAAGTGGTGAGCATGAGTGGCACATGCTAAGCGGCCGCTCATCAACCACATGCACTAAACAATAGTCACAGTAGTTACGGTTACAGACTCGATTAGGGATTGCATTTTTTTTGTTCCATCCCAACATAGTAGCTGGCCCTCCGGAAACAATATCCGGAAGGGAAGATTCTTGTCCATTAGACCAACGTGGACTTAAGAGCACAAAAGACGATTGTATCCTGATTCCCTTATTAATTTTCATCGATACAGAAATACGATCTTCAAATTTGATCACAGCGTTTAGATTATATACGTAAAGACTCCACAAAAAGAAATCGGAAATACCGAAATCAAAAACTAATATGTAACAAAAATGACCACGTCATTGACACTTGTTGAAAACGAGCAATCGTTGCGCACAACCGAGCAACTTTATGTTCGTCTCCGCTCCGTAATTGGCGGATTCCATGGCGTAAGGCCAGTGGACGCTCCTGGTCTGAATGAAAGATCTGTAACCTGCATATTCCGCACTGAATACGCCGCGCCTCGGACGCAGGACTGGCAAGACACGAAAACGCGAAATACTTCAAGATTTGTAGTGGTCCACTGCGACTGAGTGGACAATTGATTAAAGCGCATTGGGTCAGATGTCTACACGAATGCAGCGACGGTCTACATTTATATTTTTACGCGTTTAAAAACATAAGATTCGATTTTTCAAAAATCTGTTTCCCTGTTTAAGAGAGGGAAAGTACTGCAAACGTGAAGCAACGGTGAGCGCGTGAGCATACCTGGACTTGGGCCGCTTCTTGTGGGCGGTGGCGGCGGCGGCGGCGGCGGCCGCGGCGGCGGCGGCTGCGGCGGCGGCCGCGACGGCGGCGGCGGCCGCGTCCCGGCGCTCGTCGGCGTAGGGGTCGGGGGGCGCGGCGGCGGCCGGCGGCGGGTAGCGCGCCGACGCGGCGGCGCTCTCGTACGCGGCCCACGCGCTGCCCAGGCTGCGGTGGTGCGGCGGGGGCGGCGGCGGCGGCGGCTGCGACCTGCGGCAGCGCGCGCCAGCCCGCTCTCAGCGCCTCTCCTCTCCTCTGCCTCCCCCCGGCCGCGGCCCCTCCCCACCGTCGGCATGGCGGGGCGGGGCAGGGCAAGGGCAGGGCAGGGCAGGGCAGGGCAGGGCAAGGCGGGGCGAGGCGAGGCGAGAGGACTTCTACCTCAGAGCCTCGCTCAGTCTCGCGCCGGCTCGCCCCGACGTCGTCACGCCCGCCCACAAAATGGCCTCCCCTCGCGCAGTCCGACGAGTCGGCCATGAAAGACAACCGCAGTTTTTGTCACAACGACTTCACCTTTCAGTGTCCAAAGTAGCAACTTCCCACTCCCATGAATTTCTTTGTCACTGTGTTACTGTAAAATATTGACGTGGAAACATGATATCATATGTAATATTAACATTAGCGTGGTTCAAAATAAATGGTTCAAACTCCTAGGGCATGGAGCGGGGATTCGAAGATGATTCCTTTCCTTCCAATGAAAACGTGTGAACGTTAATGTAAAAAACTTACATATGTGAATTTGATTTTGACTGATAGGCAACCCATTACGAATTGATGTTAGGTATACGAAACATTTTTGACAGAGCGACCAGCGAAACACCGATGTACGACGGGTTACGTGCCACAAGGGGCGAATGCCTCGTGTACGTCGGGGTTACCCCCGTGGTACGAAATTTCTCAGGTATTCATTGGCGTAAGTGATTTTCGACGCCCCACTATATGCCCCAGAAATGTGTGACATTTATTTTGAGATTTTTATTTTATAAAAGCGGAACCACACATTCGACTTTCGGCGAGTAGGAAGCGACTACTCGCCGAATCCCGGGAAGTGTGGTCGCCCTACCCACCGCCTGTCTGCCTTTTACACTCATAAAAGGAGGAAGCAGACATTCGCATAATTCATCAGGTGTTCGGGCTTGGGCAAGATATCACTCGCTTCTCGGCGAATATCGAATGTGTGGAGCCGTCTTAATACTGATCTAAACCGTTTCCAATAGACTTATTCCACGATGATTAATCGGAAGGTCCGTCAGACAACTACAGAGAGGTTAAGCTGGCACCCACGGACTCGACAAGCGAGGCTTAACGAGCGTATCTCGTCCCGAAAGGATATCCGCCGACACCCACTATGCGAACAATGCAGTAGGTAGCAGAAGCATCAAGTTTACAACCGACGACGCAAGGCATGCTCATCGAGCTTCATTTGTCGCTGGATAGTTCGCTTTGTAATGTCTCACAGAACCAAGAGTGTTAAGAAATACAATGTTCCCTGTTTATAATCAGACTGTTGAATAGCCAAATTGAGTTACTGTGTTTTACTTAAAATGTATTATTGTGATTCATATTCCAATTTTACTACGTCCATTTTTCGAGAATCAGCTTCAATTAAGCAACTGTGGATAAATGGATAAATAAGTGGGTAAATGTAGAATGCAACTTTACATATGTAAAAGTAACTAATACCACTATTACCTGGTAAGTTCAGTTTCAATGTATGAATTAAGACTAGTTTGAATACTACATATAATTATATTTCATCACACCATAAATACGAAATTCAACCTACTGACGGGAGCATGATTTATCATCCAGGATGGCCACTCATATTCTAAAACGAATTTACCTGGTTTTTCGCTGTTTTGCGGGACTTTTTTTTTTAATTTTCAGATAAGTTGCGAAATTTCACACTATTTAAAAGATATTAAATCTAGTCCCTACAAATTGGTCAACTCTCCGATTTCGCCATGACTAAATACAAATTAATAATATTTTATCGCCAAATTAAAACTGAGCACCACATAACGCTGTATTAATGTTTGTAACGCTCTCGCATATTTCCCAGACTTTAGCAATTTCTTCTACAAATTCTCAGGTTTTCCTAAAGTTTTCCAGAGCAATGAAATTCCCTGATTTCCAGAAAGTGGCCACCCTGTCATACGAGTACATTACAAGGGACGTTAGACAGACGTTACTACAGATTTGATTCCGGAATCGATTCTTTTCTTTCGATTCCTATGCTTCAGATTCTTGCTGGAACCGATTCCAAAATGCCTGAATCGGATCAAATGAATACCTACTAATTATGCTAAATTATTACAAAGAATATTTAGAAAAAATAATTCACTCACATTGGTGGTTGACTGCCAAAATGAGTACACTGTGTTTAAAAGATTTTAAGATATAAATTTTGAAGACAAAATTAACTTTGAATATGCTTGAGCTTCAATTAAAACTATGAGTATTTCATTTACTAGGAGGAGTGGAATTTGCATTTTGTGGGAGTGCTAACGGCACAAGTGATTTTTCATAAACGTTTCACAATTTGTTATCACGATACAAATACTTAGGTTTTGATCAACTTTATTGAAGAGAGAGAAAATATGCAGAGAGATCTTTTACTGAATGCTCAATTTCGGTATCGATACTTTCGTTGAATGGTGTGCTCATTTGAATCGATTCATCAGGAAATCGGTTCTTTTCTTTCGATTCAGGGATCGATTCCAACTTTCGATTCTGGGTCGATTCTTTTACAGGATCCGAACGTCCCTATTCATTACTTTCATCACACCACAATATTCAAACCAGGCGAACTCAACGCCACCCACGCCACAATTATAATATTAGTGGACGATGTCAGTGTCGCAATCGCGGAACAACCGAGTTGTTCGTATGCAGGAGAATCGACGAAACATGATAAGGATCGGAATCGAATCCTAGGATTCGAGTCTCGTAGTTGTTACACATACAAGGTACAGTCTGTCTTAGTTATGAATCTAATAGTAATTAATCATGGGGAAAAGAACGATAGTAACAAGACTCGGGATCACACATCCAATACGTCACATAGAAGAGAGATAATTCCCGGAAGAGAAGGAGGAGGCGGGGTCAGTTGCATTCGTTCTCATGGCGCTTTCGCCTTATTTTTGTCAAAATCACATTGTCATCAATAAGAACACTTTATTAGGACGTTTGTGAGGTTTAAAGTTGTGGTGTTTGTAACGTTCCTATGATTGAAGGAATGAATGAGTGACGTAATGATTCGTAAGAGAATGGGGAATGTTGCATGCCGTAAATCGCAGTTGCCCTTAAAGAAAGAAAAGAAATGTAATTCGAAGAGTATGGCGCGCGCGCGCGTGTGTGTGTAAAAGGAGCAGTTTCTCATATTCGAGACTAGTAGAAGAAAAAGTAAAAATCTGGTAAAAGAATAGAAATGTAAGGAGACGGGAAAGTGAAGTGAAATGTGGAATGACCGATAACTGATATGTAACCATTGCGTTTTGGTTCGGTTTCTGCTCATCGCAAGTATCTTTTTACGCGTGTCCTTGTGCTGGGCACGTGGGTGCAGGCGAAGGCCGCTGTCAGGGCATTGCGCGCTCCCCGCGCGGGAGCATTGCGCGCCGAGGGCTGCTGCAGCCTGGGTGGGAGAAGAGCGGAGAGACGAGGACGACGCAGAAAGGCGGGGGCGGGACGGAAAAGAGAAGAATAAACCACTTTCGCCCCCCCCGGGGGGGGGTGTCAGGATGGAACGAAAGGAGACGAGAGGAAAGCAGCGGGACGAAGTTCGACTGGGCTGGGTTACGTGAGGCTGTGCGGGGCGGGGCGGGACGGGACGGGGCAGAGGAGGCGCAGCGAAGGGAGACGGCACGACGCGGGATCAGGCGGGGGTGGTACACAGAAAATACTAAGGCCCACTTTCGCCTCGGACCCCTTATGGGTCCGGACGGGACAGATCGTGACGGGGTGGAGTGGGGTTGGGTAGGCTGGGCCAGGCCGGGGGAGGATGGGGCAACAAGATGAGAGGAGACGGGAGGAATGCAGCGGAACGAAGTTGGACTGGATTAGGGGAGGCGGCGGAGGAAGCAAAGCGGCGAGAAGAGGCGGGAGCGGTGTGGAGAAGAGAAGAGAAAAGCCCACTTTCGCCCGGTGGTGGGCGGGGCGGGGCGGGGCAAGGAAAGCCGGCTCCGCCGTGCACATTCCGGCGACCCGCCGGGGGCCTGGGCAGGGCCTGGGCCCGCGCACACCCCTTCGTAGAAATCAATAGCGGCGACATCCGCGCGCGGTTGCCAGCTCGTCCACCGCGGCCTCCACTCAGGCTCCATTCAATTCTTCGCGCAAACCGCCTCCATGCGGATTCATCCACAACAAATATAAAAATATTAAAAATTACCAGCAAATACACAACCCTTGCTAGCAACACTACCATTTTCGTTGTCGAAGAAATTAATCGTCAATTGTCGGTCATGACTGTGTTCTCAATCATAGGTTGGTGTTTTTTCTTTCGTTTTCAAAGAAATAAAAAAAAGTACTGAAGAGCTTCCCATCCAAAAACCAAAGTAGGTTATATGTATTATTTACTAGTGTAAGCAATCTTATTTACGAAAACAAGAAGTGTTTGCACTGAACCTCCAACAACGAATGTTTAATTTGAAAAGAAAATTACGGGTACACCGAAGTCATTGACAAATCATAAATCGCGAACACATAGTGAACAATGAAGAGAATTCTATTCAAATCAACCTATCTCCTTTTATTTCATAATTACCCAGGTATCTCTTTCGGGAGTGGCTTCGAACATTAAAAGACCCACCTGGGATGGCCCATATGCAGAAGACAGACTGGGTAGACTTTCGTATCCAATACTCTACGAGAAACTAAAAATGATAAAAACCTAATGAAAGAAAACCTGCCCCCAGCAAAGAATGAGGCCTTAAAAAAACTCCGCGCGCCGTGTTGTTTTGTGATTGTGTGTGAAGGAAGGAAGAAAATATAACCTAAATTCTACAGTGAAAACGTATGCGAGTTCCCCAAATTACTGTTTTCCGGTCTGGAAGAAAGAAGGAACACCACTGCAAAAGGCGTTCGTTATCAAAACCAGTTCAACCTACTATTTTTGTCAGAATTCATCCTTTTTAATTTCGCATTTTGCTTACTTTACGGGGTGCTTTAGAGCATCACAATGGGTTTTAGTTCAAATTCAGCTTATTCCTCTCCTAAAGTGGGATGAGAACGTGTCCTGTTCCTATCGTAACGTGGGGAACGCGAACATTTTTTTCCGTTGCTCTTATAAAACGTAGCATACGGAAGGAGCAGATTTTGATAGCAAACGCTACTTGCTTTTTCGTAGAAATCTGAATCACTTAACACGAAAAATGACAGTTTTGGAATATTTCTACAGCCACTGGATTCTCAGAGTATCACTAAACTATCACGTCGGGGGTAAGGCACTACTACTAAGTAATTGTGGAAAATTAGATGTATTGAAATGTTTATTATGATTATAAAAGTAATCATGAGTTCATATTTTAGGGATGGAAATATGAAATCACATTTCCGACTCGATCTGTAAGGGAACAAACAGAACTCCAGAGTTTACATATTAAAGAAACATTTTTGTTATAACAAAAATATGCAAATGTGACAACCTTCGCCAAAAGCGTATTGAATTGTTAAATTTATCGCGAAAACACTCACCGTATGTTAACCATGAATCTTCGAAAAGTTCATCAGAATATCAAGTAATTAGTTCTGCTCAAGTGTTGATAAACAGAATCGGAGATAGCATTAGAAAGTGTCCGGAGTAATAAAAGGTCATAGGGAGACGTTTGGGAGGGGATTGTCAAATTTACATACTTAACAAAATAAAAGGTAATATGGGTAATCTACACTGATAGAAACGTTTGGTAATAGTCTCTCCCAGAAGCGTTTATGATATAATTCTCGGTATGTGTTAAAAATGTTCAACACAGCATTTCGTTATTAAGCAACATTTTTATCTATAAATTAAGAAATGTACCACACAATTGTTTCAAGCCTATTTGCATTGATTATAAAATAACAATACGAGTTCCAAGCAATAACTAGACGAACGACAAAATTTGAGGGGGTCGCAGTTATAACATTTTGGAAATTAGGATGCAAATTCAACAATGAAAATAGAACGTTACAGTGACAGTGTACTTTGACACTTTCCCCCCTCCCCCAATGCAATGGGTTTACCCTTCAATTGAAACATATCAACATCGATAGTGCCTATGGTGTTCGGGTGTTCGAGATTCTGATAATTCAGATGGAAAATTTGCAAATAACTGCAAATAACTCAAGTTGGCAAATGTTAAGTACGCATTTCACTGAAATCTCTTCGAATATCTCCCACTTCAAATGTTTCAAACGGCAATCTCTTTATTTAACTTCCTCTTTCATAAACAATGATTTAAAAACCACTTATTAATAATCAATATAGTTGATGGTTTGTTTAAACACCTTTATAAAAAGCCAAATGTTTCAAAGCAGTGCAATATTGTAAGGGAAGAGACACTTCCATACGCAGAATTCTTCTGTATCTGGATGATAAACGTGTGAATTTCTTCCAGTAGGGAAATCTTCACCTTAAGCATAGTTGTGTAGAGGAGTTTGATCCGTCGGTGACAAAGCGTTTCCATTCAATCCAACGCCAACGTCGATTTGGCAAACCACCATTCCTCCACCTTCAGCCTTCATCACCAGCACCAACCAAACCAGACCAAACCAAACCAAATCAGACCAATAACCAGCAGCATGTCGCCCAAAACGAAGCATCGAAAGGCTCAACCTACTGAGGCCGACTTCAAAGCAAAGGGGGTGCGAAACGCGCCAAATGACTCACAGTCACATGGTAACATTGTGCCCAAAGGAATGCACTACTGGATGTGCTGTGACCAGGATGTATCCAAATGGGCGTCTATGAAACAATTAGTTCGTAAGGCACGGTGGCTATAATTGTTTATGTCGTTCAACTAATTGAGAAAGGAAATATAAATCAAATCTGTGTTTATTTAACTTCTAGCAATTCTAGCGACATCGCGCGCACACTATTGATTATATTCCATTGAATTATGTATATATGGTAACAACAGTCATACTACAGTCTATATTCTTTTTTTAATCTAAGATATTTGACAACACACTAAACACTTCATTATTGGGAATAATACAATTCACGAGAGATAATTTATCCCTTAGTAAATTTCCAAATTTCCGGACCACCTCTGCACAGTAATTAAATAATTGCCCCATACGCACAGTTGTGTTAAAAATAACATTCCATCAGGAAATTTTAAGCCCGGCTGCCAAGCAATTTACAATTACAATATGCAATTTATTTAAAATCCAATGGTTAGGTTTATGTAACCCTTGAAGCAGCCGCCACATATCTATCGGCAATAAAAAATCCCAGTGCCAAGGAAAAGAAGAAAAAGTGAATAGAAAGGTATTAGGCCACCGTAAACGAGAAAAGTTATGCTGTGAGTACAGAAAAAACTCCCAAATCATGAAGAAGCCATTGAACATTTAGAGGGAAAAGTACAGAAAAGCAAGGGGAACAAAAAGCATGCACATAGAACGTTCCACCAGTTAAAAAGTACGAAAACAGAGACACAGGAGACAAGGCGTCGAAAGCTCGGGCTAGGTGGCAAACCCACGCCAATACACAGCAACACGTACATGCAACGGAACACCGACACAAAAAAACAAACCAACCATCCACCATCAACCAAACACAGACGTTGTGGCGCTGGCGAATCGCTGGCGCGCTGGCGGCTCGGCCGGGCTGTGCGCGCCGAGCCGTCGGTATGTACACGGGCGGGGAGCGGGGCGAGGCGGGGAAAGGGGTCCGCAGTGCGACGCCCGCCCGCCCGCCCACCCGCCCACCACCGCAGTCGATACGAGCGCCGGCGGGCGGGCGGGCGAGCGAGCGGGCAGGCGGGCGGGCGGGCGAGCGGGCGAGCGGGCGGGAAGAGGCTCCTTACCTTGCACAGGACGATGGGGCGCGAGCGGCCTTCAGTCATCGATTGCACGGGACTCTAGTACTTTCCCTAGCTCATTTTGCAATGAAAATACCCTATGGCAGAAACAAACGTTGCGACGCAATTCGAGAATGATTGGTAACACAGAAAATGAAACTGTCGCCAATTTCTCTCACAACTGGCGGAATCCAACCGGATCTGAAAAGTCTCACCGAAGTGTCATGTTTGTCCGTTCGACTGCTCACTGACGACGAGTCAAGTTAGGATGGGAGCGCACGGGGGCACGGGGGGTGGAGGGGGCGCACGCACACGCGCACGCACGCACGCACATATACACACAACGTAATGTCCGGGATTGAATTGCAGCGGGAAGGATATGAAGTGGGGAATCTATGCATGAACCGACCGCTTTCGAAGAACGAACAGTAGATAATGAAATTCTATTCCGTCCTGTACTGCCCGGTTAATTGCATTGGGATTGTAGATGCTATTTCCTCAGGAAAGCATTGATAGTAAAGAAATCAATTAATCATTAACTCGATCATGCTTCGCTGGAATAAGAGCTGGATATCTTCGTGACGAATTTTACAATCCTTCAGGTAAGTCGCAATGCCAATGTTGAACTAGGGAAATGAGCAATGCTTCCAGTCACACGTAAGGGAAAGTCAATAAGGAGTACTACCGTGAGTGGGAGAAGTCGCAAAGGGGCAGATTCGATGGCCGCCGGTGAAGCGAAGAGGAACAGAGGGGGGGGACCTGGGATCACGAACAGGAGCAGGGGAGGATTGGCGCGCGTGGTGTGGGCGGGCGGGCTCTGCAGTAGTACCTCTCCAGCATGGCGGCGTAGGGCCCGTTGCGGTAGAGGCGGTCGCGGTCGCGCTCCCGGTCCCGGTCCCGGTCGCGGTCGCGGTCGCGGTCGCGCGCGCGCCCGCGCAGGGGGTCGGGCACGTGGTAGTTGGCGGCGGAGACGCGGCGCAGGTAGGCCTCGGCGACGGCGTCGGTGACGCCCGCGCCCGCGCCGCGCCGCTCGTAGAAGTGACTAGAGCGCTCCACGAAGGAGCCATGGTCCTCGGGGGGCCTGCAACACACACACACACGCACTCCCTCGACGCCGCCCCGCCCCACGCCACGCCACGCCTCCGCGGCGCGAGGGAGTGCGGGGACAAGCCTCCACCACCAAAAACAGACAAATTCAACACTACTCCTATTCGTTCGCCCACAATTTCATTATTTTGTTTACCCTGCGAAAGATAATCATAAAACCGAAAACTGGGATTCATAATTCAAATAGAAAAATTAAGGAGAAGTAAGAATATTAATAAGGAACGCGCGTTGCATTTTCTCGGCATCGTGGGTACGTTCCAATATTTTCTAGGCAAATTTAAAGGAGTACTTTTATTAACATATTCTTTTTTTCGAAAATCCTAAAATATAATGTAAATAATGGTAATATAGTTTTTTATGGAACTGGGCCCCATTTCCGACGTGCCTTATTCCGCCGATGCTCTCCTCTCGTCACCTCTTCATCTTGCAGCACGCGTGCGCGTGCGCACGCGCGCGCGTGCCGCGAGATGCGCACGCACACAGACACACACAGCAAGCACTGCTGCTACCCGCATTCACTGCGCGCTGCCAGCACGCGCCTATGGGCGGCAGGCCCACCGACCTCGCGAAGGCTCCACTAGCCAGCCCACATTCAAGGCACTTAGCCGATCTTTTAACACTGGTGAGGTGTTTGCCTATAGATACACATTTCTGAGGAGCCAGTCAAATCGCATGCAATTACTAAACACACATCTAGTCGGTGAACCTGCCTTCCAAACTGGTACTGACAGGGTACAACGAAGATTAAACACGTAAAGGATGTCTTCGTAGAAGCCATTCTGTACACAAGATATACACAGAAATGACACGTGTATGTATATGTACGTATATATGCATATACACCATACAGGAATATATAATGTATATATACATAGAAAGAGAAACATTCATAGACAAGACTCCCACAACACAGCTATGTACAAAGAACTCCACAACATGTTTCCATCTGGGACCAAACAAAGCACAGAAAGAAGCACAATGCACATTGGGAGTCACAGATCGTAGAGCATCAACAAGATAAACAGGGAGTCAACAGTCATGTCATACGTAGAACAGAGAACACAACAGCAACACGAGGCGCAGCGATCTCACAGCCCTCGCAGGGGGACATCTACAGGGGCCGCCAACCGCTTCGGAGGAGGCGCGTTGCCCTCCTACATTCAATTACAACCACACAAAATTACAACAAAAAGGACTACTAAAATTTAATTACAAAAACTAAAACTTTCCAAGAATTAATTGTGTTTTAAAAAGATTTGTTTGCAAATACACTAGACTCTCGTCCATGTCGCTGTTGTAGCGAAATGTTCATTTCCGCTGAGAGAAGTGACTGTTTCTAAGTACATTATTACTAATGTTTTAGACTACTAATGTTTTTGTTATTCTTTTCTGGCCAAACACAGACACTAACGTGAAACGATTGTTCAACAGAAGCGGGTCAGTGAAGGGAGTGATACGGTACAAATTTCAGTTATTCATGTAGACCTTACAGCCAAAGAAACCTTCACATTCAGTACTATATATTTCCATTTTCTTGTCAGATGGATGGATAAGACGTGACTGATTTTCGTGACCAGTGATTGGTCCGACGAACATTAAATGAGGTGTATCCAAAAACTGCATTAATATGGCTGGGGGTTGTACGTCGCTGACCCTTCAACTGTTCAACACATCTTAACGCATCTGTTAAAACCTACAAGAGTCTAGTGTAACATCCTTTCAAATAGCATCTCGAGAGTTCATGGATGGTTCCAAATTTTGTTGGTCTTTTCCATAGTACGTTTTCCCGACAACGACCGAAGTCGGTTGGCGATCCCAGCTCTACCTAATGTACAGAGCGAGCGGGTGCGGGTTTGGAAGATGGGGCGGGAGGGGGGGTTCGAAGCGCAGCGTCGGTCGTCCCATCCCATCCCATCCCACCCTCTACCCGTCTCGTCCCGACCCGTCCCGTCCCTTCAACTCCACGGCCGTCTTCGGCGGGTGTCTTGCGCTGCTCCACAGACGCCGTGCGGGTTGCGTCGCGCAGGCGGCCAGGCGGGCACCATCATCCTCGCGCGACGAATGCCTCCGCCGCGCCGCGCCGGGCCAGGCCTCGCCGGGCCAGGCCAGGCCTCGCGGAACGAAAACCTGATTTATTTTTAATTTCATTCCTTTCAACGGAATGGAATACGAACATGAATATTTTCGTTTCGTAATTTAACGAAGTAACATTTATTGGGGTTTATTTCTTTCTCTTCGCATCCTCCCCTGCAATCCATTTACAATCTTTAGTTCACTTCTAATTCACACCTCATGCATTAGTTATATTCCTAACAAAAATATGTCGACAAACTAAAAGAGATAGCTTCAGAAATATTATGCGTGCGAAATACAATAATAGCTCCTAAGGGAAAATCATTTACATCAATATTTCTCAAATTTCTTTCTACACTCGTGAAAAACTAAACGAAACACAACCCTAAGTTCCAACGGTTAGACTATAATGTAGATAATTCATTGAAGGCGAATAATAATCAGTATTCATATTTCTCGCCAAATTTTCGCGTTCGATAACATGTTTTCAAAGGACAATACTTACTATCCTATTGTTAACTCTAAAAAGCAACGATAAATTGTAAAACGAACGTTTCGCATGTGACAAGTTTCTAGCTATAATATTATTTTCTTATAAACAATATGTTCCGGATTTAAATTTTTATTGTATGATTATAATAGAAGGAAATACCAATAAACAAGTTAACAAGAAAGCACCTCAATAAGATAATACGATAATGTTACCAAAATTGTCTAGTTAGGCAGTACTTCATCCTCAAGAGATGTTGAACAAATAAATCATTAATAATTAGCTATCAAGGACTACTAATGAGGTGCTTTTTCATGTCCTTTGTTCGATAGATACTGCGTATAAATCGCATAAATGCGCAACTTAAATCAAATTTCTCGTGCAGCCAAGAATTACGAGCACAAAGCACACAAGAAACGCTTAATATTTGGGTACAAGAATTTCTAACGTCTAAACCTCACAGACAACAAAAGTCAAAGGACATGTCGATCCGATTCCGACATGCATCCTTTGGGCGTTATCGACTATGTTCCCATGTAGTAACTGGGTAACTTGCGACCGCCCTTCCGTCATTCGTGATTACACTGTTTCTGGTTCGCCAATTGAGACAAATGAATTTTCTCGATTTCTTGACGGGAAAATTTTTTCTCCCCTTCTTTTTTTCTTTTTCTTCTGAGTTTTCATCTAGAAAATTCTAAGATATAATAAAACACTTTTTGCTGCTCTTTTTTATCAATACCTCATTTGACTCCTCTAGGCAAGGCAAATCGCTAAGCACAATTTTTACTCGTTTCTCTCTGGGATGTTTACGAAGAATTCTAGAATATCATCTATTTTTTATTGTTTCAATGCATCTACGAATACATTGGTGAAACCGAGTGAATTACTACATTTACATGAATCCTTCAGACATTCATCAGGTGGACTATACGTAAAACAAATTTTGAGTAAAAAATTACACAATTATTTAATTTATACTTTTTAATGTAACGTACAATGGCCGAAAAATGGACGAGATCTGAAACAGTAATAAGTTCAGAATTTACATTTCTTATGATCTTGCAAAGCAGAAATAAAAAGTTTTAACAAAATTACCTGCCGGAAGCGCCACGCTAAACTGGTTGACAGAAGGTATCTAAGTGGCTGAATTATTAACCACAATATATTATCCCTCAGAACTCACCAACATCTCCCAGGCACGAATTCACAAACCAGAAATGAACTTAGCAAAATAACGAAGAAAAAAGCAAATGGCCAGACTATGCACCTTAATCACAAATCAAGGTTTCTTTACAAATAGTTCCACGACATCGGTGCGAGAGTACTCTCAACACAATTCTCAAATTATCCGAATTAAACAAGGGTCGGTTTGATTGGGCTACGAGAATTTATACGAGAATTCGGATGATGGATAAAACTCAGAAATTGTTTAAAAGATGATAGGTAAAGAAAAACACAAATTCATGAAATTGAACCATATGAATCAATAAATTAGGTTTGACAAGCACAAGGCCCTAAAAACATATTTTGCAGTCCTAAAACTGCAGTAATGTTTGAAATTTATTTGCTAGTACAAAACATGAACCGTATCTTCACCATCGTCAGTCAAGAGGATAGTTCAAGCTAGCTGAAACCTTGCGATTACATTGCACATTCACTGAAAGGAACAGCTGCAGAAAAATTAAAAAAGTCCCATTGTGAATATTCGCTTTACGGCAAATCGGAAACCCTAAAACTATAGTTTCAAAATATTCAGTACTTATTCTCGAAATCGAATGAAATAAGGGATGTTTACAAATTCTGGGACGATAGAATCTCTACTGCGAACATACGTTGAACGTTTTTCTAAAAATTATGTAGAAATATTTTATATTCACCAAGACTTGTACATGTGGATAGTGAACGTCATTAAAAGAATCTAACTGCCCACCTTGAGCAGGAAACGTAATGCATAACATTGTAATCACTGAAAAGATTTTGAAAAGGGACACGTCTATTAAATGATTCATGGATTTCGTTTATTCACTCACTAATCTTTTCCTTTAAAAACAGTCCTCGAATTTTAAAAACATGTTTACTTTCGCGTCTATAACTAAAATCTCCACTACTTCCTTGCTGGTGTACACGCCGAAATGTCGACTTCTTTCTGTTAAAGTAAAAACAGATGAACTGAGAGTATCTAATAGTACCTAATATGTCCCAAAATGGCAGTTGATGCCTATTTTGATATTTTTTACCTAAAACTTCCTAAAACAAGTGATTTCGAAGAATTATCACATTTTCATTACTCTTTTTACTTTCCCGTATGCGTACGTATAAACGGAGTGTACGGAAAGTTATGCATTGCTGCGGAGAATCGATTTCGAGATTTTAACGGAAATACACGTTTCGGGATCCCCTGATACCAAAAACGTGTTTTTTCCCTTTTTCTTTCAAAACGTCCGTCCCTGCGTCCGTCCGTCCGTCCGTCCATGCGTCCGTCCGTCCGTCCATGCGTCCGTCCATGCGTCCGTCCGTCCGTCCATGCGTCCGTCCGTCCGTCCATGCGTCCGTCCGTCCGTCCGTCCATGCGTCCGTCCGTCCGTCCGTCCATGCGTCCGTCCGTCCGTCCATGCGTCCGTCCGTCCGTCCATGCGTCCGTCCGTCCGTCCATGCGTCCGTCCGTCCGTCCGTGCGTCCGTCCGTCCGTCCGTGCGTCCGTCCGTCCGTCCGTCCGTGCGTCCGTCCGTCCGTCCGTCCGTGCGTCCGTCCGTCCGTCCGTCCGTGCGTCCGTCCGTCCATGCGTCCGTCCGTCCATGCGTCCGTCCGTCCATGCGTCCGTCCGTCCATGCGTCCGTCCGTCCATGCGTCCGTCCGTCCATGCGTCCGTCCGTCCGTCCATGCGTCCGTCCGTCCGTCCATGCGTCCGTCCGTCCGTCCATGCGTCCGTCCGTCCGTCCATGCGTCCGTCCGTCCGTCCATGCGTCCGTCCGTCCGTCCATGCGTCCGTCCGTCCGTCCATGCGTCCGTCCGTCCGTCCATGCGTCCGTCCGTCCGTCCATGCGTCCGTCCGTCCGTCCATGCGTCCGTCCGTCCGTCCATGCGTCCGTCCGTCCGTCCATGCGTCCGTCCGTCCGTCCATGCGTCCGTCCGTCCGTCCATGCGTCCGTCCGTCCGTCCATGCGTCCGTCCGTCCGTCCGTCCATGCGTCCGTCCGGTCATCAGTCTGTGAAGAACACTAGCGACCATATGTGCGATTTCTTCCAAAATAGATATTCCACGGTCGATATGCGTCCACACGAGGCACCGCGATTTTAAAAAAACTTTCTTCAAAATTTGAGGGTGCTTTACGTGAAGCCCTCCGAACATTTTCAACATTTTCTCGGCACCAACTTTTTTCTTTAAATTGCTTGTAAGGGTAATAAGGCAAATAAAATCTGCTCTCCAGAGTGAGTTTTTTTGAAGTACATGTGCCTTAAATAGTGTCAAGTAAAGTTTCTCGAGAACTCTAATCTTTTTCTGTGAAAGCTAGCTCAAAATTCCGCATTTTCAGAAACGCTCAAACGCCATTTTCTCATAAATGGCTCCAATTTTTTCTTCAAACTTTTCGAATGGATAGTGCTAATTGCACTATCTTATACTCTCTTATATTTTTTTTTCTCCAAAAATTATATAAATGTATTTTTTTAAGATCTCTCACACCATTAATGTGCACATTTCCAGAAATTTGTAAACACTATTGAATTTGCGAGTGTGCTTCAAATGACATCAAATAAAGTTTTTGGAAAACTCAAAAGTTTTCTGTGAAAAAGAGCTTCAAATTTCGCATTTTTTAATAGGGCTTAAACGTAATTTTTTTACAAAACGGCTCCGAATTTTTTTAAAGAAAATTGCCATTTACGACGAGGTTTTACTGTTCTTTAATATTTTAAAATTAATATTTCCGTTCTATCATTAGGAAACCGAAAAATTGAGAAAATGTAAAAAAAAAAATGTACTTTGGGCGGCGATAGATGGCAGCTGGCACGAGTATGTGACAATTCCGAATAGCTGTCCAGACCCAAGGAAATAGAAAACAAAAACGGGAAAGTCTCGGCCATTCTGTAGCACCACTAGTTTGAATTTCATACACCAACACTCTTAATATTTTTCCGAAACGCGAATATTCGCTGACAGAAAATACGCAATCGACTACGCACCGAATCTCTCACTCAACACACTGAACATAACGAGCTCTACAAACAATATAATGATAGTGTTTCTCGCTCGCGTCCGATCAGCAAGCACTTCTTAGGAAAGTGCACCTATTCCGTGTGCAGCTGCGCAGTAGATAGGTTGAGACATAAGTCTCCGCATTCCGCATCCCTCGCTGGGCAAGGGCACGCGCCTTTCAACCTTAAGAGCAAAATGTGCGTATACTTTTTATTTAATAACTTACGAATTTTTTAAGATTCCATCATGAGAGTTTGCAGAATGGTTATTTATTGTTTCTTCTAGCAGTGTGTAAAATATGAAAGAAAAGAAAATATTACTTTTGAAGAAAAATGTATTTGTTTAATTTATTAGCATTTTTATTATAAACAAATATCTCAATCATTAATATATTACAAACTGCTTAAAATATGATCATTAATCTTCAAAATTGTGTGCCCGTTTTTAAAGTTTTATTCATAGAACTTGGACAGCCCTCGCAAGCCGAGCAACGAGCGCGCGACCGCCGAGGCTGGCGTTGTAAAGGGTTGTTTCCTCAATGCCATGCAATCAATGCATTCGTTGGGGGCAGGCCATTCCCAGGACACTCATTGCTTTTCTTATTGTATAAGTCCATTTTATTTGAGATATTTTATTTCCTTAACAATTTCTCAATGAAAGTTTGTTAATATTTTCTTTGCCATGAATATCGTCAATATGCACAATTATTAAATATTGAAAATGTATGTCGTATAACTACTATATCACTTCATATTTAACTGTAATTATCTAAAGAAGATATTTAAGAGTTGTTTTGTGAATCAAATTCGCATCTCATGGCCTCATTTTGTTTTTTGTTCGAGAAAATTATCGTTCTTTAATTTCTTCCCTTACAATGTTTTGAGGGGTATATCTCTCACGGGAATATTGTTCACGAGTATTGTTGTACGTAAATCATAATTTTTGGCATTTTTTAAGATGTCAGTGACTGTAGATATCTAAAACACAAGAAACAATCACAACTGGTTTTAATTTTAAACTATATCACGAAAATTGGACCTTCATCATTTAATTGCTAATGGCATCAAGAAACGTTATATCTTCTTTTTGAGAAAAATACAAAATATAACATGCTATTTCGCATTTACTACAAATAATGATTTGTTTCTAATAAAAGAACGTATGCAAGAAACTACAATTTATTTACTGTTTACAGAATAATTATTTAAATTTCTATGTTAAAATTTAAATAGATTAAATAATTTCATATTTATATTTGAAATGGAAAACATTCAATTTTGTGCTTTAAAATATTATTTGTGCCTGTAAATATCATTTAAAATATTCTTTATGCCTGCCTGAGGGAGGGGCTCTAGGGGAGATAGCTAATGTTGGATGGAAGCTTAGCGGTTGCAGCAAGTTTTATCACGACGTATTTCTCACAAACATTAAGACTAAAATTCGAAAAAAACTTTTATTAGTAGTTTAGACTACATATATAGCTATTATTAGTGTTATTAGTTTTATTATTTTAGCTGCTAGGAGGGGCAGCTGCCTCCCCGCCTGCCCCTCGCTGGAAACGACCATGGAAGCAAGAGTCCGCCGCTTGCGGCGAGCAGTGGTGTTGAGTCACAAGCGAGCGCGCTGGGTATCGCCTGCTTTGCAGGGTTGACCATTTTCACACCGGCGAAAGCAAAGGGCCAATTCGCAAATTCAGGATGCTTTTCAATTGACTTGCAATGTGTATCGGCACCCAAAATTTACACCATGAGATCAAAACGGCACATGCATTCAATGAAAAAAATATGAGGGTATGTTTCGACATGACATATCGCGGCATTCCCTTGTAAGTTTCAATATCGTGGTTGGTTGTTTACTTGTGAATTAAATGGCACGTTAATTATGTGGCTTGAAAGTTAAACAATAAACGTGTATAGTGTTTATTTATATACAAGTAACAATGTTAAATGAATATAATTTTTCATTAGAAATTAACATAATTATAAATTAAAACAATTTAAATGGTTTATCCCCTACGTAAATGATACACCACTGTGGAAAAAATTATTTCGTAAGTCTTTTTCTCAGCTAATTTTTTTGAACAGATTTTAAGGCAAAAATCTTCAATTTTGCAGTTTTGAAATGTCAACTTATTGCAATTTTCGAAAATACAGAAAAATGGCCGCAAATAAGAATCTTTTTTTTTTTTTTGTTCTTTAATACATACGTATAACGAGAAAATTTTAAGAAAAAAATTGAAGCAGTTTTGAGAAAATAACTTTTAAAAAAATAAAATTGCATACCACACATATGCGAAAACTACGCATATTTTCGAAAAATTATAAATGAGATTATTTTAAGATCTGACTTTAAAGAACAGGGTTTATTCAAGATGGCCACTATATTCCTGAAACAAATTTCGCGATTTCTTTAGTTTTCTAGAACGTTTTAAAAACTTTTCAACAATAGGATTTGCTGAGTATTTCACATTATTTAAAGAATATATTAAAGCATGTCTGGATCTAATTTGTCAGCATTCATGTCGTGACAATTTTCAAATTAAAACAAACTCATCACATATAAATCGAGAAAAAATGATGTTTTAAATATCTACTTTTTTAGGAATATCATCTCAAAATTTTCCCTGACTTTAACGATTCTTGCACAAATTCCCCGACTTTTTACTGGAGTTTTCCAAGCAATGAAAATCACTGATCTTTTTCCGGTTTTCCATGTTTTGCAGAAAGTTGCTAACAAGTTATCGTCAATATTGTATTTGTAGAAATACGCCGAAATAAATATGCACTTATGCAATTTTCGAAAAAACGACAGTTTTCAACGAATAGAGGCCTCCACCATTCTCCTAAGCAACATTTACGCCATCCAAGGACAAGTTTTAATCCAAAAAGTATTAACCATTTTTGAGAACTTGCTCAAAATGATGAGGCTTCTTATAAAATTCACCTAAAATCAAAATGTTTTTTCAAACTCAGAGGGCCTCGAGATCTTTAAATTGATACAGAAATAACAATTTTGGAGGAAAATCGGCTGAATTGTCTCGGCGTGGGAAGGTGAATGTGGTAAGGTTACATGAATGATCATTTACCTGGTCTCCTACAAACGGTCGGGTTTATGTATGTAAAACCCTAAAATCATCCTATGATCCGGCCTATATGCTCCTTATACTCAAGCATTGGGAAAGGGAAGGAGTTTCGAGATATTTCGCCCATACACACAGCAAAAACCAGTGGTGCTGCAACAGCATATACATTCTCGCAATATTACAATCGTTATTTGCGACGGGACGCCCATATATGTTTCATTAATTTCAAACAAATCAGAAAATTACTAACATTTACAAAAAATTGTATGTTTTCTAAAGAGCTAATTTTATACAACAGAATTCGTCTGGCGCCAAAATATCTTTCTTCAATTTTGTAGTTTTGAATTTTTTTGCAATTTTCAAAAAAAAACTAGCAATACTCAATAAGGGACTAGCGTAATATTTTTATCGTCTCTTATTACATGACTGGAGAACGTTAAAGAAATAATTCGGAGCGCTTTTGAGAAACTAAATTTTCGTAAATTTCAATTGGGTACTACGCAAAAACTACTCTTTTTGAAAAGAAAAAATTGTACAAGACCTTATTTAAAGAGCTAATTTTGTACAACTAACTGTTTCAGGCAAAAATCACTTTTGTAGTTTTCAAATCGATTTTGTACTTTTGAAATTGTGTTTTTGCAATTTTCGGAATATCGGGAATTTTAACGAAAATGATACTTGTATCATTTTCGTTAAAATCGGTTTTCGTTATCCATTTTCGTTATCATTAAACGTCTTTCGCACTATTCAACAAAATTTAATCAAAAAAATTCGACTTTTTTAATTAAATTAAATTTCGAGGGGTATTATGTAAAGTAAACCAAAATTCAAATATCAGTCAAATTCCAGGAGCCGTGACACAAGCCACACCGATTGGGGAATATCAATTTTGGAGAAAATAGGCTAAACGTTTTAGGCTCTAGCGTTGACCACAGACATAGACGGACGAACAGACGGACGATTCGTCATCAATCGATTTTTCGGTATCAAGAACCAACAAATCATGGATTCTGACCATTTGTTAGAGGGTTTTTTTCTAAATTTGTCACAGTATTTATCCACTTTTGCGTTTCCAGAGGCAGGCTATAAGAGTTTTGCTGGCGAAAATTCGCCATTTTCTGGCGCTCGATCACTTCCTCTTCTTACGAAGAATTCGTAAGCCGAGAAAGTAAAGGTTCAAAGTGGTTTGCAGAGCATCAGAATATCATCAAACATCTTCCATGCGATGCACAATCGCCAAACCTCAACATAATTGAACCGTTATTGGCGAGTTTCAAAGCAGATTTCCCGCTCCAACATCGTTGAAGCAGTTGGCGAGTGTTTGGTATAGAAATAGGAAAAAAATTTCGTTGGAAACTATTCATTCTATAAATCCATTTCGCCACAAATTGCAGCTGTTCTAAAAGCTAATGGTGCCATAACATCTTATTAATAAATATATTGGACGTGTCAGGTATTCATTTTTTTGTCCAATCCCTGTATTGTATCATTAAATCTTAAAATTATTTAAAATTCTGATGTAATATTCTTCGTTCTCATTCATGCAATAAACTTCGATGGGAACGATTTTATTAGGTTCCGTAGACACTGATGAACAGGTAGAGATTCTTTCATTAGCATTTTAATTCATATTCACGCTGCTTCACACTTCGTAACTGCGGTGACATATTCCTTTCACATGTACAGAAACGGAGGACTGTGTTACTCGATCACATTAGTTTCGTGGCTAAATATTACAGATGCATTTGTTAACACATTCGAGAGATTTACAAAACTAATAATACATTTTAGGTGGAGGGATTTCGTAAATCTTGAGCGAAATTTCGGCACCACAGGAGTGTGTTAAACAAACAAGCACATCACTAAGCCCTGCATCACGTAAAGGAACTAATTTCTTCTGGAACACAACAAGTGACGCAGTTCTTTCAATGCAAATGAATTAAGTAAACAACATATTTGTGACGGGCAAGAAAATGGCTTTGTCAATACGCGCGGAGCAAAGTCACTACTACGCAGGAAAACGTGACACTCAAAATCTTTAACAAGGTGGTAGATAACTGAATCTATGATACAACTATATACATTATAAATATTTCACTTGCCATATACTGTACGTGCTTAATTCTTCTCCCATGGAAAAATTCGACCAATGTCTTCACCACATTGTACGTAACTCATTGTTTTCGTTTCTAAGTTCCTCGTATATATGGAGTAATATACGTATGGTCCGATTAAAAGAAGTTGGCGATTGACAGTTGCGAATGAAAGGGAGCGATGTTGACAGTTTGCGTACCACTGAGCACGTGTTCCCGGGACACGAAAATAAACATGTGAAATAAGTACTTATTAAAGTAACCAAATCATACACTCGTATTTTATGAAGCTACAGCTTCAGAAGCACAACTGTCAATTACCGACTTATTTTAATCGGACCATAGTGTAGAAAACAGTGTGCAGCAGAATAGTTTGTTTTGGTAGCTTTTGGAGAAATTCATGCACAACGCATGCGTAGACGTATTTTAAAGTAATACTGCATATTTAGCACGCAGATGTCTTTGGTGTTTATTGTCATATTACACGTTTTAACCTTCCGGTACACTATTTGCACTTGCGACGCGAGTATGTGTGCGGGCAAAAACGATCGCGAAATGAATTATCAACGCCACATGATATGAAAGGATACGGAAGGTACACGAAGCCAAAACTCAGTATTCTTTGGTAACTGACAATGGGAGAGGAAAATAATCAAGCGCAGGCTCTCAGTCTGCTTGCTCGCAACTGAGGGATTAACGCAAATTTCTTAATTGTGAAGTTAAGTATAAAATAGCTTTTTCTAAGGCTTTGTGTGCAACACTTCTCAAACAAAGGATTGGAAACAATCATTGTCTGACGGACGGATGGGAATGGAAGGGTATCCCCGGATAAGATGGTAAAATGTTCTCCTAAATCAAATTGCATATGACTAGTTAGTTACACTGTAATTCAACACAAAAATAATATTTTTTGCAAGTTTCTTAACACCCGTCGGAGCACCCGCACCTCTACAGCCAAGAACGGTGTTTTTTATTTTAATTATTTTCGTCAACTTAACACTTACCTGAATGAAAAATAAGAATTGATTTATACTATGAGAAAAAATATTTTAAATTATTACTCGGACCCAAATTCAAATGCAAAAATATGTGTGAAAAAAATAAAAAATATTTTTCTGTGTCATAGAACCTTGGAACACGCTTGAAAATATCTCAAAATTTTCTCTAAAAACACAAAATGTGATTTTTTTCAGATTTTTTCGACAGGTGGGTTGTAGTTGAAAATACAAAAAAAATTTATAATTTTCCCGCCTTAAATCACCTTGACTGCTGCAACTGTGCAATTATTTTAATGATTATTATACATTTGTACACATTGTTGTAGCACCCAGTAACATTTTGACTTTGGAATGTATTTAAAAGTTAAACATTTTTTAAAGGTTTTTAATCCTTTGCATAAGTACATCATACGCTAAGGAAAGACATACTTTTTATGAGAAAACAATTCGGCCACATATGATTAGTGAGGGACACGAGGATAAATGAAGAAGAAAAGTTCGGAACCAGATTTACAATAACTGTTTTACTGTCTTAGAATACCGGCCCCGACACGAAAAAAATCTCAAGACTTCCTCTCAGAACTTGATTTTTTCTTTCAGATTTTAATTTCGGTAGAGAGAAACATTGTTGCGCGGAAAAAGCGGGGAATTTTCGGCAGAAGAGCTCTTATTATAGGGCCCTGGCAACGAAAAAGTGGATAAATCCAGATGCTAAATTTACCCAAAAAAAATTATCTATCACGTGGTGTGGCTACAATTTATGTTTTGTGGGTCCTCGATACTGAAAAATCAATTGACGCTAAAACGTCTGACCGTGTAACAAAACTAGCATCCAAAGCGTTCCACCGATTTTTTCCAAAATCGATTCCCCAATCGACCTGGCTGATGTCGCGGTTCACTGAATTTGAACCGGATATTTTAATTTTTGGGGGTACTTTACATGAAGTCCTTGGGACATTTACAATTTTTTTTAAAAATGGTTCCATCAATGTTAATTAAGTTTTGTTGTCTGAAAGACGTTTAAGAAAATGGCGCAGGTATCATATTGGTTAAAAACCATGATTTTTCGAAAATTAAAAGAACCTATATTTTTTCGTCTTTCTGTTACTACAATTATGGAGATACAATTTTGTTCCTGAATCAAATGTGTTCATCAAAACCAGAACTTCAAATAAGGTCATGTTGAATTTTTTTGAAAATATGAGTATTTTATGTGTAATTTGGCGACAAATGTAAGTCGCCCGTTGTCAATTTACTGCGCTTCGTGAATGTAAAATCAATGGTGTATTATTCCACATTCCATTTTACTATTATTTATTATATTTATATTACATTTATGTATTTTCATTTTAAACTGCGTCCTTTTAATTGTGTTAAATGTGAAAACAAATAGATGAGCGGTCACAGTAGCTTGTAACCCATTGTTTGAACGCCGAATTGATAGCAGAAGACAATGTCGACTGCCTTTCGTTCTCGTTAATATAATGTGACAGTTCACAAGTGGTTTAATTAAGAAAAACATATTTACGAACATAATTTCCATAAATGGAAGCTGTGGTATTGTCGCAATGACAAAAGACGGTGCAATGGCGTCGGAACTGTGTATATTATGAGGCGAATGTCACCTAATTTAGCGTAGTCCGAGCTAGCTAACGTAAACAAATAAAATAGTTCATATTAAGTGAAGTGCAAATGTGAACTACAATGGTAGAATAGCATGAAATTTGGAAAACTTCATTAGCACAAAGTTACGTCAATGGACAGTTGAATGTTACAAGCAGTGTGGACGATAGGGAAAATCACTGAAAATAATAAAATATGGACAGTTTTAAGGCTTTTAAGGAAATGGAAACTTCTTTCCAATTTTTGCCGATGAATTCTTTAAGAGCCGGACGAGAGCAAATAAGCAAACGGAGTAAGAAACGTGATTTTCGTGTTGAAACAAAGTGTCAAACAAAACACGGGACAGACAGTTTTTTGTTCAAAAAAGATTTCATGGTGAAGACAGTTTACCAGACAGTCGGACGAAAAGAATTTTCGTGGGGAACGTATCATGGTCCGTGTCAGATGAATGAATTTGTGTTAAGAGGACGCATCGTTTTAGCGTGAAAAATGAGAAACAGTTTCGTAATCCGATTATAAGTATCGGGATTCCAACGGGAAATGATCCCTGGTTCCCTGTCCTCCTGGAGGAAGGTCGCAGAATGGCGGTTGAAACCTTGGCACCTGTGTGCCTAGGACACTGCGTCTCCCGGATCCCGCAGTTACGGACCCCGCAACGGAATCCTAGGCTATCGCACCTGTAGTTGCTTCAGACTAGAGAAAAAGTATTCCTCCCCCCTTTTGTATTTATTTTTGTATACATATAAATAAGTACATACAGTCGACTCAGGTTATAGTGAACTCGGATATAGTGATCCCTCGGTTATAATGAACTTGTCATTGGTCCCGTTTCAATACATCTCAAATAAGCATAAGAAGATTCGGTTACAGTGAACATCAACCTCAGTAATCGTGAACGTAGGAAATACGTCCTGGAAATTAATTCCCTCCTGGAAAAGAATATATCACCTCGATGCCACAAATTCAAACTCTAGGAAGCTTAAAAAAAATCGTATTATTTTGTGCGTCCTATGCCCTTGGTTAGGGCCATCCTCCGAAGTTTGGGTACGGTCGCTGCAAAGCGAATGATGAACTGTACCCTTACCTACGAGGTCGATTCCATAAGTGTCTCATTAACTTCAATTTTTGACACAAAGAAAATAATTACTTAACATTTCGACAATTATCCCTTACTCTAACGAATTTTTCACATGTGTGTATCTAAACATTTCTTCATCTTTTTTTAAAATTTTGTTCCCAAAATGGTCAAAAAGCGCTTCTTTCACCTCACATTCATCCGAAAATCTTCTTCTCCGAAGGTCTTTCTTCAGTTTTCACAAGTAGTACACGTCGCTGGATTACTCCTTGAAGCCACAGCCCTTCACAACATTCTGTGTAATATGGGCAGTAAGCAGAGGTGCATAATCGTGAAGAAGCAAAACACTATGGTATTTCAGGCACTGCACCCCACTCAAGCACCTCTCTCCACAAAACTGAATGCGACGTCGGCTTATAGCAACTTACTGCTCAAAAGGTTTTCCCACTGATGAGCGTTATCTTAGTCAAGCCGGAAACGTGCGGAGCATACATACAGTCCCAGTCCCAGAGTGAGAAGAACGACCCTTAAATGTAACGTAATAGAAACGATAGATACTTTTATTACAAGCAAGTAATATTTTCTCAACATCAGCAACCCCGTTCTAATAGCGATACATCACGAATCGACTCTATTGCATCAAAACTGACCGACACATCGTAAAGAACAGTACAATGTATTCGGCTCAGACACGTGAGCATTTATTTTGACACCAATTTCAGCCAAATCATGTTAGAGGGGGAAAGGTCGACAATGTGTTGAAACGGGTCGCAATCTTTCCACGAACGTTGGTTAATTTGCGCTGGGACTCCTGAATTCCGCCGTCAAGTTTACAAACGTTTTGTAAACTTGAATTGGAAAAAGAAGCCAGATACCCCGGACAGCATAGAAATGCATTTCATAGGGCCATGATTAGAGAAGAATATTCTAAAATCATGCAAAAAGTACTCTACTCACTGCAAATGGTACATCATTTGTGGGAAAATTAAATATTTTCATGCAAGTATCAATATAAATTTGACAATTATAACTCCTTTTCATACAGCTACATCAAGTCACAACTATGACACGTATTCCACAGAAATTCGCAACCGCGAAAAGGAATTCCATTGTCGCATTCCCTGCATTGTTCATACTTCCCTTAAAGAGCTAGCAATTTTTATTTCAAACTTTTCAAAATAAATAATTTATAAATGAATAATGTGTAAATGGGAGGACGAATGTAAGAAACGAACAATAATAATATACAAAATTGCAAATTCTAATTTACGAGCTGTATCCAGCTGTCTGAAGCGCAGTAAATTTGCAGCGGGCTATTACGTTTGTCACGAAATTATAGTAAAAGTACTCGTATTTTGAAAAATTTAAGCGTGACCTTATTTGATGATGTAGCTTTGATAAATACATTTCATTGAGAAAACAATTATATTTCTACAATTGTACAAAGTAATGTAAAGTTTGTAATTGTAAGAAGACGCCGAAAACGAAGTGCAGTGAATTCCGAGCAGGCTATTGTTAGAAAAGTTACACATATTTTGAAAAAATTCAACATGACCTTATTTGAAGGTCTGTTGTTGATGAGCATACTTCATTAAAAAAATCAATTGTATCTTCACAATTGTAGAAAGAGACTTTTTTTCCCCTCCTCCAAAATTAGACATTTTAACGAACATGAAACCTGCGTCTTTCTCTTAAGCTTCCTTTATGCTATCTGAGGTCCCAATTTAGTCAAAAAACGTGCAGTTTTTATTAAAAGATGGCTTAAAGAAATAAAAAACAGTCCATGTTTGACACAAACTGAACATGAACGACAAAAATTGAATATGAACTTATTTGAAGACCTGTTTTTTATGAACACATATCATTAAAAATGTATCTTCATAATTGTATTAGTGGGAAGAAGCTGAAAAAATTTTGAATTTCTACAATTTTTGAAAAATCAGAGTTTTCAACCAACATGCGACCTACGCCATTCTCTTAAATGACCTTCAGACTATCCAACAACAACATTTAGTCAAAACTGTTGGCGGCATTTTTTTGAAAATTTTGAAAATGTCCCAAAGGTTTCATGTAAAGGAAACCCCTCCCCCCAAATTAAAATATTGGTACCAAATTCAAGGGGCCACGAGATCACACAGATCGATCGGGAGTATCAATTTTGGAGAAAATCGGCTGAACGGTTAAGTCTCTAAGCGTTGTTGACAGACGAACAGACATTTTGCTTTCAATTGGTTTTTCGATATTGAGGACCCACAATACAGGGATTCTGGCTGCATCACGTGTTAAGAGATTTTTTCCCCTTAATTTAGCAACAGGATTTATCCACTTTTTCGTTACCAGGTGCCTATAATAAAGAGTTTTTCTGCCGAAAATCCGCCGTTTCTTCACGCAGAATTACATAAGTTTCCCTATACTATACTATCCGAACGTACGTATACTATACGTACGTATATTACACGGGAAAATAAAAATTAAAAATTGTGTACATTTTTTGAAAACAATATTAGTTAACAGTACAAGTGGCAAGATGAGGCTTGCACAGCTCATTTCATGTACATGGTAATATCAGATTGCTTTTTCCGTCGTAAGACCGATGAAGTAGTTGTTAATGAATGATAATGAAACTATATCACTCCAGAAACGTTTCCCTATTAAGTAACTGCACTCACTGAACTGATAATGAGGCATCATCGGCTTTATTTCTACAGCACTTTAGCACTTCTGTCTGGCGAAAGAACGCATTTTGCGGAGTAAAGCAGTCGTGAACGATGCCCAACTGTTTCAGAACCTGTAAAAAATAATCGCCCTTTGAACCGAGGATATAGATAAGATAGGAATCGAATGGCTATCAACAGAAAATCTTAAAAAGACCTGCTGTCTAAGCAGACGTTCCCTTAGCCTGTGGTCAACGCACACGATTCTAAGAAACAAAAAAACAAAAACGTTTTGAGCGTCGAAAGCGGTCGCCGCGACCTACGCCCGACATTGTTTTCCGCCGTAAATCTCCATGCCAACGTCACTGCCCGCAGCGGCGGCGGCGGTGCTCTGGGGGCGGGGGACGAGGCAGCGGCGAAGCGGCAACAGCGCTCGACGGACGAGCAGGCAGGCTCGCGGTCTGCAGTCGCCGCACGGCCGTGGATGGGGGCGGAGGCAAGAGGCCACCCGCCTGGGCACGACGCGAACAGGGCAAAAGCCATAGGGTTCGCAAGCGACCAAAGGAACTAAACGGGGGTCCGGCAAAGCTCACGCAGTCTCACGTGTGCAAAATTAGTGAGAACGTCCTGCTAAAAATCAAACTCCGCGAAGTTTGTGCGCTTGGATCTTCTCCACGAGCAAATGGCTGCCTATGTACTACAGACCGGATGCCTTTCGGGAAAGCGCGGAATTACTGCTGTGAAACTGGCAACAAGCGAAGAGGAGAGCGCGAGCAGCAGACAGCTAGAGCTCCGTCGCGCCCACGTTCTTCGCTTCGCTTGGATCCGAACAGTCAACGCACCTCCCAGAAACGAGTTCCCTGCACAGCGATCCCGAATAGCATAGCGTGGAACACCCCGTTTATACATCTTGCACGAATCCTCTACTTTGCATTTTGTTTTATAAGAAGTGAAATCAAATCATTTGTTTGAAAATAATTTCTGCATCAAAAACATCGCACCAATTCAAATGTATTTCGCAAATAATTTGTTTTAACTTCATACGCTCCCTGGCTGGCAATCTGCTTATTCGTCCTATACGCCCCAATGCACGTGCGAAGCCACGCAGACTAGCAGCTGTCCTACCCAGCGCTCGACGCAACGCAACGCCTCCGCTTCTAACTATTAATTAGAGGACCTCTAACGTCGAAGCTGTGACTTGTTACGAAAGGAAAGCCCGCGTCCGTGCAAATTAAATCACTTGCCCTGGGGGAGGTCGCCACGTCCGTTTACCAAGAAGCGCTCGCTTACATAAATGTTCGCGTCGAGGCGCGGAAGAATACGCGCAAGAGCGTGATGCCCGTTTCTTCACGGGAAATGACAATCGCTAGTTTCATTTAAAGGCGAAATTGCATTGCACTCAGGAACCTTTCCGCTCATTGTGTCGTGAACCGGGTTTCGTGGATTAACTTTCTTTTGCCCATCAACTCGGCTGCGATACATACACCAATAACCGTGCGCAAATTCAGTGGACACTACGTCTAGATGCATAGCAACGACCATTCGCTCCACTGGAGTAGAAATACACTGGGTAGCCCATATTTTTGTTTTAAAGACAGATTGTAGTCTCTCGAAGCTTCACCGTAACTACGTAGGTAACGAGGCGAAACATCTACTACAAAATTATTCGAATTTCGTGTGAAGTCGCATACCTTTCATGAAATGAATCCCGCTATTCCGAATTTTAAAATCTCTCAAATAACCCTTGCTTTACTAATTTTAGTGATTTATACTCGCATTTTGTGTCTGAATTAATTACTAATACAGCCACGGATGAGTGGCTATGAAGGATCCGTCTCTTTCCGCAATAAGGAGGAAGCAACCGTCGCCTTCAGCGGCCGCCGGCAGAGTGAGGCAGCGGCACGCAGCGATCGCTGTGACCTTCGAGTGTCCCCACCAGCACGGCGCGGACGGGCGCGCGGGGAGCGAGGCTCGCCGGTTAGCCGATCATTCTCCGCGGTGGGGGAACCTTCCCCCACCTCCTACGAGCCCTCGCTACCAACCGCCGCGCACAGAAATTCCCAAACGGGTGCCATCGCCCAGACGAGACGGACCGACGCACCAGCGCTGCGAAATCTAGCCGCAGAGGCTTTTCCCTTCGTCCGTTCTGCTACGACGAAGATCTCTGAAACTACTCGTACGCATAATGCGAATAGTGTCAAAGCAAACTAACGAGTGTCACCTAATATACGTAAGTTGTTCCGCATGATCATTTTATTGATTAGTTTTGTTACAAAGTTCAACTTACTGGCGATATTCAAGAGCCCAAACAAGACCAAACACACGAAAGCACTAAAGTTAAAAGTATAATTCGGAAGACTTAATGCGAAAACATTCAATTTTAACCAAAAGAACGAGTAAGAAAAACGACATTGAAGACGATCAGCCACCGGTTCGCGAGAATGAATCTTGAAAAACTTCAGTTTAAAAAACCAGATTTTCGTGAATCTTACCGCACAAAATTTGCACATTGTATTTCTTGCTAAGAACTAACCACGGTCTACTGTACGTGAAATAAGTGGAATATAAACCGGCATCAAGTATGTATTTTCTGTACTATTGATCGAAATAGCATTTTTTGTGGCATTGTTACGATTACCAGAATCCCACAATTTCTGTCTGAATGTACTATGTAATTCCACAACTGGCCAGCCGTGCTACAGGTATTAAGGGGCATTCATAGAGCCCACAAAGTTTAGTGTGCATAGAACGTTTCATTTCAGTGTGCCTTGTTTAAAACAAATACTGCAAGTAAAGCGCTATTTTTTTTTTTACAACTAATGTATTACAACCTTAAATAGTGAAGGACCATTTTTTTTACGGACTCCTCAACAACGTGGGGTTGGGGGAGAGTAGTGGCTAGCTTCGAAATAGTAGTTTGTACTTTCCGCAGTATGGATATCCGATAAGACCATAGTTAAGATTCATTATTTCTTACGGCAGTCATTTAAAGGCAAGACTAATGCTAGTATAGACCAACGATGGAGCAATGTAGAACCTAGGGAAACTGAAAACCCCCGAACGCGATCCCGCAATTCCACAAATTCCTCGTATTAAATCATCACTCATGGCCTGAGCAGCTGAAGAGTCACGAAACCTTTAATTAATAAGCTAGGCACAGCTTACGAACCAACGCACAGAGCAGCACTGATTTTCTCCCCGCGGTGGAGAGCCAGGGCGGACGCCGAGTTTGAGCTATTATATCGCGGGTGGTGCTTATATAACGCCTCTTCCTCCTCCGTCGCCGGCCATCTTATGGTACACGCTCCCAATTACCAGGGGCCATGCACGCGCCCGAACACGACCACCATTATACTTCATTGATAATTTCAAATACGGGGAAAATCATTCACATTTACGTTTTCATTACTCAACGAGGCAAGACTCTAATGATAGTTTATACAGTTCTCTTCTTAATGAACACAATTGTATGACCGCATTGTAGGTAATACTTCGATCAGGAACATTCACTGGAATTCTTCGATACTTCAATTTTCCACTTAATCCTATTTACTGAAATATGCAAACATATGCGTTGCATGTTGATACAAATTATTTTAAAATCTCAAGTAAAACGTGGCTATTATCAATACACATCCTATCATCAAGACAAATGCCTATTTAGTTCCTTAACGATGTTGTGGAAAATAATTGCTCATGTTTACGATTCTTGAGAAAATAGATCTACTAAAAGCGCCTAAAGATGCCTAAATTGACCTAAAAGGGCGGTTAATGTCTATTTTATTATATTTTTGCCTAAAACAAGTAATTTCCAAAAACGATCCTATGCTAATTTTTGAAATTCGTTTTACGGAAACGCAAATACTCTCCCGAATTTTCCTAAGTGCAAGTATTATGTGATCGAATACGCAATCGACGATGCACCGAAATCTCTAACCCAAAACACCGAACACAAGGACCCCTACAAGTCCACATAATAAGAATGTTTCACGCTCATCTCCGATCAGCACGCACAGCTGTGCAGTTGACAGGTTGAGGCTTAACGCCGCAGCGCGACGTCTTCGAAGTCCAGGCGAGGAAAAAAAAGGTCAGGAAAAGGCGTACAGTCGCAAACACGAAGATTACAAAATACTGTCCAGTGATTAAATGGGCCGTGTGGTACAAGTTTTTTTTTCTGGGGGTGCGGGGGCGGCGGCGAGTGAAGAAATTCCAGAAGAAGTGAGCATGAGAAATGTGGCTAATTTTATTTGCTCCTATGAATGCGACAGTGAAAAGTTCATTTTTAGCTTTCAAAATGATATTAATAGATACAACAGCCTTACTGTAGAAATTTTTGAGAAAATATTGATTATATAGTATACTACTACTTATGAAAATGGATAAAATATGATTGTGGTCTCTCGTAAATGTAAAAATTGTGACTTTCCTGCACAATAAAAATTGACTAATTTAATCCTTTTGTGATCAGTTCTAGATACCAGCAATATAACATTTTCATGACTAATGGTTTGTTTTCTTGGCTGGCTCAGTCATTTTGTAACATATTTTAAGTGTCAAAATCGTCAATTTTCAAGCCTATTTGTGCCAAATTTTGTAACCTATTTTAGGTGCCTAAATCATCACTTTTTTGTGCCTAACATTGCGAAGTCTAATTATCACATGACTTACGTCTTTACACCGGCGGACTAGGCATAAAACTCCACGATGAGGGAAATTGACCACGTACTGAAACTAGTGGTGCACATACAGCTCATACTTTCTCGCAATTTTACAATGTTGTCGTTATGTACGACGGGACGCCCATATATGTTTTTCATTAATTTCAAACAGAAATTACGCGAAAACGAACATTTACAAAAAAAATTGTACATGACCTTTTTTTAAAGAGCTACTTTTGTAAAACAGACTGACAGAAAAAGCTCTACCTTCGATTTTGTAGGATTTTTTTTTCAATTATCGAAAAAGACGAGCAATACCCGAAAATAGGACTAGCATCAAATCTTTTACCGTCCCTAACTACATAAGTGGAGAAAATTTAAAGAAAAAATTTGGAGTAGTTTTCGAAAAAAAATCGCGTTAATTTCAAACTCAAATTACGCAAAAATTGTTTTTCTTTTCAAAAATACGGTACATGGCCCTCTTTAAAAGGATAATTTTGTACAACAAACCAGTTTGTTGTTTTTTTGTAATTTTCGAAAAATCGGGAATTTCCACGAAAATGAGACGTGCACCATTTCCTCAAACGTTCTTCGCACAGAATTTAATCAAAAAATTTGGATCAATTGTTTAATAATGTCCTAGGGTTTCGTAAGTCCCCGCAAAATAAAAATATCCGTTTCAAATTCTAGGGGCCACGACATCAGCCAAAACGATTGGGGGATATCAATTTGGGAGAAAATCGGCTGAACGGTTTATGTGCTAGCGTTGTGCACAGACAGCTTTCCCGTCAATCGATTTTGCGGTATCAAGGACGCACAAAACATGAATTCTGGCTAACCACGTGCTAGAGAATTTTTTTCCATATTTAGCAACTGGATTTCTCCAGTTTTCCATTTCCAGGGCCCGGCAATAAGAGTTTTTATGTCGAAAATTCCTCGTTTTCCGGCGCAGGATCTCTTTGTACGATACTTTCTCTTTGTACGTTAGTAAGTGCGAGAAAGTAAAATTTAACCCGGATGTTTATCTGACCGAAATGGGGCACTAATACCGCACCCAAGCATAATATATACATCAACGCGAATTCGTCCCAAGCTCTCTTCTGAAGCCACATGAAACGAGTTGATTTTTTTTTTTTTTTCCCCCTCCTGGAAGTATTTTACAAGTAGGATTCGAGATAGGCTTGTTCAAGACTGACATTTCCATTTTTTTTTTCCAGGTAAATAAATACGTGCACAGGAAACAACCATCCTCACATTCTTTCAATTATTCAGAATGTGCAATGACGTTGCAGGCCCCCACCCCATTCCCTAAAGCCGAAGACATTACATATTGACAAAATTTTAAGTTATTTACTATTGTAACTCAATAGTCATTCCTTAATTATAAATACCGATAAATAAAATAAATTTTACATTCAAAACAAAATCTTATACGAAAAAATTAATTCGTCTCCACACCATTCGTATACCCTCCCCATTCAAAAATCCTGTTTGCGTCACTAGTAATGCTCTTCAATTTTCCATGAACTCATAAAATATGAGCTCATACAATATGAACTCATTAAATAAACATAGAATGCTCGTTGAAAAGCATCACCCCATAAAAGAAAACCGTTCAAACAGTAAAACGAATACTTACAGCTGATACCTAATTGTAAAATTATCGATAAAAATAATTTTAAAAATCTGTTAAAAATAATACTTTGTTGATAAACGTAGCAACAATAACCAAATTCCAAAAACAAACCGAAACGAGACTTTGCATACTGCAGTGCTCAAACTGCAAACAAAATAAATGTACCAGAATAACCATGCCATGCTATCCCATGACACACCTCGTTCCGAGGGGCTCGCAAGTTGAAAACTACGCAACAAAATGGCGGCCCGGGAGCGGGAGGCGGAAGGGTATGCGACGAAGCACGCGATCGATGGGCCTGCTGCACTCCGCCACCAAATTCGCTTCCCCCACAAAAACAGCGCCCACTGCCCACGCCACCAAATACAGACCGCGCACGCACAGAGGGCCCTTACGCCACCATGAAAAGTTTGAAAGGGGTCTGTAGGATGTAAGTTACATCCGACTTACATCTCTCCGGAAATAAAAGTTTTTAACCGCCAATATGTTCTATCCCTGATTTTCCCTAAATTTTAACCGACAATTTGGGAAAATGTTATAATTTTGCCGAAGTGTCTCTCCAGGTCGTCATGGTTCAACATAAAATCGAGTTTATTTATTTTACCATTAATGATATAAATTGCCTCCTTGACTTTGCTTTCTCGCGCTTAACAAGGAACGTCTTAAGAAGAGAAAGTTTTGCAATGCTGCGCGAAAAAACTGCAAATTGTCGGGAGAAAAATTCTTATTACAGGGCCCTGGTACCGAAAAAGTGGATCAATCCACTTGCTGAATTTAGATAAAAATCCTTTAACACGTGGTGTAGTCAGAATCCATGTTTTATGGGTCCTTGACACCAAAAAATCGATTGATGACCAATCTGTCCGTCTGTCTGCGAAAAAACCTAGCGGCTAAACCGTTCAGACGCTTTTCTCCAAAATTGACATTCTTCAATCGATCTGGCTGGTGTCGCGGCCCCTTGAATTTGAAATCGATTTTATTAATTTTACGGGGTACATTACATGAAACCCCTGGAACAATTTCAAAATTTTCAAAAAATGGCGCAGGTCTCATGTTGGTTGAAAACGCTGATTTTTCGAAAACTGAGAAAATTCAAAAGAAATTTCGGCGTCTCCCTACAACTACCATTATTGGGATACAAGTTTATTTTTCTTTTTTTTCTTAATGAAATGTGTTCATCAGAAACAGGTCTTCAAAAAAAGTCGCGTTCTTTTCAAAAACCTGAGTACTTTTTGAGAAATTTTCCGTTAAAAATAGGCAATTTCTATTTTCTTTAAACATTTTTTTCTTAAAAACTGCACATTTTCTTTATTAAATTGGGACCTTAGCATAAAAAACGCCTAAGAGAATGATGCAGGCCTCGTGTTCGATAAAATGCCTTAAGGGAAAAAATAAAACTATTAAACTAGTGGTGCTACAGCAGCCCATACTTTCCCGTATTATTGGAAGCAGCTACGTAGAATTGAAATATTATACTTTCTGCCCTTATCTTAGCTATCATTTGAAAATGTTCAATTCAACTAAGAAGCGATTAACCATGGTGTAAGATACATTGGTGTGTTAACTAGCCACCTTTGGGACGAATTTTCTAAAGCCAGTTTCAGGCTAGTTCCTCGCTTGTCCGTACGGTCAGTCTGGATCGCGGTGTAAGATATACATCTTAAGATGACATCTTAAACTGTGGCTGTTACACATTACAAAACCAATTACGACCTTGCCCAAATGAGACCCAAAGATCGCAGCACTTATATGCGAGAACTATGAGAACTAGCCTCACATTAGCTTCAGTTTTAGACTGGGAGTGAACACACCTATATCTCTTACACAGTGCGAATAACTCACTGTTTCCATCGCAGAGTTGTCAAAACTATGTGAATTCTACAACTGCATAAAAATATAATACAAAATTGTTTTGGAAAAAGAAGTCTGATGCCATAGAAGTCTACACCATCAAGTCACAACAATGACAAGTAATTCACAGAAATTCGCGACAGCGGAACGGAATTCAATTGTTGCGTTCGTGCATTGTCGATACTCTCTTAATGAGCTAGCAATTTTTATTTCCATTATTTGAAAAGAAATCATTTCTTTAAAGATTAATGTGTCAATGTATAACAAAAGATCGAATGTAAAAACGAACAAAAAAATAATATACAAAATTGCAAATTCTAATTTACGACACATCCAGCTGTGTGAAGCGTAGTAAAACAGAGAAACTATTATGTTTGTCACAAAATTATAGATAAACTACTCGTAACTTGAAAAAATTAAGTATGACCTTATTTGAAGATGTAGTTTTGATAAATACATTTAATTGAGAAAAAATTGTATTTTTAAAATTATAGTTGTAAGAAGACGACAAAAACGAAGCGCAGTCAATTCCGAGCGGGCTATTATGTTTGTTCTCCTCAGGAAATTACAGAAAAACTAAAAATATTTTCAAAAAATTCAACGTGGCCGTATTTCAAGATCTGTTTCTGATTAGCATATTTCATTAAGAAAAACAATCGTATCTTCACAATTGTAGTTGTAGAAAGACGCCGAATTTCAATTTAATTTTTTTAAAAAAATTTGCAAAATCAGGCACTTCAACGAACATGCAAACCGCACCATTCTTTTAAGCTTCCTTAATGCTGAATTTAATAAAAACGTTATGCGGTTTGTGAGAAAAAATGGTTTAAAGAAAATTTTAAAAATTGTCTGTGACACAATTTTTCAAAAAAAACACTTCTTTTTGAAAAATTGAACTTAACCTTATTTGAAGACCTATTTTTTATGAACACATTTCATTAAGAAAAGATATAGTATCTTCATAATTGTAGGAAGATGCCGAAAACTTTTTGAATTTGTACAATTTTCGAAAAATCAGTTTTCAACCAACATGAGACCTACGCCATTCTGTTAAATGACCTTCAGACTATCCAACAACAAAATATAGTCAAAATTGTTGGCGCCATTTTTTTGAAAATTTTGAAAATGTTCCAGAGGCTTCCTATAAAGTACCCTCCAAAATTGAAATGTCGGTTTCAAATTCAAGGGGCCGCGAGATTATTCACATCGATCGGGGAGTATCAATTTTGGAGAAAATCGACTGAACGGTTTAATCGTTAGCGTTGTTCAGACGTTTTGCTTTCGTTCAGACGGACAGACAGACGTTTTGCTTTCGGTTGTTGTTGTTGTTTTTTTTTTTCGGTATCAAGAACCCACAAAATAGAGATTCTGTCTGCACCAAGTGTTAGGAGATTTTTTTTTCTTAATTTAGCAACTGGATTTATCCACCTTTTCGTCACCAGGGCCCTGCAATATTCTAAAATTGATATTTCCGTTCTAACATTAGAAAACCGAAAAATTAAGAAAATGTCAAAAAAATGTACTTTGGGCGGCAATAGATGGCAGTTGGCAAGAGTATGAGGCAATTCCAAATAGCTAGCCCAGATCCAAGGAAATAGAAAACTACTACGGGAAAGTTTGTGCCATTCCGTTGCAAAACATTTTTTTTAACAGAAACATATGCTAAATTTTAACATATTGGGCTGAAAACGACGATTTCAAACATGTGTGAATCTTCATAATTATGTGAATCTTTTTTTTAGAAATTAATATGTTTTTATAATGTATTTGTCCACTGAACCGGCAATTTTCAATTTGACCTTTCCTGATAACTAAATGGGGAACTTCGCGTGTCCGCCCTTGAGTCAAGGCGGTCATTTATTTGAGCACAGAAACTACTACTTTCTTCGATACTAATTTTGCCGAATGATGACTTCATCCAAGGAATACTTAAATGCTGGATACGAACGCCCATGCTTCGAATGCCTATACGAGTATATTCTCATCTGCTTTTCAACATGATCTGTAACAAATCTTACAAAATTATTTTTATCGAGGATAGCGGAACGAAGTACTAAATGACTCTTGAAAACTATTCCATGGTGACCACTCACGCCCTGACGCAAATTTTCCTGCCTTTTCCCGATTTTGGAGTGCATTTTTTCCTGATAAGATTTGCAATTTCACTAAAATAGCTAGAAAACATTAAAGCTACTCCCTACAAATTGGCCAGCTCCCCAATTTCGCCATGACAAAGAAATTATAAATACTTTCTCACCAAATAATAATTGAGCAAAAAAGAACTTAATGAATTTAATGACTTTAATAAAAGAATGATATAAATAAAAGAATTTAATGATTTTAAGGTGTAGTATCTACTTTTCTAATCCTCTCAAAATTTTTCCTGACTTCAAACGATTCTCCTATAAATTCCCTTTTTTTTTCGGTTTTCGCGACAGTCATAACCCTGTGTCACTTCTCTCCAACTCCACGTGCTGAACTGACGCTGAGGCATTAGCAGCCGACGCTCCGCTCTTGTGGCTGGCGGAAGAGGGCGCTTCGCAGCGCGATGCGCCTCCGTTCGCCGCTCGGTGGCGCGGGTCGCCGACCGCGCGTGCCCGCCAAGCACGGTCCCACCCCACCCCTTCCGCCTCAGACAACTCGCTGTGCGAGCCAGCGACTGCCGTGCGAAACCAGCCGCTCGGGGGCCACAGGTTCGATTTCCGGCAGGAGCTCGCTCCACTGCTCTCGGGCTCCAAGTGCCCACTCAATCCGAGGCTCCGCCAGTCTCTCCGAACGACTGGTCTCGTAACTGCTACAGCCCAGAAGTACAAAATGTCTTTTTACACTGCCGTATACATACTTATTATGCCGTATACATGCGTAGTATTTGGAAACTTATGTAATGCAGCGAGAAAAAACGGCGGTTTTCGGCAGAAAAAATTCACTGCTGAGCTCTGATCATGAAAAAGTGAATAAATCCACATGCTACATTGCGAACTACTGGTACTACTAAATGGCACAGATTTTCCCGTATAAGTTTTCTATTTCCTTTGGTCTCGGAAAGGTATTCGGAATTGCAACATACGTCACCTACCTGCCATCAATCGCCGCGGAAGAAATATTTTTTGAATTTTTTCTGTTTACTAATAATAGACCAGAAATATTATTTTAAGAATATTAAAGAAGAGTAAAACCTCATCCAAAAAGGCAATTTTCATTAACAAAATTTGAAATCAATGTTAAGAAAATGGCGTTTAAGCGTGGCTGTAAAGCGAAATTTGAAACTCTTATTCACAGAAAATGTTTTAGTTTCCGAAAAACTTCATTGGAAGTAATTTGAAGCACGCCAACTCACAAATACAATAATGTTTAAAAATTGCTGGAAATGTACATATTAACGGGGTCAGATATTTAAAAAGAATTACATTTGTGCAATTTTTGAAAACAACAAATACACCGAAATAAACATTACGTCATATAAAAGCGACCAATTAGCACTATCCGTTCGAAAAGTTGAAAAAAAAATTGGGTCCGTTTTTTAGAAAAAGGCGTTTGATCGTTTGTGGAAATGAGGAATTTTGAGCCAAGAAAACTTGAGTTTTCGAAAAAAAACACTTTATATGACATTATTTAAAGTACATATACTCATAAATATAAAAATGTGAACAAATTGCCGCTAATGTAAATATCAACGATGTGAGAGACAAGTAAAAAAATTACAGTTTTGACGTTTTTGAAAACACAAAAGAATAGAGCAATATGGCTTTTATCTACACTCATAGAGTACTCTTAGGGTTATCCTTACCAAAAGCTTAAAGACAAATTTTGGGGTCGTTTTAGAGAAAATCTTGTTTTTGTATTTTTTTAAACACTGCACATATTGCATGCAATATTGGGCTAAAAGTACCAAAATATCCGAAAAAATGTACATGACCTTAATGAAAAATTACTATGGAGAACAAATTTCATTTCAAGGGAAAATCATTATCTTCAATTTTCTAGTTATAGGAAGACGCCGAAAAAAATTAAACTTTTGGTAGGGGTAGTGCCAAATACACTCTGTGAGATAACATAAACGCCAAATTGCTCTACCCTTTTGTTTTTGCAAAAATTACAAAAAATGTTTTTTTACTTGTCTCTCATGTCGTTAATATTTGCATTAACTGCGATTTATTTACTTTATTATACATATGAGTTCATGTGTTTAAATAATGTCAAGTAAAATGTGTCGAAAACTCAACCCTTTCTGAAAGAACTAGCTCAAAATTCCGCATTTTCAAAAACCCTCAAACGCCATTTTCTCGAAAATAGCTCCAAATTTTTTTCCAAACTCTTCGAACGGATGGTGCTTACTGAACTGTTTAATATGACAGAATAATTTTTGCTGTATTGTCTTGTTTTTTGTTTGTTTGTTGGGTTTTTTTCTTCAAAAATTACACACATGTATTTTTTTTAAAAAGAAATCTAACACCCTTAATACTTCCAATGAAGTTTTCTTGAATACGACTTCCAATGAAGTTTTTCGAAAACTCAAAAATTTTCTCTGAAAAAGAGCTTTAAATTTCGAACTTACAGTAGCGCTTAAACGCAATTTTCTTAAAAATGGCTCCAAATTTTTGAAAGAAAATTGCCGTTTAATTTCCGTTCAACTCTTCGAAAATCGAAAAATTAAGAAAATGTCAAAAAAATGTTCTTTGTTCGGGGATAGATGGCAGCTAGCAAGAGTAAGTCGCAAGCCCTAATAGCTAGCCGAGACCAAAGGAAATAGAAAACGAATGCGGGAAAATATGTGCCATTCTGTAGCACCACTAGATTTTATTAATTTAGCAACTGGAATTTTCCACTTTGTACTTTTCCATATTATTACGTATACACGGAGTAATATACGTAGTAAAGGGAAGTTATGTAATGCTACGGAAAATGGATTTCGAGATTTCATCGGAAATACGCGTTTTGTGGACCCCTCATACCGACAAAAGTGTTTATTTCAAAACATCAATCCGTCTGGTGTTTCTGAACAAAACTCGCGCTTAAACTATGCGCACGATTGTTTACAAACTAAATAAATCAAGGTCGATCTGGCCTGAATCGAAGCTATGAGAATTTGAAAAATATTCATTAATTTTGGGAGGTACTTTACATGAAGCCCCCCAGACATTTTCAAAATTTTCTTTATCTTCAACCACACAGTGCATTTTTAATTAAACCAAGCACCGTGCATTTCAACTGTTCTTGAAGGAATTCCTCAAATGCATTTACTTCAGCAAAATACACTTGGACCAAATAAACGTGGAAAATGGATCACAGTGAGTGAGTGTACGCGAAAATTCTGTAGCAAAAACGTCATATGGGTTTTCTTTCATGGCAGTGAACCAATGACGGGAGAAAGGCGTTCATTATATTAATTTTAAGAGATAAGTAAAATGTAATATTTATAATGCAAAATCGGTTAATAACAGCTGGCGATAACACATCTGGGATCAACAACCCTTCATTTAAAACGAAAATCACGTATTTAGTTCAGCAAAAAGTTCAAATTGCATACAAATGGAAAATATGTATTGTTTGAAATATTAGAGCTCAACTGTACGTAGCAAACCCACTCGTGATTTATCCTGAAGGAAAGACGCGCGGCGCGGGCGGTTTCCTTTAGCCTTGCGCACTCTTCCCTCTGCGCCGAGAAAGAACCTGGAGGGGTCACCTCGCGTCCCCCGTCGGAGGCGGAGGGGGAAGAGAAAAAGAAAAAATGGCTGGCCCGAAATCCGAGTCGGGCCAGCGGTTTCGGGAGCGGTGGCAGAGTACGGCTTCGCTGCCCGCTGCACCGGAAGTGGTACGGGGCGGCGCGACGCGACCTCGCCGGCGAAGCTCCGCAAGTTCGCTTTAGGCACTCCCAGGCCACACACGGCGGATTTCGCAGGGCGAAGAAAGCTGTAACGTGACTGCAGCGGAGTCGCGATGAGCGACGTTGCCACACACTTCAACATTCGGCTCCGTTCAACTCATATGCGTTTTGAGATTTTATCGCAGTACAATTAATAATTACAATTTATTAAAATGATTTTCTTTTCTTGTACTATTTTTTCTTGACAATTTATGGCACATTGTGTTTGTTAGGCACAAGAAAACAATTCAAGAAATTGCTTCGAGGAGGAATTAATAAAAACCAAAGCGATGACGACTTTAAAAAATTGTTGTTTTATGTGACCTGAACTCAAGACATTCCTTAATAAAACGCAACTAAATACAGCTACCTTGCTCATTAATGCATTTTCGAAGTGCTACTGAATTGTTGTTGGTATAGAAATAACATCAAGACCTACTAAGTATTTTGAACGTTGCTGGCAAATTAAAACTATTCACCCTGCTATTACTCTATTTATTACGAAAATCGGCAGATTTCTGTAATGAGATACGCTATAATTGATTTTTGTTTTCAGCTTGTACATTATTTATTGATCATAGAAGTAAAATGAAGTCCATAATCAAAATAGAATATAATTCTATACACAACAGTATTCTGAAAAGTATTTGAATGTTAATTAATTAAAAAACCTATCTCCCATACTTTACAACGACATTCGTACCGATCAAAATCTGAAGTGTCCGTATCTGAAATCTAGTAACAGCGAAGTAACGCCTTGTTGTTCTTTGTACCCAGTCATCTCTACTTGCAAGCGAAAGTCAGCTGGGAAGTTGCTTAGAAGACAGCCGACAGATTACTTGGTGGATCTGAGATCTCTTTCCATTGAAAATGAAAACTTTAAGTGCATCAAGTGGTAAGATTTAGACCCTCTACGCCAACTAGGAGAGTAATTTGTAATTAGCTAAACATGAAGTGGCCAACATAAGCCTTTGCTGACAATGATGAACGTTGAAAGACATTTTGCGCATTGCCAGGCAATATTACGCGATATCCAAGGTTTTAGTTCGGTGCGGTATTTTCTATTTGCTAATCTAATTTGCACTTGCAAGAAACGTTTTAAAACAAGTTTTGTTCCAATGGCTCTTTTACGAGAACAGTTTGGGAATTCAACAATTCCTGATATTTCAAATAGGCACCTGCTCTTACCACTAATGCTAGTACCCCTTCTATTACAGGACGCAATACAGAACGGGGAACTGGTGTTTCCTACTCTGAAACCAAAAATCTCTTTTCTCGATGAGTGTATTTATCATGCGGTATCCTAAAAGCAGCATACAGAGATAGTTGTGGCAACAGTAGCCTTGGAAGCACCAACGCAGAACTACATAGACACACACGGTGTGTGTCACGTAACTTTAGCACCTCATGTAACTTTTGAACGGTTGAAGTTATTACAATGCAGTTTTCACGGAAGTGCATGAGGGAAAGGGGCTAATAGACACGTGTATTCATTTGTATTTTATCACTTGTATTTTACGAGATATTTGAGTTAACTTTGTTTTTTCAAATGGAACTACACACTTTTTAGTCTATTGTGACGAGCGTAAAAAGACAAATGCAGTGATATACATTTTGTCGTATGTTAGAAAAGAATTTTGTAAAGTAATTTTGATTTTTTTCTGCGACTAGTGTTTAACGGATATTTTGTATTTAACATTCCGCCATACAAGATCAGGCAGTGATCCACCAGCAAATGCGGGGGGATATATAGTATAAATATCGGGGATATATAGTATAAATGGCTGGATATCTGGCGGAACGCGACGAAACGGCGTCCCGGTATCTCGGGGATGAAATACAAAAGAACAAAAACCATAGGAAAATCAAATGGCAACTTCGAATTTTAGTTCGGCGAACTTTCAAACACAGAAAATTTTATAATTTTGGACCTACTCTTATAGTTTTACGAATGTCATAATAGTATATTCTTCAACGAGCGTAAAACGATAGCTATTATTCAGGAGTTGATGTTTACGACACGAACGACGTAGGAGCGAGTGTCGGAATTTCTGCGAGTGAATATTCTACGCGAGTAGAAGACTATACTTTCTCTACGACTTTGAAATTGATATTTTAAAAATATAAAATGGGCGCCTTAACCTAACAGAACGGCTACAGAACACGCTATGCTCTCAGACCCTAACAATCCAACTCGCATACTGTTTCGGGGTTCACTTGTCTTAGACAGTTGCAATCTGCCGCGGCAGAGCACGCAGCGCCTCTGTAGGCCACTGCGAGGTCCCTCTGCCATGTATAATGAACTTTTTTGTATACTATCATTATAAACGTCCCTTTTCGATACCCCGAATCGTGCATAATCTAGTATTTTATCGCACGCTACATGACGTCATCGCCATTATTAAACGCGACATGACGTCAAGACGAACTTCTACTGTTCACAGAAATACAGATCTGTAGAACTGGTTTCATATATAACTGAACTTTGTTATAAGCAGAGATGTCAATTCCATCTTTAATTTTCAGCATAGTCTTCAATTTTGAATGACTGCACCACAAAGATGATGCCTTACATACTGCAGACTTCAAAATAACATAAATTAGAAAATGAGAACTCGACACTAGCATTAATCATAAAAAGTATGATAAACTTACCAACTCAGATATATATGCCAGAACAACTGTCTCGCATATAATATTTACATTATTTGTTTCCATCCACTTCCTAAATTTTATACATTCCTTCTCATACAATGCACTCGACTTTTTAGGTATTAAACTTTCTTCTGCCTTCGAGGCTTTTTCTAAAACTACCATTAGTAACGACGCCATCTTTCATTCGAATGCGCGCGTGAATCGGCTCTCCGCTGTCACAGTTGTGACGTCATAATACCAACGTCCATGTTGCCAACTATAAAACTTTACTTACACTTACTTCGTTTCATTTATAACTTTATAATGATGTTATACAAAAAAATAGCGTATGCAACTCGTTTATAATGTTCCTTTTTTGCACTCATAAGAAAATCATCTATTACTAAACTCACTCCGTCGTTCGTTTAGTAATAGACTATTTTCTTATTCGTGCAAAAAAGGTCAACATTATAAACTAATTGCATAAACTACTATTGACGAATCTGACTGGTCATTACTGCATACGATAACGTGCAGAAATGTATACATTCCGGAGTAGTCGTAGAGAAAATTATTACCAAAATCGGTAGAATACATTATAAACTATATTTTATTTCTTATTATTACGATTGTTATTATTATTATTATTGTTATTATTATTATTACTTTTACATAGGAACAGTAGTAGCACTGGCTCTAATTATAATGTACGATTTATAATTATTAAGTTATATTATAAAGATATCACTGTTTGTATTAAATTGGGAATTAATTTGGAACGCGTTCCAGGACCTAATATTTTATAAATCATGCACTGAATATACAATATACATAAAATGTAATATACATATACATGAACGCATATTGTTACCATATTTCGCAATCTCCATACACAAAAATTAAAATCCATTTCTAATAATCCAATGTAAACAATATACCATTATTTTATGGAGGCTATTTCCTACGAATCACAATTTGTCGTAAACGCGCGATTATTGATTTCAATTACTTTCTGTAAAATGAATGGACGCGAATTCCAACCTGGATGGCACAGAACATCAGATTGGAGACTTCAGAGAAAAATTTAACCCGTTCACCAAGAAAATGGTCGAGCAAAAGCAAACAAATTTTTTAAAAAAAAGAAACGTTCTGGAAATTGTTCTGAAACCGAAATAATTCAAAAGCCCTCCTCCTACTCCCTGTCCCCCCCTCCCCCAAACAACCAATGAAAGAATTCTGCGACTGCGCCAGAGGAATCGAGTTTGCAGTATCGCTGCGCAACCAGTCCCCTCCTACCGCCGCTCGGAAACAAAATTTCATTTACCCCCCAACATACATTTCATCCATCGACACGCGCAAACCGACGGGCAAAGAAATCTCCGTCTTTTTTTTCTTTTTTTATTGAAGTTATTTTAGTTACTTCCAATTTTCATAAAGCTTCCCGGGAACACAGGATATGCGATTTCAGTCTCATTCCATACCTACTCCGCCTTTTTCGACTCCTGCGGGGAAATTAATGTGGCGGGCGCCTTTTCTTAAGGGATTAGCATGCGATTTTCATGTTTCGGAAAACAAATTTCCAGTGTAGTTGCAGTCGTATGGTTGTTTGAAACCATCACCTACCACATCAGAACACCACCCCACCCATCATCACTCATCTCTCGCCATTCGCCCTTCCTGAACAATCTTTCAGTGACCGTTCAAGCAAGGTAGCACCGTCGCCAAGGGGGTGTCACGCAGGCATAGGCATGTAATGTAAACAGCATCTCACGCATCCATACCCAAGAATGGAAGACAATTCAAATGGAGGATTAGCAAAAGGCTATTAGAGAAGCTTACTGAAGTGAGAAAAAAAGGGGGATCGCGAAGAATGTTAACATTGAATTGTTATCAACTAATTTCACCGTTCATCTCGTTTTCCTATATTTGCAAGTAAGCCAGCATTGCAATATCCTTACTGCCGCTGCGTACTGAAGACGCTACACAAACATGACGAACTGACAGCCTCGTACTTCTACACATTTCGGAAAACTGAGAAGATGCACATTTGAAGAAGAGCGTCGGAAATACAGACACTAATACATGTACTACTTATGTACTTCCGTTACTGGACATAATGGAATCGATAATATTGCTATGTCATTTTTTTTATAATAAGCTTTTGTTTACAATCTGTTCATACATGTGAAAAACGCGTAAATTTACCATTGTAGAATTCACAACAATTATGTATTTACGAATGTAGTACATGGGATTTGGTCGGAATGAGTTGAAAGAATTAAACTATTCGATTGCCGAGAGTTCGGGATATTTTTATTCCATTCTTAGGGCTTACTAAAAAATTATGGATTGAGATGATCAATTTCCGTAATTATTTAGTAAGTCCTGAGAATGGAATAAAAATATTCCGAAACATCCTGGTTAAAGTGTTTCTACTGACTCCGACCAAATCCCGTGAACTACCTTCCTAATAAGTAAAGTTCACTTACGTAATTAACACTGGTTGAAGAAATATACTTTATTAACACAGTTGATACACGTATAACAACACTTCAAAATCTTAGGGCAAATCCAGAAGCTTGAATTTTTTAAGATATCTTATTTCTAAACTGTTATCTACAAAATTTATGGCTAAAGTATTGATATGACATCCTAATTTTTGAACACATTTCCTTTATTTATATCTTCATTAACTGTTTTTGCCATATTTCGTACTCATTCTATTCATTTCTCTAGATCTAGAGTTGAGATGCCCGAGTCAGGGGTAGGGGGAACTGGCACGTAATTGCGTACACCAATCGACTGAAATATCGTTCTTCTGAGCGTGCACAAATGTATAAAGGTGATGCGTGACTCGAAGATCGATATTGCTGTCGATTGCTTCAACGCTTCGCCCTGCAAAAGCTCCGTAGTCTCCTTCCCACCCCACACGCCGCCACGAGCCCACGTCTTAGATTTTCTCCATTCCACCTGTACCACGTAAAAGTTGTGTACGGAAAGTTTGCTCACTATTTATATATGTATCAACTGTAGATGAACAAAGTAAACATTCATCAAGCAATATGATAATTCCGAAAACAGATCCCTTTCTTTCGCTGACAGCAGTACACCGGTATCGCAGCCTCCTGTCCTGCCGTCGCACGAAGAGACCTCCCATTTACGTAACCGATGCGTCAACGCGGCCGTCGAGTTTTTGACCGTTGCCACGGCAACGGGGGGCGATCGGCGCCCGGCGCGGGGGCGCCTGCGCGGCCAGGCCCAGGCCAACGAGCGGCGTTGCCACATCGCTGCTGCTTCCCCCCTTTCTCCGACCGACCTTCCAGCTCTCGTTTCGAAAAGCTGCCTAAATTACGGCCTTTTGTTCTCCGCTGGATACGCGCGCGATGAATAAATTAATAAAAATGAAATATGGTATAATAAATGTAACAAATGATCTTCACATGACAGAAAGGGTATCGCAATGCGCAGAAATGCATTGCATTTCCAGTTCGTGCAGTTACAAAAAAACACTTTCTCTGCAGAACGTCATAGTGTCATGGTGCATGTATTGGTGATGCGTTCCAGGTCCGCTGTCAAAACAGACGTTTTATGCTGCCCTTTCATTCGTAAGAACTAAAGCAGTCCACAGACCTGACACTGAATGAATTCAAGACTGAGCGAAAAGGCTAAAAAACAAAGGTACCAATCATATGTATTCTTGACCGAGCGGATTCAAACGAAGCGACAATTTCACAATTTCGGGTTGAAAAGAAAGGAAGCGCCATTAAAACTGACGATGTGGCAAGAGCTTACTACGCGACGTACGTATCTTATCCTCTTGCGATATCCAAACGAAATTAATACTATATCGCAAATGTGGGTACGAGTAGGGCTAACGACATTATGTGATGTCAGCCCAAAACGAGAAAACATCATGCGATAATTCATCTAAGAAATTATGACAGGAGAACCACATCGCGATCAAGTTATGTCGCATACTCATCTCTGCAATATTTCAGTTTCACAGCGAGCCAATTCCTGTTTTCACGCCAGGAAACTAAATTACAATCTTCCCGAATGACATTCCATTTGAGTTAGGAAATTCGTTCACTGATGTAAAAACAAGACACAGAGAAGAAAAACTGCAAATTAAATCAATACATAAGAACATGGAGTATGTTATGCCTGAAACTCTCTAGTAGGAAATAATGTACGTGAAATAATTCAAATAAGATATCCCAGTGCTAGTTCCTTGTGGATCGAGAAGAAGCGCCGCGCCGCCGTTGAGCAACGCCCTCGCGAATTTCCAAAGCGACCTTTCCACATGATTCTCAGCTGCCACCGCGCTCTCATTGTTGGCGTTTGCACAGCACACATTGAATACACTCCTATCGCCCTCAAAAGCTACAAAACGGGAAAGCTGAAACCGGTCGCGAACGGATAGCATTATCATCAATTTTGAAGTACTCTAAAACAGGAATTTTTACAGGCCGCGCAAAATGTTCAGAGAACCGTTTATTCTGAATATAAAAATGATTCAGATAAAATAATATATTTTGAAACAGCCCATCTGATTACGCCTTTGGCACTGAACACTTCCTCTCCTTCCAAATTAACTTCGAACTTGGTTGTGTTCACGACGGAAATATTAGGAAATGTCGCTCATAGAGAAGAGAACTGTTCACTCGCCTGAAATACATCAATTCAATGGTTAAGATACTGATGGGATGTGTCACTTCATGAAACTCACTTCCATGATCTCTGGGAAAATTCCACAGAATAAAATTAACATCTTCAGCTGATTGGTCAATGACGTTCATGAAGCACGTTCTCGACATAACGGTCTGTAAATGCAGGAAAATCCAAAAACCCGTACTGGGGAGGCGTAATGTCAAAGACAGTACATGCAAAGTTGCCACAGGGCATCAACTGATGTCGCTGCAGTGCCCCCTCACCGGGAGGTCCTAGGGTTAGAGTCCCGACAATGGCAGGAATTTTTACACAATCTTACCAGCTAGCTCAAATTCAGACGCTGTCTGGAATACTAGCAGTCGCCCGCTCTGATCGGCAATTTTCTGTGGTTTCTCCGACCAATAACAGGCGAATGCCCGAGCAGTACCCAAGCAAACTGGCCACGGACCGCGCGCGATCTTTCCTCCCTCTTCTTTGTCATTTCCCCTGCCCTTACTAACACACACACTTACATGCATTACACTACCACATTTGACGAGAATCCCGCAGGGAGCTTATCGCTTGTCTCGGCAGTGGCGGTGCCACGCTGGAGGTACCTGGTTGGGGAAAATTCTCACAAGCCGACGAAGATTGGCGCTGATCGCGCCATCAAGGGGGAAAGATCACCGCCACTTCCGCGACAAAACATGCACTACACTTACGTGACTAATTACCTTAGCCGTTGACACGCCCGCTATTACTAATTAATCTAAGCGTTGAATATTTGTCCTATCTACAAGCTTGTCTAAGAATCAATCGCACATTAAAAAAACATGAAATTGTCAGTCCCCACTCATATCAGAAGACAGTTTTGCCACAGTTTTTTTAACAGACCCAGAGTCACTTAAAAATATTAGGAATAAATATCACAAAATCATCAACTTTAGTTTTTATTCATTGACAAAGTTCATTTTGCGACGTTTCGAAGATTAGAAATAAAAAATTTCAAAATACAAAACATTTAACAATCCTCTTCATGCAACCGCCAAGGTGGAAATGCTTCTGCACCAGGCTGGTGAATACATTTATTTTTTATTTATTTTAATGTACTATAAATGTTTTGTTTATGTTATTTATAAAGGTTTGTTTTTTAACGGCGAGTCTTTATGTTTTATATCGATGCTACTGATTTACGTTGTTTTTTTTTGTTTTTTTTGTTGTTTTTTGTTGTTGTTTTTTTGTTTTGTTTTTTTTTCCAGTACAAAATTGCCCTGTTATACACACTGAAGATAGAGAAGGAAAAAAGGAGAAAAACAAAATACTGGCAAAGTCCCAAAATGAGCTTTGTTAATCAAGAATAAAAATTATGATTTTCTGATTTTATTTCAATATTTTTTAACGGCTCGGTGTCTGCCAAAAAATCTGTGTCCAAACTAGTAACTCCTGCTAGCAGTAAGAATCGACTGTTATCCACGTCGCAACTACAGTGCATTATGCCCCCCGCGCCCCGACTTGATTGGGGGAAGGGAAGATGAGAGGGGTGGAAGTAACGGTACAAGAGCAATTGCAGCAATCCGTGCTCTAGAAGCACACAGGGACAAGCATCAATATTAATGATCAGAATGAAAGATTTTTCCGTTGATTCATCAAAAGTGAACTTTTCTTTCACTAATTGATATTCTTAAGTATTGATCATTGAAATGAACGGTGTAAAGAAAATGGTAGTATAAGGAAGACACTAACGAAAGTCTTTTTCAAACTCAACACGAACCGAGCTGGATGACTCGGCTGTAAAAACAAGTCAGCAAAACATTTCAAGTATAAAGAAAGGAAATGAAAAGTTTAAGATTTTCATAGGTAATTCCATGGGTGCTTTGGAAATTGTCGATAAAGCCACGACTCGCGAAGTGAGGAATTCTATTCCACGAATGAAATTACGTCCAACAGTTCCAAAATGCGCGGAATGTTGAAAATAACTGCTAGGCTATGTTATAATCAAAGAAGTTATGTTATAATACATGCGTGGTATATTGAACATCAACATTGCGATCGATGTATACCGCCTACTATGATGAATGAATCACAGTTTATCATCGTAGTCATTATAGAGGTGGTAAGAGAAATCGGATGGAAAAAGCGATAAACTTTTTGAGATACACCGCCCTGATAGGGGCATATTGTATGTATAGTTATGCATTATTGGTTTTAATTTCAGGATGGAATAGTCACTATAATATCTCCAGGTAAATGATCAGGTTATGGAAAGGTAGAATTTTCTCTCATGTTACTAAACTTATAATTATGGTTCTACAAAAATTAAATAAGTCGTAAACGATAGAGAAAAATATGTATGTATGTAACGATAGAGAAAAATATGTATGTAAATAAATGATTTACTAAGCTGTGTTCTCCATCGATAGCAATGAACATATGCAATTGTATGTGCAAGGGCCAGCGAACTGCAGTGATTTGTGGCCAACGAACTAACAGCATCGATGTTTCGGAATTTCACAGAAGAGAAGTTAAATTCTGAAGAATCAATGGAAAAATCTTTCATTTTCATCGTTTGATGTTTGTTCTAGTGTCCGTCGTGACCAGACCACATACTGCTGTAGTTACCTCTATCCCACATTATTCCATTTTTACAGGAAACCTCTGCAATGCTATACCCTAGTCCTTGGAACTCCACAAGCACTATAGTCTTTCACAGACAATAGCAACATACCCTCTAATTTCAATAATGGTAATTAATAACTAAGATATCAATTTTACTAATTTAACACTGTAGTTGGTAAAAAAAAAATTGAACAATCGTTCACGTTACAGACGGGTAGAACCAAATGATAAGGAAGTCTTGAACAATGGGCAAATACGATTCGATTAAACGAAAATCGATCATTTGAATGCTATGAAACGTAAGCTTTCAAATTGTATGAATATAATAGAAAGTAATGCAAATAGTGTTATTGTGTATAATGGAGGCGAATGTAATAACACTCCTTGGAGAATTTCATTTGCAGAATCTTACCACCATCCTTTTTCCTATTCTCCGCAAGCACACCCGCCCACCCGCCCGCCGCTGCCCTTGCGCCGCTCGCTGCAACCGGTGCGGAGCGTGGTGGCTGCAGTGCGCCACGAGATCGCCGCGCCGCGCCGCGCGACGCGGCGAGAACGGAGGGGAGCGGGGCAGCCGAGCCGAGCCGGGCCGGGCCGGGCCGAGGGCGGTGAACGTGGACGGGGAACGGCGGCGGCGGCGTTGCCACGTCGCCCGCGCGGGGCGGCAACAGTGCGCGCGCCGCGGCTCGTGACGAGCCCCGAGTGCGCCAGCCCAGAAACCTCTCCCCGGGGAGCGAGGGAGCGGGGACCACCATTTCGTTTCAACCGGGGGCCGGGCGGGTGGGGGGTAGGGGGCTCACGAAGGGGGCCGCGAAAGAGAACGCGTGACCGCGGATGCGGCGCGGCGTTGCCAAGTCGACTTGCGCTGCCATCGACGCTTCGGAAACGAGTGCAGGCCACGGGCGGCCCGCCACGATGCCGCATAAAAAAAGAGGGGTTTACGCTGCGTACGTGTAAACTTTAAATAAACGTTCTCATGTGTTCTCTTAAAAATAAATTACATCATTGAATAAATAGTGTGTGCTAGTTATTTCGAGGTGTAGTAAATTAAACACCTTTTAAACACTTTCGTAAAATAAGTATTTAGTACCTTATTTCAATACAGCGCTTAGGCCAGTGCATTAAAACTCCTTTTGGACTTCGCGTCAAAAACCAGCAAGTACACTGATGCATTTAACGATTCATTTAGAGAAAATTGGACATTGCATTACTGTAAGTAAAATGCAGTATCGTTCAGATCCAAAAATTCAAAATATTCTTTATGACTCACAGAACACGTTATTAATTTCACAAACTTACATTATATGTGTTCCCAAACCAATTTTTACAATGGTCCAAATCTCAGAGTTTGTGAGAGATTTTTACGTCCAAGCGTTCTCGTTCTCTACTGCCGTCTACTGAAATATTCTGCATCATTGCGAATCTACAAACAACCAGAAAGCAGCTGTTCAAGAAATTCATCCTTAACTCAGAATTTATAGGGTATACGATCCGAGTCGCATAAGATAAGATTCAGCTCAATAAAAAAAACATTTAAGCGGATTTATGTTTGATGTACAGGAGAACTATTGATTACATTTGTTCAAAGAATTGGTCGGCCCGACCGGGATTCGAACCCGGGTGTTCTGGTTTACGCCCAGCTGCTCTGACCACTAAGCTACCGAGTCAACCGACCCTTTGAACCGTTTTCACGAGCACACTATCGCTCCTTGTATGTATATAAAATTATATAATTGGAAAGGTGCCAATTTATATATATATACATATATAAAACTATTGTATAAACAGAAATTCGTATTTCCAAACGTTGACATTCAACGATTTCCATTGCTCCCTCAGTCACATACAAATCTTCAAAATTCGTCACCGTCGATACTTCACTTCCGCATCCCCTCTTTTTTCACATTTAGTTGAATTATAATATAGAAGTTACCAATGATCGTTGTTGGTAACTTTTTTTTAATAGAAACTTGTGTTCCCGAACAAGAGAAAAGATTGCATAGATCAATGAGATACAAGATTAAACTCATTTCCGTAACAAAGCATGAACACGTCCCAATTACCACTCCACCAATTACATCAGGAGTATCCGAACCACGAAACTTACCGAGTCGTAGATTGAGAATGGCATTCGGGAGTTGGGGAGAAATGGTCACAACTGAACAGTCATACTCGAGTGTATTAATATTAGTTTGGAGTAGGTTGGCGTTTCCCAGTACGCGATATTGCCAAATGCGAACTCTTCTCACAACTGTAAAATATAGACGAATAGTGTAGACGAATTGTGGTTACGATGATAATCAGTAACGATCGTTTATTTTAAGATTGGTGTATTATATGGCATCCTTTCTTTTATTATCGTAATCAAAGGCAAATAATATTTTTACTTCATTTGCGTCTTTGGAAATCTGTGGAATCGTTGGGAAATTCTCACAATGGGAATTATGGTTACGTTAATGATTGGAAAAGTTCCTTGTGGGGGTACCTAGTGTTCTTAGGCTCTGCTGTTCAACCTACAGCTACAAAAATTTACCCTCCATACTGACCATACTGCTAGCTTTTAACATCAGAGAACACATGTAATTGAAAATGTGAAAAACCTTAAGAAAACATTGAATGTATGATGGAAACATTATTTTTGTAGTGTACAGGCAGTGAAGTTTGTTCATTTAATACTCAAAAACTAACATTACTTCATTACTAGTATTTAATTATTAAGTGTTTTCTTTTGTAAATGCAATTGGTGATTGCATTTAAATAATAACGACATAATAATGTTTCGGTTCGCAAATATCAATATCCCGAAAGTGTTATAAAAAGTCAACTGTGAATAAAACAGAAACGTCCCCAAATCGGTTATTCGGCCCTAAATCGGCTAAATTTTGTTTGATCCCGAGCGATTTCGACTTCAGATTTCATTGCATTATCTGAATGTAAAATAATATGGAAGGCTGCTCCCCAGTCTCTCTCTACTGGGGGCTCCCCATCAGCCAACGCATCCTCCCTGCGCGCCCCGCTCCGCACGAATGAAGCCCTGCGCGGCGGTGGAAGGGAAGGGAAGGGGGGGCGGGGGCACAGCACGCCGGCGTGAGATTCGGCGGCGCTCCCCTCCACGGCCGTGTTCACCTTGCGTTAACCTTGAAACGTTTCAAAAAGTACGGCGCAGATGCCCCAGCCTCCCGGCCGCCGCTTGGTGCGCGGACGGCTCCCAGGAGCCACGTCACCCCTCCCCGGGGCTGGACCACTTGACCGCCTCCGCGCAGCGCCGCCGCGCAGACGGGACGGGACGGGACGGGCTTCGTTTAGGCCGGGTGCCTCTTTCATTAGGTTCACCGAGGCACAGGTCATGACCTTCACCGCCAAGCTGCGTCCGCCAACACGCGGCACGCACGTCTCGCAAAAGCCACTGCACGACAACCCCCACTCCACCCCCATAAAATATCATTAAAAAATAAAGATTATCCTACTTTGCTCTCTAAGCACCGCTTGTTCAGCGTTTCCAATGACGAAATGCTCTATTATTCAGTAATAGTAATTCTATCATTTTCTTTTCACCTTTTACGTCTAGATTCTGCCGTTCCAGCGTATTCAAATGTCTGCATCCCTTTAATGACTATTTTCGAGTGGGAACTACCACAAAGCGCCTTGAAATAGAGCCCGTTGTTGCATCACCTTTATTGTGTTCTTTACATCATGAACCTAATCTGACACGTATACGTTTATCCAATCATTTACTCACCAACAGTAGTATTAATATAACACGAAATATGGATAAAAAAATGTTTCTTCTAGTATGTTCGAATCAACTCAGCAATGGGTACTGTTACGATGGCAGTATATTTATTTTCCTCGAATTACATTTAAGCAAGAATAAAATCTTTAAAATAACAAGCTTTCTCTTTTCCATTATCTCACTTTCAAAACACACTTGCTTCCAATACAGTAAAGCGTCGAGGAAGTACGAATTTACTTTCTACGTAGCAAGTTCTTAAGTATTACACCGCTTGCAATTGTAGCTGCGCCGAGACAATCGAACCAAAGGGATCACTTTAATGTGATCATGAGTGACGACCACACACATCTGAAATCCCACCATCCCATATTGAAATCATCACACCGAGGAAACCGCCGACAGAAAACAAGACGATGGACAATAGTTGTGTTTTAACCGCAAGGTCGGTCGCGTTTGAATAATTCCGAGACGTCCAATTTGCACGGCCTCAAGGGCCACATTGACATTACTTGGGCGATCCACACCAGACTACCCGTATTGCTGATCACAGCAGTTTGCCCAGGTGCTCTGAAACGGGGGGAGGGGCATGAAACAATGCCTGATATCAGGCAGTACCATGCATAACGCAGGAAAACACATTGGGACGACTTTGAATTACTGAATTTATTCGAAAAATATAATTCTTTAATCAAAACTTCGGCTCCTTTTTACTCTAAAGGGAAGTTGACCACGACAAGGCAAGTGCGCTAAGCGCGATGTTCTCACCGGACATGGATGCGAGAGTCTCACTTTTGAGTAATAACCTTTCGAGAGACGTGTGACGTCGTCATGAGATGAGGAAGAACACAGACACGGAGATTACTGTACATATTTATTTACAATAGTTTATTACACTATGTACACTCCTAAGGAATACTCCTAAGAAACGCTGCTCTCCACAGCACTCCGACTCCTGAGACCTCAGGATTTACCAAGAGAACCCCAGCTCGCTACACCAGCGCCACCCCTGGTCTCTTGTCCCGTGGCGAAAAGCCACGCCTCGCAAGACGCTGCTCGCGATCACCCCCGCACATCGCTACATTCAAACTCGACTTCCCAGGAAGCTTATTCCACCCGCCTCCCTTGCGAGGCATCACGTGACCGACCTCCCACGCACAAAGCGTCATTTCCGCTCGAGATTTGGGCTGGCTGCAGATGGAGCCTGGCGTCCACCTGCGAACGATTTCTGTCGTCACACATCACTTGTGCGAACGGACAGCCGCCTTCTCAGACACGCCCCCAGCGGAGAGACCCTCGAGAGACCCCAGGGGTTCATCCGCCCCTGCGCGGCATGAGAGGACCAACCCCTCCCCCTTGCACGACTTGTGCGGTCGGTCGCGCCCAGTGCTATAACGCTACAGACGCAAAAATGGCGCCGCGGGCCGCATGCCACCCGCGGGCAGCCAGTTGGACAACCCTGGAATAATATATTCACACCACAGCTAGAAAATGAGCTTCAGAAAAAAAGAGGAAAAAAAACGCGTGCCATATAGAGGTATAACTCACTACTAGACATCGGATGTTTAGGAAAATGCCTATTTTTTCTAGCAAACTTATTTAAAGGCTGATAATGTATGAGCACGAATCATGACATATTTTTCCTTATTTTAGCATAAATGTCTTCCGAAAATCGGCCATGGTCCAACTTGACCATTCATTACGAAACCTTCAATTCACGTATTTGTATTTCGAAATAAGAGAGAATTCCTGAAAGTATACCAACATATTTTTCTCCATTTCCCTATTATATAAATACTAGTCATGTTCTGAGAAAATGGTTGATTTACGATGCACCGAGGCCACCTTTTGAGTGGAAATAAATGTAAATTCCCAGAAGGTTTCAGTGTTGCTAATGTTAGACTTCTAAAATATACGTTAAACACGTAAGTTTTTCAGAAATCCTTCTCTGTATTCAAACTGATTTTGTCTCGCAATCGTTGCAGATTTGAAATTGCGATCCTCGAAAAGTTACTGGTAATATATTGCAATGGAAACTACTAAGAATAAAATGGAGAAGAGGACAGGCGGACGGACAGGCGGATGGACAGACGGACGGACGAACAGACGGACGTTTTCCTTTCTTTTTTTATTTATTTTTTTTTATTTTTTTTTTATTTTCCCTCGGTATCATGGACACACAAAACAACACTTGTTAGGGGATTTTCCCCTCTTAATTTAGGAACTGGTTTTATCCACTTTTTCGTAATCAGGGCCCGGTAATGAATTTTTTCTGCCGCAAATCCGCCGTTTTTTCGCGCAGTATTACATACCCTTCCCTATACTAAGTATATTACTCCGTATATATGTACGTATACGGGAAATTAAAAGACTAAAGTCGGCGTCGCTGAGCGAATTCATGCTATGCTCCGTGAAATCCCGGAGGTCATGCGAATTCGGGACTCGGGGGTTCCTGGTTGGGTGACCGGTTACGAAATCCGGTATCTATCGACGTCGAGCGCCTGGCTGACGGGATAAAAGGCACTGACTGACTGCGACGTGGCGAAGGAGGATTACTCCACGCAAGCGCTCAACGCCCAACAAGGGCGAAGAGACGTGTTGCCTCAACGACCACGAAACTAATTTAAAAAAGGTCTTTCTACCGATACGATGGCATGTGCCAAAGAAATACATTTTTTTCTTCCATGAGTCAATTGCCCCGTTCTTGAGTTTTTAAATAACTGACTAACAATAAAGGCAACGTATCTGGCACGATCGATTCAACATTATGTAAGAAATTGTTCGTTGGTATGTTTTCCTTTACTTGATTCACCTGTGAATGGGTCAGCGGCTGTTTTAAAGACTGGAACGTGCATTGCAATATTACAGTTGTTTCAATAACAGAAGTAATTTCATATTTTGTACTCAACATGTCGAAAATATACAACAAATGTTCTGTTTGCTCTATGTTATCAATTTGTCTTCTCCATACTTTTGAAGGAGGCACGATTATACAGTGCGGCTATCGGGTCGGTGATCTCATTGAATTCGCCTATCAAATAAAGTGGCATTCATTGGCGATGCCTTCAAAGTAAGAATATACAAGTATGAGTTGCATGGTCTTTTCAACATTTGTGGATAGGGTATATTCCTTTATATTCCTCATCTTCTCGGTCTGCACAATCCCTTTTGTCAGAAATGTTGCTACCATGTTTTTATGACCAAATTCTCTTTACCATTCAAAACTCAAAGCACTCAAAAATTGGTTTGAAAAAATTAATTCTAGGCAACATTTTGCATTATAGAAGCATAGAAACACTCCAGAAACATGTAAATTGTTTATTATCTACAAAAGAAATGAATATATTTGTTCAGAAAGAAAACATAAGCGAGAAATAAAAAAGCACCCAATTTACACAATTCCACTGCTTTTTTATTTCTCGCTTAATTTTTCAGTCTGAGCAAATATATCCATTTCTTTTGGAAAATAATTAACAATTTACATATTTCTGGAGTGATACTATGCTTCCATAATGCAAATTGTTGCCTAGAAATCATTTTTTCAATCCAAATTTTGAGTACTCATTGCGGCCCAACCATTCGGAATATCCACGTAGTTTATTGGACAAAATATGCTTAGAATTGTCTTAAGAACTTATTTTCGAAGTTACGACGTTTCCTCCCCGGACACCCTGAATATATAGACTACGTACCAGTTTTGGATATTTTCTTCGCAATCTTCCAGAGTCAAAAAATTGAAGAAAAAATATCTCAATCTCTGATAATTTACATCTCAAACCTTTAATTTACTTTTTTAATTACTTAATATTTTAATGTTTTAGTACAAGTCAAAAAAAGGAATTATTTCAGCAATTGTGGAAAAAATCAATGTTACGTAACAATAAGCCAATACTCCCTACCCCTATGTAACGCAATGTAACGCTGCATCAAACCCCCTCCTCTCCTCTTTAGCGTTACGTAATTTATGGGCGACCCCCAACCAAGAATGTTCCCCAAGTATTTCAAGATGGAAAACTTTGCGTTTTCTTACCAATAACAATATAGACTAAATAAAAAAATCTTCTACTTCTTTTGCAAGTCAAACTTACTCTCTGTGAATTACATGTCAATGTTGTGACTTGATGTAGCAGTATAAGATCAGGCTTCTTTTTCCAATACAAACTTACAAAACTTTTGTATTATATATTTTTATGCAGTTGTAGAATTCACATAGTTTTGACAACACTTCGATTGAAACAGTGAGTTGTTCGCTTCTTGGTTGAATTGGACGTTTTCAAATAATAGCTAAGATGTTAGTAGCGCAGAAAGTGCAATATTTCAATCCTACGTAGCTGTTTCCAATAACGCGGGAAAGAAGCAATATTAGTTTCTTAACGAAATGTGTTCATCAAAAACAAATCTTCAAATAAGGTCATGGCCGATTTTTCAAAAACATGCATATTTTGTGCGAAATTTTGTGCCAAACATAGGCAATTTTTATTTTCTTAAAAGCATTTTATTTCAAAGTCGCACTTTTTTTTTTATTAAATTGAAACCTTAGATTGCATAAACGACGCTAAAGAGAATGGTGCAGGTTTTTTGTTGATTGAAATGCCTGATTTTGCGAAAATGTAAAAAAAATACGAATTTTCCGATATCTTCCTACAACAATTATGAAGATACAATATTTTTATAATGAAATGTGTTCATCAAAACCAGATCTTCAAATAAAGTCATGTTGAATTTTTCGAATATATGAGTATTTGTGGAGTAATTGGGCATCAAAATTGGTCGCCCGCTCTGAAAACCGTTCCCTTCTTGATCGTAATTTAGACGTATGTTAGAATGTGTATATTATTTCACTATTTTTTATTTTATTATTTCTTTGATCGCTTCTTTCATTGGAGCTTTTGTTATACGTTTACAAATTGATCTTTTAGAAATAATTTAAAACTTACTTGAAATGTATATGAAATAAAGACTGCTTTCAGTCGCCCGCTCCCGAGTTACGCAGTTTGATGCTACGTAAGTTAGAATTTGTATATTATTTCTTATTTAATTTATTATTATTTATTATATTTATATTCTACTTCTGTTATATCATTTTAAATTGTGTTGTTTGTGTTAAATGTGAAAACGAATAGATGAACGGTCATTGTCGGTTGTTGTAACCCGTTGTTGAAACGCCGCACTGATCAAGTAGGGGACAATAACGGATGTGTTTGGTTCGCGGTAATATGAACTAATACTTTTATTGAATTTTTATTCAGACTTTTTCTAATACAATTTCTAATACAATAGTTAACAATTAAAGAAAAATATTTTTAAAAAATTAACAACAAGTTAAAGGTTCAAGAAGATAGAGAGAGAAAAAAAGTAGAATATTACAATACCATGTGTTTAATAATAACTATTATATGTTACTAATATTAATTCGTAAATACACTTCATACCTTATTCAGTGAATGAATGAATTCGTACCTTATGCAAGAAAAACATTTTTACTTTCTCGCCCTTTTCCATTTCAAGTTTTAAACGAAAAAAATCAATTGCGTGAAACTATTTAATTTTCGCACCAAATGTTCTACGATTTAAAATGAATTTTACAAAAAATAATGAATGAAAGGTTAATACGGAGAGAAATTATGGTATAAATAGTATTACATAACAATTACTAATGGCGAGAAAGTACGTGCTGTTTAGCACCACTAATTTTTGTAGCACACGTTTCCCCTGCAGATAGAAACCATGTTAACTTGGTATGTGCATAAAACCCCAATTTCCAAGTACTGAAATTTGATTTTAACATGCATACTTTGTGAGCTTTCATCACATTTCTGAAAATTGCTCAATATTAGGCAGAGTTTACATGAAAATATTTACCGTTACTCATCTTCACCTAGTTCATTCAATTTAATAAATTGACTTTTTTAATTTTCTAATTCGTGTTTCTACAAACGTGTTACATTGTAGCTATCAGAGAAATTAAAATTGTGCATATTTTAGCAGGAAAATTACGATCGTTTGGAGTATTTCTTGCTCATGTAGGTATTACGAGTCCATCTTGAAAATCAGTAAGGGTGATTGTGCACGTGAATTTAACACCCACAAGTCAGAGGGGTATACGAGCGAAACATGATGCGTAAAAGAAAGGAAAAGCCACCCTGTAATTGTATGAAGATGCTCCTAAAGGGTTCTGGGAATTACTGGTTTTAATGTTAATTTTAAAATATTTAGCGACATTCAATTGTGGAATATAAATAATGCCACTAAAATTATTCTACAGGAATTCCTTTTTCCGTAATTTCATTGAGCGGTGTAGTAAAAAAGAAGTTGCAAGATGTTCTGTTCCTAAAAATTATGAGACACGTGTTATGATGGATTAATATCTGTACTTAAATGGCAATTTTAGGGTGTACATCGAAGTTTCTATCTCATAAATGCGCACATATTTGAAGACCGCCGAAAATAATGATAATCCACAAAATTAAGGTTTTTCGCTTTTTGCGTGAATAAAGTATATTCAACCGTTCTTCTGACTCTTCTGCCACTACTGTTCTAAAATATAGAAGCATTTTATTTTTTAACAAGCCACATGTCACTGCAGTAAAATAATAACATCCCTCATTTCCAAGTTCCACTTCAAAATACAGAATTGCGGGTTATCATTAGAGACCGGAAGTTTAGAAAATGCCTTTCTTTTATGTTTACTATTGTATTACTTCAAAAGGCAATCACTGAATTGCACTTCTAAAGTCATTTTATTACATTTCACTTGGCCTTTTTTGCCTATTTTAGCATATGTTGCCAATTTTTGTTATTTTGTCATATTTTCGTAGTTTTTCTCATTTTCGTCGTAATTTTCCTTATTTTCTCCTGGCTCTAATCTCATCAAGCTGAAAACTTCCCTGCAATCCTGGACAACACGAAATCCTGGTCGTTGTTTGTTTTCACATTGATGCCGTCTGGCTCTGTTCACTCACAAGGAATCTCTTCCTACAGGAGGACGCCTCCGGTCCCCTTTGAGGACAGAGCTCTATGTATATGATGTGCTCTTCTCAGTACTGAAGGTTACACAAGTGTGAAGAACGAAAACTGTAATTTCGTTTTCATTGATTCAAACGGGAGTCCACAATAGCATTTCGTGGAGACAGATTCCCGAGTAAAAAACATTCGTAGTCATCATACCGGATGGTCATGTGCAATCAAGATTACAGAGAAATTATCGTTTCCTCGAACGTAAGTGCCAATGTAAATTTTAGGGTTAGAATAAAGTCTGAATCATTTTAATTAATATTAATTTTTTACAATCAATCATATTAAATATTGAGTTTTCATCGTTTAAATTCGATTTTGCACCCTCTACTTTAGCCAGGATAAATGCCTTTTGTAGTAAAAGTAAATGCCTGAACTTCCTGGCTGTAGTTATCATTATGCGGTCTCCAGGTGATAGATTATAGAGAGCGTGCCAATCTGTCGCGTGGGCCGGGCAGGGGGAGCGCCTTCGCCAGCGCACAGGAAGTGACGTGGGCCACCGGCAGAGGCACGCGCCTTCCGGCCGCCGCGCCCACGACAGCGCCAGGCCTCATCCTTACACACTATTGATCACGTGACTTTATACGGTCCTAAGGAACGTGCAGATGTGCTTTAGTAATTGCAAGTTTGCTTTAAACATTATAACTCGGGGACAGATTGCGATGACCTACAACATCGCCAAAATGTATCAATAAAATATTATTAAAATGTTTTCAAAATACCCTAAATCAGCTCGGATGAATTCCTACATATCTATGATTCCCTTTTTATTTGCAATAAGCGTCTTAAATTTTGCTCCTCAAAATAACCTGAGAATAGGTTTCTATACTTTGTCACAAATATAATAAATATCTAATAAAATAAATATATATTTTAAATAAATATATATTATAAAATAAATATACATTTTTCTTCAAGATCCTCTTTTCCTCCGTCGCTTGTTCTACATGTAACCTAGTAATTAATAACAATATAATACACCTTGTCAACACAAGGTAGTTTTATTTGACTTTATTATCGAGCAAAGAGGTACATTTGTGTAATTAAATCGCACAGAAAATCAAATAATTAGTCATTTCACGTACAGTTGCAGATTCTACAGGCTCTGAACGGGTGGGGTGGAATCGAGAAACGTCGAACCAGCAAAACTGTCAGAATAATCAAGAAGATGTCATTCTGTAGATTACGGTGTGATGAACGTTTCTTTTAGTTTTTAAGACCCTAGAATGCTTTGTTTAGGAGTTATTTAAGGCTATAGATTCCAAAATCCTATGTGAGTTGCGGGTTGCATTTCACACGAATATTTAGATGCGTTTTTTTTAAACAAATCCTTCATATTTTTAAAGTCAAAGTGCAATTCGTCACGTCTCCGTGAAATTCTCGTTCTTTAGAGACCTCATATATAAAGATTTGTTGCATGTGAGAGCCGCAGAGGAAAGGTATACAACTGAAATAATTTAGGAGGCGATTTTGTTTAAATTATATTAAGTACTAAAAATGCTACGATGAAAGTTGTATTTTGACTTGGTGCAGAATGCTTAAAAGTTTGAAGTCTTTAGCAGTGATGGTTTAGGAAATCATGTTCCTCATATACCAGAAAACAAATTTACGGGAATCAGGCTTCAAAGATTGCCATGTATATCCCGTACATTCCAGGTCCATAAGATGACTCGACATTTAGTCTTCTAGTTTCTTTTTCACTGATATAATAGTATCTAGCTTGCTTCTCACACTCCCCTAGTTTCCTAATTTCTCTGATTGTCAAGTACTAAAAACATGCGAGATAATTTCATCTCAGCAGCCATTGCAGAAATATTGAAGATTCATCCAGAATCCACAAGAAGTGTTTGTTTGTTTGATTTTTTCTAATTTTTTGTCTTCCGGGTACCCGTAAATGTATTTCGTATTTATGTACTATTTTGAATTTAATACATTTTATTTTTAATTTTATTATCTGTTTCTACATACATAATTAACTGCAGCTTAAGCATTCTGTATCTGAATTATACATATTTATCAGGAAAATCATGATCGTTTAGTGTTCTTGCCATCAGTTCATCTCGAAAATCTGGAAAGGTGATGCACATGTGACTTGAACTCCCAAACGTCAAAGGGGCTTGTCATACAAATGTGAGCAAAATAAGATTAGATGCGAAATAGAAAGGAAAACCCACCTGTTTATGGTATGAAGGTGACTACTAAAGGGTACTCGGAATAAAGTTGAAAGTGGTTCTAAAGTCAAGTGTTAAATTATTTAGTGATGCACACTCCACGGAAAATAAATACTACTACTGTTACAAGTCTACAAGGCTTACGTTCCCACAACAGCGTAAGCGCACTTCGCGATCGTTTGTTCAGCCGATAACAAATTCAGCTGCAGCTCTATGTTGCCTCTCACCAAACGTCGCTGTTCTTTGGCCTCACTCTAAAGGTAATTTTATTAGAAACCTTAATTCACCCAGGAAGCAAATGTCACGTTGTAGTCTCTGCCTACATTCAGGCGTCCATTCTCTAGCGAACTCGGCCCAGTATCCCTATAACAAAGTTGCGCCTATAGAAACCGACGCTACATTCCTCAAATGTATCTTTTTCACAGTTCATACAACTCGAACAAATTGATATTTTCATTTCGTAACTACTAACTCTTCAAAATTTCATCGAGCGGCGTAGTGCCGGATGAATGTACTGTACTCACTAATTATAAGACACGATGGGTCAATGTACTTTATAAGTGCACATTTCGAAGTTTTTACTGCGGAAGTGCACACATATTTCATAGACAGTGCAGATACTACATCCGTTTCTCTCTCTCGCTCGCTCGCTTATTCCTAATCGCTGGCCACCGCTGCAGCAGCGCGACATCTCAGTGAGCCTCCAGATCTACTACGAGGCGTGTCGCACGCACCCGAGCATACACTGAGCCGGTCGGGCACAGGTTTGTTACATGTGACTTGGAAGGCTCCGAGAAGTATCAGAGGCGGAGAATCTGCACGGTACAGCAAGTGTGTGGGGGCGTTCGAGAACGGTTGAACACGAAATCCCCAAATGTGGACGGGTAAAAGTCGGCAGGCGCAGTCGCCACACGGTCCTACACGCGACGCGCGAACTCAGTCGGGTGAAAAGTGTCACCTACCGGAACGTGTGTATGTGCATGCTTGCGGTGTGTGTGTGTGTGTATGTCGAGTGTGAGTGAGGGAAGGAGCAAGCGAACTAGCGCGGGACGGCTCGCACGGCCACGCGACGGGCCGGCGGGCTGGCAGACAGGCGGCTTGGTTTGGTTTGGTTTGGCCAGTCGGCGCCGTTGCCACGATTCCGCAGCGGCCGCTGTTGCCGCACCGCACCCGCCCAGCCCGACCCCCGAGCCAAGCGCCAGCCCCGCGGCGGCAGGATCGCTTCGCCAGCCAGGGGCGCGACGCGAGGAGGGGGACGAACTTCACTCTCTGGCGGCAAAATCGCTCCCGAAATAAAGCAAATCCATAAACCCAGCCTTCGTTCATGCACTTTCAGAAAATAGTCAACAAGCGGAAGAGGGCCGCAAATAAAATACTTACACAATTAAGATAAATATTAAATTATCTCTGTTTTGTTGGATTTATCTCTGTCCCGAATAACAGAATAACTAATAAAATATTGAAAAAATGGCACTACAAGGCGCTGAAGAATAAAAAACGTTATATTTATGCAAACGCAGCCCGCTACACAGTTCGAATCTACGTCGTTAAATAACTCCTAAACGAAGCATTTTAGGGCAGAACTAAAATTTTGAGGCCAAAGGCGTCAAAGAAATGTTTTTCACACCGTAATACACAGGATGAGACTTTCTTGAACATTCTCTTACATTTTTGCTGCTCCGGCGCCCCTCAATTATCACCTCTATTACCCCTCAATTACCCCACCTGCTCAAAGACGTGCAGAATCTTAGTAAATAAAACAAAGTCGGGTTAATTAAACCCGTCACTATATAAATAACACAAGCACGACAGGATCAGTTTTAATTATTTCCGATTTGTTAGGTTCATCTCTGCCGCGAATACCAGAATAACTATTAAAATATCGAAAAAGTTCACGAAAAAATTATACAGAAAATTAATCAAATACATAAAAATCAATGTTTGTTGGTTCGTGCTTAATACGCTGCCGTACCGTGCATCCGATTGCGATAAAACTTCTAAACGTATTGCTTGCATATGCGGGAAGAACATGGCATAGTACAATTATTGTAATTCCACTAGAGGGTGCTACAGCACAAGATGGCGCTTCAGTTAAATACAATTCCCAATTCACGTGAGCTTCATTGTTGCTGGGCGTTGCCGTGTGCCGAGGTCGAGGAGAACAGGAACAACAGGAGGCGCAAATTGAGAGGAAAGGGAAAAAGAGAAAGAGGAACAAAGAAAGAGAGAAATTGGAGAGGGAAATTAGACAGGGTGAAAATAGAGAGGGAAATAGAGAATGAAAAACAGAAAAATTGAGGGAGAAAATGGAGAGGGGGAAACGGAGAGGGGAAAGTGGAGAAAGATGGAGGACAATGGAGAAAGGGGAAAATGGAGAGAGAGGGAATGGAAAGAGGGAAAATACAGAGAGGTAAGATTCGAAGTAAAATAAGGAGGAAGGGGAAATAGAGCGAGAGGTAAAATGGAGAGAGGGAAATGGAAAGGGAGAATGTAGAGAGGGGGAAAATGGAGAGAGAGAGAGAGACGGAAAATGGAGAGAGAGAGAGAGAGACGGAAAATGGAGAGAGAGAGAGAGACGGAAAATGGAGAGAGAGAGAGAGACGGAAAATGGAGAGAGAGAGAGAGACGGAAAATGGAGAGAGAGAGAGAGAGAGACGGAAAATGGAGAGAGGGAGACACGGAAAATGGAGAGAGGGATACACGGAAAATGGAGAGAGGGACACGGAAAATGGAGAGAGAGACACGGAAAATGGAGAGAGAGACACGGAAAATGGAGAGAGAGACACGGAAAATGGAGAGAGAGACACGGAAAATGGAGAGAGAGACACGGAAAATGGAGAGAGAGACGGAAAATGGAGAGACACGGAAAATGGAGAGAGAGACACGGAAAATGGAGAGAGACACGGAAAATGGAGAGAGACACGGAAAATGGAGAGAGAGACACGGAAAATGGAGAGAGACACGGAAAATGGAGAGAGAGACATGGAAAATGGAGGGGAGACGGAAATGGAAACACGGAAAATGGAGAGGCACGGAAAATGGAGGGAGACAGGGAAAAGGGAGAGAGACAGGGAAAAGGGAGAGAGACAGGGAAAAGGGAGAGAGGCAGGGAAAAGGGAGAGAGGCAGGGAAAAGGGAGAGAGACAGGGAAAAGGGAGAGAGACAGGGAAAAGGGAGAGAGACAGGGAAAAGGGAGAGAGACAGGGAAAAGGGAGAGAGACAGGGAAAAGGGAGAGAGACAGGGAAAAGGGAGAGAGACAGGGAAAAGGGAGAGAGACAGGGAAAAGGGAGAGAGACAGGGAAAAGGGAGAGAGACAGGGAAAAGGGAGAGAGACAGGGAAAAGGGAGAGAGACAGGGAAAAGGGAGAGAGACAGGGAAAAGGGAGAGAGACGGAAAAGGGAGAGAGACTGAAAAGGGAGAGAGACGGAAATGGGAGAGAGACAGGGAAAAGGGAGAGAGAAAGGGAAAGAGACAGGGAAAACGGAAAGAGACAGGGAAAACGGAATGAGACAGGAAAAACGGAAAGAGACAGGGAAAACGGAAAGAGACAGGGAAAACGGAATGAGACAGGAAAAACGGAAAGAGACAGGGAAAACGGAAAGAGACAGGGAAAACGGAAAGAGACAGGGAAAAATGTTTTGTAAAACAGAGAAAATACAGAATGCCCATTTCCTTTAGGTGATGCTGTTTCATTGAGAACTATTTTATGTACGTCTATGTAATACTGACTGTGAGATAATTCAGACGCAATCTTTCGCTTAGCTTCTACTAATATCAATTTAGTAGTAGTAGTAGTAGTAGTAGTAGTAGTAGTAGTAGTAGTAGTAGTAGTAGTAGTAGTAGTAGTAGTAGTAGTAGTAGGAAAGTCAGTGCCATTCTGTAGCACCACTAGTGCTATGATTGATTCAAAACCTACCACCTCCTTGAGACACCTGTATAAATAGTTCAAAGAAGATGAAGCACGCCCTCATTCCCAGCACATTTAAATTCAAGTTTTTTCTAGGCAAGACGTTTTATTGGAATTAATAAATAAAAACATTTTGCGCAACTCCGCGTACTGCAGTAGCGGAAAAGAAACTTCAAAAGAGGTCGGACAAGAATTTTAGGTTATTGTAGAACTTCACCGAATCTTTTATCTGTGCTGTTTGCTGCATGAGAAAAAATCTTAATTGATGTTTTCACATTCATTCATGGATAAGACTGCAGCCGATGCTGACAATGTCCTGCGCTTGCATATGGAATCTACAGAAAAATGAAGCAAATAGCTTCATTTCTCTGCAGTCTCTACATGCAGTTTGCTTAGTTGCTCATGATTACTAATTACTACTAACATAAATATGTTTTATTAACACTCACTCAGCCTTTGCAAACTGAAGGCATATTTAAATGTATGTCCAAATTCTAATTTTAAGTTTTTCATTAACAATACCATCGTTTCGGAAGCCTTTCGACACAAATGCACAAATCCTGTAATGGATATATCCAATAGGTCTCTGATTTTGAAGGGTGGGACAAGATAGCGTGCCAAGAGCTGTGTTGGACATTTTCCTCAATATTTCCTGTTCATAAAGCCATTGCTGTACTGGCGACATGTAAAAAGAATCCTGTGTAATACCCGGCAAAAATAAATCCTCGAACATTCCCATCCTAATGTGATTGCGTATCCACTGCGTCCTTCATATGCAGCGAACGCCTCAAGTAATTGATGAATATTCCCGGGCTGTGGATGCGATCTTCCCTGGTGGTAAACATGGGAGTCAAAAAGAACTGGCCATGCTGGGAGCCTATGGGGTGCCTTATAGGAAATTACAAGCAATTTCAACCCATGTTGAGGGCGTGCCAATCGATAAATCCCCAGATACCCAGGCATTGCAAACAAACAAGTTGGATTTTCATTCAATTAAAAGTCGTCAAAGGTCCTTTCTGAGTCATTGAACCACTACCCATAAGACTTATCTTCATGAAGAAGCATTTGTAGACGTAGTCATTACATCAAATCGATACAATGAATGTTGAATTTCTCAAGGACTGTAATAATATTATAAAAATGTAATAGAAAATACTCTGATACATGATTTTAAGAATTTTTATTTGCAGAATACAATAAGTATTTAACCTTCTATGTATGTATGTATGTATGTATATGTGTATGTCTGTAACCACATTTCTGGTGAACTCATTATAGCACCTTTTGCACTAATTTGCAAATTTTGTTTCTTCAATAGACAGCAGAAAACCTAAATGAAACGTATAAGTAAATTATCGCCTACAAAGGGAGTCGTTCCAGAACGAATTATAAGGCCTCTATGAGCAGAACATAGTGAAATAAAGTGGCGAACCGTACTCTGAAAATGGATTTTTATGTTACAGGAGTCGGAAACTCTTCCTAATCTGTGATTTCATGTTTGTTAACATTTTGACCGTGCTGTAATAGTTATTTTCGAATTAAGTATCGTGAAACATCTTATTTTGAACTTTGGCCAGTGACTACTTTCATATTTGATTGACTAATTTCTATTTTCAGATATTTCAGTCAATTTCTCGACATTGTAATATCAATTTCTCGACATGGTAAGATGTTTAATTAGTTTACATACGCAAGACTTTTGCAACAGAGTTAACGGGAGGGATAACAAAATAATCTAAAATTTGCAGCTAATCTTGAACTCATTACATGCAGTTTAAAACTTACAAGTGCAATTGAAAAAAAAAACACAAAAATGCAGAAGATTCGCTGCATCCAAACATAGAATTTCATGAACACGGTAAGTTTCTAAAATTAGTTTGACTTACTGCCTAACCGATTGTGTACATTCAAATAAATATTTTAACGATTAAACCCATGGTAATGTTGAGAAACATTATATTCAACCAAAATAAGAAATTGAACGGAAGACTAGTAAGTAATGGGCAATCATTTGAATGTTTCCAATGTCCATATGATTGTTTTACAAATTAAATTTATCTAATCACAGATATTACCACAAAATCAATTGATATTTTAACAAAAACACTGCGAGTGAATGAGTACATAGTGATTAAACTCTTGAGACAAGTGAGCGTATAGAAGAGATAACGCGTTTTCCTGTCAGATGACTTCCGCCTTGATGTACACAACCACAGTTGAGGCTAGAGTATCACATCAAGTGAAAAAGGGGAAGTTTTAAATTGAATAGTTACCCCGAGTACATATCTAACCCACAAAAAGTCGAAAGTTGAGATTTCAGTGGAATAGTGACCTATTGGACGTAATACACCGCACCCTCGATTCTAAGGGCGCACCAACCATTCCAAAGTATGTAATTCTTTAGGTAAAGTTTTCCTATTGGCGACTAGTGATCTATCTGCAGCAAGATGTCGGAATGATGCAATGTCTGTTATGAGCGGTAGTGCCTTGATTAAAATTTGACTTCAGAGTGATTCACAGTTCATAATATATGGATGATTTGTAGGTTTTTTATAGAAATAAGTGAATTTGCACTGATTAGAGGGTTTTTTTCTATTTCCTGAAAATTTTTCCTTTAGTGGGTTAGATCTCTATTCGGGGTAACTATTCAATTAAAGATTCCCGAAGTAGCCCTACGTCAACTCGCGAGTCCAATTATAATAAACTTCATTTTTAAGTTCAGTTTATTTCGTTATTCTCATCATGTGAACGTCTATTATTTTCGTTATTCTCAACGTGAATAGATTTTGCGGTACGTACGTGAAAATAACATCTGAAAAATATTATAGGATATATTCTAAAAATATGTTAAAGTAAAGGCGCTATTGTAAGCCCAAATACCGCTCTCACAAGAACAAGACTCAAAACAAGATTGTAAAGGACAGAATATGGAATACATACCTGAAAACGAGGGAACAAAATGGCAATAATATACTGTTGTATTATTCGCGGTGCATATTTCGATGTATGAATAATCCGGGTTTACGAAAACGAGACAAACGAAGTCTGGCCATTCGCCGGATCCCATGAACATCCAGACAAACCACACGAATTATCCCACGTAAAACAGCAGAGCACTGTTCGTTAAAAACGTTAACATGCAAAAAAACAAAACAAACAAAAAAAAGTGCCACTCCCTCGCCAATCACTCGTGAGTAGAACACAAGGGCGCTAGAAAACTGCTGCCGCTTGGTTCGTCACGAATGGGCAGTGGCACAAAGAGGAAATGGAAAAGAAAGAAAAAAAATCAAAATGCGGACTAACCTTGGCTGCGGTGGAAACGTCTGCAACCAAAACTGGAGATGAGACAAATACCTGCGGGCGACCGCGTGGCAGAGCCGTCGGAAGGAGGGGGCGACAGAGATATAAAACGGAAAAACTCGCACCACAAGAGCACCACACAACGCCACCGAAAAACACACGACACAGAGCACTGGTTGGCAGGTAGCAGGTGGTAGCACTGGAGGCGTAATCCTGGGCCGGGCACACGCGCAGTAGTAGCAGAGTAGTAGAAGTAGTAGTAGCAGTAGGTGGTGGTATTCCAAAGGCACCTCACAGCACAACCCGCACTCGCGTTGGGCACCCACTGAAGCACTGTGGCGCAGGCGGCGCGGCGCGGCGCGGGACGGGGCAGCAAACGCCAAATGCAAATTGCACATTTCACAAGGAACCACATCGCGACACATATACGTGCGCTTCACACGACAGCAAACAGGCGCTGCACCTCGACACAAGCAGATTAGGATCCGTGAACTGTCTCTTGTGTGCCCGTCGATGGTAGTTAACTGGGAGAGGGATGTCAGAAGCCTTGCAAAACACTTCTCACATGCTGAAGGCCAGGCACGAGATTTCAGAAAGAAATATATATATATATATATATATATATATATATATATATATATATATATATATCCACCCTTTTGCGTTCGAGTTATTATACTTCAGTTGAAAGGAGTGCCATTTATTATTATTATTATTATTATTATTATTATTATTATTATTATTATTATTATTATTATTTTTCCTCAAAAAAACATCCAATACAAAAACTGGATGATAAAAAATTTGTACAGGGGTACACACGGATTAATCTCATCAATCAAAATTAATGAAATGAGAATTATAATGCAAAAAATTCTGAAAAAAGTCCAAAAGCTTCATATAAGAGACTGAAAATATTTAGTGAAATACCTATTCAGGACATACCTAAAGGGATTATCAAGGATATACTAATTGATGTCATTCACGAGTATAGCTCAATATTACCCAGGGAAGGAACGTGGTGATGGGCAAGTTAAAGAATTATAAACAGGAGAACGGGTTAACTCCTATAAGAGATCCAAAGGGCAATACACAGCACATATACCATGACCTCAAGAGGAAGTGAAGGTGCCCCGAAGGGAGAAAAACACACAGCCAGGGGTGTTCCTGTGTCGTCGCATCTTCTCGTTCCCCACGTGGTGGGTGGGTGGGGCGGGGGAGCACTTACCCGTGGGGGAAGCGCGAGGAAGCGACGTACGCGAGCGGCGCGGCGCCGGCCGCGGCGGCGGCAGCGGCGGCGGCGGCGGCGGCAGCGGCGGCGGCGGAGCCGGAGATGGCGGCGGGGTGAGGCTCGTAGTATTCCGTGCTCAGGCAGCGCTCGTCCAGCTTGTGCTCCATGTTGTGCGCCTTGGCCGCCGACTTGATGTCCATGAAGGCGACGGTGGCGCACAGCCCCGTCGACCCGTCATCGTCCTTGAGGCTCCTGGGCAGGAGCTTGACACTCTGCACGCGGCCATAGCTGCAACGAGCAAACGCATTCGTCAGGCGGGGGCGTACACACAGTCTAGCCGTCATGGCCAAGGCCACACGGGTCCACCATTCAACCAAGCTGAGATGCCCAGCCGTCAAGTCTACGGTGGGCCCAACGCTTATCTAAGCACAGACTTACTGGAAGTCAAGGTTACGATGGGCCCACCGATCAACAAGCACATACATTCTTCATACAAATGATTGCAACAGTTATACAAGCAGCGCCCAGTCTGGCTTGCCTGAGAATGAGGCACTTTAAAGCTACACATATCCCCAGGAAGCACGGATGCAAATCTGACGCAATCGCTTCCTGATGCTGTTTGTGAACAATGGAACTCGTATGGAGTGACATTTACAAGCTGATAAGGAGCACCACATAAGGCTCGCGAGTCGCGCTTGCTGACGTATGGCCTCCTTAATGGCATCTAATAGCTTTAAGGCACCTCCATCATACACTCAATGACAGATTGCACATCCATAACAAGAACGACACATCCCAAAACATGGAAGTTTTTGTAGACATGAAATTGTGTTTTGTCTAATACTAAATTCGTACGGACGACTTGTATTAATTAGTTGCTAACCTCACAAACCAAACTCCGCTTCAAATCTTTGAATTGTCCTGAAGAACTAGTCGTTTTGGGGTTGTGTCGATCTTGTGTCAAAAGATCTCAAGACATATTGACTAATTACCCTGAGCCCCCGAAGACATGACCTAACACTTCGTGACGAATGATGTGGTTTGTGTATACTCAGTTCAACATTCACACACAAAACATTTGAGCAATGAAAATGAACATAAAAATACAGCAGGAATGGATTGAACACAGCTTCACGACGCAACTGAAACGCTTTTTTGCATTCACGATAAATATAGGAAGTTACAAATTTCACTTTCACAGATCTCCCTACTTCTCTTCAGCAAATACTCAACGATACCTTGAAGAAACATTCATGTTTAAAATACTTGAAAATACATATTCACTTATGCCAGGACCATTTCTGGAAGGAATAAATACGAGATTACCACCAGAGGATTTCAAGAGCCACTTTAGACCTCTAATCATCAGGTGTTGCATTCCAATATGAACAGTGGAAACCTTGTACACTGCATGGGCTACAAAAAGGAGATAAAGCAAGAACTGCAACTACGAAAGATATATAGATATAGAAACAAAGTCGGACGTCTTGAGAAATGTTCCAGCATACGTAGAGGACAATGTGTTAGCTGAAATAAGTACAGAAATAGAAAATAACATAAGGAACGTCTTATGCTACAAATGCTCGGCAACATTCACGAAAACAGGCAATATCTAAATTAAACATTAAAAATTTGACACTTTATATTTGATGATATAAACATACTGGTGTAATTTCCTTGCACTGAAACAACCATTGGTGGAGAGGTCATCTGTAAATTCAATACATTCATCACACTGCAAGTTGGCCTGGAAATCTGAAAAGTGTCTAAGCTAATGAAATCAATTCATGAATTACTTTGCCGGTGAAAATCTGAACCTTAAGTCAATTACCATGCAAGGCCAACAATGTATACTTCATTCTATACAGCGTAAAGAAAAAAACTGCTTTACTAAAAGTAGAAATACATGCTTATCATCTGCCTACATTTTTATCTATAAATCTGTCAAGTGAATACGAACATTTGACATAGGAATCTGAGGAAATGCAAATAACTCTATTTACGAAGGGGAAAAAAAACTTCATCCGCGAAAATATTTCATAAATGACATTTCAGGCAGGATTACACAACCATCAAAGTACAAAGAATATATTAAAGATACTATGAAGTATCAAAGATATATTTTGCACCGACTTAAATTCACAAACCCAACTAGTAATAAATGTAAATTCACAAACCCGAATAACAATAATCGTTATTTAAAATACGTGTTAAAAGTAGGTAGGAAAGGTTGCAATATGAGATCGATACGCCGAGTGGCACAATCCTATGAGCAAAATAAAATCACTTTTACGTGTGTCATGCATTATTTTTTAGACAGCCTTACTTTCATTTCATTTTAATTCAAGGATACAAATCTCTTAATTATACATTGAGATCGGCAGTAGCTAATGCATTCAGACGAAGGTATTTTGTTTCCTTTGTTGCATTCACAGATTTATCAGAACACTTGCCTGCCTTGCCTCCCTTACAACAATTGTGCTAAAAATTGAACTTTTACTGCGCCCACTTTTAGCATGCCACAAAAGAACCGCCTACACTAGTGGCTGTCTAAAAAATAAATTATTTGACCCATTCCCGCTAATTCAAGTTTTTACTAGCCAATGAGAAATGGCATTCGGAGACTCAACTGATTGAATATCAGTGCGCAAATAAACTTAACACAACTGTTGTGAAATGAATTTTTTTAAAGTGAGTAGCAGTACCTGCCGGAGCGCGACACTCGAATCATCTCTCGCGAGCAGCGCGACGCGCGGCGCACGTGTCATATTCGCGCGCGCGTCGGGGCGCATCGCCAGTCTCCGACGCGCTCACGCCGACCACCGCGCCCACAGTGCCCTCCGCCCCGCGGCGCGGCGCGGCGCGGCGCGGCGCGGCGCGGCGCGGCGCGGCGCGGCGCGGCGCGGCGCGGCCCTTCCAGGGGACGCCCTTTTCAGGGGGACCCGGCCCCTCCCCGCACTGCGTCTACAAACGCACCCCGACACCCGTTGCGCCTGAAAAACAATCTGGATTACTAGCCGCCCAGACAGACGCATCTTTCCTCTGTCGAGAGCTGGGGCGAAACGGGATCGTCCCGGGAGGGATTGTAACGTTTTGCTGCCTGTTTGCTTCGGCGCGAACCCGTCCTCTTACGTTCGGCCACGGCGTTTGCTCATTCATGTTCTTCAGTGAAAACGTTTCTTTTTGGTGAAACACCAGTAAAAATTGCAATGAAACATCTGTTGTTATCAGTTCTCGCCATTCCGACAGCTTTTAAATACTATGTGCGTACATTTTGTCGTAAATTATCATAATTTATTGTATTCTTGGCACGTTCAATTGACTGAAATTGAAATCCAACACGATCTTCAAATAAACTGCAAACCGACTGTCACGTCTCGCCCGCCTCTTGATACTCAAGTGTTCACAGAGTACGACAAAAATGCAGTGTTCAGTGTATTGTTTCGAAATAGAATGACAGTATCACACATGCTGAGTTCCAAGTTCATTGATCCCAAATGTTGGCGCAAAGTTGTTCGTACAAAATGTACATTAATGTCACATATGGAGATACATCATTTTTCACGAAACGCACGGCAGACTAGTACTCGTGAAGTACAGCGCCACTAAATCATTGATACATCTGATACGAATGATTTCTGTTTCAGCCTGTTACAAGACTGGGAATGGAACATCTTCCTTCATTTTCAAAATATTAATACAACACAAGAATGAATACCATCGTAGTTTTCGCGCGCGAGCACATACTACGTATTTCATTCGTCCAAGTAGAAAGGAAGTTATGCAGCATTTATGGGATATTAACATACAAGAAGTTAACGAAAAGTCCAATTACGAAATAAAGCAATATGCTAGTGTTCTCAATCCAGCTACTCCATACATACTGCATACCTGGGATGTATTATTCACGCAATAAAAAATAATTCGGGGGCAAAATACATCGTATACAAAATAATTACTTCTGTTGTCAAAATAGCCTCTTCCCAGCAGTAAAGCGCCCAACAAGCGCCGAGAGAAATAAAGAGAAATTCTTCTTTTTCACTTTTTATTCCATCATAGTTTTTCCTTCCACGGGTTTTCCTCCCACGGCCCCGCTTCGCCGACCGGCAGGCAGGCAGGGCTGCGCTGTGCCGCATGCAGCCATTACGGCCCCAGCGGCCTGCGGGGCCCCGTCGCCACACGCCATTGGTCGGCGCGCCGCGCATGCTCACAAAGGAGCGCAGCCGATTCCCCCTCGGCGCAGCCACCGGGCCGGCCGCCGCCAGACCGGAGCCAGCCCGCCCGACCGCGTCACACGCGGCGCCCGCTCCTGGCCGCCCAGCCAACCCTGCCGCTGCCTTCCGGCCCGAAAGACCACTCTTTCTCGCTCGGATGCCGGCCGTGCCGTGCCGTGCGTGCGGTCCTCGCACACGAACAAACGACACACATGCCGCCCCGCCCCGAGCGGGCACAGCCAGCACGGCGCTCCCGACGAGCGGGCGCGCTTGCACAAGATGGCGGCGGCGTCGCCACTAGTGTCCGCGACCGAGCCCATGGCCAGTCTGCTTTCGGAGAGCGCCCGTGCGAACGAGTGTCCGCCGCCAACGCCAAGAGGCAGCTGCGTTTCGCACGCAACCGTTACACAATAAAAGCATCGCGTCTGCGATGAGGCTGGCGAAGTACCATCCGCGTGTTGCGGTTGTGAAGGCGACAGTGCAATAGCAGGCGCGTCAGTGCCCGTCGGCTCGCTCGGGTCCACCCGATGCCGCAGTGGCGATTTCTGCTGTTGGATTTACTGCTACGAAAAGTTTGCTTTAACCTCCTGCGTGTGCCCTTCACATATTTTCTCTTTCAGATACGAAACTGCGGATTAATCGCACACAACGGTAAGTTAAATTCGTACTGATTTGTCTTTCAAATTAAAGATGTTTCAACGTTATATATATATATATATATATATATATATATATATATATATATATATATACACACACATATACGCAATGTTAGAAAAGGGAAAAATCAATACTGGCTCTCGGGTCGTGCGACGTTGCCATGCCAGCAATGACGTCAGCCGGGGGGTGGAGAGCGGGTATTTTATTGCGGGCACACGCCCGAGCTCTGCCGAGCGCCGCTCCGTTCGGCCTTAACCGCTATTGGCAGAGCGCGAGGACCAATCGGAGCGCGAGCCGCGGCCGACCAGGGAAGGGAGTCGAGGGGGGTGAGGCTGGAAGCGGAGCACACAAGAGATATCGTCAGAGGGGAGGGGGCCCGAGCCAACCTACCGACCGACCAGGAAAAAATAAAATAAAAAAGGAACTGAATAAAGCGAGCCGGGCTGCGGGGCAGACGCAGTTTTGCGAGGGGTTCCAGAGCAGTGTTGCCACATTCAACGAATCGATTCAAGTGACAATGAAATAGAAGTCCTATTTTGGTATCAGCCACCGATCGGGGACTCATGAACACACAATGGGGCGACGCATAATGCCGGGGTTTGTTTACAATGAGCCTTGTACAACGAACATGTCCTCTGTTACTTTGGCAGGGAGGAAACGCCAAATGGAATAAGGGAACATAGGCCTCAATACGTGTGGACGAGAACTATTTATTTGGTTCTCAAACTACGGTTTTTAATGAGAACTAGGAAATGTACATCCGTAGAATTTAGGCCTACTTGGGACGAACATTTATAGAAACCACTCTCAGGAACAGGTGAGTTAAGTTTCCTGAACAGAATATGTTCTACTGAAACAAAAAGTATCCCAAGCCCCGCTTAGTTGTCGCAACACCGTCTTGTACAACACGTACTGCGAGATTCCAGCAAATACGTAACAACTTCGCCCTCTGCGCCGTGCTTTAAAAACTGAAATACATTGTCGCGCCTTTTTGCCTTGTCTCGTGAGAGATCAAAGGCGGACAGCAGCCTCGAAAAGGCTCCGCTCTGTAACTTTTCCTGAAGCGTAATTGGACGCCGTTTCTAAAACGTCCCCACGCACACAAAAATCTTGCTGCGGAAAGGAAAAGGTTGAAAAGATGGTAGGGGGAACGCATCAACGCTAAATTAAAGAAAGTTTGTCGGATGTACAGTCTCGAGAAAAAAACACGTGAAAAATTGTTTATTAACGAAAAGCATGCAATAACTCGAAAACTTGAAATCAGACGAAACTTAATTTAAACACGTACTCTGGGATGTAAGACAAGATCAAACCCGATTGATTTTAAGCGTATGGAACATGACTTGCTACAGGGTAATGAAGAAGTGCGATGAATACGACGGCTGAAATGCATGCGAAGTATGTCTTTCGAAAGAACTACTGGAGTAACAGCGTAATTTCTTTTCCATACCTCACTCATAAAATATTAATGGAAATAAAAACCTAGTTGGTAATTCTATTTTCCTGTATACGGCAAGTTAGTAAAACTGAACACAATACTCAGAAAACACAATACATACGTTGTATTTTCTAAACCTTTTAAAGACTAAATAGACCTAAATGAAGACCTTTGCACGACTAGTACCATGCAGCATGTGCGCCAGCAAGCGGGACGTTGCGGAGAGATCCAGGAACTGCGACGTGGCAACACCGCCCGCGCCAGTGACTCAGCAGCAGCAGGCCGCGCTGTCGGACGCCCCCCCCCTCAGGCCGCCGCCCACCCACCGCTTGCTCGTCGGGCAAGTGCGGCCGGGTCGGCTCCTGCTTGGCTCTGCTCCCGCATGCGGCGGTTTGGGGCGAGTCGGTCGACACGACGGCGGCTTACAGACTGCGCCCTGCGCCACACGATGAGCCTTCAACTATTAAAATGCACTATTATAACCAACATTCTTTACGGTTAAGCATGTTTTCCACCTCTAGATTACACCTATACTACATAGACAACGTAATACACTTATATTTCACGCAGAATAATCCAAAACGAGGGCTTAACACCACATACTTTCACGCATTATTTCCAACACATCATACATACAAGCAAGGATCATTTCGCATATAAATTGAACATTCAGAAATAAAGACCTTCCAATAAACCACATGAATGCACGCGACACGACATCATTACCTTATGCGTATCTGTAAGTACATTCTTCCCGACTTTAATAAACTAGAATATACCATTTTATTCAACGTAGAAAACTGTTGAAAAACGTGAAGTAAATAAAACCCGTATCTTATCTTTCCCATCAAGTTCAACAATGAACTCCTCAAATATCCAGCACTATATACCTACCAGCCCAATGCAACGTATGGTGGTAACAAAATCATTGCAATTAATGTTCCTACAAAATTACGGTACTCTTTTTTTTTAATTTTTCTTTCATATTACATTTTAAATCGCATTTTTAAGAGAGAAAAACCTAATTGAGCTAATTTGAATTAAGGTTGGCGGTTTGCTTGAAAGAAAATACAATACATTGCGATATGAATTGTAGATATCAGAAGTAATTTTGGGAATTGTGATTAAAATTTAATTATTTTTCAAATCCTTTTGATGCATTCCTGATCTTCGAGGATTCCTCTTGTGGCCCGTAGTTTGTGGATCACCGTATACACATATTTAATTAATTTCAAGCAGAAATTTCGCGATAACTATTCGTTTCTCAAAAAATGTACATGACCTATTTTAATGAGCTGATTTTTTTGTATTGATTTTGTACAGACAAAAAAATCTCGTCCATTTTATAGTTTTCAAATGTTAAATTTTTGCAATTTTCAAAAATACGGAGAGTTCAACGAAAATGAGACTTGCACCATTCCTTTAAACGTTTCTTGTTTTATCCGTGAAAAAAAAAATTGAAGCGGTTTTTAGAAAAAAAATAAATTATTTTTTCTTCTTTTATTTTATCTTTATTTTATTTAGTTTTGAAATGTTAACTTTTTGCAAATTTTTGAAAAACACGGAGAATCACCCGAGTGGACATTTTGGAAAATTGAAACAGCATTTAATCACGCACACTAACGTCACATGCGATTTGTAATGACTTTTCACGTTAAACTCATTTATCCAAGTAAAGTGCAATAAAGCGGCAAATTAAATCAACTTTACCGGGATTGAAAGTTTCTTTTAGGACGTACGTAGAATAATTATGTATATATTAGGTGGCCACTTTTTAAGACGCAGACGCTTTATTTTGTTAAAGTAATCGTTTGCCGACTTCAAAAGTTGTTCTTCTGTGGAAATTACACTCCAGGGAATGAGTCCAGCTCTATTGCTCTGAAATGAAAGCAACCAGCTACCTCGTTCCCAGTTCCAGAAATATCACAAGCACATTTTTATACAGGAGGCTTACTTTCCCCAAGACAAAAAGGTCAACCTAAGAGTCACTGCTCGATAATCTCTATGAGATTACTTACAATATTTCTCAAGCTATTTTTCATATGAAGTACACGTGCAATCAAGAGGTCATGCATAGTTCACCTGAATGTTCCTAGGAATCTTAGTGAAGTAAAAATTCATTCAATGTGTGCATATATATATATATATATATATATATATATATATATATATATATATATATATATAATAAAACCACAGAAATCAAAGGTTGGGTTTCTCTGCATAAACGAGAAGCGGGATGTCTTCCAATGCATTGGGTAAATGATAACGAGTCGTTATTTAATATAGAATAAGAAATAACCCACCTACGAAGAAATAAAAGCGGCACAAAAGTGGGGGGGGGGGAATAAAAAGCACCTGTCGAGGCAAGAAACAACCTTCGCACATGTTGATACGGCCGGTGACAACTACTCTCCTTGGGAGTCCGGAAACGCACGATCCGGCGTTTCTAACAAAGAAAAGCCCAATAATAAGCGAAAACGGTTCGCTCAACGTTCCAACGGGTTGCCCGAAAGCCTGGCAGGGGGCGCGAATGCGCGTGGGTTGAGGGAGGGGGGGACGCGCTTGCGCCACCTGCTCCTGGGAAAGGTTGCGCGCTCCGGAAGCAAATGGGAAGTTCAGCGCGGAGAACCAAAGGTAAGTTCGAAAATGGTTAGGATTGAAACAAAAGAAGTGAATGGGATCCAGAAGAATAATTCAATAAATGAAGGAAACGGGGCAACATTGTGATAAGCTGCATTTGATAATTTGTATAAGCTTGCAAAAAAAGTTTTGTAAATAAAAATATTTTTCCGTTTTTACTAACATTTCTTAATGCTTCCTATACTCTTCTTACAGTTCTACAATCACATCTGAACAGTTTGGATCGTTATGACTTTTGGGAGAAAATATTGGAAGATCATGTTGGATGTCTCAAATGCGGGTTATCATCTTGTCTAGGCGCTTTCTAATCGGAACTTCGTATGAAATCATTCAATGCAAAGCTTTTTATTGCGTGAGAACTCTAACCAATCTCACTAGAATTCCTTGATATCTGGATGTTTCACCTTCATTACTCTGTGCCTACGAAATTCGATAACCAGTTTTGTGGAAATATCCTAATTTCTTTTGGTATCGAAGGCTTCCGCGGCCAGAGTCATGATTTAGGCTGTCCGGGTGACGCCGCGTCGAAGGCTGAGGCACCTCAGCCTTCGACGCGGCGTCACCCGGACAGCCTAGATCATCCTAATTTCTTTTCCTTTTCAGATTGTTCTCTACCAGAGACTTCGTGATATTATTGCAATACATGGTTATAAAAAGCCATCAATACTACCTACAATCTACCATCAATACTATCTACCTTGCATAACTATTACCCGTTGATATTGAAATTAATGATGATATAAAAGACTTTTACTGGAATTAGGGATTGCCCGGCATAACTAATGAACATTTTCAATTAGATTAACACATCAATACAATACATAGTATTTTTATTTATAATACAATATATTTATTAACTGCGGGGGTACTTGTTTGAAGTCGGTTACACAAAGCTCTGTAGAAAAACATTATCATGTGTTTCCATCTATTGTAATTCTAAAGTCTGATGTATGTTGTATGGAAGGAATAATAAATTAATAATGTTACCCTACTTCTCTTTTGGATGGATATTCTGAAATATTCCACCCTATAGAGGCTGCAATCTCAGGTACTGATAGTGCGCCAGGAGTGTTTCTCCGCACTGAGCCGAGTCAGGGCTTCGTATTAAAAATTGCATGTTGGTAGAAACCAGATCACTGCGGAACATGTGAAGGAGACAACACTCACAGCATCTGTAATGATTGTGGTGAGTACGCAATTTACTTTTGACAAGCTGCAGCTAGTGCTACCAACATATTTTTTTTGCCATCAGTCTCATCAGCAAGGTGCCACTGTGGAGAGTCTTTCCTTTGACTCCCAAGTATTTGGCTGGTTGGTTAATGTAAAATAAAAATACACTGACGTTATGTTATAGTTTTTTGTTGTTGTTTTTTGTTTCTGTAGATATATTATATTTAGGCTATACGATATTTCTTGGTATAACATTTTTTAAACCAGGCCAAAAACGCAAAAAGAAGATACAATGAACTTTACTGACGTGAAATTTGCTTCAGTTGCTACTCCCAAAAAGTAAGGTATATTATATTGGTTTTGCTTTAAGGTATATAATATATCGTTTCATTCCAAGGGTTCTTCTTTTGAAACTTGATCAAAAAAGGTTTATACAGGAAATGAAATATCGCTAATTTTATTTGCATTTTGAAATGCGTATTTCAGAATTTTTAGGTCATGCATATTCAGTCATGCAGTCCTCTCCATAATTACAACTTTAACAATTGATATTTGTATTATACTAATAAAATATATATCATATTTCTCTACACACAATGTCGAAGGCATGTGACTAAAGTCAGTTCCGTGTAATTCAAACGCAAAGCCCGCCGCCTTCATCCCTTCCCTCGGCACTAAGTGTGTGCGTGGATCCCGCGTTGAAAACAATAGGAAAATTTGGAGACTGGGGCAGTTCCACAAAATACCAATGAGAAACAACTTTAATGCAAAGATATTAAAGGAGGAGGATAGCGCTACAATGGACGTGTCGATAAAAATGCTCGTAACAGCGCCACATGTGCTAATCAAGGTCATGCATTACAAAGCGATTGATAAGATGGCACGTGTCACACCCGTCACTAATGCGATGCGTCAGCAACAGAACTGTAATTTGATGGAGTGGCGGAATTCAAAGATAGCAAATCGAAGGGTACTGGTGTCTTCTCTACAGCATTTGCAATTATCAATACTATGAACTAAAACAGACAAATATATTCCATCTAAGTACACCACTATCATTTCCATAGCCTTTTCACAGAATATTTAAAAATGGAGGTACACAAACAAAATAATCTTCATGGAATATTCTGATCAACCCTGTCGTTACGTGAACCACATAGCTATATTAATGAGTGACGAATGCATAACTCAAGAAAAATAACATTTTTGTCCCAATTGCAAGACAAAGTGGGAAACTCAATCATGAGAGAAAAAGCTTTCAATCGACAAAATTCAGTACTACTAAATAATTTTACAGTTACAATAAGTAGAACAGTGTTTTCTGCATCTCAAATTAGATTGTATTGAACAAATTAGTTTGTACTGACGGAAGGAAAAGGGGAAGAGAGTAGGAAAATACTAACGTAAGAAATGTTTTCATTCTATTTTTACTCTGAATTAAACGACTCTTGAGACAACGGACATACGCATCCAAAAAAGTAACTCTTTACGCGCGTAGCTTCTCCCTCCTGGGTACAAAGGGAGGACGACCTCCCCAAACAAGTGCTGTCAAGTCACAGCGGACAAAAAACATGTCCCCTATTCTTCAACGAATGTACATAATAACGAGATCTATACCGGTGAGACGTGCTTTTATTCATCTCACTTGCACAACCCTACACAAGCACGGCGAAAAACCACTCTTCAGATGCACTCTGAAAAAGCACAGAAGATAGACGTAGTGAAGAAACTCCGGCGACTTGTACTGACTGTGAGTATTAAACAATATTTCGACGATATTTTTCGACAGGACTAAAGAAAGGCTAATTAGGCGTTTTTTTTTTGTTGTTTTTTTTACTAGTGCATTTCTCAATGCTTGAAAAAATACATTCAATGCAAAAGTTTGCATTTCAGAAACATATGTACACTCCAAAAACATGTAAATTGTTTATTATTTACAAAAGAAACTAATTGTTTACAAAGAAAAATTAACATAAAAATATATAAGCAATTGAATTGAGTAAATTGGATCTTCAATTTGCATCCGTGTCAGCTAGTTATCCATATGTTCTACATCCAAAAATGCCTAAGAAGCTACAACGTCCGTCAGGAACGATGTACGCATTCTACCGGCAAACGTCCATTTGCTACTACGGACGACGACGTCAGTGCAATGCGCCAGTGTGTCCCGACCCGTATGCGTCCCATCTTTGAAACTTTGCACCTTTCCGTCTTTGTACAAAGAAAATTTGTCCGCCGTCTCTTCGTGCCTGCGCACCCCAAAACACAAGGGAGAGGGCAACAATATTTCTGGGACTCTCTGTGCCCCCTTTTCCATTAAACAGTTTGCCTACATACGTAATATTTCACTACCAAATAAATAAAACATGCAAGGGGCAAGGTTGTCAGATGGTTTGGAGAGTTCTTCCCAAGTGAGTTTTATTTTCCAAAGTGTTAACTTAAAAAAAATGAGGGGAAAAAGAATTGATCATACACGGAAATAAAATGTTTCAATATGCAGGGCAACTGGGCCTCTTTCGAATTGTTTTTTTTTTTTTTCTGGGGGGGGGACACCTGCCCCCCCCCTGCGCATGCAATCCTATGTAAGCAGATTGTTCGTCCACTGAGTCGAATAACTTTCTAATATCATTTTGATAAAAATTCGTGCACTGTCTGAAATAACGTCCTCGTTAACCAGAAGGCGTCCTGGCGCACTGGACTGCCGCGTCGTTGCGTGAAGACGCCGCGCCGCGTTCTTTGTCTGCGAGGGAAGCACCGCCGCGCCGGCCGGAAGGGGAAAGGAGGGGGAGGGGAGGGGAGGGGAGGCGGGTGGCTGTTCTCACGGCGGCTGTGAGACGGAACCGCCCCGCCGACTCCCATATGGCCGCCCGCGGCCGCTTGCTTGCTGCGCACGCACCCACCCTCGCGCGCTACGAGAAATGCCCTGCGACGGCAATGGCATTGGGGCGTTGGGGGTGGCGGTTGCGGTACCACTGGTTGGGGGGTATTGGAGGTGGCAATGGCGGGGACATTTTCAGTAGTGGAGACGCAGGCAGCGACGATGGCGGTGAAGGCGGAGCAACGGTTGTGGGGGTGGAACAAGGGGCTAGTGACGAAGCCTCCGTGAGCACACTATCTTCCCTGTCCTGGGACGTTTTCCTTGAAACGTCTACACTAAACCTACATGCTCCAGGTTAAGACGGGACTTGAAGCATGGCGTAGCTTACAGCAATCGTCAGCAGTATCTCGACCACTCTGTACCATTTTTAAGCATCTGTGCATGCGCAGAAATCTGATATTGCTGTCGATTGTTGCGCATTACGTCTCTAGTAATATCGATCACTACATCGTTCTGTGGTTATCGATACCATACTTATCATTGAAGAATAGTTATCATCTCCAGACTGATCTAGTGCAGCGAAACAGGCCGCCTCGTTTGTACCAGGTTGTCATTAGCTTCAGTGAATAATTGGGGGAAAATGTCAATACCTGGATGGTTGTTAGTAATATTAAAACCACAGAAACCGATCTGGATGGCCGAGGTGCCTAAGAGCGTGTACCGACTCACGACTCAGCGCTCCGGTCCCAAGGCTCAGGGGTTCGAGCCCCGCCTTGGACTTGGCTGTTTGCTCGTCTCTCTTGTAGGTGTAGTCGGGAAGGGCCACGCATTCTACTGACCCCATATCAGGGGTCTGCAACTGTGTTGGTGACTAGTATGTCGTCAAATGTGCGTCCCATCAGGACGTAAAGGGTAATGGAATAATACTATATGCAACTATGATTTCGCAAACTATAATGCAATTTGGATATTACATTTTTAATTCGTCAAACTATTCACCAAACAAACTATCGACCAAGTACATAGTGTGGGTGCACAGTGTGGGTACTCACGAAAAGTCTCAATGCAGTGTTATAGATATGCGCATCGTACTTCAAAACAAAAACTTGTTTCCAACACTTAACGTTGCTATAAAGAGACCCGTATACTTTCTATTGTTGAAGAAACATTGCGGCGGAGGCTGATTTGCAATAACCACAATCCAAGTACGCAAACCCGGCACACTTATCTTTGAGGGATCATTTCGTTCTTTACACGAGGGCGACCGTAGGCAACTGGGATTCAAATGACGGTTGATCCATGGATAACAGACGGGGTTGGAGTTTGTAAATCGACAAGATAGACGATATTTGTAACCAACCGAGTCTGTTATTTGTGTCATCGGCCGTGTGTCGCTAATACTTTGGTAATTAGATGTTTTGCTAAAAAAAGCACATATAGAAACAAGAAAAACCATTCTTTGAATAAGTCTATATCTTTAGCTTTAACTCCTTTGCTTCGACTGTTCTTAACGAGCGGTGGGCTGTTGAAGATTTAACAGACGACGGACGATAAGAGTGGCTTTCCATTCTTTTTCGGTTACAACAGCAGAATATTACGAAAAAAATACATAAAAGATGTTTACTCCGACACGAAGTGCTCCGATTGGCCGATGCATACCCGAAGGGACAGTTCGGGTGTGCAGGTCGCGAGCAGTTATCAAACGCAGCCATTCCTAGCACCACGCGCCACTGCCCCCTCGCCCCTGACGGCCGCGAACTCATTATCCGCCCTCGGCCCTCAAGGTCAGCGCTGTCGCCGGCAGCGCCGCATGGCGTACAATTAGCGGTCTCGTGTCCAACCGCTCAACATCCATCTTCACGCGAAATTTCTTCAGAGCATTTCAAGATCACCTTCTAATAAATAATCGCGCCAACCTCAAGGGACACATCCGAATAACGATCCTTAAGTATGTGGACCGTTCGTTTAGGTACTAGTCGGCCTCGTTCTTAAGATCAAGAATTAGATTTTTCAGGGTCTTCCTCGTTCATCCTCGAATTACTTGGCATTACGGAAAAGGAATTTCCCATTATTCACAAGTTTCTCCTCGCACCTTTCCAGGCACCTGGGTCTCATCCATTCACGGTAGTCAGCCTCCCTAATTTTGCAATATTGATACTAAATCAGAATGCATTGTCAACAACACTTCAAGCACATAAATAGTGTAGTACTTCAGAAATGTGGCATTCTAATTCTTATTATAGAAAGGTACTAAAAGTCCTTCGTTTCTTTTCTTAACAATACTGGCTCAATATTTTAGGTATTTATTCCAGTCTGAAGTTGGGAACTGCGAAGCCCGAAGTTGATCGTCCCTGTTGCACACAATACACCAGTTGAAAATCGCATCACCCGTCACGGGAGAACCTGTACGCAGCGGTCGTTGTGCGGACTGGCCATGAGGGGACTAGAAATTCTCGCCACCCGTGCCCCCGCCTCTCTCGGGAATAGGCGGGGCGGTGAAGACCACTGGTCACGCGGCGTACAGCGTCTTACACGCTGAATCACTCAGGTTTTTTCTCCAGCTTCCAACCGACCTCACGACGACAAAAGGTTCGTTGACAAAGAAGTTCGCAAGCAAGTGCTCGAGACGACACGGAGCATCTTGTGGCCGAGCACGTACACGGTATACCACCCAAACACGTTCGGTTTCTGCACAGGCAAGCAATGATTCTGTCAGAATATATTCAGTTTGAACCATTGTTGAGCGAAAGGAACTCTGCAAGAATGAAACAGAAAGGTTTGAAACTTTCAGTTCCCAGCGAACACTAGTTTCCATTCCCCCTATGCCACAAATAAACCCTAGTCTGTTTTCTCTCATTCCAAACCTTCGGATTGTACACAATTTTTTGCATTTTATGAGGCAGGAAAAACAAGACAGTTTCATCATTTGGTGCAACATATGATAGCACTCAACGTTGATAGTTGCTCTCCGAATCAAAACAAAATGAATATGACTGGATAACAGTACCAAGGGGATAGGGAAGACTTAGACGAAAACTCTCAACAAGAAATTCTCAAAATTCTCTTACTATTAAAGTGTTTTCCCCCTCTCTTTTTCCCCCTATTAGACAGAACTTCGGAATTTACATTGGTTCAGTATTTGCAACTACTATTAGTGCAACTACTATTATTAATAGTGCGCAATACTTTCTCGTAATAATATACTACTAATATTATACCACCAAGGCGCTGCAAAGGTTTTTTAACTAGCATTTTTTTCCGCACAGAGCTTCGAACTCAGGTCTTCTGAGTGAAGTCGCTGTGGACCTACCCACACCACGCCAGCTGCTCTGACGTACAACTCCGGTCGGCGCTGTAACATCTAATTGTGTCAACCCAATATTTCCAGCAGCCTCGTGGCTAGCTCTTTGTCAGCGTGCTCGCTTTCCACTACGCAGCCTCGGGTTCGATTCCGTCGCGGTAAGACTATAGAGTGCATTTTCCTTGTAATGTCCCAGTATATGTTGCTGTGTGACGATGAGAAAATTCACTTCCGTGGTTGCCTGAATACAGCGTGCCTGAATGTACGCGCTAACAACGAATATCCCCCATGGCCGCGAGGCAGAGGCCTGAGCCCGTTCACGGGCTGTCGCGCCAAATACATACAAACAATATTCCCAATACGCAATTTTCGAAAATTCAGACATCAGCGATATTGAGACCTCCGCCATTTTTTTAGCGCCTTTTGTTTCATATGTGGGAAAATATTGGAGCCGATTTTGAGAGAACAATGTTTTTATAATTTGCATTCGTTTTAACCAGATATTGCCCGAAACTTATTAGTTTCTTCAGAAATTCGAATATAACCTTTTTAAAGAGCAGTTTTTTTAGAACAGATTTTGTTTGAAGCAAAAATCTCTATCTTGAATTTTGTAGTTTTGAAATGTTAACATCTTGCAATTCTCGAAAATAAAGTTAGTTAGCGGAAAATGGGACCAGCACTATATTAGTACCGTCGTTTAATAAATACGAGAAAATTTAAAGAAAAAATTTGGAGCGGTTTTTAGAAATAAGTTTTAAAAAATTAAAATTACCTATATTACACATAAAATTACGCGAAAACTACCCATATTTTCGAGAAATTGAACATGATCTTATTTCAAGATGACTTAAATAGATTTCATCAAGGAAAAAAATATTGTAGTTGAAGGAAGAGGCAGAAAAAATAGCACTTTCGCAATTATCGAAAAATCAGCGATTTCAAAGTGAGACATGCACCGCTCTTATGCATTCTTTGTCGCTATTAAAGGACAAAGTTTAATAACAAAAAGGTGGGGCCATTTTTGAGAAATTTTTGAAAATGCCTGAGGCTCGAAGTAAAGCACCTGCCTCCCCCCCCCCCATCTTTGTCGTAGCTCCATCAGCCTCGGGCCTCGCCACCGGGCGACGGTGGCCGAGTCGAGTTCCCTCACCTCAGTGCCAGCGCAGCAGCAGGCGCGAGCGCGCGGCAACGTGGCCAGGCGGCCGAACCGGCAACGCCGCATCACCACCGCGCTAACGACTCCCGCGAGAGAGTTCCGGGAGGGAGACGGAGGCGGAGCGGCGAGAGGCGTTTGTTATAAAATTCGCACAGCCAGCGGCCCGTGGCGGCGCTGCTCGCGGTTCCACGACGGCAGCCACCCGCGGGGCGGCGCGGCGCAGGCCTCCGGCTGCGAAGACCGTTCTCTCTCCGCGCGATGCACGCGCCAACCCCTGCCAACCCTTGCAATCATCTCCACTGCAGGTCGACGGCTCCCCCATCGCGAACGAACATGAAGGAATCGGTCAACTTCCATTGCCAACATCACAAGTCTTATTAATGACCTCAAACTTTTAAGGAGAGTTGACACCTCACAGAGTGTGGTCAATATCCTGAGGGAGATCCGGCCTTCAGCAAACGAGTTCCAGATAAAACACCCTCGAGTCTTAGGTATTTTCAAACGCATCTTTTTTTCTATATACTTAAAAGGCGACATTCTTCTGAACTATTAAACACAATGCCCTCGTTAATACCTTTCTTTCACCGATCCCGGGGTCGTGGAGACTATTCGTTGCGATAAAGAATAAGACATGCACGAAGAAGAAAATCTACAGAAAATTCAATTCCCTGAAGATTTGAGTATGATGCGTAAGTATTTGTTTCACACACTTGTTCCACTGTACGTAACATTCTACAATGCAGCAACTGTCAACAGAACAACACAAACACTTTGCAAAACAGCCCGCTCTTACACAAGAATTACATATCGTATAATGTTCGATATTAATATAGTGACGTGTGACAGATTTTCAGCTGAGGCGGTTTTCAAATCGTGAGTTTCAATACCAAAACGTAGTCGCAAGACAGCACCTGAATGAATAACCGTATCTAGCTGATGATTTGCCACACGTCTCTGTATTTCAAACGGAAAATGTGAACTATAAATTTGATTAAAATAATTATTAATTAAAAATAATTCAACATTATCAGGGTTGTTTTCGAAAATGAGCTGCACCGAAATACAAGCTTGGCGAAAGACTTGCAACTATATCCACTTTGCTTCCTTATGAAACCACGCGCTTTCCAGCAACACAAAGTCAACACGCACGCGACCGCGCCGCGCCGCCCAAAACAAAGCCACGGCTGCGCAGTGACGCGCGCAAAGGCACGCCACGTCACGTGACGAGAAGTGACGAACGCCGCAGCCCATCCCCCCCCCTCCGTCCCGGGCTCCTCGCGCTGCCGGAGGCCAAGGCACCGCGCGGAAGGTTTTTTGTTGCTTTTGAAACACCTTGATTTCGCAGTATGCTCCTTTACACCTAGCAATAAAAGCTTTAAATAACATTTACATGTTGGACACTTCACAAGATTGAACGCGTTAAAAGTTACGTACAATTATGAAGAAAGATCGCGTAGAGAAGTTATGTAGAAGAATGAGAAAGAACGCGTAGAAAAGTTGTTATGTATTTACTTATGTAAACGAAACTAAATTGTAAATAAACTTCATTTACTAACTAACATTTGAGTCGGCTCCGTGGCCGAGATCACTGAGGCAATAGTGCCGTAGCAATCTCATAATTAGATAGTCATAATTATTAATGCATTTCGTTGTCAGAAAGTAAAACGTATGTATAAGGTTTTTTACTTCATGACAGATGTGCGACATCACAACTTATACTTGGGTTTTCATAAACTGGCACTTGACGTAAAACAGCTGTTGACGGTTTCGTCCAATCGGGAGCTAAAACCTCACCACAGTGATTGTGATGACGTTCCAGCTCTTGATTGGATGGCACCGTAACAGCTGATTTACGTCAAGTGCCAGTTTATAAAATCCCAAGTATAGTTGTGTTAACGCGCATGCACGCGTGAATCACGAGTATTTGATTTCTAATGCAATGCATATCTTCAACTGGTTGACTCCTCGTATCATGTAACATCCACCAACTGAAGATTCACCTCTCAATGACTAGTGAAAGCGCGAGCATCATGTTCGTGTGTGGGTGCAGCCCACCCCTGAACGGATCGCGCTGCGAGCTCATGCCAGGGGTGGCTGCCGCTGCCGCTGCCGGCCGCACTCGCGAGGACGGGAGGGGAAGGTAGGGAGGAGTTTGTGGAGCACAAGCAGCGAGACCATGATGGGCTGGGAGGCGGTGCAGACCCGGAGGCCGTCTCCCCGGAGGGGGCGCTGGGCGGGAAGAAAAAGAGGTTGGGCGGGGCGTGACGGGACGGGACAGAGGAAGGTCTCGAGACTCAAATTCTGCGTGCGCGCAGGCGGCCACTGCGCTTCGAACGCTTGTCTGCGAGAACATTTACATCATCAGCCCCACAAGAACAGACAATTCGACCACCGACACCCAGAATGCAACAAATGCTTACAAACAAACCGCAATGTATTCACAATTCATTGCAATTTAGTTTTAAGGGAATCGTTGAGGAAACCGAGGTCTTCCATAATCGAGAACAACACTAACCTTATTCATGTCTACCGACCCCGCCCATTAACCTCGTTATCTTAGAGCCGATACTGCAGCAAAAGGAATGTCATTTACGTGCTCATTTGTGTTTTCAGCAGACCATTCTCATCTCGTGCAATATTTCTATAGTTCAATAACCCTATAAATAAGCTTGAAATATGCGAGGATACAATTCTGTCTAATGATTCGGAGTCGGCGAAAATGCAGTATCAGTTGTATTCAAAATTATGAATGAATACGACAGAGCATTTTCTACATTTAATGTCGTAACACTTCAAAGCGATCAATCGTAAAATATGACATAATACCATCGAAAGAAAGACTCGTCTTCCCGGTACTCGAATCCCAACCGAGCGCCCAGCAGATCCCGACCTCTGCAGGCTGCACTGCAGTCCGTAACGCTACCACACCCACAAAAAACTCTTTTTTAATTGTCATGTTAATGATCACATTTATTTTATGTAACTTCAGCAGATCATTTTTTCAAAGCAAAAACAGTGCTGCGCTTTGCATATTTTTCATTTAACAATTTTTGCAAATCGATTTTGTCGGTCTCGTTGCTATAAACATGTAAAATTGCAATACTGATGAGTCGATCTTGCAATATAGTTGGTCGCCTATACGTTTTCATTCGATACAATATCGAGAAACTGCGTTCATTTCTGGAATTTGACGTTTATGGAATATTTCTCTCAGCGGAAATTCCGTGTGGGTATAGCTACCCACTTTATCCGCAAGACGTGTCCCCCACCCCCACCCAGAAGTAGCTTGGTGGCGCTCGAAGAAGTGGGCCATCGCCTTGAATGCTGGCGCCGGCGGTCGCCACACAGAGCACGTCTGCTGCGCCCCGCCCCGCCCCCTACCCCGCGGGCAGCGCCCAGCCGCCCCGCGCCCCGCATCCGGAGCACCGAAATAGCCGGTCGCCTGTCCCACCCGGCCCCTCCCTCCTCCGAGGCGGTGGCGGCGGCGACGGCGGCGGCGACGACGACGACGACGCAAGAATGGACTGCAACGTTCCGCGGGGAACTGCTCAATGGAGCACTACTCGCCCGGTAACTGGCGATTCCACAATGTACGAGGGTTTGCCAATAAGTATTTGCCCTTCGATGATTTCTTAGCGATGTCACATTCTTCTCCGTAAGATGCGATAATAATGAAGTACTGATTCTACATTAAACTATTAGTATTATAAAATATATGTTTTAAATAACGCCACAAACTGGATCGCACTCTCACATACTGTGGACGAGCGTACGTCCGAATACAGTTACTATCTGTACAAGAAGCATACAAATGAAATGGGCAGCATCACAAGAAGTGGTTATTAGAAGTGATTTTAAAGCTTTTTCTTCTTCTTGTAGTTCTTCTTTTCCTGCTGTCTGTGTCCCTTGAAATCGTACTGAAGCAGGATTTCATGGTACTCTCAGAAATGTCTTTGATCTTACCCAGTCTTACCCTAATTTTCGTCGTTTATCTGAACTAGTATGGAGATGAATATTGTTGAAGGTGTGAGGACGACAACCGAGAGAAAAAAACAAAATCCTCAGAAAAAGCACAGCAGCAGTGAAATGAAATGAGCGAAAAAGAAAACAACAGCACCGCAGTGGCTCTTAAAATTCTAATTGCTTCACGCAAGCGTCGCTCGTCAGACACATTAAAATTTAATCGCCTTTTTGTCATGTGAGTCTTATCACAAGACCTTTGTACACGTCAAAGCAAAGAATCAATTACAGTTTTATACTCATAAAATCCTCAGTATTTCACGGTCGGAGTCATAATATATGAGTTTCTGACGCATCACTTCATGCATATGAAGTTGCATTCCTTTCGTTTACCTCCACGAAAGAAGGTAGGTTAAATAAAATTTGCACATATTCCTTCCAATTCCTTTGTTTGGACAGAATAAAATAAATTTTCTTTTATTGAGAAGACGCATAACCCCACGAGCCTAATCAAATCTATAGCACCTCCGAAACCGCTACCCCATAACTCAGCCGGCGTGACGTGGCGATAGGCATTTTCAGTCGATGTCTTAGATGATTTTCTTCTGTCAAATGCCTGGAAACAAAAGGTTATTTTCTTATAAGAGAACAGAGCACTCAGTTCGCTGTTGGTACGTGTAATTTTTGTTTCTTCAGGCGAATACTGCATCAGGCGCCCTGCACCTGCGACCGCTGCGCCGGGCCGGGCCAGGCCGGGCCGCACCGCGCCGCGCCGCGCCCGTCGCGTGGCATTTCGATCGCCTGCACCTCCGCCGCTTTCTCTCCGACGCGCTCGCCCGCGACCGCTCCCGCCCCCCGCCCCCCACCGCCAGCGCGTTTCTACAGCTTTCTACCGCTCCCACACAAGCCCCCGCGCCTTTCGCGCGCGGCGCTGCCGGCAGGCGCTCCTCAGTAACGCCCCTGGTGCATCGCGAGGAGGGACCGGCACTAGGTTTGCCTCCTCCAACGGTAAGCACTATCGATCTTCTGCTCATGCGCAGTACAAGTTTCGCATCACTTTAGTGCATCTGCGCATGCGCAGAAGATCGAAAGTGCTTACCGCTCGAGGTGGCAGAAACTCCGTAATGTCCCTGGCGATTTAGCGCAAAATATGAATCGACTTGCGCTAAGCGTCGAACTGAAAAAATTCACCGTCACGTTGTCTCGTTTCCCTTCAGTTGATATTTTGGCAATTTTGATAGGCTCTTAGCAATGATTGGATGACTCCTTGACTTTGTCGAACCGCGACGCGCAGACAGGAAATGACATGAGACTCTCTGTGTTGACGGAGATCAGAGAGAGATGTTTTTAGTTTAGGAAGATGCAGCTGCGCATGCGGAGAACGCAGGCCGGCGATGCGTCAGAGGGGCATTTCCGAATTCAACCGCCAATTGTTTCCTATAGTTTTGGGTTTGACTACTCGAGGGCAAGGGCCAGAGTTCGATCTTCGGCCCACAGAGCCTTTGATTGATTGATTCGTGTTTCCGGGCGCTTCAAATACTCAGGTCATTAGTCCCGTAAGTGTAGTGTGTGTTTTTTCTCGGGAGGTGGCGATGATCTTTTCCCCGCTGGATGGCGAGATCTGCCGCCGACCTACCGTCGACTACTACCGAAGGTTTACCCCTCAACCAGGTATCTCGCACCAGCGGGGCACCTCCCGACAGGGTCTCCCGCATGTGTGGTAGTGTAGTGCTTGTTAGTGTAAGAGGAGAAGATAGGACACGGAAGAGCGAGGAAAGATCGCGCGCGGTCCGTGGCCCGGTTGTTAGGGTACTGCTCCGGCATTCGCCAGGTGTTGATCGGAGAAACCAAGAAAGCCGACCGCTAGAATTCTCCACCAGACAGCTACTGAATTCGACCTAGCTGACAAGCTAGTGTCGAAAATCCTCGGGACTCGAACCTGGGACCTCCCGGTCAGAGGGACTGCAGTGACATTAGGTTGATGCACTGAGCCATCTCTTCCGGCGAGTCTTTGTTTCCAGCCAGATTGCACTCGCCAACCAACAGCGAAGGCGCAAATGCATTAATTCTCGCGGAAGCAGAGAAACGGCGTGTTGGTCTCTCTGGACGCTGCCGCGCGTTGCCGGCGAGGATAAGAGCGACAGGGCTTTTTGTTTATGTAAATACACGTCAAAACTTGCTGCAGGTTCTCCTGTCAGGCTGATGTAATGGCAGATGTTTTAAAAGGGTAAAGTCGGTGTTCAAAAGTATCACAGTGTGAGTAGCTTATAGCGGAGTGTTTGTTGTTGTTTTTTTTCCTTCATAGAGATGGTGGCGACACTCCCTGTCTGTCAAAATTGTTAATAAGGCAACAGCCTTTTTGTAATTCGCCTTCCCTTGGTGTAACTCCTCAGACAGGCTGGTAGTTTTGGTTGCCAATAATTTATTCAATATCAATCATTTCCGACCAAACTTATTAGAAATTCGTGCATTAGTATAGGGTAAGGTACTTTCCCTTGTACATATGTAAATATCTGAATGTGATAGTATATTGCTGAAATTGTAAATTAGTGTAATTATTTTCATTTCCAAGGCACACTTCCAAGCATCACGAGTTATTTTCAGTTCAACAACAGCTACGAGAGGTAGCAGAGAAACATAAAATTTTGTTTTTTATCAATTTCTTGAAATTAAAACTATTATTATGTGAACATTTCTCTGTGTACTCATCCCGACTATTCTTGCCCACGAGTTTCTTTGTTAATTCACAACACATTCTCTCGTGCCAATCCCTATACTCATAGGGATGTGACATATCATCTGCTTTTGAACATCAATATTGCTGTAAGTATTTTAGTAATCTCTAACATCAGTGATCAGAAGCAAGGGGGAAGTGATTTCCTGTCACGTCGGTCATCTTTATTCAATTATGAGATTTTGTTGCCCAAACAGTAAAAAAAATTGCAGAACAATTCAGAAAAGTTTTTTTTAAGTATCTTATTGAATAATACAAAAAAAAATCCACATTTGTAGACAAAAATTCGACTGACTTATTTTTCACTCTTGGCAACTTTGTTCTTGAGAAAGTTCAAAATGTTTATGTGAAAATTGAGGTAGATTATTATATTTTTTATTTCAAAAATAAAATATCAAACAAGTAAAAATATCAAAGTTATGAAAACGTCCCCCCCTTTCTTCTAGGCGACAGGCAGGCTCAAGGGCGCGCGCTCGGCCTGGGGACAGAGATGTGACAGGGAAGGAATGATCGCGCGCTTCCGCGGCCCGTATTCTGAGATGCTGCTCCGGCATTGACCTGGAAGGGATCGGGGGAAACCACTGATCAGAGCAGTCGGCCGCCAAATTTGATCGGGCTCACGCCACAAACTCACGGAACGTGAGTCGAACGCATCAGCCCAACTTCCGGCACCTGCGATTTCCGCGCCCTCCCCACCCCCAGTGCGTTCGAGCCAACGCGTTGTCTTAGAGCGTCACCCGCGGTGTCGGCAGAGGCTTTGACTCGCAAAGCCAAAGTGGCATACTTCACAAAGTTGACGGACTGTCTGATTTTAGTAACTCAAAATGGGTTTACGATCCACTATTTTCCCTTCGCAGGATCGCCAACTGGATTTTCTATCCCATATAGTAGTGGACACGAACCACGACTTCTAAAACGCACTTTCTCAATACATTCTGCCATAAAGTACTATCATTCAATTTGAAGTAATAGTCGTTGATGAATATCTCCTAGATAAAAAAGTACTCATTATAATGCTCCGGGCGACTCTGACAACAATGAGTCAACTCATTCAATCGAAAAGTTAACCAACCTAATACAATGAGAGGATCGCAAATCACCAAGCCAATCTCTTATCTTTCATCCAAAAAGGGAAAGAAATGATGAAATACGACCGGGAAATCTCTAGTCGAACACAAGGCAGATCAGCAGCTAAATGAAGCAACTGTTACAAAAACATGCACTAAATCTGTAACCATGACGTAAGCACGATTATTCCCTCACTGTTGTAAATTTTATAATCAGATCTGATTATAAGAACAGCGCTGTTCCTCAAAAGCCTAATAGACACTGAAGTATTGCATTATCCCAATATACAAAGATCACTGCTCAATCAGCAATGGTATTCTCCATGTACACGTAGGTTAAGCGGTGAGGCATTCTGGCATTTACAACATACTTCAGGCTTTCACCAAACATCATATTCCCACGCTACCTCCTACAAACATATGAACACGAATGCACATTAAAAAAATGCAGGAAGTGGATAATACACGGAAACGTGTACGTGTCCTTAGAGTATGGGTGCAATAATAAATGTTTGGCTCCAAATGATCCTAGAAATGACTTATCTTCACAAGAGGAACTCACCGGCTATGACGAGTAGTATGTAGTGAATTGAGGATGGATTTCGATGTTCGGTTCTGTTGTGTGAGAAAATGGAGGATTACCTAATGTGTCACATGCACTCGTATTTTACGCAGTATATCCCCTATCATGGAATATATCACTGAGCCGTGTTTGTGATGAAGAAAACGTCTCAATTCATGACCTATTGCGAAGATTTATCATTTCCCGAATAATTATCTCCCGCAGGGGGCCCTGGAAGCCGGCTTCCTTGCGTCCGAACTGGTTCCTGGCGACCTTGTGGCGATGAAATGTGATATGCGAGTCACACTCCATTCAGACGTGCGTAGAAATCACAGGGCGTGACGAGCGCCGGCGACAAACACATCACGAAAACGAAGAGGTCATCGCCTCGTAACTAATTTTCCAAAGGGACGGGATGCGAAGTTAAAAGATACTTCGGAAGAATGTCTCGCGAGTTTCGACCTTAAATACGAAGCTAGAATGCCAAAATCGTTGTCTTTCCCAACTTCCTCGCAAGACGGGGAGAAGAAACCTCACGCCAAAAAAATAAACGATCTTTCGGAAAATTGTTCAGAAAAACTCAAAAGTGTACAGGGAGTTTAATAGTCACATTACAAAAAAACTGTCTCGCTTTCTGGGTAATTTCACTTATTAAAAAGATCAACTGTTAATTGTGAATTTGTGACTGTGACTAAGTCTTCACCTAATTGTAAACGTAATCCAAAGCCAAATGTTGAAAAGCAACACATTTTCTAGGATACAAACAGCAATGACGTACCATTACATTTTTCCTGTTTTGATGACTGAGACGATAACAGCAGGTATAAAGTATAAATAATATGCAAGAAAGTAAATACGTTTAGGCGTAACTCGCAAGGGTTACCCCGATTCCATGACAAAATAATAGCAAACGCAATCCAAATGTGACAAGAATTCCATGGAAGAAGAGTAATATTGAGAGATATAGAAATAACAGCTTCTGAAAGGGAAGTGTTATAAGAAAGTACATTATTCGATATCGCACATACTGAAAACGCATGTCATCACATTATCTGGCATGATTCGCACTTTCAATAGGAAAGCTATTGGCAACAAATCTGGGAAGCATAGACAAAAAGCCATCAATAAGCATTAAAATCTTGCATAAAATAAAGCTTGTCGCACGGACATTGCGCTCATTAGCATTTTCCTTGCACAACAACCCAGTCCATTGCACCGATCAGAGTTCAGGTAACAAAGTCAACAGCCACCTTTTCGTAGGTGAACGCAACAGAGGATTTGATTAAAATGCTTACTATTTTACAATCGTACTTCTTTTATCTAAAAGATTGAAAATAAATGTTATTCTGAAAAATTTGTTTACTCTTAATACTTCGCTATTATAAATTATATTTAAAAAATCCTAAACCTAGTGTGAAAGCTTTTATTAACTTCTAATACCTCAGAGGACGAGCTAGACGTTTCAAGAGTCGTGTCACAAGCAAGCTGTCTCCCCAGCAGCCCCATTACAAGGAAGTTCTAATAGAGTTTCTCGCAATGTCGCAATGCCCATTCAACATTGCATCACTAGTAGTATTGTACCTCCAGACATTCTAGTTATAAATATCTCAGTAAACTAACAAACTTTCGAAGGTACATTTGTAATCAAAGGGAGATGACGTTACTGCGGTTCTTCGCAGGTAACCTCAAGGTAGTCTGGCTTCTTCTGGATAAAAAATATAGCCAAACTCCATTTTGGAGTTGTGTCTCAAAATAGACCGTTCACAAGAAAACAATTTCCTTACTCAACATGCGTGGAGAAAGTCGCCTAGAAGTAAACACTAATTAGATACTTATGATGTAATCAGTAATCAGCGCGTGTGTATGTCTACAGCACCGTAACACCAATCAGGCCCAACGGACTCCACGTGAGTAATAATGGTTGTTTCACCAACGCCAAACCTTTTCATACGCTCGTGACGTTATTGTGCTTTGAAATTCTCCACACTACCCATTGCGATTAAAAAAACGACGTTTTAACGTTCTTTCATACATGTTATTTAGGTGATTTAAATTTTGTTGAAAGCAATCACAGTATCCGCCTGTTTCTCACAACAACAAAATTTATTAGACTACATTTATTTTCTTTAATTTGAGTTGAATATAAATTGGATCACATTTGCACCAATGTGTACGTTTCTGGGTTCGAAAGAATTCGTTAGAAAACTAATAGAAGCAGAACCCATTTCCACCTTTTTTTGGATACTCGGTGTTCATTTTGCAGCTGATTCACACCGCTTCAACAATTTAATATTTTTCTCTGTCGTTACTGTTTACTGCCACATTCCCGAAGTTTGTCTCAATTGAATACATGATGATGACCATAGTTACGACTCGATATTTGGTTTCTAAACGCTGTGAATAGTCAACAATGTACCTGCTGCACAATGAAACTGTACCATAACAACTATCATTACAAACAGCTGTAACCATGTAATACGAATACAGAGAGGTAGAAAATGGGCTATGAATCAATGAGCACTATACAGTAGTTTCCTTAGCAATCTCGAAATGGTTTGTGAATAATTTTTTTGGCTTCAGTTCACAAGCATTATTCCGAAGTATTGTAAAGTAGGGCTGTGTGATATAAGCCACGTTGATCTGAAGGTCTTGCTACAGCACCTACATTGCTAATTTTCAATAAAGAACTTCTTAAAAAAAACTTCTCAAGCAGAGACATTACTAGAATTTGACTGGTTTATCTTACAACACATGTATTGATACATACTATTATGAAATGAAAACTCTCTAAAATGAAGGAAAGTACTTAATTACGTTGTCATGTCTATCTATAATATGCTTAGGAAAGAGGACTGTTTATTATCAATTACAAGAAGCAGTTGACAAGCAGCTCCATAATTGTGCTACTGCTGAACAGGGAATTACCCCCAGTTCTGCATCAACAGATTGAGGACGGAAACACTATTTCGCAGGTTATGGGATAGGGAGAAAAGCAGGCGCAGATGAAACTCGCAATGCACTTGACACAGCAACATATCTTACCATTGTGCAGAACTCTGACACGAGGCGTCCTAGGCCCTTAACATTGAGTCTCAGTTTTCCTACGATATACGACTATTGTCTCTTACCGTAATCTACACAATGAGACCTTTATGGAGAGTACTCCCACTTCGTACAACAGTTGTCAGTACCGAGCGAAGTTGGGTTCCAGCCTAAATCTCGTTTCACTTCAAAAACAATGACGATTTACAAAGAGAGTTTCCTTTCTTGGTGTAGCTCAGAAGGGCCTGGGTCGTTCCAGCCGGAGGTCAGCGGTTGGCTTTCCACGGTAGCCGGAGAAGCTGGAAGAGCAGGGGCGCCGCGCCGGTGAAAGCTCCGCGTGGACCACTGACGTCAGCCACAGTCCTGGGGCTCAGGGACACAGACCGGCGCACTTTCTACGCAACGAACCCTCACTGCCTCCCAGGCTCTGAACTAATTCCAACTGTCGGACGGCACTGCACAAAACGATCTTTTTGCTATAATTGTGTCGTAAAGTGCGACCAGGTTAACTCGAATTTCACTTGCCACGATTTGTGACGCTCCCTTGTACTTCGTATCTAATCAACGAAAAACTATCGTGGATAATTCGAAGTTTACCTTCTTTAATTTGAAGTTTTTGTACACGGATCCTACACCTGTACACATAAAATATATGTAACTACAAGTTACATAAACAATCAGACATTTTTTGTAAAACTTAAATTTTACAAAATGAAAATGTTGCTACTGTGTAGTCGAGAGCATTGTAAGTGTAATCTGATTTTACATTTGAATTTTTTTTAATATACCCATATACAGCAGCCTTTTTTAAACATAACATTTTTCAATAAGTATTTAATTATTAAAAATAAGAACATATCAAGGATGTACAAATCGGGGGCTAAAATTAAACCAAAAAGGTGCAACTTCTCTAATTGGACTGTTTGGATAAAAACTGGTTGGTCCCTTCAGCTTCGAATTATCCACGACCTACTGTACATAAACCAGTAAATAATAATCTTCCATTTTAGTTTGGGTATTAGCACTATTAAAGACCATTATGTTCACGTTTATATTTGATTTACGATTGATGATTATCTCGCACATATAATAAGTTTGTGTTAACATTTCTCAAAATACATAAAAAGCAGATGATTCCAACGGGATCTACAACTCTCTCGGTCAGTACTTTGCAAATCAATGTTTCTTACAGCAAAACAAATTATGTGAAAAATTGAATTTAATGTGAAAAATGGAATTTAATTGTGACGTCCAGTTTCTCCCATGAACGCAAACGCCTACTATTTCTTCCAAATGCCCACACTTTTTAAAAGTGGACAATGACCAGTCTCATGTTGCCAGCATATACGCAAGCCCGAAATTTACCCCCTCCATCATCACGTAACTATTGTAAAGGAAACATTTTTCCACAAGCCCTTTGTGACAAACCGGAAGTGCCACTCCTTCAGCATAAGAATTAGCGGATTAAGCTACGAACTACGTGTTTGATAATATACAATGGTCCACGAACATTACGTCAGTTCTTTCACTGAAATGCACCAGACAAATTTTATCCTGCTTTGCTTCTAATTCGACCTAAAATTAACAATTATAAAAAGGATCAATCCTTTTTTCTCATAAGAATGTTGTTTCGGGTAGTATTCTCGTCAAGAGTTCTAACATAGACTAATTTCGAAGAAGAAAAAAGAAGCTGTAGTTATCGTCTTGCTGTTGCAGTAGCTATTTGCTCGAACATGAAATGATTATTCAAAAACAACATCCATTTTAAAAACCATTTTTCCATTCAGTAATTATTGTATTTTGTTGTGAACAGACAATGATTCAAATAGTCTCTGCAATAACGCGGAAAGGTACAAACGTTTTTCTGAGTTTACTCAATCGCTTGACAGTGTATGCTCGGATGGTCTCTTGCTTTGTACTGCCAGTCGCAAATGTACAGTTTTCCCTTCCTCTTCAATATTTCAACACTGCGTGTGAATGGAAATTCGGTTCATATGTAGTTACATATTCATTGGTTGTCTAATGCTGCACACCATACACGGGACAGACATAGAGATACCAAATAGTCATCTTGAATGATGTAAGGAAACGAAAACGTAATCACGGCTTGGAATGATTACCAGAAGGTCCATGCCAGTTTACCACAAGATTCGAATTGGAAGACCCTGGAGATCTATCGATTTCATCCAAGACTTACCGAGTTTTGCGAGGGTAATATGTGAAGTCATAGAGTACCAGGTTACTAATACACAGCGGAAAGGACGTAGTAGAAACAAGAAGTATTCAGATTAACAGGGGAATTTTTCAAGGAGATTCGCTATCCCCTCTGCCGTTTAGGATTAGTTTGATTCCTCTATCATCAAGACACTTGTCACATACTGACTTCGGTTATAGGCTCCCAGTATCACATTTGTTTTACATGGATGATCTTAAAGTGTTAGCTAAGAATGAAGCGTTTCTCTCCCAATTGTTGTCTGTCATCAATGATTTTAGCAATGACTTTTAGCATGAAATTTGGTCTTGACAAATGTGCATTAGTCAATTCAAAGAGAGGCAAAGTGACGTCACAGAGCACTGATATTTATATGCACACTATGGTCCAAGATCTTGAGCCAGGTAAAACTTCCAAATATCTGTGCACTGAAGAAAGTCAGACCATCTCGAGCGACAAGAGAGAATTCGCAGCAAGTGAAGAGTGACACTTGACCCGCAACCCGCTCTGAACTACAGGAATAAAATATCTACAAAAGATAGTTCGGCGGTGACTATAGCCGAGTCGAGTTTCGGACAAGAAGACTCGACTAAGCAAGAAATTTGAATCATGGATCGAAATAACAAACAAATGCTTTCAAAGTCGCCCACCATCGAGTTGATATACTACACTTCACTGGATCTGACTTTTTGCTTCACGTAAGGAAGGAGGAAGAGGCCCTAGGCAAATCGAAGCGCGTCGCACACCGCAATAGTACGGATGGGAAAGTACGTAGTTAGTAATTAACATGGCCCACTAATGAGGCTGGTCATTAAATCGGACCGAAGAATGAGAATCAAAGGCATTGTAAGCGTAGCAAGGAGCATTGCAAAGAAAACTATTAGAGACACCCAAAAAATACAGACACTGAACTTATGAACCTACTTAACATGGAGACACAAAAAATGTTAAAAAAAAATCGTGGAATGACATATCACTCCATGGACAATATTTAAAAACAATTGACAAGGTGCAAATCAATTTATCTGGCTTTAAAGGAGGGAATGAAGCCACAATCGGAAACAGTTGAAATAGCTGCCCAACATCAGGCGTTGAGAGCACGATATTGCGCCAAAGCGGTTCCCAAAATTTCCCGAGAAGATACATGTGGAGCGTAAGTGCACAGGTCATCCAGGTTGACCTCAGGTCAACCTCAGGTTGACAGGTACAACAATATAGGTTGACATGTAACAGCCATAGCAGCCCAGGAATTGTAAATATGTACATACGTATTAGACATATAAGTGATTCACTCTTGTAAATGGCTCCCGGAGTGCATTATATTACAATAGCAACCCAAGAATTGTAAATATTGTACATATATTAGATCAATAAGTGATTGACTCTTGTAATAGCTCACAATTGTATTTTATAAATGGAACCAACACTTGAAAATTATGATACCCACATCCATAGAAAAGACCAAAACATAACCTGCAAATTATAACGCCAAGGTGCAAACTAATGCACGAAACGTAGAGCTAATGAATTCTATTCATTTCTGAAGTCTACTCGACTGATCCTAGATCAATCTCACCCCAACCATCTAACTCTAAATAATAATAATAATAATAATAATAATAATAATAATAATAATAATAATGGCTTTAATTATACCCGAATTACTTATTTTTTTAATCCAAATTTTCAATTTAAACTGGGAAAAATAAGGCACTAAACGGAAATACAATGTTTTATCATGCACGGTTATTGGATCCTTTCAAAAACGTTCAGGGTACCACGCCCCCTCGCCCCCCTTTTCGCTCCCCACGTGTATGCATACATGGTAGTAATTTTCGTCCATACGTTATAGTACAACAACAAATTAAGGCAGAGAACTCAAGCTGCCGCCCCGTCGTCAAATAAAAATACAAAAGTGGATTCACGATAGCCTAATAATTCCACCTATCATTCAATGATTGTGACCTTGCATGACTCTGTACATATATCTAAGGGAATCGAAAGCTGAATTTGATTTTAATGAAATACCATGGTAGATGCGGCCCTGCCGAAGCGGTGCTCTTCTTTTCCACACGCGAGTCCGTCGTCTGCCGCGCGCCTCCTCACATCGAAGCACACACGCACACGCGTCGCAGCCACTCGAAGCACGCACTACACACTCTTTCGCTGGCGGACCACTGCAACGCGGCTCCGTGAGCCCAAAAGCCAGGCAGGCAGGGAGGCTTGCTGGCGCGCGGGGCGACTGCAGCGGCGGGAACACGTGGGGCGCGCGGCCTCCGACGCACAAAGGGCGACTGTTGTGGCCTGGGCGAGGGGGGCGAGGGGGGGCGAGGGGCGCGTCAGGTAGTGGCCAGGGGGTGGGGTCCAGGGCTCCGCGCGCCCCGGGGCGAGAGGGAGGCGCTGCGAAATGCTACTTCGCTGCGCAGCGCACGTGGAGCGAGAAGGAAAGTCGAAAGTTGATCGATTCAGGTGCGAAGGAATGCATCCCATACAAAATAAAGCTAGGATTTATACTATCTTTTTACAGAAACTATAACGCTTCCATTTTGCGAGCCGTACTAGGGAGCGAGTGTAAGAGAACTTTGGAGTACTCGCATTATCCGTCAGCGCCACATTAGCTTTTTAATATCTTTTTAAGGTGCTCATATACAATACGCAAATATTTCTTTACAATTAACAGTTAAGGAACATGCCAAAATCGCATGGCTTTCCAAACTATAAAAATTGTTTTAGATTTTGCCTTGCAAAATCTCAAAAGCACTACGGGCCAAAAATTAACTAGTATTACAGATCCTGGCGAAAGGAAAATTGCAAAATAGAAGCGACCACGCCACAGATTTACCACGCCTCAATTACATCATCATTAATTTGTATTTTCAACACGATACACACGTGTCTTCAACTCCCAAGGGGGAGTTGACTACAAATGATATGTCTACCAATACGTCTGTACGTCATATAAGTCTATAAATAATGTAACGCAAATTTGGAGTATTTTGAATCCCTCTTCACCCACCTGTGACGCGCGCTTGAAGACCTTCTAAACAATGAAGTAGCGCTTGGGACATCACCCATGTAACCCATTTTCACCCTAGTAAATACAAAAATTGAAACTGTAAAAACATCACAGTAAAAACTTTTGATATCCATTTTATTTGTGTTGCTTATTAAAATTTAACATAAGTGAAGGCAGAATTAGTTAGCGATGCTGACTGTACCTTACAATACGATTGGGGGCAAGTTGTGAGTGAAGGAAGCTTAGGCACGAAAATATTCGATAGCAAGCTGTGCTCACGCTTTCGAGGATGATGCATGTCTACTGCGACAATTTAAATGTTTTTTTGGAATAAGTTACTTATCAGTTTTGCAAATTTTCTTCGTAATCTTACACAATCAATAAAAAATTGACAAAAAACAATTCCATTTATTGTGGCAATTTACATCTAAGGACTTAATTTTATTTGTTTTTAAAACATATTAATTAGTTAACATTTTAATGTTTTAGTATAAATCTAAAATATATATTTTATCTAAATATTATTTCAGCGGAAGTTGAAAAATAAATATCAATGTTATGTAACAATAAACTAACCCCCTGCCTCAAACAACCTCCCCATCTCTTTAGAATTACGTAATTTACGGACGACTCCTAAAACAACGGCTACATCGGTGTCAAAAAGGAAAATAATTATTCTCCTGCACAGAGTGGAGTACCAAACATTCGGAATTACTACGGATCTCTCAGTTCATGGCGTTCACATTGTCACCTTGGTTTTGTCTTGGGACACCAAGAAATAATTACTATTAAAGAGATACATCACCTCATTAACATACCTTAATTATAGTACTAAAAACAACTATGTTCAAAAGACCGCTCCTAAGGCTCGAGCGTCAAGAAAGTTTAACAGTGATTCATCGGTTCCTGAAAGAGTTCTTGCATCACCCCCCTTAATGACAACGACGTCTAGGATTACTGCACATTTAGCGGAGAGGAACACATGAAAATGAAACGACTCCAGTATACAAAAGGGTTTTTTTTTTAGATCGGCTATAATCAGGTTTTCAAATAAATTCCAAAAGTATAATGTTTGTTTCGTATCAATCATTACAGGTTAACACAGAAAGCAAGCAGTCTGCGTAAGCCATACTACAGAATAAACTATAAGGGAAACTCACTTTGAACATTAACATTAGGAATCTGAAAGAAATTCCCGAAATTACGAAAATATGAATACAGGTGAAGTTCGTTTGCCAATTAACAGCTTCAGAAAAAATTAAATAAAAAATGAACTTGTGGCAATAATTCAGAAGAAAAGTCTGAAAATTCTTCGCAAAAAGAGAGCAGAAAAGTTATTCGCGAGAGACTCTGCTTTCCTACTTGCGACATCTCTCAGTGCACGCAATTCTGGTATGTTTGTAGGAGCGAGACGCCTTAGATACGAGATGGGCAAACATTATCTGCGGGAAAAACCCTGAGGCGCTCAACTACTCGCATGTGCCCCGCGAGCTGTCACTACCCACAAACATTCGCAGGTTGATTTAAACGCTGCAGTTGAAACGCAGAACTAACTAGTTTAATTATTAGGTGAAAACGAAATCAGTGGTACACAAGGCAAGTTGATTTACCAAATTTTAAGAATCGACCAAATACGCCTTTAAAGATTGGGGTAGTTTGTAATGTTGTACATTTTATATTTCCTATAAGGCAAATCAGACAACCAGACTTGCCTCACATGCGAGAAAAGATGAGTAGGAAACTGGAATTGATGTAGCACTGGGTCTTCGAGAAAATAATGAATATGCCCAGCAAACGGAGTTACAGGAGACCAAGACAAGCCGAAGAAGAAAGCACAAGACAATGTGTAACAACTGGCAATAACATATTTATTTCATATTATAACATTTTTCAAAATTGCTGATTTTTTCATTCACCAAACAAAACATCGATGTTAAAAAACATCGAGTTTCGTCAAGCTTTGTTGAATACATCGATCCTTTACTAGAAACGACATTTTGAGAACATGAACATCAATAACGCATTCGTACAGAAGTGTGTGTAGACTTTGTGCGAGGAATTTGTGCACAAGGCTGGCGTTTTAGAGGGAGACGGCCTTCCGAATGCCGTTTCAAAAGCATCGACTCCCTAGCTTTTCGTCAGGCATCCTCGGCACACAAAAAATATATTCACATTTCGTGTGGAAAAAAACACAAGAAAACCAATGTAACAAATTACAAACGCAGGCACAACAAATTTCAGTTTGCACACATCAATGTTCAAAATTAAATCATCGATATTTATAAATACATCGACCAAAAACCATCAAGTATGTTTAACGCAGTTTTATTTACCTCTAACATTAAATTCCTGCTTAAAAAATTTAATTTGACAGAGTTTCAGATCAAGCAATTATTAAGATTTAAATGAAAACAAAGTTAAAATCTTTTCTTGTGCGAAAAACGAGGAAAAGCAGGAAATACAAGGGCGATGGGGTCATGTCGGGGGAGAGATAATCTGTTTGATGAAAATAGCAGCGCTCCTTTGGATCGATCACAATAACTGATAGCACCACTTTCAGTTTATATTTCACATTTTAACTTTCAAAAAATCCTGATTATGGGAATTTTTCGTTTATAAAACACCGTTGTTAAAAAACATTGACTTTAAAATATGGATGTTTCCAAAGCATCGACATCGATGTCGTTTCCTTCACCTCTCGTGCCTCGCTCGCGCTTTTCGAATGCGCAGATGTGTCGCGCGAACTCTAATAGCGCTGGGCTCGGAGCGCGGAGTGCAAAAAGTGTGGACTGCAGTGTGGAATGTGGAGCGCCCGCGCAGAAGGGAGGCGGCGCGTTGGGTATCGTGGGCCGCAGACGTGTGGTCGGAAAGGCATTCGCAAATCAGCCCGACTCCGCTCCGCTCTGCTCTGCACGAGGAAGCGGCGGCGCGTTCCCTGGGCTTATCGGGGCCGCTTCCTTCCCGGTGACGGCACTTCCGCCGGCATGCCCCAGCCGCGCACGCACACACGCGCGCGCGCGCGCGCGCGCGAGATGCTCTGGAACTGCCGCTGGAGCGGTGGCAATGCATACATCAAAACACCTCGTTGTTGGCATTTTAAGCCCTACACATGAAAGCGAGATGTATTGCATAATCTTTGCGCAGTTTTTCTACGACAATGCAAAAGAATGTGGGAGGGGAAAAAAATGATAGTTTCATCTGTATCTCTATTCTTGAACTACGCAGGCTTCGAAAACAATACAGACAGCAGTCTGTCGGCAAAGTACACAGATTTGATGGCGACCGGCGAATTCGACCTAGCTGTCTAGCTGGTATAGAAAATCCAGGCACCGCACCGTCAGGACTCAGAACCAAGGACTTCCCGATCAGTTGAAAAGAAGAATCTACCATGCCCAAATTAGAATGTACATTAGACAAGACTTTAAAACCGTGTCTGTTAATATCTATACATGTAAAGGCATAATTGAAACAGTTCAAAGTCGTTCTTAAATATAAAATGTAAATATAATACTGTGATAGAATAATAAATTGTTTCAGATAATTTCTTTGAAATTTTACTTGTGGGACTTATACGAGCTACAACGAATCTCCGCCCGATTGTAAATGTACGATAACACAGCAGTTAATGCCTTCTATCGACACTACTTTAGAGGCCATGATCATCAACTGTTCTGATACAGAGATACTAATGAGTATCTTCAATGTTAATTGTGTAAGTCAACAAATTTACTTATTGTACACATGTATGAACAGATTTTAAATTAACGTTTAATAAAAAAGAATGATCACGCCGATCGTGAAACTGGCATGAGCTTTCTCTGCTTAGCAACACATACACACACCACCCTCTATTCAAAGATATCGCTTTCCTAGTTTCCCCACCTTAAGTGATACGCGTCACCAAATCTTTCCAGGAATTACTGTCCCATATTGACAAATGGGCCTCGCCACTAATAATCCTTGGGGGGGGGGCCCTGGAGAGGGCGACTCAGAAACCGCCAAGAAAGGGGAAAGGGACTCGACTGCACGCCCAACGAACAGGTACCGGAAGGCACCTGCGCCAACAGCTCCAACAGCCTGGCCTTCACACTCGGTCCCTTCTAACGATCTCCCCCAAACGTATCAAATGGCGTCGGTACTCGCAGTTCTGGATAAGGCTCTTGTTAGGAGAAAGTGACAATTAGAAAATGTAATACAATTCAATACACTTGCAAAATATATTATATATTTGAAGTTCCAACATACTTAAAAATAAAGTTACAATTAAGGCAAATAGTTTGTGAACCATTATAAAAAAATGCTTAAATTTACGAATATTACATCAATATAAAACATTTACTTCAACGGGAAAAACTATCAGACCAACTGTCTAATAAGAAATGCCCCCAGCCGGGTTGAATCCTCTATTGTTTCCTTTTTTGTGCAAATACACTATTAATATCATGTTCCTTTGCCCCGAAATACTCGTAGAAAGAAGAGTACAAGCGAGAAAATAAACTATACGTCATTTGTTGTACATGCGACATCGTGTGATTACATTACAATGATTAATTGGTCATAAATAAACGTTCTCCGTGTCAGCATTGAATTAACATTTATATAACAGTGTATGACAGTTATGGCATCCTGTAGTTAAAACTGCCATTCGGCAATTAAAGACAATGTCGAACATTGTTTTTGAAAGTACTATTTTCAGCCGAAAAACTGGTTTGTTTGGTTACCTCGAGTAGGGAGCAAAAATGGCTCAGTGACTGACTCACTGACTGCTAAGTAAGATCTGCCCCATATCTAAGACACACCACGCAACACACACTCATTCCACCTCGTAAGTCCTCGATATCACAGTAACAGCCCTGTTACCAAAGCACCGACCCCGAAACACGAGACAAAGGTATTCGCACTGGTTGTAAATCAGGCATCGCCGAACCGTTTCCCCCTAACTGCTCAACTTCGGATGTTACATTTCCCACTGAGGGAACAGAGCTGCGGCGTTAGATTTACAACAGCTGCAAGCCAGGCTCGCTTGTGGTGCTTGACAGTGCATGGATCGCTTTCGAAGTCGCGGGGGAGCGGAAAATTCCTGACGCAGGGGTGTCGCTGGCCGGGCGTCCTTAGGCGGCCGCAGCGCAGAGCGCACTACCTGCGCCGGCCCACCCGGGGCACTTGGAGGCGGCTCGGCTCCGCACGTGGTCAGCAGGGCTCTCGCGTGGCCGTACCATCTCGCAAAGCCACCGGAGGTGACTGTAGGCCGACGAGCGACTCGGACAAAATGTCCCTAATGGAGGGGTTTAAGCGGCCATCCACAAGCAAGCCAGGCTTCACGAGCCTGCGACGCAACAGTTGTAGAGCTGCCACGATTCATTGTGTGAATAATTCTGACTTGACCGTGAATGGGGCCAAGTGTTGTAGATGCAGCCCGCAGCTCAGCACGGCCAGGCCGTTCGCATTGGGCGAAATCATGCATCTTGAGGTGATCTTGAGGTTTTCAGTGTTCTAAGTTCTGGTCAACAGTACTAAATTAACGTGAATGATTAAGCCGGAATGCGCTGAGCCAATTATTATGGAAATAGACAAACCAGATTTGTTAGTTCAAGTACGAAGAATCCCCCAACTGAATTCTCCGACATAATGGCAGGCAATTTGAGAATAAATCATAGAATGGGTTACCGATAGTTTCTACTATACTTGGACTTTAATTTCCCGAGAAATAGAAACGTGATGTTTCTTTTACCAACATATACCTCACATCAACATATTATATTACCAAATATAACTCTACGAGATGCGATTCTATCTTTTCAATCCCATTACATGTCATGATATGCTGGCATGTCGCTAATGATTTGAAATCGATTTTGGTGCTGTCGAATACAGAAAGGCCATTGCCGTTGGTCAGAATCAGTCAGCCATTCGCGCCAGAACATTCTTCGGCCGAACGCACGCTTAGTGTTGGATTTGCACCCACTGCGCTGTGCGGGGCAGCGGCGCCGGCCCGTCGCGGCGGGGGACGGGCCCCACGCCCAGGGAGCTCGCATGACAGCCACCCAACCTCCCTCTCCCCCGACCCTCCCGAAATGGAATGTTCGCCACAAAGCCAAGGCGCTGCAGCGCTGTTTTCCGTCAGAAGCGTTTGTTGACGGGTATCCCCTAGGCCACGTGGTTAGTCGAGACCATTAGCATGATCTAGCTTCCCTCTTACCGTCTAAGGCCAAGCATGTTTACGACAGCTCACGGAACTAAACATTTGAAACAGTTCTCGCACTATACATATTTATATTTTATTTATTTATAATACATTATAGCCTTCCCTCCTCCTATTGTAGAACTATGCCACTTGTAAACGGTGGGCGGTGTGTTCCTTTGCAAATGTTCCTCACATCACGTGTGGTATTCTACCTGCAAGATAAGGCAGTTCCAGTTCCTTGTTTGTTTATTTCTTTGTGGCTGCAAGATCCGTACTTCAATTTTATTATTTCCTTCCATACTTTTGAATGAGAAAGAGTAGAGTTGAGTGGTTACTTAGCAGGTAGTTAGAGCGTGTTTTTGATCTTGTATATTAAATTCCCGAGGAATGGTCCATTACTTTCTTCTGACGAAGCCCTCAAAACCTACCTTCATTATATAAACTGTTCATTTTCCAGCTCCTTTCCCACCGATGGCAATGACTGAAATGTTTTGTCGGAACCGTGACAAGCCCACAAAAATTGAGATCACCTGGGATACTATCATTCGATAAGCTCTTTCCGAATTCATTTCGAAGCACAGTTCCATCTGGTTCTATTAAATAATATATTCTACCATTGAAAACTGTATGGAGAGGAGTGAAATCAATGTACGACAGTCTTGAATTTTCCCGGATCAGACACCAAACTACCAGTGAGTTTATGTAGAATTCTGTCGGATTGAATAATTTGGACGAAAACTGACGGATTCCCGTCAACAGTAAAACACAAATGAACCGACTTAAACCTTCCCAGGAACCTTCTTAACGTCGATGAAAAGTCCTTCTTTTTTAAAGGATCTCTGATTTGAAGCGACGTATGTGGCGCTTCTAAAGCGTCGCAATTAGCATGGGAGCTAGCTGAAGCCAGCGCCAGCGGACAGCTATCTAATCGCAGCCTTATCGCCGCTTATCACGCGCGGACATAGCGATACCCGGCCACGGCGACACGCCGCCCGCCCGCCCAGGCGGGGGCGCTTCCGCCCTGGACCCGGCCGTGAGTCAAACAGCCGCGCCCAATTCGCTGCCGCCATTGCGGTGCAACTGGAGGTGCTCCCATTTTCTCAGTTTTCCCAGTATCAAGTCCACACCCAGGGCGTAGTTCCCATGTCATGTTGAGCACTAGGTAAATTATTTGAAAAACGACTAAATCCAGAGAAACACTAAGGAAAAGACGCGTGGTATGCATAAACGCGATATTTCTGTGAAAAATTATGTTGACGGTTTTGGTAAATTTAGAACATCCAAACATTCCAAATGCGGAACATTTCATTATTATCCGTCATTTGTGGATTAATTTAATAGGCAATCCACTTACAGAAAAAAATCACGATGAGCGTCACTCAATAACACTGGTAATTTAGTTCTACATTACAATAAAAAGTGCTTCACAATTTTGAGACTAATTTAGCACTAAGAAGCAGCTTTCGATTATGTGAATACTGGCAAATCTTGGGCCGTCACATTTCTATACTTGTACTACACGTTCTTCGGAAACGTTAAACTCAACGCTGCCATGAGGTAGAGGTACAATGGCCAGGTGAAAGTAGTTTTAATAATAATAATAATAATAATAATAATAAACGTGGTAATACTCGAAGTAGTGAAACAACGGAATATGTAACTAATGGATCGTCGTTAGCATTATCATTTTAACCAATGCATTAGTGATATTACTAACTCATCATTGTTAACGATGAGGCCCAGGCTGCATAGATCTGTCGCCCAACCGAAGTTGGCGTTACCCAATAGTAAAGCGTGCCACAGTGGAGTTGATTTTCGGCCGAAGACGGATGTTTTCGGACGATGTGCTGGATTCGTTCAAAAACGTGCTAGTAAACAAAAATGATCGTAGTGAACCCAAGCGACCTCTTTCAACAGCATTCCATATCGCACGCAGATTTGTTTCGTTCGGTTCTGTCGTTTTCAATCGCCCCAATCGGCAAGAGGCAAGGCCGTCTGCAATACATGTTCAGTCTTGAGAATGCTACTCGCAAATGTTTCATTATAAACACTGGCATTATGAGAATATTCGGAGAATTAGTACAACATTCGGGTGTTTCATTCGAGGGTATTATTTTTTACAATAATTGGCGAGAAGCACGCTCATAATTACGGAGCAGATTTTGATGACCTAAAATACTGCCAAAAATGTTAAATTAAATGCTCTTAAAATGTTTTTAAAATGGTATAAAAGCAAAGAAAAATGACTTTTTAAAACAATCAAAACCAGTTCACACGAACAACTCAAGCTATTGGATACGTTACTGATGTAATCGAGGCTTCTTCCTATCGTTTAACTAAACTGGGTGGTCTGTTCTTTAACTAAACTTTTGGTTTGGTCTGTTCTTTACAAGGAAATCTCTGCTTTAGTTATCGCGTAATCGGCCGAACCCACAATGGCGCTGATATGTACCTTAGATTACCTGCTGTGGCTGACATTACACTTTCTGAGCAAAGAAATCGAATAAAACTACTCAGGAATTCTGTGGAGAACATTTGTTGCATCTCGGACATATTTTTAAGAACAAAGAATCATTAAAATCGATTAAATCACCCCAAAAATGGTTTAAAAATTACTGAAAAATGTAAAAAGAGACTTATTAGTCGAAATTTGTGAAAAATGCAAAACAAATATCATATAAAAATGTGTCATTTTCTTTTGTTGGCATTGTTCTAAAGTGGAAAGAAATAAAAAATAATTGAAATTTTATTAAAATCCGCCCCCTTCTACCGATCACATACTACATGTATTGTCAGATATCCTTGATCATCAAGCTGCTTTAGAGTGAATGGAAACCAAGAACACGAAACGAAACATATCTTCGATCCGACAGTCAACATTTTGTCAGCTTTCGGAAGAGGTTTCCGTTCACCAACACGATTTTAAACGAATGCGGCCCATCGGACGAAAACATCCGACGTCGGCCGACCGAAATCGGCTCCACTGTGGCCGCCAACGAGCGAGTGCAGCAGCACGCGGCAGTGGGAGCGGGAAAGGACACGCAAATGACGAAGCGAACGAGGCGTGGCATGGGGCCGGGGGAGGGGGAGGGGGGAGGGGAGCCGACGTGGCGTGACGCGCGCGGCATCGACCGGGGCGGGATGCGACCTCCAAACGCCCCGCGGCGGACCATCGATCGCAGCCATCGATCGCGTAATTGTGCGCCGCCGCCCCACCCCCACCCCTCGCAAAGGTCGCGCGGGAGGCGCGTGACGCCCGTTCGCCCGCGGGCGACACGCAGCCCGCCCGCGCGGCGCCGCCAACCGGCCAGCCCCCCCCCCCCCCCAGGCACGGGGTTTTCGTTTGTTACCTTCCTTTATTTCGCAAAATTGATTTAAATATTTGTTAGTTATGTAATTATTTAAAAAAATAATATTGTGTAGTAAGACATATACAAAACAAAAATAATTTTCATTATAATAACAAATGTTTATTATTTAACAAAAACCTAAGATGGCGCCCTGCAAAATGATCGGCTGGATCCACCCCTGCGGCCACGCACTCTATCCGGCCAGGGCTCCGTAGTCGCACGCACACAACCATTCTCGCAAACCACACACACTACCTCGTTTCCAATGCATTCGAAAAGCTGGCTTATACGACTCAAAGTTGTATTTAATGTGGTATTGCACGTATTCGTGACATGCGAGTTAATCGAGAAGTGCTATGAGTACGCGGAGTCGCACGTTTTGAGTGAATCTTCTTTATGTGGAAATTGATGCATTTCATCGCTAGTAAGAATCAATTCGTACGTCTTATTACCTTTCTCTCTATTTATCCTTCACATCTTACAAGGAATAGATGATGTAACATTTGCGCCACGTCTGAGGACTGCGATCGTGAGACTGGCGCGACGGCCCATAGACCAATGGCGAACTCCATACAGAATCAACACTTCTTGAAGCTGATATCGAAGAAACAAGATTACTGGCACAAGAAACTTTTTTTTTTAATAAATCACGACTGTACTTTCATTACAATGGAGCACCTCATATGTCTACTGGAAGGCAATGACACAGACATGAAACACCGTTTTTAAGTTTTCAGAATCAGTATGATATAAATTGAAAATAAACAGCCTTCTGCATTTTATTAAACATATCCTGAGAAATGTTTCAAAATGAAATGGAATCGATACCGCTTCCCTATTTAAACTTGAGAATTAATGCCAATCGCTTTTGAAAGATGATGAAGTTCGTTAATATCAGTATGGATGATCCGATGCTATTGTTTACCAGTAGGCATCACTAATGAAACGCTGCATGAAAGATCCCCTTGGAAGACAGACTGTGCGCGTGTCACCGAAGTCCGCGGAGAATTGCGGGGCGAGACGGGACACGACAGGGCGGAGCGGGGCGGGGCAGAGCGGAGCGGGCGGGGCGGGGCGGGCGACCCGCCTGGGAATTCGGCGCCTTTGTCCCAGGCCTACCTGTGCGCCTCTTTGTTCCAGGGCAGCCGAGGGGAAGGAGGCACCACCGCACGCCCCCGCGCCGCTGCCAGCGCGCCGTGTTGCCACATTTCCCAACTGCACCCCCCCCCCGCCACCGCTCAACGCCCGGCCACACGACGCTCTGCGAATCGCCTCCGCCTGCGAAACTGCCACTGCATAAAGGAAAGCTATTTCACCACAATCCCCGCAAAAAATATACGCAAAAGGATCATCATTAGACATCGGATGTTTACGAAAATGCCAGTTTTATTCTAATGGAATTATTTAAAGGCAATTAATATATGTACATGTATTATGGAAAATGAAACATTCCGACGAATTATTTACTTTGCCTTTTGTTTTCCTTTTATGACGTAAATGCCTTTTTAGACGTATTTTTCCTTTTTAAATGCTTTTTTTTCCTTTAAAATGTATGTATTCTATACGTAAAATGTATGCTAGTCTTTGTTTAAATTACACCTTTAAATCATTGTCAGTTCTACTAATCCCATTAATTGTCTACTGGTAACGAATTTCTATTTTTTTGTCTAGACTGAAGCATTCATTTAGTTTTACACATCACATTGCATTTTTTGAGCCGAAAAGCTTGCATTGTGGCTTCACAACGCATTTCTTTGCACATTCCCCAAAAAAGCAAGCGGTGAAGCGGTAGGTGAACGCTGAGCACAGATTTGAGACGTAATCAAAGCACTCGTATGTCAGATGGCAAGGCGATGCTCCTGACTTCCGACATTGTCATCTTTCCGTGCCACATGTTCTTCTGGGAAGTGCACAGTGTAGGCCGATCATTAGGGGGTGTGAGGTGAGTCTTTATTCTGGCAGCTTGTTATATTGTTTTTGATATTGGCTAATTTTAGATGCAACTCTTTTTTTCCCTCTAATTTTAATTTTTATTGCTTTTTTGTGCTTATTTAAAACATTTTAGTGCCTTAAAGTTTTTAGTGCCTTAACATCCGATGTCTACTTATCATCAATACGAATTTATCTTGGTACCAATGTAGTATAATGTCGATGATACAAAGACGTTTGTTCTTCAGATCATTTTCATGAACGTACACCCACACACACACAGCAATCAGCATTTGTATCATCAAGAAAGAGCTAATTGGACTATGTACTAGTATGTATATGTACGCAGTATGTGTGTCGCCGAATATCGACGTCAACTCAACACGCTGATTGCATATCGCTCGTCACAATTTATGAGAACGGTCGTTCCTCTACCACAGAACAATTAATTTTCCGAACCTTGATGCTACAACGACTACGAAAGAAGTTTCTTCTGCCGTGATTTACTTAATAGTAGTAAAACCAAACACATCAGAAAGAAGTATTCAACCCAACAGACAACAGTTGTACGGTGTGCATCACACAATCAGACAGTTACTTCGCTCTAGCTGTAGTACACATACTATACTACTGTGGTGAAATGGTGGTAAAATGGGACGTTAGATGATACCCTTGTAATGTATGTAATGTAACTTCAAATTTCTCAAGGCGCTAAGTTCAAACAGGCTTTAAATTTGTCGACAATAAGTACGTTCTTTCCTTCCTTTTACATCTGGATATTCGATTTACTGCCACGAACGAACAATACGTATTTCATTTTATTGAGTACGGTAAAACATTCTATTGGCACAAAAATGTATGCAAAAATGTATGTTGTAATTTATGTACAATATGTTCACTGAATTACAGATACAGTGAGTGATTGGACAATAGATGTCCCCTTGCAAGTTGTATTTAACTGCCATATTCATGACCCAAACTGTTTGGGGTAATTACTCAATTATATACATTAAAAGTGCTCTTTTCCTGTTGCCTTGAACTGCAGAGCACAGCACCATCTCTATTGTGTAATTAAGCTACGCTAATTAGGAAGAAACGGAATTTAAAGGTAGTACGGACAATGCTTGCTCAATGGGACCATTTTTATTACACAATTTTAAAGGGGAATACCTCATTTTGATACGTTATGTAACTTAATATTGTATGTGTACGTTTTAATGTAAAATCATTGACTGAAATATCTTTAATAATATTCACGAAACCTTACCTCCCGTAGCATAATTCTAAAGTTAGTCAATTCCCGTAATGTTTCACAGCATCCTAAACTACATTATACAACAGACGTGAGAAATGTATTTCAAGCAATTAAGTGAATTTACAGCTTTTCCATCACTATATTACAATGAAAAAGAAACATTTGAAAGGCAAAATGCAAGTCGAATACAACAAAATTGTTCGATCACATCAGTTAATCAAAATCAAGTTAACACAGTTAATCAAAAGGAACTTAAATAGACACGTTCCTTCATCAGTCTTTTTTAAAATTTCATCTTAGAAAATATACATCACAAGTTACATAAACTCAGAATTTCATAAATGAAACAATACAGAAAAGTGTTGCTAATATATGGACAAAATAACCAGAAGCCATAAAATTGTAGAGCTTATTTGTTTATTGTTTACATACATAGAGTAAATATGTAATACAGAAAAAGTTACGCATACTACGGAAAATCGATTTCGAGATTTCAGCCAAAATACTTTTTTAGGTGTTCACTGTTACCGAAAAAGTATTGTTTTTTTCCCTCTCCCAAAAACGTGCGTCCGTCAGTGTCTGAACACTAACACCTAAACTACGATGTTTTCCAAACTGAATACTCCTCCATCGATCTGACCTCAATCGAAGATCTCCCGGCTCGTTCCCACGGCATGTGTGGCAGGCAGTGCAGTGCATGTTAGTATGTCTGCGTGTAAGTAAGGCATGAAAATAGGACAAGGAGGAGGAAGGAAAGATCGTGCGCACTCCGTGGCCCGTTTGTTAGGGTACTACCCCGGCATTCGCCTGATTTTGATCGGAGAAACCACAGAAAAATACCGATCAGAGCAGCAGGCCGCTAGAATTCCCCTCCAGACAGGGACAGACCTCAACATAGCTATCTAGCTAGTCTCCAAAATCATGCCATCGTCGAGACTCGAGCATTAAACCTCCAGTTCAGCGGCAATGCAGAGAGAACAGTTGATGCCTTGAGGCACCAATCCCGGTGTTTTTCTTTAAATTTCTTCTGCGAATACTTACAAAAGTGGCATAGATCCGAGTTTCACCTGTTAACTCTGAACTTTCGAAAATTGCAAAAGCTTGAAATTATTACGGAGTCTTCCCACAACTACAAAATTGAAGATAGAGATTTTTCAAATGAAATTTGAAATCCTTCAAATGAAATTTGTTCTACGTAATTGGTTCTACCAAACAAACGTCCTGCACATTTGTTTGAAAATTGCATTAGTTTTCGCACAATTTTGAGTGAATATGGGTAAGATTTAAAAAAATACAAAAACAAAAATTTTTCAAAAAACATTACCAATTTTTCCATTAAGCTTTTGATAGGGATGGTTCTAAATATTCAGTAACAGTTGACTTAAACGCCATTTTGGTCTATTCTCTCTTACAAAAATTACACAAATGGAATTTTTTGACTTCTCTCTCACGTCATTAATACTCACATTCGCGGATATTTGTACCCATTGATACACGTGCTTCATATGATGTCTGATGCAGTTTCTTGAAAACAAAAAAATCCGCATTTTCACAAACGCTCATACCCACATTTCTTAAAACCGCTCCGAATTTATTCATATAACTTTTTGTTGAGATAGTGCTAAATGAAATGTATCAGGTGACATAAAAGCCATTTTGTTGTATTCTTTTGTTTTGTCAAAAATTACACACACGCTTTTTTTAATATATCCCCATTAATATGCACATTTCCAGCGATTTCTATACATCATTGCATTTGTGAGTAGAACTTCAAATTATTTCCAATGAAGTTTCTCGAAAATTCATAAGTTTTCTGTGAAAAAAGTTTGAAATTTCGCCTTCACTGTAACGGTTAAATGACATTTTCTTAAAACTCCAAACTTTTCATAAGTAATATCACAGCACTTCGAGTGATATTTAGTGTGACTATTTCACGAATAAAAACGTCACATGAATCGAAGGGATAATTTAAATCACAGGAACTACGAAAAAGAGAAATATTACTCAAAATTACTACCAAAAAATGAGAAAGTTTCATTCACCTCCGACTTATTACTGCCTTATGGAATAACGTATAATCAAGTAACATTTGATTAACAGTTTAATGTTGAAAATTATTTCAAGTATGTTTCGATTTTATGCTAATAAAAATTTCAAAAAACAATTCTAACAAGGCTACTTACAAGAACATTCACTAAAACACAATAATTAAAGTTGTAGGAAGTTGAGTTTTCCAAGCCTGGGTCTTCCGTGGAAGTATTTGAAATGGAAGATGTACAAGCTGAATTAGCAGCGGAATTCGTCAGTTTCGAATGGATTAAACACACATGTGTAATCATTAAAGTATTTTCTTGAATAATTTTGGTTGTAACGTTCCACATAGTTTTGATAGAATATTCTTAGTACTCTTCACCATTTAATCTTCGCATATTAATTGCCTAAAATACGTGTAATTTCTTCATTTGTAGTTTGTGCTGTCCATTTATATTTTCTTTCTTCACAAAATTCTTGAAATTGCTTCCACGCGTATTCTCTGTTCCTTTAGCTGTTTTTCGGCACTAAATCTTTAATAATAGATTCTATTTTAGAGTTTTAAACATTACCAAAACGACATATTTTAATAATATATTGATGCGCACAAGCTATTTTGTACCTGAAACAATTGCTAGAGTTATCTTAAAAAGGTAAACAAAATGATTACAGCAGAGTGCAAAGGTAAACAAAGTGATTATCATAAATGGCGATAGACATCTGGGATTGGTTTAATTTGAATATATCCTTGCTTACCATTGGTTACTTATGACACAGACAGACGTAAGTGAAATAGGCAATGAAAATTTCCATTTTGGACGAGCAGTAACGCTTCTATAACATTCTTAAGAGTAATATCTTGTGTCGACCATTAAGAAACCGAAAAATGGAGAAAATTTCTAAAAATGTACTTTGGACTGCGATAGATGTAATCTGGCAAGAGGATGGGGCAACACAGAAAGGCTAGACCGGACCAAATAAATTAAAAAACTAACTAGTACGAGAAAGTTTGCTTCATTTTGTACCCTACTAGTTGGTAAGTTCACTACTATACAGTACTTACATGATCCAACATACAGCAATTATTGTCACTCTTTCTCCTCTTACTGCTTACGTAGTATCAGAAAGTATTGTAATGCTGCGAGGGGGAAACGGCGAGTTTTCGTCACAAAATATTTTGTATGTGTGCCCTCGTAACGAACATGGCTTTCTATTTAAACAAATCCTTCATATTTTTAAAGTCAAAGTGCAATTCGTCACGTCTCCGTGAAATTCTTTCTTTAGAGACCACGGGACCTCTTTCTTTAGAGATCTAGGGACTGTCGGTGCCTCTACAATACTTTGCTGTGGGCTGTTCCAAATGGAGCGATTTCTTGCACTTCCCAGTCTTTTGAATTGCCTGGGAGTTTAGACAAGTTTTTACATAAATTTTGCGGAACAAATACCAGAGCTCCGATAACTATCGGGACGACCTGTGTTTTTACGCCCCACATTCGGCTGATTCTGCCTCCTTGGTAACGACGTTTTGATCGCACGGTACAGCAACATCGACAGGTAAACATGATTTGTTCTCCTAATCCCGGATAACTATATCCGGTTTGTTTGCCGCTATCGTGCGATCAGTTTGAATTTTTTGGTCGTACAATATCGTACACTTTTGAGAACCGCTTTATTTATTATCATTACATTTTAATAAGACCAACTTTTATCCACTTTTATCGTCCGAACGTTTTTCTTAACGAAACTGAGATCACTATTATAATAAGAATTATAAGAACACTATTGTTATTAGTAATACTTGGCAGGAAGAACAGTTAAAAATAAAATAAAATTGTGGTAGTTGGGGAATTTTGACCAAGCGCCGTTTTACTAATAGGATTCGTACTACATTCATATCGCAGCATCATTTTACAATACTGTATTTGTTATCACACACGGTATAACTGCCTTGTTTTATCAATTTTCCAATTATAATACGATGTCTCACTATACTTCATACGAAAAAAAAATGCCGTTACAATACATTAGACTGCGCAATGTTGCTTTGGCCAAAAGAAGCGTTGAGCGGGGCGACGGGAGGAAGCACCAAGTGCCGGCCTTGGCTCTATTCGCCTGGTCTAGTGTGGCCTAGAGGCGGTGAAAGGATCGGGGCGGCCGGCCAGCCGGATCGCCACCCACCCACCGATGCACGGGGGGGGGGGGGAGGAGGAGGTCCCGTTGGCGCCACCGCTACCTAGCGGTGCTTGCGTCGCCGCGGCCCCCGTCGCCGCCTGAAGGTTGGGACGCGCAAGGAATGCACAGCACCAGCACTCGCGCGCCCCACACAACTACACAATACACACCCGCCCCCACACGGGTGCTCTGAATGGGATTAAAGAAAACTAGTAGCGCTAAAACAGCACGTACTTTCTCGCCCTTAGTAATGGTTACGTAATACTATTTATGGCTACTATTTATACCACAATTTCTCCTCGAATTAACACATCTCAATATTCGTTTTTTGAAAGACTCATTTGAAATGTTGATTTTCAAGAAACACCAGTTACTATCACAATCATCTCGGGCGAGGGATTCTGCTCGATGAAGTAGTACAAATTGCGTTTATGTAGATCGAAAACACACACAATGGTGTCATCAGCAATTACTTCACATTTCAACTTTTACAAAAGTGTGATTGTGGACATTTTTCATCCACAAACAAAACATCCAAGATCAAAAAACATCCAAGATCAAAAAACATCGAGCACAAAACATCGGTATCGGTGTCGCATCCTTACTCTTCTGGCAGCAGTCCTCATTGGGGTTCACGTCTCTCGCAAATTCAGAAGCGCTTCGTGCACGCTAATATTTCTCCCGGACACCGCTGCAAAAGCATCTTAAACGTTATACGAGTAATAATGCTTCCCGAAAATAGGTTTATATTCGTATATTTATTTATGAACATGAACATATCCATTACTAGTTTTCTTCCTCTGATACTTTAATACATGAAAAGATTTGCAACCATAATTACAATATTTTTTCTTGTTAAAAACTAAAATATTATCTTCTTCAAAATACGTAATATTTTTTTTATAAATAGAATGTTGAAATTATTTACAATAGACGGTAATAGATAAACTTTGGAAAAGGAGAAACATTGTATCTTTAGAAAATACAGGTTTTGGCTTCTATTCGACGTCCGAATTCTTCCCCTCTCATTCTAATGTTCCTGAAATGTACAGGGATTTTACAATGAAAAGTCAATAGTGCGCTTCAGGGCACATTCAAACGTTCATTTAATCCTACATTATCTACAGAATTCTGGAGTTTTCTGTACAATGAGAAAGAAAATAAGGTATGACAGTACAAGTGATACAAAATAATGAGAATCATGTTCATCACGTACAAAAACACCTCCAAAAAGTACGTATTTGTAGGATTTGATACTAAAGAACATTGACTTCTCATCTGCGGGAAATATGTATTTCATACGTAGTTTTAAACCATACTCAGTATTTCTTCATCCGCTGGTGCAAATATGCACGATGTGAATATTAAATCGGTATTAAGAAGCATCCATAATAACTTTCCACGGATAGCCAACGACGAAAAATTATACTCCAAGACAAAGTGTTATTTTGTCGATATTTTCAACAGCAGTTCTCGGGGAGCTAACAAACACGGCAATCCAGTTCTCTTTTACAATAGCTTCTGATTTTTCACTTAAAAATTAAAAGCGCAATAGAACAAAAAAAAATTCCACGTGAGTATTTTGGCAAATCAACATTCGTCTTGACTGCGTGAATATCACTTTTTAAATTACCTGAAAATACAATATTCTATAAACAATCCATAATTACCCCCAAAATTCACAAGGCACCATTATCGTAATTGTGTGTGTGTGTGTGTGTGTGTGTGTTTAAAAGGTTTCACAAATTTCCGTATGTGCATATAAATCTTGATATCCTAAGTATCGTATGTTACAACAGTGTTACTAACAAACGGATGTCGGGAGATTTTTTTTTTTAAACTTACAACCCCATGTTGTTGCATGGTCTCTCGCCGTTGGCACACTACATTTGCAAAGCACAATGGGACTAGCAAAACAGTCGATGTGATGACGTTATTTGAAACTAGAGTTCCAAATGTTTGGTGGTTATTTGAAACAAGAGCTGTTTGTAGCAGAACCTACGAGTACCCGAGTTAAGGAAAGCTGCGAGTCAGAGCTTGTGTAGCCCGTCGGATAGCTATTGGGATGCACTGTGCCTTGATGTTTGATGGACGGTACTGGCTACATGGTGAAGATTTTTTATCAGGCATCCCACCGTAAACCTAAGTAATTTTGGCTGCCATACTCGCCCGCGGTATTGGCCCGCGAATGCTATAGCCACACCTACGCACATTTCGACCCGTACCGTACGTCATTGGGACATAATGGGCGCATGCTTAAAAATAAGTACGCCTCCGTACAACCTGACATATCTGCCTGGGATCCTGACCATAGCAAATTCAGTATCGACAACGGTGGATCTGTCTTAGCTAAGAACCATATACGCAGACGGGGAGAACATGCATCTGGGCTTTACAATAGAAAAACACTTCTATTATTCCAAATACGAGAATATTTCATGACCGTAGTGATTATCAAGCGTGTAGCTGAAGCATGTGTCTCTAGAAGTAAGGCACGCGTCAAATTTGTCAATGAACCTTTAAGTTACTTCTTCTTGGAAACTTCATCCCGCTACTAAGTCCGACTAGTTTCTATAAAAGACCTGTGACAAAGGACGAATCAATGAAATAGTACATTCTGATTATCGGCTTTTCAAGCATCACAAAGGCTAAATCAACACGAATATGAGTACTAAAGCTGCGACATCAATTATGCCACCAGAAATCATAGAGGGTTGCACCATACAACGCTGGTTTCGACTGCAAGAAGTGAGACGAACCAGAACCCAATAAATAGTACATCGAGTAAATTTACGAATACATCAAAAATATTTTATTTCTCTGCTTGAATCTTTCGAATCCAGTCGATTGCAATTATTGCAACGTTTTAGGTATGTTGCTATATTTAATAATTTTATTGTAGTGAACAGAAACGAATAGGCTCCATAGAATATTTCTAATCAAGTCGAGTACAACATTTGCATCGATTTAAATACGGAATTAAACGAAATATGTACTTCGGAAAACAGGGGTAGAATGTCTGGAATAAATCTGGTCGCCATCTCCCCTTTCGTGGCGATATCTGGCGCGGCCTCCACTTCCGCCACCAGACCGCATGATTTAGCTGCGAATCATAGAGCGGGCGGCGAGCGAGGTCACACGACGCGACACGTCAGCGTCAGCGTCGGCGGCTCGGAGGGGCCGTGCACACGACACCTGGCGAGATTTCCACCACCCCGCACCCGGAAAACCGCACCGAATGGTTCCAGGGAACAGGTGAATCACAGTGGAGGATTTCTCTCCATGGCCTGATTGTGCATCTGAAAGTTTTCAATTCTCAAAGACGACAAGAAAGCTGTAAAATTGTCTATTTATGGTTTATTATTACACTTTCAGGGCTTTTAGTTTAAGCAGAAATGTTAACACAAGCCCAAAGCCTGTAGCTGATGGCATTTCTATTTGTACAAGGATACAAGAATTTATTTAAATAGTACTTTCCTAATTAAGAAAAGAGTAGCCCCTTTGTTGTAGATATTTTGTTTCTCAATTATTCATGGATTTCTCGCGATCATGGCACACTTTTCGATCATCAAACATAAGGTTGCATTTGTTACGAGTTGAGTGTATTAAATTGCTAAATTATTCTGTCGGAATTTCCGGTTGCATGATGTCTTGAAAGTATAATTGCGAACACGTAATTGCCACGCAACAAAATACCCTTCGCGAAGCTTAAAAATACTGTCGAAATTACGTAAAAATTCTTGAGATGCATCATTAACGATTTTATAAGTAGTCACAAATCCAGGAATAATCGTCATCACAATCTGAACTTAAGGCAGGGGACACACTTCTCATTATGAGTTACAGTACGTTATGCACTTCGCTATCAGCAACCACTTGAACAGATGAATAATAGATGAAGTCATTCACGAGTCATCCCTATTTCACATAATCAAACTTTTGATAGGTTATTCAAAACATGTTAAAAGTGGACGTGTATCTATTTCTATAGCAATTTTTCTTCGGCTCGGAAGAAAGTACAACTTTTATATTCTTTCGTATATACATACAAATTCATATATAACATACAAATAAGAATATTGATGATTTCCTCAATACGTTTCACAAATAAAGATAACTATTCTTTATTTCATGCCGATTTTAAAATTTGACACTCTAAAACATGCGTCGGTATGTAGTAACTTAACCAGAAAAAAGAATAATTAAAAGTGATTTGTTATTGGCGGCATTTCAAATAAAAGAATTAGTGGCGTTGGCTTGGCCTACATTATTATGCAAAACAAACTGGCTTAGCCATCAACGTCTCTTACTGGTAACAGACGATGAAGGTTATGACATCAAAAGCTGCTCGCAAATTAAATAACAATGATGGACAAGACGCCTCTAATTATTTTGTTCACGAAAGCGAGTATTATTTTCTAATATATATATATATATATATATATATATATATATATATATGTGTGTGTGTGTGTGTGTGTGTGTGTGTGTGGGTGGGTGTATACACACACATCCAACTGTGCATATATTCGTGTGGTTAAGGGGTGTTGGCTCCAGAGATAACAGCCAAGTCATGATAAAAAGATGCATTCGATTCTCCGGTTTCACAAATAAAAGGTCACGTGTCGCTAAAATCGAAGCATCACTCACGAATATCTCGTCAGTTCTGGCCGTACTTCATTCTCCTAGCATTCTATCTGAACCCACATTCTGGATAAGGCGGGATTCCACTTGCACACGTAGAGTTCGGATTGTTGTTCACATGCTTTAAGCTTTCGCCTTAATTTTGCAAGTGTAGGAGTCGAGCCTCAGTATTACTACTCTCCGCCGCAGTTCAATGTGGGACAAGTTGAATCCAGCGCGGGAAGCCTATTCTTGCTACAACTGCACACCAACACATACCACAAGAGTACCCCAGAGAGCTTGCCGGGACCCACGTTTCTCCGACTGAAGGAAGCGATCAGAAAGATTCTGCGACATCTGTCCCTTCATCACGGGGCTGAGCGGGTGTCGTGGGGGCCGACGAAACGTCTGGACAAGAAATTCAACGACCGTAGCCCATCAACTTAGTGAGCAATACCAATATTAATACCGGCCTTATAAGGTTACATTGTTTCATACTTCGATTAAAACCACTATGGCCTTTCAAGGTCTCGAGCAGAAAAGTGAAGGAGACACTGTCATCCAATCAGGAGCTTCAATAC